>CM046063.1:42697525-43897525 GCA_025215515.1 Schistosoma japonicum | reverse complement strand
TCATCGGATAAGAAACATTTATCATTCAGTTTGTTTGAAGTGAATAATTAAGTTAATGGATTTAAATATTAGATACTGGAACTGAATTGGTCAATCCTCAGAAACTGAACACTTTGGTCTTTGAAAGCATATGGATACTAACTTATAGAAAGTGACACTTTAGTCATAAGTACGCTGTTTACACGTAATCACATTCTATTATTCTTTCGGGATTTGTCAATTGATGTACAATGTGTGAAATTTATTATTTTGTCATTATAACTCTAGGAATCTAGTGCTTCCTCTGAACAACAGCCGTCAACACAAAATGATCATACTTTAAAATATCTAACTAGTGCAGAAGATGCTGGTAAAAACGGGTAGGTTCCTACTAGTGAGTACTTTTAATGATTCACATATAAACAATAATATGAATCCAATATACAGCATTAATGAAGTAACTATTTATCTGAATTATAACTAGTCCACATTTAATCTAATGTGAATTGATTGAAGTATATGCAGTAATGCGATGCTATATTGTTAATTAATCTCCTTGAGTCAAATTTTCCCAATCAAATAATTATTTGCTTAGCTGTGGCAATAATTTGATGAATTCAGACTCCATCAATAAGGAATAAATCCCTTCGTATTTAGTGAAATAATCTTCGGATTATTTAGACTGTTAATGTTTTGTTTAGGTTAAATGATGATGATTTGATCATCACTAATGTTATTCATTATATTCGTAATCACAGGATAAATCTTTGTAATTGCCTGGTTCAGTGAAAAAGAACTTTAATCCTTTCGAAAATTTTACATTAGTCTATGTAATGAGTGTACCAGAAAATTTCAGTGAAAAGATTCTTGGTAATATTGTTTCATACAACTAATGTAAAGTTATGTACATTATTTACTAAGTTATTCGATAAGTTAGATGTGACTATTATCTAACGATCTTTTGGTAATATCATCAGAACTCATTTAAGATGGGAAAATGGGTAGTAATCAGAGGTATGTTTCTCTTTAATTCATGACAGAAAATGAATGATTTTGTCCTAATTAGGCTTTTGATTGTGTTAATTACCAGCGTTAAGTGAATAATCTACTTCAATGTTTTCAACAAATTAAAACTTTCAATAGAGTGCTGGGAAGATTTGGAAATTTGAATTTGAAATAACAACTCAGTGGTCTAACGTTTAAGAGTTCGCAACAAACCCGAAGGTCGTGGGAGTGATTCTGTGGTAGGGTTGTGGGTGCAAATTTTACATAAGGTACAGCATAGCTTATTCGATGCCTGTTCCTGTTTTTTTCAGTAGTTGTCTTACCCAGGTCAAATTCAAAGTACAAGTTGTTAGGAATTTCGGAATTTTCCAATTCCCAATATAATAGTATATGATATTCGACTTCGTTTACCCAAATAAGTATAAGAACTGAAACTTATGTAATTAACGTCTAGAAATTGTCAGCTAAGCAGCAATGAAATATGAATTTTCATCAAATACTAGTTGATTTGGGTGATAAGATAGATGGCTAGATAGGTTTCATCATAGATATTATAGTGATTGATAAACCATGGAAGTACTTAAAATTAGAAATAAAATTAAGATATTGGACAATGTCTGAAGTTTGTAATATTTCCTCATATAAGTATGGGTTAAATATAACTATTCTTAAAGGGACAAGAATTAGCACTTAATTGTATACCAGTTATCAATCATTCGCTAGTTGGTTTTCTTTCAGAAGAAAGCCAGTTTGCGTAATTTGGGTAACCTGTGCAACTACCTTCCAACCACATGAAACAGCTTTATGATATCCATCATTATTAATATTTTAGCTTTAATTGTGAAACACATATGAGTATCTACATCAAAATAATTTGCTAACAAATGATTATCATGATTTTACTGATTTGCAGTGTACGAAAAACTCTACAAGCAAGAACACTGGAATACATTTCACAGATCCGTGATTTTTATATGGCACCAGTTGTTCGTTTTGTGTATAACACTGTAAGTCCTCATTAAGATAATCAAACCATAAATTAAAATAACCTTTAATTTTCTTTAGGATGTGAAGCGATACATCATAATTATTATTCATTTAACAGATAGAACAGTGGTTTGGAGATATTCAGAATGAAACTGTGAAATTCGATTGCGTGTTATTCAGCACTCACCAAAATGGTGTTCCTTAAATCCTTAAGGAAACGAATACTCCCTAGTGAATTTGATTCACAATCATCCTGTTTCATGTTCCGCGTTCATTGTCAATGAAATATTCTAGGGGCTGGGGGAGAAAGGTCTTAACTAACACTCTGTAAGAGTGACTATATGTTTATACTGATTGGCGACTGGGTAATGATGGATGCTACGTTTGCCTTCATATTACTGATCTCATTTCATCGACTAAGTTGTAGTGTGGCCAATGACATGATTTTAAAAGAATCAGTAGAATTCGATCAGCGTAGTAAAGGGATTGACAAGCATTACTTCGATTAGTAATCAACGATCAATCATTACAAACTGCTTGGATAAACTATATAATAGACAAACAAAGTGAAAATATATTTCTGTTTAATTAGTATTTCATCATGACTCTAAACTAATAGAATGCTGGTTCTAAAGCTACTAATCAAATCCATGCTCAACACAAGAAAAATTAAGAGAGGAAAGTTAGTTTAGATTACCTTCATCTCTTTCTGGTATAAATTGATATGAAATACCAGAGAGCATAGTGGTTTAATGAATTTGTCAAGCTAAATATAAAATGTTATTATCTTGCGGGATACATCAAGTAATTAGAAAGGATTTGTTTCGAATTCACTTAACAGCCCAAGTCAATCGAACAAGTACTTCAAGGCCTTGAAAAGTAAATACTTTCTTACAAGCAGTAAAGTTACGCAACCCCCCATCACGTGACTGGTGCTAACTTTATTTACACCTTTATAACTTGTATCATACTAGAAATCACAAGATTCAGAGCTCACAAGAAGTGTTTAATCTCTGAACCGCCTGCTTCCCACTAAGTAATTTACGTTTTTGACTTTAGTCAATACACATTAATGTCATCGAAAGGTTACTGTTTTACCTTCTTCTCATTTTGGAATATTATTAGAACTGTTTTTGATTACTTCTTGAATATCACATCAATGTGAACATGATTGCTGTGATTTGTATGAAGAGTTTTGTGGAGATAACTATCTTGTGTTAAAATAAGATATCTGTTCAGTGCTTCTAGATCTTCAGAAATTGTCCAATATGAGTCACCTAAGGATTTTGTCAGATCTAATTGTCAACTTTTAATAAATTTAAAGGATAGTTTTTGAAAAACAGAATATCGTATACTTTCATTGTTAGGTCGGACCACTAAGAAGTGTAACAAACTTTCAGAACTGTGGTTTCGAACACTATTTCATTTATTCGAACTTACTGTAACGGAAACATTTCGTTGCTATTATTGTTGCGCTCCGCTTGCCCTGTCCTCCCATTTAGCATAATTACTGTTATTATATTGTTCCTTGTTATGGACTACAGTCAATTAGTTGTGTACAAGTTGTTTCTATCCACTACCACTATTTCCCTCGTTCTGTATTCATGTTAATTTTCTAATTGGTTTGTTGTGTGGTCTGACTTTATGTATATATAAAGAATGCTTGAAACATAAGATGATTCTGTCTGGCTAACCTATTGGCTCGCATTCTTCTTATTTCGGCTTGGGACTAAGTGGGCACAGGGCAGGCGCGCACTAACCAGCTAGGCACTAGCAATTGGCACTCGGCCATCCAATCACCCAATTTCTTGCGTTATAACATTCATATACTGAATTTGCAAAGCCTTCAATATAGATTACTCAAACCTTTACTTAATGATGAAAGATAGTGAGTGTAGCATTAATTTAAGCAGTACTAAGCTTAGATCATTAAAAGTGAGTAACTTTACTCGTCTGTATTTAGATATTTCACAGTTGATTAGAATAACTTGAGTGTGTGAATGTGTCTCATAAAATGTGAATGAAGTGAATCTTCTTACTGGTTGACAGAGATCAACTAAGCAATGTGTTCTTGTAGAAGTAACTCGATTCTGAAATGATGACTGTGAATTTATGATTGTGATTGGATACAGAAAAAAACGTAAATTAGGAATGTCAGGATAAAATTAGTCGAATTGAAATGATATCACTCTAATACTTCAGATGAGAGTCTATTTTCAGGTTTGATACTTATTGGCTGTAGAATTATTGGCTTATATGAGAATGAACGAAAAGAAATCACAATATAGAAGACAACTGATGAATATACTGAAGAGTGTTGTTGTGAATGAGTTATTTGAAAACTCGTTGACATTCATTTCGAAAGTAACGACAGTAAGATCGTCCATTGCTAAATATGATTTAGTTTAATAGACGTAACCATGATATGATAAAAATGTGATTAAAGCGAACCAATCTATGTGCATTAATCATATGTAAATATATGAGTATTCAGACAATAAACATGTCGACGCGGCGGGGGGGGTTCAGGGTGACCTTAGTTTCAATAAATAATTTGAATACTTAATATAACGAACACCTACCGCATAACTGTTATATAACCGTTTAATCAAATTGTTTCTTATCTCTTTTATTGTTTTCTTCAGATTTCATACATAACATTTCTCATCTTATTCAGTTATCTATTATTAGTGGATTTTAGAATAAATATAACAGTTGTGGAATATATTGTAATTGCATGGGTAGTTACACTGTTTATAGAAGAAATTAAACAGGTAATCAACAGTATATTTACATTGTTTACTTTTCATTTACTATGTATTGTGGATCAGCTGGCAACATTGATTTGATGGATCAGATTATTTTTTAATGACAGAATGTTCACATCAAGTTTGTATTTTTGTCATTGCTAATGATTATCCAGTAGGAGAATAAAGTTTACAATAGGTTCAATTGAATTTTGATTTAATGTCGGTATGAAATTGCAATGCAAACTTAATTGATGCATCAACTACTTCAGTAAGTCTAGATTGATAATTTGTACAAAGGAATACAACAAATTATAGTGTCATTCTCTTTCCAAATAATGAACCAAATATTCAGCTTACTTCTAGTTGGTTGTAGAATTTTAATGGAATGGTAAAATGGAGTGTTCATTTTCAGTATTGTATGTGGTGTAACATTTTTTTTGTGTACTTCAGTGAAGCTATGTAGTCATGGAATGATAGATTTCAACAGTTTAAGCTATCTAATCGATAGCTAATTCATCTCAGGTAGTTTTAAGAATTTTCGTGATGATATTATTCAACTTGTTATATGGTGAGAGAGCTGTTCACAAGTAATCATGATCAGAGATCAGTATAATCATACTGATCCATGAGGGCAATAGCAGCACACTTAAATCTTTATTTTTCAAAAGATCCAGTTGCTAAAATCTGTGTTTTTTTTGTTCGACAACAAGCATCTGGTTATCAATTTCATATTTGGGTATTCATTGAAATAATTTTCTGGAGTAATTTTTGCATGGACCATGTTCTTGTTGGAGAATGAAATGAGTTTAATCGATTGATGAATTAGATTTTTGAATTGAGTTTTATTGTTGATGTTCATAGATTCTTGTCGGGACCCAATGATAAAGGTTGGGTAGTAGTTGTAGGGTGGATAATGTCGTGTTGTGTATTTTCTATATAAACTAATCAATGTTTATGTTATAAATGAAGGAAAAAATTGTATTAATTGTAACATCGATTGCTTAAAATGATTGTATCCAATTTAACTTTCCTGATCAGTTATCTTGATTTGATTTGATTGGTGACCAAGTGATAACTACTAATGAATGTAATCCACTTAAGAAAATATCCCTTTTTCTGCTCCACGCACAGTAATGAATAGATTTCAGAAGGCAGAATAGCTTTGAGTCATTTGTCTACTATAACACAGTAAACTTATATGCAAAATATTTGATAAAGTTATAATTCATTCAAAACATCAGTAGTTGTTGAATATCAGTTTTCGCGGGTCATTTACGGACAAATGAAACTATACCATGGATATCATACCTATTTATTGATCGCCAAACCACCTACTTCCCGCCCACATACACTCATAGGAAATACTGTGAGATCCACTCACCATAAAATTACTAGCATATGCACATTGCGAAGAGAATCCTACACTGAGGTGGTTTTTAGTTTGTATGCAGTAGCGATTGTGCTATTGTACAGTGTATATTTCTTTGAGGTCATATTGTAATTGTTTTTTAATGACTAAATTCTTCACATTGTGCTATTTTCTCTACATTCTAATTCTAAAAAACATCCAAAGTTCTGAATATTTCGACAGTCAATAATCATAGTGTACTTACCAAAGCCTGATTAGGGTTTTGTATTAGTTCAATAAACTACACTTTTGTTGTAGTTACATAACCTTATTACTTATATTTTCTATCAATGGCTGCTATGAAAATGCAACAATAACCTGTTTATGCATATCACCATATTCATTTTGTATGTAAAGTTTTATGTTGATATTTTCTTATTGATTGAATACATCACAGACTGATGTTGATAAGTTACCATTAAAAAACCAGGAAGCACTAGACAGCTGGTTAGTCCCAATGTGGAACTCTTCAACACTGTACAACTCATATGTTTTTTTTTGTTTACTTTTCTTTACTATAAATTCATTCTACTATTTCTATTCATTAAGAATTTCAATTATTATTATTTTTGTTTCATTAAATTTATACAAAAAATATTTTTGATGTATTTTTCTGTATTTTCATTTTCATTGAAACATCAATGGAAATATTGGTTACTACTACTACTTATTATTTAAACAAAATAATACAAAAAAAAAATTATCAAGATTGCATGGGTAAGCAAAATAACGTTGATTGTTGTTAGTTTCATTCATCAATATCTTAATCATCTTTTTATTTGTTTATTTTAATACACATAAATCAAATCAAAAACCCAAAAAGGATTAGATTAGATTAGATTATGAAGAACTCATTCGATGTATCCATACATGGATCTAATCTAAAGTTCATTTAATGTAGTTCATTTACATTTTGATTAAACTAATTCATTTCTTTTTGTTATTTATTTTCTTTGATTCTTTGTGATTTATATTATTTTTTTCATTTATATCATTTAACAAGATATTATCATCACTGTTTAGTGACTAATTTTGATGTTTATCAAGTGTTATGGTGTGTTAACCTGATTTTTATCAGTCTACTTGTAATATACTCAGTAGTCTAGATAGTTCAGCATCACTAGCGATATGTAGAGATTGTAAGTGTTTGAGAAGTAATTGACAAGAAACGCTGTCGTCTTATTTGTCACTAGTTATCAAGGTGTATGTTTTTCAGGGGACTCGACATCAGTTCAATCAGCCTCACTAGTCTGAAACCGTTACCAAGCAAAATTAATAAGATTCGGAATAAGTTTCGCATAAAGATAGCAACACGGGAACCTGAATCTCATAACAATGCTATCATGAGAAAAAGGTATTATTTTCTAGAAATGAATACACCATACACCTTTCCGAAATTAATGAGTCTAATCCAAATGTTACTGACTTCTTACTAGACAAAGAATAGTCAAGATAATTTTTTCCAAGGAGAGTGATAACGAATTTTGTTACTGCGAACAACTGTTGTGAAATAAAGGCTTATTTTCAATTTCATTCTATTTGTGGTTAATTAATCTACTGAATATCAACCTCACTGTTACATCAATGCAAAAATAGTAAACCAAACCGTATGTTCCCTTTTTTTTACTTGGGTTCACTACAGAGTTAGGCATTCTCATATCTGCTTATGATCAAAATACACTTTCCCGAAAATATGAGTTTCACACCGTAAACGATAGTAAGGCAATACCTAAGTGAATAATAAACTTGATCTATTAATATGTCAAATAAGTATGTTTCTCATTAACATCGATAGCATATACTACTGCAATCCATACTGTTAACATAATCATTGTGGACAAAAGAAACATTTGTTCGAATCATTTACTTACCTTCGTCATTGTAACTAGCCATAATTTAAATCTTACATATTCAGTGATACTATATAAGAGTAAACGCTATATTTAATTACTTTTAGTATGATTACTTCATGTCTGAACTGAAGTTCTGTGTTCTAATTCTTAATCCTACAGTTTGCTAACACAAACACATGCATTACTACTGTGTTAGCATTATGATGTGTACTTCAGCGGACATTCAACGTGAAACTCATCTTTGAATTCGGTATCACGAAGTGACCTGTGTTAGATAGTCACTAAAAGTAAGGAACTGTCAGTAGATAACTGTTTTACTCTAGTACGTGACTACCTACCAGTATTTACTAACAATCACCATGTATATGGAGGGCTGTGTTCTGGGGCTTTCAGGCGAACGTTTGATATTTGAATCACTTAGCTAGCATTCAAACTTTTATCATCTACTAGATTTCATAATCTTAAGTAGTGAACCTGTAATAGAGTAAGATAAGCTTAATGAACTTTATTGAAAGGTATTGAGATATGAATGAAGGGAGATAAAGTTTAATTGTATACTTATTAACATTATCAGTAGTATCAGTAAATTATTGAATATCATTAATTCAGTTATTATCTTTCTTCTTATTTTTGTAGGCTGTATTGTCTGGTATCAGTTTTAGAACTTATATATCGGATGGATGGAATAAATTAGATTGTGCTGGATTAGCTTTATATATTGTTGGCTTTATTTTACGCCTGATTGTGTTGTTACGGTTAGGCGGGGAAAAGAATTTCGATTTTCAACATGAACGTTATTACATTGTAACAGATCCAATACTTGATCCTTCACGTATTTGTCTTGCAATCAGTCTTTTCACATTCTACATACGACTAATGTATACGTTTAGTTTTCACATTGCATTAGGCCCTAAGTTAATTATGATCGGAAAAATGGTAAGTTCTATATTAGTTTTCCCATAGATTTAATTGATCTATTGATGCTAAGTAACTTAGCGTCAGTCTGTCACTCATGTACAACGTAGAACTAAGCAGATATATGCACCAGTCAAAGTTTCCACAACTCATTAGTGTAAAAAATATGAACACTAAATAAGTAGACGTATGAGTTACATCAGTGATAGTAATCAATCAGTGAGGATACATTGTATTCAATAAAGAAAGTAAAAACTGGTTTGTAGAATATGGGTGTAAAATAATCCCAAGGTAATGATTTAAGGCAAGACGGAGAGTGAAATTCATGTGGAACATTGTGCCCGATTCTCACTCACAGTCACCCATAATCTCCAATCACTAGTTACAACAATCGCACTGAACCCAACCGAGTAGTCTATATTTACCAATACCGTTTAGACCAACAGTCAGAGACTTCATGGATCGGTACCATGTGTCAGTATAAGCGCTTCCCCCCTCCAACTTTCTTCTATTTCGTTCCAATATCAGTCGGCATCGCACGTAATACATATCTCAACCACCTCAGTCGATGAAGGTTTACAAGTTCACCCACTGATTAGCATTTATTTATAGTACGCTGTATCCAACCTAATAATTACTTGCATTTGGGTGTTCGTAGAGCTCTTTGAATTTGAACTAGATACCACTAATTGTTTTAAGTTAGATAACCACTTGGATCACTAGTATCCTAGTTTCTTCTTAATATAAAACTCTTTCAGTAATAAGCATCTATGAGTCCCATCAGGGCTCTAGCCCAGGATGTTGTGGCTAGCAAGGTTCACTTATTCCCAAATGGGGACATATGAGGTGGATCAAACAAATTACACAATGACCTGAATGAGTGAGCCAGCTCTTTGGTTCAACTGTCACACCCTTGCGCAGAAGTTTGGAGGTTCTGGACTCAATCCCTATTGGGTCGTCGTTTCGTACTACTAAATAGTCCCATACTTTGATGAAACGAGTGCCCGGCGATTCCTGGTTTTTAATGGTTGTCTAATCCAGACCAGTTTGTGGTATCAAACTCATCATTACTTACTAGGTGGTTCCAACAAACAGCGGATATATTTCAAGAATACCTGTGATCAAACACCAATAACTTACATGTATCATCAACTCTTAATCCCCTCGTTAATAGTTTGATGTAAGTATCACTAACTGATATTTGAGAAGGGAAGTGATGAACGCGTAAAATGTGTGCAACAATGATTCTATACGAAATAATATTCGGGACATATATGTGAAGACATTAAGCAGACTGCTATTCAGTTATCTGTATACACAACTTCACTCTATATACGAAATAACACTAAACGTTTTGACAGCCGTCCGATTCTTTAAATTATTTATTAAATGCGATAATGTTTCAAGTTGATTAGTAGTCATCAGTGAAATTTCTCGTTTTTACAGTTAGTTGTTATCACTAATCCTAATTTGTATTGTAATATTCTTTCTTATCTGATAAATGATTAATATCGTATCAGTAATGAAGAAAGTACGTACGTCAACTATTCCTCATGCTCCTGTGGAAAAAATGTAAACAGGTTATAACTACTGTTTAGTCCCAACATGCAAACATTAACATATTCTAGCTTTATTTTACATGAATGAGGAAAAATATGTTCCCATTTACGCAAAGTGGTTAACTAAACAGTGAATTTACGCTTAGTGGTAATAATCCCCTTAGTTGTTTTCTGAATTTTTCTACAATTCTAATACCAAGTTGGGATTATTTAATTTTAACTATGTCGTGGCTTAGACAGGTGTTACTGGGGAAAATGAATGACGACTATGCATGACAAGAAACAACGTAAGCACTAACTTATCACTTCATCATATCAAGCATGAAGATTTCCAATCTATTCTCTGTCGGTTTTAATATCGTACTACTTTGGTAAATTCAAAACTACAGGGATAAAGTGAATTGTTTCTCTCGATTTTCAAACTTTTTAATCAAAAAAAAACAAGCGGAGCTTATAATCATAAGCGTTTCATATAACACGTAACTTACATTTGAAATCACAAATTGACCTGGGCTTTATAATTGTTGCAAACCATGGAGAATTGGATACCGATTCCTTTTAGTATGGAACTTTCTAGCAGTACATACCAATGACTCCACCGGGAGTCGGGTTCAAGGTTATTAGGTCCTATTAAAAGCACCCAACTGTTAAATTATTAAGACTGTATCTAACAGTTGATATTTTTAAATTTAGTCAAATGTTGACATAATTGTACAACCTCACCTATTACCATCGATTAATAACTGCCATTGTACTGATCAACTTAACTTCTAGCTTACTCGATACCAAAAGAGTCCATCTATTTTTTACAATTCGCTATCCAACATTTGACTACAAGCTTACTGCTTCAAATGCTTTAATTCATGAAGGATATACAATAGTTATTAGATAACGGCAAATTCATCTTGATCTAGATTATCAAATAGTATATTGTCTGAAGGCATACAACAATCGGTGATTTGATTCTACATGGTTCTCAATGCTTATCAACAATCGACAACATTGCATGATGAATAGCATTTATATATAAAGGTTAAACTTACGTAAGGTAACAAATCAAAGTGTAAAGTCATTTCATTGCTTTTCTTCTATGACTGCCCACTTAGTGAACTTGTCATTCACACACATACACACATGTACCCATCATTTTCTTTAGGTGCAAGGATCAGTGACTTGATCTTATATGGTTCTTAACTCTGATCAACAACAGATATTTTTTGAATTTAAAGGAAATTTATGATATACTGTATATGTAATCCCTTTTAGATTAGCATAACATTGATTGATGAAAACTTCGGTTGATTTGTTTTTTCTAGAAATAAAAAGAAAAAAAACTTACAATTAAGTCGCCATCTATTGTTAACCTATTCAACATATTCTGATTCACTTTAACTAGGTAAACATTTATTGCTTAACATTTGTTTAATTTCACAGGTAACTAATGATCTAATTCCATTCATGATTATTTTAACTGTGATCATGGTTGGTTATGCAGTAGCTGCTCAATCTATCGCTTATCCAAATGGCTTGTTTACTAAAGAGAATATGACACTAAGTAGGTTATCTTATTTCCAAATGAAGTTATGTAACATATATATATATATATATATATATATATATCATACTCTTGAAATTCATTGTTATCTGTTAAGATTATTCAGTTAAAGATAATAAATTCAGCTGTAGATGATTCTTTACCTTAAGAACTAAACCACTTTCCAATCTATTTAGGTTACTTCAGATAATTTCGGGTATAACTCTGAATTAACATTAAGTGATGGTAGCTTATTAAAGCTTCTAATGGATAGCATTGAGAAGAAAATTGAATCAGATTCATAAAAATAACAAGGGATATCAAGAACTGTCGTAAGAGAAACAAACAATTTCTCATTGTCTTGGTATATGAAATCTACTTAGTTAAGAGCGAAATAGATATCGGTTACTGATATTGTTGTAATGACTATACTTTAAAGCATAAATGATCAAATAAGAGAAGTATAAGGATACCGGTTCAAAACAAATGCATATTTTCCCATAGTCTCTAAACACAATAAAAGAACATTCATTGAAAACTGATTAACAACAACTACTGAACAATTATGTTGGATTGGGTGTTTAGTTATATGATAATCATTTAGCTCAAACCACATATTATTCCATTAAGATTTAGATAATACATTACGACTTCATTGTTATGTAATGAATAATCTATCAATTCATGAATATGTTTAATGATGTATGGATAGAAAGTAGACTAGACAATCACTTTCTATATCTCAATAATTATCATTAGGCAGTTATATAGATTCATAAAAAGCACAATGTACACTTTGTATTAATGAATTTAAAATAAGATCATGAAATCTTATCAGCTTCTCTAGTGTTGATGGTTAAGTGTTGACTGTGAAGCATGAAAATCTTACATTCAACTACTTAGTAAAGTGTTAAGTGAATACATTTTCCATTGAGTAGTTAGTACAACAAAAACATTTTCAGTTATATTCCATTGAAATCATAATTCTTTATGATTCTTTACAGTAATCACATTTAATCTAGAATTATTTAATTTGTATTGTAACTGGCAAGTGAAATCCAGGACGCGCGTTTCGTCCTATTTGGGACTCATCGGCTGGATATACCTGCATCCCAATGTTGATGTTCACAGTGGGATTCGAACTCAGTCCGGTTCGTGTCATACGCCACCGCGTAAACCACTAGACTACTTAGTCCAGACAGTCCCATTTGTGCAATGGGCGAATTGGTAGTAGGATGAATTTGTATATTCCCATTGATTTGTTATAGACTGAAGCTGGTCAGTCACTGTTGCTATATGTGCATCCTGAGCGGATTGCCTCAATATAGCGATTATTCACAAGTTATTTTTAAGTTGGATTGTGACTGGCAAGTGGAATCCAGAACGCGCGTTTCGTCCTATTTGGGACTCATTAGCTGGATGTACCTGCATCCCAATGTTGATGTTCACAGTGGGATACTTGTGAATAATCGCTATATCGATGCAATCCGCTCAGGGTGCACATATAACAACAGTGACTGACCAGCTTCAGTCTATAACAAATCAATGTGAATATACAAATTCATCCTAATATTTAATCTAAAAGTTATTCTATTGAATTATTTACAATAAATCAAAAGTTATGAATTCAATCTCTTCCTTAAATGAATTATTTTCTATTATAATTCATTCATTGAATAAAAAAAAAAGAAACTTCTCTTTTCATTCGACTAAAAAATAAAATCCACCTTCTATAAGGTCAATGTAAATTCTACGTTTAGATTAATTTAAGAGTGAAAAGTGAATTTCCTTTTTTTTTCAAAAGAAAAAAACGCAACCTTAACATAATTTTCATAGATGACAATAAAATGTTAAGTTGGAGTTGTTGGTTTTTACTTTGTTTTCTGTAAGACTCGAAGATTCTAGGTTCGATTCCCTAGCGGAATTATAAGTGCACTTTTCTGATGAGTTTTAGACTTGGATGAAATAAATGTGTATTGTTCTCTCGTTTTCAGTGGTATCCAACTGAAATCAATCTGTGATGAATACACATTAAAGTAATATGTACTTAACTTTAAATGCTATCCATAGACGTTTTTCGTGGAAATTCGTGTAGCATGAAGCCATATATAAGTAGCCTTTAATTATCATACAAATATTTGATCGCATATACAAGTTTCCGTGAAGAACTTGAATAAATAACAAAAATTCTAGTGGAATAAAATGAACTCGTTTTGTCTTACCGGATTCTCATCAGCTGATATCTTTGAAAGGTGTAATCAATTTAGTTGAAAATAAATAAGTGTAGAACATCATTTTCATCATCATGAGTATAAACTCAGGTCAAGTTAATCGATTTCATTTATAACTCTTCAACACATAAGTATGATTACTAAGTAAAAATTTCAAAACAATAAGAATTGTTGTGGTGGCGGTGAGTGAGGTGGATATGGACCATAGATTCAAGAATATTATACAGTTCCAACTGCAAACATTATCAATAATCTAGTTGTTAACCAAATCTTTGAAGCCATTGACATTAAGCACCTAATAAACAGATTTGTAGGCTCGAAAATTTTATCCTTCCATGGAAACATTACCCTTATTTTATTACATTGTTTACTACTGCCTACCTTATAAATAATTTGCTAGCTTTACCTTTTAATTTCACATACTTATGTTAACATATTTATAGATTTCATTAATCATACATCAAGTAGCTTCAATTAAGATTGAAGCTTTGATTCTCAGTACTTCTAAATAAATAAATGAATCAATCCTGATGTAACAAATCGATCTGAATCAGACAATCATTGATCACCTGGAAGCTCGTGGAAGCAGCGTGAGTACGCACAGCTGAAGGGTCTCTTACTAGGACGAAACAGCTGGTCAGTGCTTCCAGGTGATCATTGGTTGTCTGATTCAGATCACTTTGTGATATCAGGATTGACAAATTAACTAACTTCAAAACTACCACCCCCTCGCCCAATTATAACTAAAATAAATGAATGTTGAGAATAGGATTTTGATATACGAGTCATGAAACATTATAAACTAATTGAAATAAGAAATTTGATTTATTGGTTTACCATTTAGTGATTAAATTGAATATGATCCTTTTCAGGATCTTCGGTAACTACAATTGAAATGATTAAAAGCAACAGTTAACATAAACAGATTTATAAATTACCTTATAACAAAATCTCTTTAATAATGCAAAGTATACATACTACTACATGAATTCATAATACTCACTATTATCAAATATTCATATTAGATCAACAGGGAATTTGTTAGTGGTTGTAATTTGCCATGCAACTTTGTAAATACTAAGTCACAGTTGATTACAATTCTGTATGAATCTATATGAATATCCAGGAATGAGTTTATGATGATAACAACTTCTTATTAACTGTCAAAGTTATATGCATACTTAGTTAATTATTCATTTTTATGTAGTAATCATCGTGAACTTAAACTTAAGTTTGTTAACGAGAACCTCTATGTATTTCATTGTTATTTTGCTTATTCATGTTTATGTGGTTTTGTTTTCTTGTTTCCGTCATTCTTCAACATTTGAAATTTGCATACTACTCAATACACTACTTGTAATCAACCTTTTGTGAATATAGATTCTGAGATTAAACATATGACATTTGCTGATATTATATTTTCAATGTATACAACGGCTTACTTTCAAATGTTTGGTGACTTCAGCTTAGATGCTCTACAAGGCGAAGGTAAGTTGTTTTGCAGTGATAATACTTAAACTATTCATTTGTCAAGATAAACAGAAAGTGATTAGTCTGTAATTGGCATAACATGACTTGAACTACTTATGAGTAGTTAAAACTATTTTCTATAAATGAATTTGGTTAGTTGTGAGTAATCTTTACATCATACATATTTGTCTTCAAACACAAATAATTATAAAGCACAATCAAGTTACTAGATGTAATCATAGACGATTAATCCATGACCAATCAATGGCTCCAGATTAAAGACAGAGAACTAGTTCAATGAAGCAGATTTCTTATCAGTAATTTCATTCACCAAGTTGTTTTGTCGACAAAAATAAAAGTCACGCAAATTTTAATAGTAGGATTCAATCATGTAAAAAATGAAATTTAATGAAGGTAATGAATAATGATTTTAGTTACGTAATATTCTAAGAAATACTTGCAGACATTTAAGAGATTAACCTTTCAGGACTCTGATTGCCTAATATGAAACTTACGGAATCATTTACATAGATTATGAGGCTGAACCGCTTTTATTTGTGCCCACAGTTAAAGTCTCTCTATATCTATGATAAAAGCTTCAGCAGTACATAAAAGGCTAAAACATACTTTATAGAATAATATGGTTGACGATAGAAATCACTGTTAAGCTTCTGTAATTTAAGATGAAATACAAACCATAAGCAGGAGATCACTTATACATAATACACTTTGGTTGATGGTCTACTTGAATATACATAAATAATTGTTTAATTATTTTAATAAGTTGTAGCTTAAAGTGAAACATTAGGAAGTTCGCAATACTGCTAAGTTAGTAATCACTGAAGATTATAGATCAATAGGCCGTTGAAGACTATTCCAATTACAATATAGTACATCAACATTCACTAAGCGCATATTTAGGCGATTGAATTCGTCACCGGCTGAAGTTGATAGGATACCACTAAAAACCAGGAAATACTGGACAACTGTCTTGTTTTAATACAAAACTCTTAGACAATGGGCACTCTAGATTCCGCATCAGAAACTTTAGCTTGGTAAACGCTCAGCACTCTGAAGGATTAGGCTGGCGTCGAATGATAGATTTCTTACTTCCATTAATTTATAATATAGCACGATGATTATCTACTGTCATCGGTGATCAATGTCTCACTCTGGATAACACCAGTCTGTGATGAATTCAATCAGCTAAACTCAATACTATTTTCCACAAACCACCTCAGTTCAAATATGAGCATATTAATTTTGATATGTACCAATGATAATATAAGATGCCATACAACATACACTTCTCAAAGCCCAAGGACAGATATCATGACAGTGGGACGATTTTGATTGAAATCATCTTCTAGTATAGTAACAGTCACCCCACCCTCCTATCCAAAAAAATATCATAAATATAAGATCCTGTACACTTCAATTTAATCAGTCTGAAGTACACACCCTAACAATATCTAGATAAAATTATTTCTTACGAACTTTCCAGTATTATTATTATTATTAGAATTAGAATTAGTAGTAGTTGTAGTAGCAGTATTAGTAATAGTGCCGATTGTAACACCAAAAATAGTAGTTATAGTGTCAGCAGTAAAGATACCATAGTATGACAGTGTTACTAACTTCTATTTGTTTTATCTAAATAGATCGAACATGTCAAAATCATATGTGCCCTACAAAAACATCACGCTGGCTTGTCCCTATTATGCTTGGATTCTATGTATTATTAACTAATATACTGATGTTCAACTTACTTATTGCCATGTTCTCGTAAGTATTTTAATTACACTTAATATTTGCACAGGAATTTTGTCATGTGAATTACTTAAATGTTGAATAACTATTGAAATCTAGTATTGTTTAATAGACAATTTAAAATTTATTTTAATAGTTCGAGTAGTTAGTACATACATTTGTCTTTTGACTGGAGCTTGAACTATTGTATCTTCACTGTGATGATGTTAAATCGGGAATTAACTCAATAGATTTAGTTACATAATACATAGAATTCTTACAAATTACATGAATTGTTTTCTAAATAAACTAAACTTTAGTACCATTTAATTTGTATTGTGACTGGCAAGTGGAATCCAGGACGCACGTTTCGTCCTATTTGGGACTCATCGGCTGGATATACCTGCATCCCAATGTTGATGTTCACAGTGGGATTCGAACTCAGTCCGGTTCGTTCAGGATGCACATATAACAACAGTGACTGACCAGCTTCAGTCTATAACAAATCAATGGGAATATGCAAATTCATTCTACTAAACTTTAGTACCATTACTGAGGAGTTGATCGATGTTTATTGTCAATGTTACACTTTTCAACCATTACCGTTTAGCTTGTCATTGACATAGTAGTTAAGTTATGCTTAACAGAAGATATGAAACTTGTAAATTGAATAATGTTATGTAATGCTGGAATAAACAATCAACCTTAACAGCTATAAAACACTTACCGGCAGTTCGTGACGTAAACTTTAAATCTCTCGATGGATTAATTCAACATAATATAATCTCTTAAATTAATTATTGAAAAGTCAGTAAAAAATAACTTTAAGTTTAGCTGTTTGTATTTGTCACAGAATGATGTTGTTCGGGTACTACTGAAAAGTAAGGAGCACTAGACAGACGTTTTTTTTCAAGCATAGGATAACTCAGCGATGTGCATCCCGAATATTTTCAGAAAATTCAAACCAAGATTGGCGAGAGTTCAACCATCTACACCACTTAGTCAGTGTCTAATCGTAGAATTCCCAATACTATGAATTTGTGATTTGGCGTAAAGATCGTTGGTTGTCGCTGGTGATAATCGTCTCACTCCCGACAAGTCCGGTCGTAGTTTTGCGCCATTGGTCATTTCACCAGACACATAAGAAAATTATTTGAATCTGTCGTTTCTCTCGTATTAAAGGGGATTATCATAGCAACAGCCAGATTGTATTTCGCTAAATAAAATGACGTACTCATTAATAGGGTAAAGTTAACCTGTCTTACGACGGCCCACATCCAGCTCACGTTCCTTATTAGTGGGTAAACAATCCGACGCTTGTTGAATTTTACCTTGAAGGGATAGGAAGAACTGATACAAATGAGTCAAAAAGCATAGTCGCTATGTACGCTTAGCTACCATAAACTAGTTATGACCGTGATAACTTACGACACCTGTTGCATCAAATTTTGAAAACAATTTTAAGAGGATAGATAGGCCACACTTTCACGATTTCTACTCGTACTGAAAATTAAAATCACGTAAGATTTTTCACTTTTACTTTAATCCTGAATAATAATATCTATCTGAGATTAGATGGTAGTAGATAACTTTCAGTGTATTCCTCAAATAGATTTTATTCTATGTCAACAATGTTGTGGAAAGGTCGTTGCGAACACGTCACTGCGTGACTTAATTAATCAAATCACCATCAAACTATTAAAGTTGTTTTAAACTTGTATTACTTAAATGTGTATTTTAATCAATTATTGAATGACAAACTAAAACCCAAGTTCATATGTTATATATTGTGCTGTTAGGATACATTAATTTATGCAACATTTATGAGTTCGAATCAACACAGTTTCTGACATCACTTTAATGTTAAATCAATTTCTGTTAGGTTTTTTAAGTTCGCAAACCGTATTAAGATTAGAGTTCGATCCAATATATGTGCCCATGATAAGAGAGTATATTTTTATTTTTCCTATCAAAATTTTCATAAAGTTAATCAAAAGGTTAATTCTTCACATAATCATTTTTTCATTACTTATCATGATGATTAACTACTATTCTAATATAAGTAGTATACTTTATATGTATTGTACATTTTATTTTTTATAATTTTTCTTCAAAAAAAAATAAAAAATAGAAAAACCTATGAAGAAATTGAAAGTGCATCAACATACTATTGGAATTATCAAAGATATCAAATGATTAATGATTATGTTCATCGATCACCACTTGCTCCACCGATAATTATTGTCTGGCATTTCTATGAAGCATATAAAGCTATTGGAAATCAATGTGCAAGTTTACGAAATGCAGAAACAGCAAAATATAATCCATTTTGTAAATTTGCCAATTAATAATGTTTATTTATGTAGAATTATTTCATAGGCATAATTGATATGATCCATTAAGTGTTTCTACTTGTTGATACATTTCAATGGATCTTTATTGTTGTTTTTCAACATGTTGATATCTGGTAGATGATTATATAATCAGATTAAATGAAAAATTATTCATCTACTTTAATTTAATAAACTTTTGTGTATGCAAATTATGTAATAAAATGAATTTTTTTGATTGAAAAATGTAAATTGACACTACACTTTGTTTGAGTTCACATTGAAATTCAATGTACAAGTTATAATTCAATGCTCATAGATAACATGTTATCTATGAGCATTACTAGAGTTTACATTAAACTATTACAATTGCATTAATTTCAGCTGTTTCTGCAATAGCATATCCAATTTAGTCGAATTCATTTTTTTCCTCTTCGGTAAGCTGTTGCCACTGATATGTCGTCGGTTGCAGTAGAGTTAGTTTGCTTTACTTTCGTCAGCACTGTTAATGTCTTCTCTTAGATGAGACAACGTGTGAGCTCTTATTGTCTTGTACGCTTCAAGATACGATCTCTAGAGTAACTTGATTATATGTCTGATCCCCTTGTTAGTCGATATGTTCTGTCTTTTGTAATAGCTTTGGTTTGGGAAGGAACAAGTTGTGGTATCCGATTAAAGTGTACGTATCAGAGACAGCGTTCGCATTAATCGTATCAACTAACAAGGGGATCAGATATATAATTAGGCTATCCTAGAGATCGTATCGTAAACCGTAGATGACTATAAGAACTCACGCGTTGTCTCATCTAATGGAAAACATATCAGAAGTACAATTAATTATCACTGTACTTAATTCGACATTAACGATATGATCATGTGAAAATTACTAATATTCACTACGACTTAATCTCTTTTGAGTACTAACGAAAACCAAAGAATAGAATACATTGATAAAATAAAAATAATTTTACAACTAAACTCCAGTCTAGTGGTGTTGTTCATTTTGATTTCAATGATTAATGAGATCACAGGTGGCTAAGTTCCAATGACCATGTTCTTTATCGAATTGAATGTTTCATTTTATTTTTAATAGTTCCAATGATAAATCATTTTAAGCTGCTTAATTTCACATCACGTGTTAATTTTTATAGACAACTGAATAATTCTCAGTATTCTTTTCTATAATTTCGGATTAGAACAAGGCAATAAAGAAACATTTTAGAAGACACATGTTAAGTGTTTCATAGAAATCTTGAACAGGATTGGATACCGTAGATTTATATCTTCATTTTACTATTTCATTGTCTTAATAGAATTCATAATGTAGATCGAGAATAAGCTTTATCTTTATCTTTGTACTACATTTAAAGGTGTACGTTTTACTGATTTGAAAAAGGAAAGAGAAATGGTTAAATGGGAACATATGAAAGCTATGGATTATTTACGAGAACCATCAACCAAAGCAACTGGTAAAAGAGGTGTTGCTGAATCACGTGCTGTAGTATTTCGTGGTGGTGGAGGTGTAGGACCTGGTCAAGGACCAGTTATGGATTTAAAAAGTGAAATGTCTAGTGTTACAGAGGTAAATACTAATTTTTTAATAATGACTTGAAGTTTTATTGAGTGCTAGTGAGTTTCGTAGGTATACATTGATTAGTTTAGATGAAATTAAGGATATATATTTATTAAAAATGATAATTTATTGAAGTGACTGATCAGTTTACTACTGAGTAAGACTACAGTCATAGCACATTTGAGATCCTACTTCATTTGTTTGAAACCTAAAGCACTACAAATATGCTAGTATATATATATATATATATATATATATATATATATATATATATATATATATATGATTAACAAAATCGAATCATTTTATTAATCCAAATCCATCAAAGGTATTATACTTTGTGGCTTACTTGATTAGTCTACTTTAGAGATATACGGTTAATGTCAATAAACAGTGATGCCATTGTATAAATATTTTGAGGTTCGACTCTTGAGCCTTCATTACCTTTCTTAGTAACATTGTCATCGAGGTACTTTAATGAATAGAAAAGTTTATCTTAACGGACTTTATTGCTATGGATTATCATCAGTGTTTGATTTATAACTATTTGTGTTAATATTTCTGTTGATTATTTTGTCTTGAAGATCTCCAAGCATTTTATTCTTTGTCTCATTTATCTAACTGATGGCTTTCAAGCTAATTTGTTATTAAATTGCAAGTAAAGCAGCTTCAAGTTGAAATTATGTAAATACAAGCTCATGTGATGTCGACATTTACAATTTTAATGTAGTTCAATGTTGATGACGCATACAATATATCTTACTCCCTAAACTCTTCAAAAGAACTCAATCCTAACACTATTTAAGACTGAATCAGTGGCTAGTAGGTAACAAGGTAGGCTGACTACTATGCGATCTCTTTTTTAGACACAAATGTCTCAGAGTTCTAACGTTAAGCATCGAATGCTGTTACCAAATAATACCTTATTCCAAACATGGTAGTTACATTAGTATGCTTAAAATTATGTCTTAATCGAAGTTTTTAGAATTTTTCCACATTATTTTTCTCCACCATTTCCTTCTCCTTTTTATCATCATCATCATCATCATCACCTTTTGATCTATCGTTCTTTTTACACATTATTCAGGGTATTGGAATGGAACTGGAAAAACGATTCAAAGAAATAGATAATCAATTTCAACGATTCAATGATGTTGATTCGCGTTTAAATGATGTAACACAACTATTAACAAATTTATCTGAGGTAATCAGTAATGTGACTGATACTCAACAACGTGTAAGTTGAAAATAAGAGTTTCAAACTCATGGTTGTATAACCTGATGAGAATTTATCGAACGGAATATTTTTCATCTATTCTTTGATAACCAATGAAATTCTTAACCAATGAAAACACTTAATTTTGATTGTGACTGGCAAGTGGAATTCAGAACGCACTTTTCGTCCTATTTGGGACTAATCGGCTGGATGTACCTGCATACCAATGTTGATGTTCACAGTGGGATTCGAACTCAGTCCGTTTCGTGTCAAACGCCACCGCCTATACCACTAGACTACTAAGTCCAGACAGCCACGTTTGTGCAATGGGCGAATCGGGGTGCAGGTATATCCAGCCGATGAGTCCCAAATAGGACGAAACACGCGTCCTGGATTCTACTTGCCAGTCACAATCCAAATTAAATGATACTTGTGAATATTCGCTATAGCGAGGCAATCCGCTCAGGATGCACATATAGCAACAGTGACTGACCAGCTTCAGTCTATAATAAATCAATGGGAATATACAAATTCATCCTACTACAATGAAAACACTTTATTGTATTTTGTTAAATGTATTACTTATAAATTTACAAGAAGCGAATATACATAATTGTGAACGAATTTTCATGTATATTAAAGACAAAGGTGTTTACACAAGTCATATCAGATTGTCATAATTTGATCTGATTTAGTGCATAACGTTTCAATATCTTCCAGATAGGATATACTCCGCTACGACAGAGTGATTTATGAAAATGTTAGAGATTGCATTGTGATTTGATGCAGTTCTATTAGGATCCTCAAATAGCTGCATTGACACTAGTGAATGGCATCAAGCGCTAGGATTTCGTCCCTTTGTTAATGTCAATATTGGTATGTAGAGACATCCAGTTAATGAGACCTAGGCTTAACGAAATGTACATTCACGATTTCAAATTCCTTATGCAAGCAACATTTAAAATTAAAATTGTTTGCAAATAGCTAATATAAATTATACGGTTCTGTGATGAATGAAGGGTAAAGTAATAAAAGTAAAATTCATTACCATTTATCAAATGAATCGCGTCATCAATAAACAGCACTACACTAAACTATACAGTGGACCATTTATCTAGGTATTCACATTTGTTACTTATCAGATATTATGACATGCAGTCACAAATATCATCAAGGAGATACGAAAATCGCCACAAATTCAACCATTGACAAGTTGAATGCTTAGCTTCTGAAAACTCGGAAAATAATACAGGATTACTAGAAGTCTAACATTAAATTAGTTCTGAGGTCATTCAGTGGACATTTCATTACATAATTTAATAATCGATGTCAATTAATTACAACATCTGATTGAAATGAAGGTACTTGTGTTGATGAGTAAGTTATAGAATCAAATAGAACGTAACAAAACGCGTTCTAAAAATAACACTAGAATATCTTCCCCAATTTTAATCATACACTGATGAAACAATTCACAGTTAAACCAGTGAATAGTAGTGAACATTACTACACGTGAGGTACAAACGAAGTGAGTTATTAAAAATTATTCGTACGTACGTAAATGAAAATTGGTCTAAAGAATTAGAAAGTATGACATTAGTGATTGTGACTTAGATAAGGTTAACGAATAAATCAAAATCTACAGTCAGTCACACATGTTCAACATACAGCCTGATAACTATGTGCATTTGTCCCAGTTCTTATATCACGCTAGCACAACACTAACGATCAAGAATGAAAGAATGATGTTTATGGAGGAATAATTAAACCTAAGATCTGAAGAAGACAACTACTAAATGTGCCTTTGTTTCTGTGACTGATTAGCGTCCACGTGATCCAGCGTATCTAGCCACTAAACGCATTTGTGGCACTTAGTTACATAAAACAGTTTGCATCTACCGACGTAGTTAACACTAACAATCTACGACTTCATTGACTGGTTCTGAGTTTTTTTCGCCGTCTTTCGGCTTATTTTTATAACTTTCTAACATCAACAGTATTGGACACTGAGATAGGGAGCGGTTTGGTATTTGTAATAAATGTCTCAATCACTTCATATGATGCTGGTTCATAACACATCAAAGTATGCTTGAAATGTTACTCAAAGGGTCCTGTTGACAATGTATATATATATTGTCGTTGAAGTCACTGAATAAGACTGTTTTAAAAGTGATTATCAACATGGTAATTGACATAGAAAAGAGTTAGCATACTGATATCGTATTACTCAAAAGATTCCAAGTGATTATCCATATTAAACAGCATCAGTGTTTTATAAATTTCTTGTTTACAGATTATACGACAAATAAATGAACTACCCACTTGTCAGTGCAATGAATTAACTGATGAAATCGTTCCTGTACAAAAATCTCCTACTACACTTCAAGCTGATAAAGGAACAATGGAGACTCGAAAACGTACAAAATTAGAAGTAGCTATTCAGTCTGCATTAGAAGCAGCCAAAGATGTTTTACGACCACCGACACCTCCACCGCCACCTCCTCCACCTCCACCTCCACCAAGGTAAGTGTTAGTACAACTGAACAATCATTATGCAGGCATTGGGTGTTACTAGTTCCTAGATGATAAAGAATAACTGAAGGGGATACAAAGAATCACTTTCAAAGATCTATTGATTGATTTAAAATCAATAAAATGTATAGATTAGAATGAAGATAAATAAATCTGTATTGAAGCAACTCGAAAGACAATTTAGATTAGAAAACTTGATGTCTAGCCACATGGGTTAGTGCCCGAATTACGATTTCTAAGTTACAACTCCGTCATCATAATAAACAACTGGATAAACATCACGTGGAACTCCACTTAGTGATAAATTAACGTGACCTTTGGAGTTTTATAGGAAGTTAGCCAAAAACCAAAAGTCTCAATAGTGGTGGTAGTATATTTTGAAAGTGGATGACCTGAGACAAAGTCTGTCAGGACTCGTTAGTTTTCTAGTAATAAAAGAAAATCCTTGGCGACACACAATTTCCTGCCTTATACTTCTAAACTACACAAGATTAAATAAATTCTTTAGTCTTGAAAATATTCTGATTGTACCATCTGCATCATTGATGTTTTGCAGATTGTCTTCATGAGTATTATAGATCTTACTAAAAATTGAAGAGTTCTGACAAATAATAAAGAAGAGAATCTATGAAAGCTTTGAGGATCTAACTCGAAAACACTTAGTTCTGGGTTAATGGATAACTCTAACGTTCGACCTACATTTACTTACTCGATACGTCCTATCTAAATAATTTGGTTATTTTTAAGTGTAGTAGAACCAATGAAATACTAATGAGCTTCCGTAGTACAGAAATAAATAAATCAAATTATCACCTCCGGTCAAGATTATTATTTCACTTCTTACAAAATATTTGATAAGTTTCTTGATTTTCTTTCCAGAGAATCTCCAGTTCTATTAGCTGCTGTTGTTCCTGGGTCAGAAGATGATTCGAGTGGTTCAGAAGAGGGTGGCGATCCTTCAGCTGATCCAACCCTAGTACCTCAAGTTCCAGATAGTAAAACTGGTCGAGTTATAGAAAGAGTACTAGGTGACCATAGATTATGGCGAATGGCACCATTTAATTTTGAAAAGTACCCTGGAATGAGAATGAATGTGCCTCCTGAACGAATGGCATGGACTGTAAGTACCTTAAAGAATGGATATCTGCCATCATTAATTCATAATAAAGTAGTAATATTCACCACTCAACTTAATTGAATAAATCCAGCTTGTAAAGGAGTGGGAGTTTTGAGTGAAATTTTACATTAGTTTACTTTCTACGAAGGACCATGCGTTGCACATGTTACGACATCAGAAGCTGCTACGACTGGTGTATGTGACAGATTAATAAATATGACCTTGTACTTACGAAGTCACAATAACAAACGCCAATCATAGTGCCTAGTTAGTCCCTGTATGTCTGCGCGATGCCCACTCAGTCTCAGAACAGAATACAAAGAACACAAACTGATAAATCAACTAGTCAAATTATATTATATTTCAAGCATCCCTTTACATATACACAAACCGGATCACGCAACCAGCCAATTAGGGAATGAACATTAATACAAAACAAGGTAGACAATGGTAGTGAATAAAGGTGACGTGCACACAATTATTTAACTGTAACTCTTGATCAAAAGATGATATGCTGACAGTAAATATGCTAAACGGGAGGATAGGGTGAGGGGAAAGTAACACTCATAGAAACAGAATATTTACATTACGCACAACTAAAATAATTGAGATAGTCTTTTAAAACATAGATCTGAAAGTTTGTTACTCTTCGCCCAACATTACAGCATACCTCTCAAAATGTTGTGTTTAGGCAATTCTGACAACACGCTTCTTAAATTTGTTAACTATCTCATGGAAATGGATGATTAACATTTACTTATTGAGGCTAGTTACTTACATATACTTTCAGGTAAATAACATAGTCGGATATACTTAATAATTTAGTGATTTTAAGGATTTAAGAATCTGTCTTACAATTATAGTGACGTTCCTTATTTGACAAGCGCTATTGATTGTCGATTTTACCCTTCGTTTCAGCACGGGAATATTTTGCTCACCTCCTAGTAGTATGTAGAATAACGCAGGCAATATTTCATGCATTAATATCATCAGTGCTTTTTGAACTTTCATGTGTATGCAATTTGAGAGTTTCACTTGACCTTCTACAAAGTATTTTGTGTAAATATGCTCATTAAAGTTAAAATGTTCTTAGACTATATGGAAACCGAATAAGCAAGATGTGAATCTATCTAACTAACTAACAAGAAACTAAGTGTAGAACTATTTTGTAAATATTTAAATCACTTAATTAGGAAGGTGGTGTTCAGTGTTTCCAAATCCAGTCATTTCACGATCCAAAGCAATAATGATTACATTTTCATTAGCAGTATAGACAAACTGAAAAAGCCTAAAATAAGAATTGTACTTCATGAAATTCACATCATATTTTTTTCTTTTAAACAGGTTGAGTATCCGGATTACTTTGCATATGATGCATGTGAAGAAGTGTTACTATTTCCATCTGAAGAATCACATGACGGTGCTAAGTAAGACAAAGCATTTTACTTCATCTATTAGTACTTGCATGCTTTATTCTTCCGACTAAATTTACTGTTTCTGAAGTAATCAGACTGCTATATTCATACGTGTTTTATACTGTGCATAAATGACTATTTATATCTGTTTGTAGTTATGAGGCATGTTAATTAAAGTATGTTTGTCTTTAGCCTGGTAGTCTAATGATGTTAATCCAACTAAAGTGAGATACTGGTTAAATCACATAAAACTGTACAGTATACTAATCGGGAATTATTTGTAAACTAGTCAACTCGATGAATAGATGAATATGTAGAAACCATGAACTTCCATATCAATACATGCTCTTGAAGGGTCATTTATTCCAAATATGTTTGTAAGTTTCCATTGTAAACCATGATGTTTCCATCAAACAACCTAATTAAGTATACTTTTACTTCTATCAAGTCATACGGTTTTAGTTAAATGAATAAGATCATATCAATAGGAAAGACAATGAATAAGCATCCTAATCGGTATATAGTTGTACTTTCAGTGTATGAAAACAGTATAACTCATGTGATTATGGAATAAATAATTGTCGTCAGTAGCTTGTTTCATCAAGTTACACCATTACCTTTCTTATGTGAAATTTTTTGTCAATACAGCAAACAAGACACTAAGAATACTTGTTCTGTGCCCCTATGTCTACTCGATATAACTAATCCATAAGCCGAATAAAAGTTCACGAGAAAATTCAGCCAACCTGACGGAGTCTTACTTATATTCACAGTGTTCCTTAATATACATGTAAAGCCTGATGACAAACCCAACCTATTTTGAAAATAACTTTAATATAGAACAAAGGCAATACTGATAGGAAACTGGGGTAACATGTACACATTTAATAAGTTATAGTTCATGAATGGAAAATGACGTAACAAAAGTTAATAAGACAGATGGGAGGTTGTGGCTGGTAAAATTTACAAATGCAGAAAATGAGACGTCTTATTCTGAACAGTAGTTCTGAAAGTTAGTTATTTGTCTTCATTAGCTCGATCTATCAGTGAGATATTCGTGTGTCAAACAAAGGACCAGTATACTGTGCAACCATCCACTCTGTTGGACTATATAAATGTATGAATGTTCATTGGCTGGATGGAAATGTAATTCATTATCATTCAATTCTGCGATGTTGATGAGATATACCCTTTGCGTGTTACAAGAATACCTTGAATTTTGTCTGCTAACTCTTTCAAGTGGCATAGGATATATCCTGAAATGCAAACACATTCAATAATTATCCTAGAAATAGAGATAAACCATTTTCATATGACTTAAATAGCACAAATACTTAAATGCATGCTTCATCAATCTCTGAATAATATCAATTGAGACTTTTTGAATGGACTTCATACATTTTAGCATACCTTTACTTATAAGTTTTGCACGTTTCACAACTTAGTTTTGAACCTCATATCCTCAGAATTTAATTTTAACTGTAAACGAACGTAGTGATGTCAAGCTACCAAGATAGTGAAGAACATGTTGTAATGTACGACAGGTCGGGACAAAATTTCACACAACTGATGTGTACCTGTTAATATGAGGAAATTTATGTTCTCTTATGGATTCGATTTCAGTTAACCTAATTTCACAGTTTGTTACCGCAGCCGACTCCATATAGGATTGAGATATTCATACTAATTTCAGTCATCCCAGACATTCCTTCTAGTGAAAATTCCCTTATCTGTAGTAAGTCTGAAGGAATTGCTGTGATGAATACAGTCTCCCAATATTTATAATGTATCTTATGTTTCACTAATGATAAACATTTCACACGTGTATAGTGATACCCATATTAATGTAGATAGTTACAAACGTGTGGTTAAAACATGTTTAGTTGTCACTCCAATAGATGGTTAAAAGAGAAGCTGATTGAATCAATCTGTCCATAGAGAAGTAAGATGATTAAATAAGTAACCAATCATGTTGTGATCAGTGATACGGATCGGTTGATTAAAATTACCGATAACTTTAGAAAAATATTTTGCTACATGCTTACAGTCAGTAGAGATATGTAGAGTAGGTGCAATTCAAGCTCAATATTGTATGAGTCATAAGTGGTCAAAAGTGAAGAGCATCAAACAAGACCAAACAACTTGTTTACGGCTCTTGGGATTTAAATAATACTTCTATATCGATTTGAAGGTAACAGTATTCTTTTTGCGACACTGCGTGTGGTTTCAATTATTATGGCTTGCAGTTTTTAGCTTTAATAGTTTTTACATGCATGTCAGTATTAGTCATGGTGCATAGTTTATAAAATACATCCTCACTGGTGAAATGCATATTTTAGTCATTTTGTAGTCGTCATATAAGTTTATTACTAACCTAGAACGTATATTGTTATGCTGTATATCATGCACATCATATAACTCCATCACTGCATGATCGACGGTCTCTTTGCATAGAGGTTAAACTCACATAAAATAATAAATCAACGTCTAAAATCAATTTGTTCCTCTTTCTTCTCTGTATACACCCGATTGATGGTGTCGTCATTCACAAACACATGCACATTCACATACGTATTTACGACCTGCTTCACGTAAAACTTTAAATAAATACGCTTTACTTACACATGTAACTGTAATTCTACTCGCTATAATTCACAATGATGATGTTTATGAAGTTTCACGCATGGAAACATCATATTTACTTTTCAACATAGTGAAAATCTACGTACCATCAACTTCAATCAGTATGATTCTAAAGCGAGACTGCGCAGACAGAGTTTACTCGGCCGATATCGTTTGGATTCAACAACAGGTGCACCATTAAATCCGATGGGTAGAACAGGTCTATTGGGTAAGGGATTATTACCACGTTGGGGTCCAAACCACTCATTTGTATTATGCATTACAAGGTGGACAAGAGATACGCGTACTGGAGCTCAAATAATACGAAGTAATCGAGGAGTACTTCAGTACTTGGCATTGGAACGCAACAAGAGGCTGTGTATGCCATGGGTAGGTTAGATGTATTGATTTAAGTATACGCATAATTAAATTGTAATTCAGTCATAGACATACAGAAACAAGTCATTGTTGTATTAGCTTTCATCAGACTATTCGCATTGACATTATGATATTTATTCCTTCGATTTCACATTCGACATTGGTAGAGTTGTCGTTATCAGACAAAGGAGGCGAAATAGGCAAATTTACAATAAACATATCAGTCTCAATAAATGTGAAAATTAGTTCTTTCCAGTCGATTCCACCAACAAATTTGCTTACAATGTCATCTGCTTAGCTGAATTAGTTAAAGTTGAATCATGTAGACATTAGTTGAATTCATCATTAAACCTAATATCAAACATTAGCAAATAGGTAATTCGTATCTGTTGAGGAAAAGATTAGGAAAACCATAATTACTTTGTTATATATTTCAATGATTCTGTGAATTCAATCTCATTCAAATCCGTTGGGGGTGTTCAGTAAAAGTTAGCTTGTCAGTAAACACCGAGCTAGTTAAGGAACTTGAACTTGATTTATAGAAAAATAACTTGTCTTATATTCAATTATCACTTACAATTGAAAATCATCCGTTATCCTTCTTAAATTATGATTAATCATTATTGACTGGACAAATCCAGTTGTAAAATTCATTGATAGATTTCCATGAATATCAAGAACTATGCCATATAAAGTAACCAAGTACTGTGATGTCTCAATAACAAAACTTAATTTATAGTTTCTTTCATAATTATCATTTTAGTATTTAACAGATCATACAAACAAATGTGATTTTGATGAATGTATACCGAAGCTTATCAGCAATTTAATTACTAGACGTGGACGCGCTATGCTTCCAGAGAAAAGAGTTGAAAGACTATTGAAACGTATTGAGAAAGCTGAAGTGACACAGGTATGGTATTTTTAAATAATCTGTTCAACATATGTTGATAAGTTCTTGTCAAATAATATTCTCAAGATTATGTAATCAGTCTGTTGCCAGTGAGACTATGCAAAATGACTATATTTTTAGTTTGATTTTCAGTATAGATAATTATAATTATACTCTCAATCACCCTAAGACTGAATACATTACTCAATGACTTCAATGAAATTACACTTGGGTTGCTAGAAAAGTACGACGTTAATAGTTTGTAGGCCAATGGTTCGAATGTTGTTATGCGCTGTGTTTTATTGTGCTTAGATGTGTTGATTAAGTTCAATAAGTAATAGGTAACACATTAATCAATCCTTAATTGATGATCTTGATCTGCAGCCTCACCAATGTGATTGGAATGCTTACTATTGATTTCCACCAAGTATAGTAAATTCTGAAAAATTTCATTTCATTGTGAAGTTACTAATCATCATGAATTGACATTGTATTCAGTTAAATGGAATAATGAGACGTTGTTTAGCTCTCGAAAACGGAAATGTGCAGAGATATGTGAATTCTACACAAGGATGAATTTATAACAAATGCAATGTATTGGGACTACTACTACTACTCTTAATTTCAGTTTATTAGCATACAAGCTCTTGTAATATGTAGTTCATATTAGGCTATATTATGGTTTACATTAAGAAGTGAATTGTGTCTTATCATAAATGCATTTTGAATGATTTGTTTATTTTCTTTCATTGATTCAATAAATATAGAAATTGATTTCCATTATGCATCTTGTAACTTTAGATTTTCAAAGGTTACTTAGATGATCAATTAAATGCTGACAGTTCATGGATGGAGACTGTTGTGATTAATCTACATGAGTCTGAAAGTAAAGGAGCTCAATTTCCAAATGATATACTTAAGGTATGTTAATATGAATGATAATCTTGAGAGAAAACTAACTGTCAACAACATTTTATTGACTTGAATATTTACATCAATATAATCTATGTGAAAATTGACATATTTTAACTGTCATGATACATGCTGATTACCCAGATACTGTAGGTAACAGAATGAAAACTACGATGAATATACAGTATTCAATAGATCAATACATAAATCACTGGACATTTATATCCCGAATGAGAAATGTATGACGCCTGATTACACTTTCAAACATGTGATCAACAAAAGAGTCAATCTACATGAATAAACAAACAATGCCAACTTAATCTGCGATGATAAACAGCTACAATTTTCATAATCTACTTTAACAATCAGATCGAGATATGAATTTCACATCAGTTCATAGAACTGTGATCATTGCGAAATTTGTGTGATACGTTGATTATTTTAAACTTAAGTAGAACTTCATATATATTACTTATTGTGGCAGTTGAGTATGAAATTCAGTATCCAAGTGACCTATTGTTTACACTTAATAGAGACAGCATACAATTAAGAAACTTGCTGATTAGCAACTATTACACATGAGTAAATTGAAAACATTTATTTATATGTAATTTGTTTATTGTCTTTTTCCACAGTTACTTAATGAACCAGGTACAGAAGAACAAGTCAAATGGATTGAAGTATCGCATAGTAGTAATCTACGCACAAGTCATAATTATATCCTTAAAAATGTTGCTGAACTTCGCAGAGCATTCTACTGAACAGATTTATGTTGTACACATACTTGTTGAATTAGTTCGTTGAATATACAATGATGGCATGTATGCAGTAAATTAAACAAAGAAAACTGTATTCAAGTGATAATTTTATTGGAAAGTGAAATGAAAACTAAACCAGAATATTCATCAAACAATTATTAAACAGTTTGCACTTTCTCAGAATTTTCATTGAATATTCAATTTTATTGTTACACTGTCAATGTTTCTATCTTTTATGTGATGAGTATTAAGCGAAAGTATCCTATTCAAGTCATTCATAATAGTATTAGTACATCAACTAAACACATGAACCCTTCTCCCAACCCCCATTCCCACGACCCCACCCTCTTCATTTTTATGGGGAACCGAGAAGGTGGTTAATTTGTATTCCAAATAAAACATTTCTAGTAATCAGTGTATATTTCATTTACAATAGCAACAAGTGAATAACATTTATTTCAGAAAACAACAAAACAAACATAAATACGAAATCTTGAAGTATAACTTATTATTTATACTGTAAATGATGATACATTTAGAATGTGATTATATTGTCTTAATAAAGTGTGCATTTTCAACGAGTAACTCAATGAGTTTAGTATTAAGTAACTTGACAGTGAATAAAACTGTTTTCTTAATTGTGAACAGTTTACTGGGAAAATCAGTTGGTGAAGGTGAATGGGTGACACGGAGTGGGGGTGGTGATTGACGTCTAATAGTTACTGTTGATTAAATTACACATTATTGAAATCTCAGGCATTTAGTAATAGAATATTTCATGAAGAGAATGTTAAAATTGGCTATCTGAACATCACCCTGTAAAATAGTTAAAGTGGAAATATTCTAAGAGAATGACGACATCTTTCTTAGATATTGTCATATGACCAGAGTAATTTCTTCTTTAAGCAAACTTTCATTAACTTTTACATAATTTTACATCGGTAATCAATTGAAATAGCCTAAAGTAACACAAATACATGATATGCATGTAATGAGAATCAAGTTGTAGATCAACTGAATCTACCAGAATATTAAACCGATTACATTTAGGTGTTATACTGTAATTACCAGTTTGGTCAGATGAAATGATTTGATTTTAGAAAAGCTTAAAATTATTGAGTTCAGTCACATGAGTACACACTCATGAATATGGAGCTCCATATTCAAAGTGTTTCCTAGTTTTCAGTGAGTGTATAAACTAAGTAAATTTTGGATATCGAATGCAAGTAATAATTGACTCGTATCAATTTAAGCCATGAGTAGTTGAATAAAAGATGTTAACTAAGTCACATTTTGTTATCTGACAAGTTTATCTAAAGTAAATAAAGAGATTGGACTTACTGTTCTTCAACGTGGAGTTCCAGTATTTATCAATGAGGTTCTTACTATACCTGTTCGAAAGACGTTGAACGTGATTGATTTTATATGGTTACTGACAACATGATAAGCTCTTAAACATGATTATATTAGGAGAAATTCAAACTTCATTTAAACAATAGGGGTTATCATCTAGTCATTTACACTATTTAGTACACCTGATGCAATGAAGTTTATTGATCAATTTAACATCATACACTATTGTTCACGAGTAGTGAACTTTAATCATTTGCCATTCACCTACAAATAAGTCACCCCATGAAGACACATGCTACTGTTTTCGTATAAAATGAATATTACCAGTAAGAATATTACGTTTCAATGAATGATCAGTAATGTATCTACTACTTATTCGATACGAAAAGCAAAAAGGGTTTGATTGATTACTTATTCTGTGAATCAGTTAACAAAGTCAACGATTCAGTTATCATACACCTGATTTATTTGACATGAAATTCATTAGAAGAATGTCTTGATCTAATCTAACAAAAACAATTTGACAGAAGTTATGCAAATCACACGTAGTATTTCTAAACTGACACTAAGTAACTCGCGACCGTAGCTGCTACCATGACGTGGTGGTCAGGCTTGCCTATTGTGATGACCAAACTGAGCTATATTGGCTGGAAAGCATGTTCCACCAAGTCTTACCATGCCAAGCAGGTTTATTGAAGAGCGATAAAACTAAAGGTAGCAACCTAATGTCTAAAAGCGAAGTCGTACTGCTGACTGCAGCAAGGTGTGATAACAGTAAATTATTTCCCTCGGATGACCAGCATCTACAGCGATGCTGCCTTTTAAACGGAAGGGGTTAGAAAATGTCGACCTTTCAAATGTCACGACTTACCTTACTCTACAGATTTTCGTTTTTGACAGTAAAACCTAAAGAACGGAGCTAACACTTCATAAACTCCCCACAACAAGGTCGTGCGTGATTGGCCTAGAATAGTTGTCCCTCGGGCTCTATAAATATTACTATCACTAGAGATGTATGGTAGCTGATAAATGCAATGCACGATTTGAGTTTCTTCCGATTCGGAACTCGTCAACAGGATGTACTTTTATCCCAGCGTTAGTGTTCACTCGAGAATTCATGAATGTTTTAATTCAATGGTTAAAGCTTTCTGAAAACAAACCATGCACAACTTGTGTGATTATCAGAACCAATAATTACAGAGATTTTGGTAACTAATGATTATCACAAGTTGAACAATAAAGAATCGTTATAAATTATGTGATAACGAATTTAATGTCTACGATATAACTGAGTCGCATCACTATCTCCCTTCAATTTATCAAGGGAACGGCATGAGAATGAGGCACACATCATAGTATAATACAATATTTCCTAAACTAAGTATGAATGGCATTAATTCGTCGTGGACATCACTATATACTCATGATATATATCTAATATAAACAAGCTAACAATATGCAATAATCATATCATGAAGTGAAATTTATAATTTCTATCTAGATGTACTACTCATTTGTGAGCTGGAAGAGCTCATCACTACATACAGCCTGTGTTTCCTACGTCGATGTATACTTAACCTCAATCGTCAGTCTTTTCTTTTAGTTTGTTATTTTCGTGATGGTTTCCAGCGACATTCCCACGAAATATGTATGAATGAGTTGAATACTAATTATTAAACTTGCAGACTTCTTGTGGAATTCTAATTGTCTACTCACACTGAACATCTTCCTCCAGTTAGCCGAGTAGAGCTAAGAGGATAGCTCAGCTACATTCTGCATCATCCTATTACTAGTCATTGTTCTTCAGTTGCCGGTATCAAGGTACTATCATAATTTTGGAAATCTAGCAATTACTAGGGTAGAAACTGCGAAAATGTCATAGATTTATGTCGAATTTATTGATAGACAACTTATAAACAGTTGATATTCATGTGGCTTTATTATTGTGACTCTATGATATGCACATATTTGTCAATATTTATTATCTGTAAGTAACAGTAATGCTTGTCTATCTTCACTTCGAGTTAGTTTGTAGTAAATATTCTTCCTAATGTTTTGATATCGTAGACAGATTAAGTAATTACACAAGACGGTATAAGCATTTTCATTCGAAAATGTTCAGTGCATGAAGGCTTTCACAGTTATCGTATGTTAACTGAGTCAAGTGAAAAGTATGTAAGTGAACAATCAATTCTGCCTACTATTGGTGTGGTAGTAGTAGTAGTTGAATACAACCCCGTGTATAGAATGTATGTTTCTATTAAGTTGGTTGGTCACTTCTTCGTGGTTGTGTATTGCTGCTGTATCAGTTTTACTAATATTCAGGGAATTTCATTTTATGTTTCATGTCATTCATTATGCAAATATATCAAAATTATTTAGTGGAAACTTCTTCAACTGACTGACACTAGATCATTCACAAATTAACTCACTGTAGACTGTGCATAACAGAGAATAGTAGATCAAATCTCTTCAGACATCATTCAATCATGGGATGAATATGGTGATTTAGAAACAAATTAACGAAATAATTAACAGTTGATGTTGTTTCAGATTTACTCATAGCAATATACTCATTATGCGTATTCTGGAATATGTACTGAAAGTCATTGTAAGTTAGTCTACCATTGATGGTGTCTTCACAAATTCGTTTGACTTAATGGTGAGAACTACCAAGTTTTCGAATTTAATGTTCTGAAATAACATCCAATGCATAACGACTGATAACAAGGAACTGAGACTGGGTAACGTGACTCTCTTAACATGAGACACCTCAATTGTGCACACAAACGAACTGGCTAAAATAGGGAACGTAGAAACATTAGATTTCCCTACGAAAGTATGATCTTTGTGATATTAGACTCAGATTTAACTTTCTCCACAACAAACATAAATATATGAAAATTAGGTTTTGAAATGAGTGGGAGAATTCGGACATTAGATAGATGTCTTTACCAACATATTTCTCTCTAATCACACATGAGTACAGTATAACTAATGATGACTACCAGTCGAAAATATGGTATTTGGGATGGACAAATTTACTAAATGTGGAATAATAAAAAATGCTTATTCCCAACAGAGGTAACCCATGATGATACTGTCTAATGAGCCGACGAAAGTCTCACAATTGAACAAATGTACTCGGCGAACTGATTTTCACAGTAAATGAAAAATATTCTCATCCTGAAATTTTCAAGTTGTTTTGAATGGTTCAAAATATTCATTATTAAACTCTGAAACTTGTTATTTTCATTGGAAATACATTCAGTCAAAAACATTTTCTTAGTTGGCTTCATCATTTTGATGAATAAAAGTTGACATCAATCGACGATGAGGAAAGACGAGATGAATGTCATAACAAACAATGTAACTTGTGATCAAGTGTTGTTGAGATTTTTGAATGTTAATCTGATATCACGAATTAGTGTGATTTAGATAACCACTGACCACAAGGAAGCACTAGACTGTTGACTCGTTTTCGTAGGTGACTACTCATCAGTGCGTATTCACAACCCCACTGGAAACTGAACCTAGTACCATCTGGCTCATGGACCAATGCTCGACAATTAATCCAATGAAATAACTCTCGACGGTTGATATTTGTAACTGGAGAGTAGAACTCAAGACCTCTCAGTTTCAACAGCAAACACAAAATCGGAAAACTACTACACCACATGCCAAATAAAGATTAGAATTTCTAATTTTAGCCAGTCAAATCATTTGTGGCGCAAACGTCTTTGAAATAAAAAATGCTTCAAAAACGTAGGTTCAGTTGGCAGATTGTTACCATTAAATAATTGGAGTGTCTCAGATTGTTAGTTGATGGTGATCGGTTCAGGCCAGATTTAAAGCGATTAGCCCCCCTTAACAGTATGCCGTCTTCGAGAAGTCTTACAGAACTACGTTTCCTAGTGGGTGCTTTACAATAATATACAATTTTTATTCATAATTTTTTCGCATCAAGCAAATGATCTATTACGAATTTCAACGTTCAATTCACTTACGTGAGGTGATAAGCAAGAAGCTTGCTTGAGAAGTTGATTGAAATGTTCTCAAAATAATGTGGTTTTAAGAACTTATCCTCCTGACATACATTCGTATCAACTGATTTAAAGACTTCGTATTTTGTAAACGTTTTTGAGTGTCACGTATGTAATATGTTTTTGTATAAATGCGTTATTAATTCTTACTGTGTTAACGTTATTTGAATATATCACTGATATGACTACACACACACACACATTACACTTATCACATTGTACTTCTGCTGTCGGAAGCTTAAATATATCGTCGCTGCACTAATCTTCGTTTTGAACTGAATCCCGTTCATTTATTACTTGGATTAATATTTGATCCATGTTCTAACATCAAAACTGCATGATTCAACGTCACTGGTATTGCTGTCAGCTGAACTCACTATAACGAACACACTGGACACTGGGAATTATACAAAGGTGTGGTGGTTATCTGGAAAACGAATCATTTGCACCAAGCATTGCTGTTAAATCAAGTAAACTGAATTCTAGTACACGTCATGCTTATTGTATGTACTTGTATTAACTGCTAATATGGTATTTGTTCCCATTTGTAATTGTTTGTAGGGCGTTATTAACTTCATAATGTTCCGCAAACACCGTATATACAGTTCTTATTACTGATACATCGCCGGTTGGTGTTGGTGCAATTTTAGAGGAGCAAGTTTGACCATGAATTTGTGTTTCACGGAAACTTATTGCATCTGAAAACGTGATTCTCAAAATCAGAGAGGAGCGTTAGCTGTCTTTTGGGCTGTTAAACGTTTTCATAGATATCATTTCAGAAATAAATTCACTATTATCACAGCTTATGAAGCATTCAAGTTCACTTATCACCCAGAAAATTCTTTATCACGTTCCTCAGCTACTTTACTCAACATTGAAGTAATACTCTGAGTGTTTATGACTATACTATTCAACACTGAATATGAGATATATATCCAACATGTGGATTTTACATAACGACAGTCACTACAAAATAAACCCGATGATTCTTCAGATTGCTTGTTAGTGTAATCTTTACCAGTAAACCGTTCAGTCATGATTAGAGAAACACTTAAATATTTTGCATGCATAATATCAGCTATATGAAAGGATGAAATGCTAATTTGAAACGCAGATTCCCTATGTATTTCGCCAGATGACAAGAGTTATCTACTAGTCCTGATGGGATTTTGCGTTTTAATGTTCGTGTTGTTATTCATCCTTCCTTGCGTAAAGCTATAATTGACGATACACACAGTGGAGATTCGGGTGTCGAGAAAATGAAATCATTAGCAATACTCACATGCTGGTAGCCCGAGATGAATGCAGATATATGTGGTCAAGCAAGTAATTGTGACAGTTGTCATAAATCGAAAAGTCATGTCCTTGAGTGGACTTCTTGGCCAGTATCAACCGAAGCTTGGCAGAAAATCAATGCAGATTATTGTGGTCCATTCTTCAGTAAATATTATGTATTTGTTATCGTCGACTCATACTATAGGTAGACGGATGTATTTTTTACGGCTACCTAATACAGATTTCACTATACAGGCACTGAGAAAGATATGTAGCCATGAAGATGTACCACTGGTGTTAGTAAGCGACGATGGCATGGATTTTGTAACAGAGTCAATTACCACCTGGTTAAAAGAGTTAAGTTTAAACCAATTGTTCACAGTCTTAAGACATACATACTCTAATTAGCAAGCAAAAATTCTTTTAAAACTTTGAAAGCTGGCATCAACTCTATTTCTGCTAGAATCATTCAGTGTATTGGATACATTTATACTTCTATACAGAAATGCTTAGCATGCCTCAACTAAGAAAATTGCAGTGAAACTATCCAGAGGAAGAGGTGTGCGTCAAATATAATGTGCTTAGAATCAGAAGAGGTTACATTTTAAAGCAGGCATGATTTGTGACCTTCTACTGGAATTTCGTTACAGGAAATGGGCAGGTCGCTGGTGCGTTTTCTAAGTGCTGATGACCTTAGTATCGGTATTCGTCATGTGGACCAAATGCACTTCCAGGACCCAGGTGAGCCCATCCAAATTATAATTGTTAATTCACAGATTAATAAATCACTTTCGAAAAATTTACTAACAATTCTCAGTGAACAGTTGGGTACATATAAAATGAATCTTAGTCAGAAGCCCAGAATGAACTATAAAATCTCAGACATTCATTCAACCTGTGGCGAATGTGGTCTTTGTATGAAATAGTAATAGTATTATGCATTTGAATTGTCAGCTGATTGAATTGCAGAAATACACACTGCCTTCATGTGTGTTCTGTGTATTCTTGATCAGTGCCTAACCTGGTTTGCTAGTTACTATTCAAAATTCTGGAACGATATCACAGTATTAATTCGAGGGCTATCTTTGGAGAATTTATCTACATCTGATATGATGGTAAAAAGCGAAAGATGGAATACGTCTACATAAAGTCAATGGTGATGTACTCATATCAAGGTAAAGTAACGGCTCTGGAATTGTACTCATGGATAGAAACGACCATTAGGAAAGAGTGAATGTCATTCTATGTGGTGAAATCAAATTTCGAAAATCGATGGTACGTAACAACATATCTGATAAGACCGAAAAACAATTAACAGACTCACTAAAGAAGATTAAACAACAAGAACTTATCTCGGAGAATCTCGTTGAAATGCTTAAACACACAGAGACAACAACACCAAGACTACATGGTTTTCCTGAATTATATTAAACGACTTGCTTCTCAGACCATTATTGGGTATAACTGTTTAAGCTTATTATGTCACGGAAAGATGACAAGTAAAAATCCTGAAACTATTACACGGAGAGATCATCAAACATAGCATTGAGGACTCACATGAGTTTGTCAACAGAATAAACAATCTGGTAGTTAGAAAAATTTCGATGATATCACAAGATGTATCATCTTTATTAACTAACCTTTCTCTACTAGATTTAGTGGATTTTATATAAAGTAAACTTACGAAAGTGGTATGGGAGCTAAAGTTCCAGTTTCTATACTGAAAGACTTAATCCTTAAATGCCCAGTGAACTAAAAATTTTAACTTGATAATTAGTTTAATACACAATCAAATGGTGTTGCAATGGGATAATAGCTGCGCCCTCATTTCTGGAAGATTTAATTCTGCCAAAATTAGAAAATGGTCCTATCACAAATGAAGTACGTTTACTTCATATTCTTAATATGTGGATAATGCATTTATAGTTCTCACAAATCAAATGAACAAGAATGGTGTACTTGAACAACTGAACACGACGAGACGGATTAAAAAAAGTGTTGCAAAACATGTTTACTATAGCCGAACTGCATGCTATATTCTACAACAACCCTAACATAAGAAAATAAACTGAAGATAAACTTGCTGAATCCACCTCATTCATATATATTCATATATAGATTCGACTGCTCATATGGAGCCAGTTACATTCGACTCATTTTTTGACATGTCCGTCGCATAATTTCCGAATATCAAACATTACGGATGAGTAGAGGTCAACTACAGCAAGGAAACATCTTTATACTTGCATTCTTGTTTTATAACATATATAAAGTGGACGTTAGGAAAGCTATTAAATCATTTAATGGTACAAGTCTAATCTACCGTATGCTTAACACAAACGTCTTCTCTATATGGCTGCAGTTAACGGTATCCACCTTCTGAAACCAGTCCTATGTGTACATATAATATTTATACAACATGTTACCTCTTCTTGACTATCATAATAGCAAATGCTTAGATGGTCTACAAACTACGTGTGGCACTCAACTCTCTCATTATTATTACAATTATCACAATATTAACACAATTCTTTTCACAACTTCAAATTTGTTGCCTCTCAATTGCCATTCAATTCTTACGTAACAGTCTTCACTAATGAATTTCTTGTAATTACTTATTCAGTTTACTTTCGAGTAGATATCATGTAACCAACAATAAGCCAATCCACTCACTTATCGTTTGTATACTTTTCAAAGACATCATTACCACATTCATTCTCATGTCTCCATTGCAAGACGGTTGCAAATCATATGAAGATGTCTTAATAAAGAGAGCGTTGATGAGAAACCAGTTGATGAGAGATTTTATCACTCATTTTTGTCCTCTAATTTTGTCCCTTTCCCTTTACGAGCGTTATTCACAACCATTCTATTCATCTATCCATTATATTCGTCATGTTTCTGACAATCATGTGAACGGTACTCATTTTCATCCCATTCATCTACCCAATTCACAACATTGATTACACAACTATTGACTTCACACTTCATTATGTAGAAACTCATCACTGTATGGTTTTCATAAGTTGCTAAAGTCTAACTATGCAATTACTATGATGACATTTTACAATGCTTATATAACTATTCTATGATGTTCTACATAGTACTTTGAATTACAATTTACAATCACGTAGTAAAACAGTGAGGACTCAAATGTAGTGAAAGTAATAATAACAATAATGATAATAATAATAATAATAATAGTTGTTGTAGTGGTAATATTTGTATTAGTAGTCGTAGTAGTAGTAGTAATAGTAGTAGTAGAAGTAGTAGTAGTAGTAGAAGTAGTAGTAGAAGTAGAAGTAGAAGTAACAATAACAGTCGCACAATTGTATTGTAATCACTTATAATAGGAATTTCAAGCAGTCGGCAGCCAGAAATTCAGGAACTAGTAATTAACAAACCAGTAATGCAAAAATACCAAAATACCGTTCATAATGGGTGCAACATGAAATATAAATATGTGCATGTAGGAATAACAATGTCCCGAATATAGATAGTCACAAAGGGGTGAGAACTGGATAGCCGATGACCAGGAAGGAGTAAGAAGGTCAAGCTAACTTGCATCACCAGAACAACAATATAACTGTTATGTTTTCTCTTTCAGTTAAGAATAGTCTGTACGCTTAGTGCGAATCGTTATCTCTGATACTTGTACTTCAATCGGATATCACGATTTATTCCTACCAATCCACAGCTAGTCAAAAAGACTAGACTCGTAGGAAGATTATATTGTGGAGTCAAATATATCTATATCCGACGAGACTAGTAAACAACGTTTATATATCTCACATTTGAAATCGAATTGATTAATGAAAGACTACAAATCGATCTTACAAAACATCAATACAGCGTTTTCTGCTCGATTAAATAAACGATTGTGTATTCGGGGATTTCGAATCCCCAACAATGATGAAGGAAAAAGCAAGCAGACACACATATTGGCGTACACATGAATTACAAAACGTAGTAACGCATTTGAAAAAAAAACACATCAGGAATAACAGTAGACAGAGTCATGTGATCGTCTGGATTCACCTGGGCAAGATATTGGCGATCACCATGTATATTCCCTTCCATCTAATTATTGATGATCAACACCATATGAGGTATGTGTAATGATTTCGTATAATGTTTATTACCACTATCTCTAGATTGAAAAGCTGCTGAAAAGAGACCACGAAATAAATGAACTCATCTTATTCTGCTACATTCAATGTTTTTTCTCTAATCACAAGCATTTAGCACAGTATGATAACTGGCGTTACAAACTAAACCTGGAAAATTGACCGGACAGATTTGAGCGGGTGGTGCTGCATACTAAGGAGCAATATCAATTCAATGTTGTTAGTCATATTACTAAACTGATAGTTGAAGTCAAGTAAATGTCCACAAATTAAAATCACCCTCCTCACTATAGTGTGAGCTGCCCTTAGTTGAAAACGTGTCATTATATCGTTATCTCTTAATATAGTGACGACATTCGAGAAGAAACTAGATGTTTATTCAAAAACAAGCAACCAACTTAGAATTCTTACTATTGAACTATGTCTGGATGTGCTATAGTTAGTGGAGATATCAATCGGAGACACTGTTGACAAAGCACGTTTTGTGAAGTTGGGATGAGCTGTAACTGTTTATAACCAACCCTCTATTAAGTTCGTATAAGTGTTTATTTGGTGTGAATATCAGAATACATTTCATTAAATTAATTGTATTAATCTGTATGAATAAAAAGTGACGATGATGACTATGTCTGAGTTAATCTGAAAGAAGATATCAATCGATGACTGTCGCACAGATTGTTGTGTTGAACACCCTGTATGCAGTAAATTTCTCTAGACTAAACACGAAAGTGTCAATTCCAGTCTCCACATAATTCAAAATACAACAAATCAATTCTTGACTGAAGTAAATTCTGAAATTTGTTTCGATGATTTTTCTTATCAGGTGGTAGATGCTAAATCACTTGGTAATTTAAAATTTCTCATGAGATCGATGGAGAAAGCGGTATTCTCAATCCACTGCGAAGTTCATTTGATATTTCCTATGGTGTTTCTCATGCAACGGACAAATCAATTGATGTTGTTAATTCAACTCCAGTTTGATTGATGCTTCCTATGATAATTAAATCAGAATTCCATCTCCTACAAAACAGTACTAATACAATTAATGAGATTATGAAAATTTAACATTATGATTCGGTCAGATTCTCACTCCAGTTAAATTCAGGAAACAGTTATTCGTCAATTCAAATCCGATGTTAATCATACTAATTTTTCTACTGAATATTTTAAATTGATTGATAAAATATCCCCTCATATTGATTGTAGTCAGTTTGAATCTTTTGAACTGAGCAAGTTGGAGATTGACTCCATTCACATTCCAAATATGTAATTAACTGAACTTGAATTTAGTCACCAAGTTTACATTAGGACTCTTACTTCTGTAGATCAGAACTCATATCCACTTGCTTCATTCACAATAATGTATAGTGTTTGATTAAGTCGTAGAATGCGTCGATAAGGAAATTACCATGAAAACACCCGATCAATGACCCCAATTGGATATCAACGTAGTCATTATTTCGATTGTGCGTGGCATATCACTGTGATATTTTACACCAAATATTCAACAGAAGAACAGAATTATAGGTCTTACAGGTTCAGCGGTAAAAATTGGAATCGGAAACCGACTATCCTTGTTGGCAAGAAAGACAGGCATTTTCAATCGTAGACAATGTCGTTAGATTGAGAAACGTATTAAATTAAATGTATATTTTGGTAAATTTAACCCGCAAAGTGTGCCCAGTCAATAATAAAATTAATTCTAATGTTACCTATTTAAGGCAGATATCCGATTGTAGTCAATTCGACTAAACATTGATTGTGATTGAAATTCCATAAGCCTTTGCATATCTTACATTGAAATTGATAGATCTTAATCACATTCGTACTATTATTACTATATTAGCACTAGTTTAACACAAACACTGTAAGTTCAACCTCTCTACAGTAGTTTCACTACCTAGACAATCTAACATTATCTGATTAACATTTCAGTTAGCAAAATCATCATGTGTATTAATTAATCCTACATCACATAGTACATCGATTAAAACTATCTACATTGTGCTGTCATTATAGCATATGCCTTATTGATTCATAAACGAATTATTTGACTATTTGTACACGTAGCCATTAACTGAATGTAAGACGTAAGGTGAATTGTATACGGTCTAGTTACAATATATTGACATGATGAATTGCATTACATAGAGACCACATTGTCAATGAATTGATGAATAAATGGATGCATTAACAAGTGAATACGATAGAATTCACCCGTATTTGAAATAGATTAATGTATTGAAAGTGAAAAGTGAATTATTTAGATCAGTAAGCAACAATGTGACATGAGTTAGTTAGATTGAGTAGAAATTGTATTATTTAAATACAATAGTAGTAAGTGACATATTTACAAGAAGATATTCATTTTTGGATATTACTATGCCATTGACATGTTGACACTGAGGTTGTTAAATATATGAATTAGTAGATACAGATTCACTGTTAATGTTAGAAGTGAAATTGGTGGTTTAGTATAATTGTAACTAGTTTTCACGGTAATATGAGTCGTAAATGTTACGAAAAGCATTCGGTTTCGGAGCCCGAGGGTCCTGGGTTCGATCGCTGATGGAGTCGTGGGTGAGCAACGACAGAGTGTCATACTAGTACGAAGCAGGTGTCTAGTGGTTCGAGGTGACTATTGATTGTCTAATTCAAGCTTATTCGTGATATCCAATTGATATTCAACAATCTCCACTACACCAAATTTCACCATTAGGATTTTTCGCAGAAACAATCCACACTTCATTATGACATAATCTCTATCATTGTCAACATTATCATCATTATACAACATATTTTCATGTTATTCACTTGGCCAAGTTGTCATTATTGCTCCTTTCTAAACCGTTTATTTAACAATTAGCTACACTGAAAAATTAAGAACTAACTACTTAGATAATAACTGGGTAGAAACAGTTTTACATGGAATATCATTCAATGAACTACGATTTAGTAGTAATTAGTAGTGTGGTATTTAACATATATGAAGGTAGGCAAGAATGTGCAGATGAAGTATTGTACGATATATTTTGCTTGCAACTGAGCGAATATAGTCAGCAGTTCATTGAATGATTTATGTGAAAATGGTTGCATTAGTCACAGGATTAGTGACTAGATTGTCATGATGACTGATTGATAAACTTGTCAAACTAGATATTTTCTGCTTATTTGTGGTGACAATTGGGCTTAAATGAAGAATGATTATATGGTGATAATTGTTTGCACAGATAGTAAGAAATATACTTCAGGCTTGTAAATTACTATTCATTTTCATTCAATGATACAACTTATTTGGTGTACACCAAGACTAGATGAGTTAGATAATTTTGTGTCACAGGAATTATTTAAGTGTATAGGTGTTTGTGTGAATTTACAGTCAGTTATCTTTTAAGTGACAATTGAATTGTCGACATTCAGTATAGAGATGTTGATGCAATGAAAAGTCATATGAGTAACTTCAAGCTAGACTGCATTAGACACTTGGATGGTGTCCATCTAAGAACCAATGATCTAGTTGGACTATACATTGCACTCTAATCAAGTAAATACTAGAGTCAACTATGACGATACTGTTAGAATGAGATTGAGTGAATTCTGAAGAATGTGAGAAAGTGCTCGACTCTGAATGATCAATTATTTTGAGGATATAGACTTTATTAATTAATTTACATTGTATATCAATGCTCTACAAGGTAAGACCGACATGAAGAGCGTAAGTTCATCAAGGAAATAAGTAAAACGTTGAAGTGTGAGGTAACATGAAGGTTGGGTTAGATGTGTTGAAAGATGTACAATTAAGGAAAGAGTCACGGCATCGAATGATCAGAGGCAAAGAAGAGAACTTCTGAAACAATTCACCTATACACATATCAACATATTTTCACAACATCACACATTCCTACTTGTCGACGATATAATAATTCATCTGCTACATGGAAGTTCAAGCTACAAATAAACTACTGATAAATAGTCAGTGGAATAATCACACACTTGAAAGACTAGTTAACTCGGAATAAATTTAACGACACTGACCACATGAATTCATTGTCAAATCTATTCATCTAGGTCATCTGCATCGAACCAGAGAAATTCGGACATCTTCATCTGTGGCCTAAACTTGTATGCTGGTGCTAGAAATGAATTGGATTGGGGAGTAGACTGCGTAGGCATTACAGTGGCAGATCCTCTCCAACGATTGATGAAGCTTTCAATTTTGTCTCCATAATTTAAATGTCTCTCACCATCTGATATTATGACATCATATTTCAATCTACTATAGTCTTCATTGTGGTATCCTGTGTCGAGAGAATGACTTAGTTGTGTGGCATCACCCACTTCATCATGTCGGGTTTGCATTAATTCATAGGCCAGACGACACATCTGGGAAAAATAAGAACAAGTGTGGTGGATGAACAAAATTATCACTAGAATACACATTTTGTGGAGAGATATGACAAATATCCTTTTACTCAATATGAATTAAATCAATTCTACTTCCATCATTGTCGACAAATTATTTTGGTGTGTAATCGTGAATTCATTGTAGACACTGCCTTATGATGAACGATAACAAACATACTTGATGATAATGCAAAATTGTGAATTAGAGTCAAACTGTGTTACTTACATTGGAAGAAAATGTGCACACCAAATAATCTGTCATCGAGAGTGCAACGATATCAACAATCGCATTATCCAATGATGCCGATGTATAGCGTTTGTCCAGGCTAGCTGACATTGATTTACTTGAATTACCATACAAGATATATTGTGGATAACTGGAGGTGAATTCATTGAAAACTTCAGGCTCGTCTGTTGACAAGTAAACACTTCGCGTAGTCTCAACCAAACTTTCTGCACTCATCGTTTCCTCAGAAGATGAGCCATGTTGGTCTTTATTCATATTCTGTGGAAATGAGGAAAACACCCAGAAAATATGCATGACATTGCATATTATACACATAATAAACATGTCTCAACAGAAAGATGTGCAACATAGTCGTAATTCATTCTGATTAACTTTGATACATTTCTAATGCATTTCTTTTACTGCATGTAACAACAATGAACTCCATTGAATTTACTATTTATTTCTTACCATGTTTACTAGAATCTCTCCTGTGCAATTGTATTTAAACGGAGCACAATTTCATTATGTCCACCTAAAAATGTTCTGAGATGCTACAGACTAACTACTGTTGAGTTGGAGCATCTACATCGAGAATGACACTTTCTCAGAACCGGCATTATCAAGATTAATGAGATAGCCACATCACTAGACATATCGATGATCAAGTTATCTTAATAATTTGCAAATTCTTCTGTGTCGTTCCAATTACATGCCTGTTCAACATTTACAAGATAATGTGAAGTATCCACTGCAAACAGACAACTGTGGATCATAGAGAATCCTATTCACACCGATTTATTTATTCAATGAAAAGACAGTAAATAATTTGAAAACTGTAAAATTAGTCGCATCCACTCACATTTATTCTAGCCATCGTTTGGAGTGTAGTACTTCGTAAATTGAAGAAATTCTCCACATGATTCATGTACTCGGATAGTGTGTACGCAGTGGCCTCCTTATTTATCTGAAAATGGACAAGTGTTAGAAAGTGAACGATGTCAAATGAACTGGAATGAGAAGAGGCACAGTTGAATAATGAATACTTCAACATCGTGGTATCATATCTCAACTCATGTCAACAAACTACATGAACACTACACAGACACTCACCTTATCAGTTCGTCTAACATGCACACCAACAACAGGATGACCATCTGATTTCAATCGTTTCAATGTTTCATTGATGTGTTGTGCTAGCTGTGGCTTTGGTCGCAAAATGTAAGCAGCCAATTGACCGGCAAACCATACGAATGGTGTTTCATGGAGACGTGCCAACTCTTCAGCCATATCTCTTGGAAGAACATGTGGCATCCATTTGTGATTTGGAAAACCATATCTTATATAAGGACATCGCATATTATCTATCATGAACAAGGTGACGGAAATATTCAATGAATATAACGAAATGTGCACAAATCTACAAAACACTATTGGATTGTAATCAGAGTGAAATCTATTTTGCTAGATGGTGCTATGCTTCATCGTACAAACTAATTAGGCCGAATATCGTCATCATACTGCAGATCAATGAAACGTGATATGGCGACACTTGGGTATATACTGAAGATTTATACTATCTTCCTCGATACGGTCTCACGGAAATTCAATCAACCCATGATACTAATTACTGATTTCAAGTGAACAATTAGATGTTTTGAAAACAATTTGTGTTGTCTAAAATAACTTGAAATATTTCATCAAATTCATCAATAGCATTTACAAGATCTCGAGTTTATAACCGATTAACAAACACATCACTCACACACCTAATTTGTTGTCCACATCATTACGGTTACATTTGTCGGAGAGTGGCAGCATGTTGACTTCAAGCCATTTGAAGGTGGCATATTCAGCTGGAATTTTATTTAATATTAAAACACGTCCAGTTTCCAAAGCGAGTTGTAAGCAGAATATTGTTTGATGTACAGTACACCCTACTCCACAATTATTGGTGAAATCAAATGTGACATATTCGGCTGCTTTACAGTCGGGAGGATTCTAAATGTAATCAGAAGTTGAAATGTAAATACAACATTGACCAAATTATGCACTTATAAACAATGCATTAACAATATTAGCATGGATATTATGATGGGTAAGTAAGAGAGGATAGTGGTTTCCGATCGCTTAGATCGAATTTCTTCTCGTGAGACACGATAGTTTATATGTGTTACACGACACTATTCAGTAATTACAAACCACTACTGATAAAGTGTAGGTAGAAACTGGTTAAATTAATCACAGCCAACTTAGTACTTGCGATGGATCATGTTATTGAGAGCTCTTTTACATAACTTTGAACTATACTTACTAAACAAGAAACTGTAGTTATACTGTGAAGATGATTTACTGTCTGTTCACATGCAGACAGTTGATTCGAAATGCTGTGATTAATAAATGATTTGGTTGTCATACCACGTTGAATAAAACAGATTCCAGATCATCTCAGTTCCTGTCAAACAGTCGAACTAAATGATTATTTCTACTGGTGGATACGAAGGCAGATACTTCACATCCCGAAATCAAACATACGAAATACCTGACGTAATTGGAAGCATGTAAACACACTTCACAATTGGATTGTGAATTAACGTAAAACAGAGATCACATTTTGGTGTATTTAATCGAAATGGTTCACATACGAAATGGTTTATTCTTGAAAACATTCACTTTGCAATTATAAACCTACAGATCATTTCTGATTGTGACAGATTGGTCAAAGTGATTTGAATAACTGACTAAACACCTCATCCTAATACAATTCATGAATTCAATTCATGGTATTTAAAAGTATTCAAAACATTCAAACCTGTGTGTGATGAATCCTCTTCTGTAGTCTGTGTGCGAGTTTATTCAAACCAATCACTCTGTTTCGTGAGAATCCGTCTAATTGACCCAATGCTTTCAAATTAATTTCTAAATGTGTAGTAATTTCTTGTGAGTGCTTTTCAAAGTGAATTAATGTTGTTTGGATGGATGAAATGTTTTCAGTGTTCAGATGCGTGTGATTCAATCCGTGTAGGCGTGTAATTGTGTCACGTAGGATGGTTAAGGTGTGGCGAATTTCGTGTATATAATTCATAGCTCGATGTCTTAGAAGCTCGTGAGAAATTCCCATCGAGATGTTATCTATGAAACGAAATTTAGGGTGATTAATTTTGATACATCAATGTTACACACTTCAAAAATATGACTGCATCAGCAAACACTAATACTGTTGCCGAATTGAATACTTCGACTACTACAACGGCGACAACAACAACTGTTACCACTACAACCACTACAACTAATACTATTACCACTACTACTACGACTACTACTTCTGTTAATACTGCGAATACTACTACGGATTCGACAATGACTACAAAAGCTACCACTATCACCATTGCTACGAGTTCGATATTGATAAAATGAAATATCGTGTTCATTAGAATAATAATGATAATAGTATGACAACATGAAATGATGCCATTCACTAATGTGCTTGTTACTTATGAGATATACCAATGATGCATTGTAGACTGTCTCACTACATAATGATGCATTAATTCGAATGGAACAGATACACTCCGAACGATTTTCATATGTTCATGGGATAATCAATTCATGGTAGATAAGGTTGACATTCTACACACTAACTAATTTTGTGAGATGTTCAAAGTGAATTGACGGAATTGAGAGAGTTTCACCAAATAGTCAATTTCGATGTTTCTATGACGTTTCGTGTGTTCTATATGTCGTGAGAAATGACATCGATATGTCTCTCTTCTCTTAAGACTTTTAACTTAGCAATAAATATTCACGGTGATAACAACCTGATTCAAACAAAATTCTCAGATGCATCTTCATGTTAAATAGTTGGGAGGTACACATTCGAAGTCCGCTGACTTCAGTATTATCTACCACAAACACTAACTATTTCACAATCCTGTGAATTCTTGTTAAACTCAACTGAATATGTTGTAGATGAATGCAATTTTTGAATAAACAATCAATCTTACGTGTTGACTGGTTGATTTTGTTGCAATTGATTGAATTATTGTTCCTGAAAAGAAGTCAACAAAATTCAAATATGGGTGAATATCTAATGAATTCATCGAAATGCTTGTATCCATATAGTGTGTATTGGTTGACATGATGTTTAACAAAAATTATATCGACGTGTAGACTTCCCCTACAAAGTACACATTTATCTTCATGAATAGTCTTCAACATACAATTTACACATGAATACATTAACATTGATAAATAGAAAGTAGCAAATATCTTCACCAATGCATCTCTCAAACAATTTAGACTTGCAATTGAAGCATACAATGATAGTGGATTATTGCCAGACGTTGTTGATGGTAACTTCATTAATGTTATGTATTGCTACATAATGCAGACTGAATAAATAGTTGAGTATGATAAAATGCCAACTTGATTGTTACTTGTGTAAGTGTAAGTAGATGCTACATTTTTTAATGCAATCAGAATATATTTTGATAGTGACAAATGTATGAAAGCATGAGATGAGATGAGGAATTCTCACTTACCTGATGTCAGCTGATAGACAACGATATGAATTGCAATCTGAGAGTAGATTCCTTGCTCTGATTATATTTGATAGGCTAGTGACTACATTTTCACACATTGAATCTGTCTCGATTTTGATTTTCTTAGTGAAGTAGTCACTAAGACACAGGATGATAAGTGGTAACAGAGATGACCATATAACAATAAGGAGTAGAGTAGATTCATGTTTCGGAATATCTGAGTGGAAATGTAACTGAGTGGAAATGAAAATATCCTACTGTTTGATTTCATTTATTGGTATGTTTTACAAGCTTCGATGCTAATTTCTTTCCGAAACTGGATGTTTATTGTAAAATGAATTGTGTGATGAATGTATTAATATGGAGCGACTTGAGATAATATACCGCTCTTCTATTATTTCTCATAAATTTCATTTGTTAATTGTTAGGGTGGAAGAGCCAATAACAATGAAGACGAGGGAGACAAATGATAACATCAGTTAAGGGTTCAGTGCATACAATGCCATCTCCTACCTTTATTTTAATTTACTTATCAACAGTTACCATGGTAAAACTATGTGATATCTATCCTTTGTTTTCAAATTATCTTGAGGTAATTTTCTACTGAATGTATTAGTTTTTTATCTTTATTGTTTATATTGATTATGCGTACGACATTGGGAGTGGATAGTGATATGTGAAGTTGTGTGTGTGTGTGTATGTTCTTATTGTTTGTGTGGTATTGGAAATAATGTTTTGAAAATATAACATAGGAAGATAATTGAATCATTAAGATTTTGTAAGTAAAGAAAATTCTCTGTTGAGAAATCGTTCGGAAATCTCCACTTAATAACGTCATTACCATCATCATTCGAATCATCGTCTCTTTGATATACCTAAACCCACAGTGACAACACCACCGAAACTATGTAGTTTGCCTAGTATGCATTAATATGAACTGCCATTTAGACTAATATTGGACGTGACTAATTCCGCTTTTCACGTTACGGCAAAATGGCTAGTGAAAATCCTGAAACAATTTCACAGAGTGATATTCAAACAATCCTTGAGGGAATCTGATCAGAAAACTTAATCATATTATGATTTTAATAACAGGGTAACTAAATATCAGTATCAAAATAGTAGTTCCATGACTATTATTACAACAAAAACAACAACAACTAATAATAATAATAATAACAATAATAATAATAATATTACTATCACACAAGACAATGAAGGAAAGCGAATATAGTTTGTAGACTCATGGAATATACACATTATTTGATGCCTACAGAAAAGACAGAGTGTATTACTCATGAATTTAGTTATTTCTTTCACATCCTCTTTACTATTAGATTGTATGATTGATACACTCGATAATCTCGATGTTAACGGACTGTATTCACCAAATCAAACTTATCATTTTACCTAAAACAACAGTCACCTCTCCACTTTCATTCTCTCCTCTTTTCTAAATCATACCCATTCACGCTCGACTTTCACAAATTAACACCTGTCTATCTAGTTCACTGAATGGGATGCACTTTTGATTTAACTATGAATTAACCAATGTCTCATCTTCTAGTCTCATTTATTAGAAAAGGTGAGATGACACACGGAATCTGGATTGATTTGCAAGTGATTTTATCGCCTCCAGAATGTATAAACTGAGGTGACAGTGCTTCAGTGAAGTTAACCTATATCGTTTGTACCATCCACCTCAATGTATCACATCCGCACTCCCACTTTATATTAATTCAATACAGTTTATCATCAGACATCATGACCCGTTAATCTAAGCCTTCTTCATTTTGTTATTGCGTCATTAATATTTAGTACTAATTAGATATCATGTTCACATTGCATTATTGTTTGTTCTAGAGTAGTGTCAACTGTCCATTCTCACCATGCAATAATATGCTATTCGTTATAGTTAATGACGATATGCAACTGATTGATTTCGGAAAGATTACTGTATACACGTTTGATTAGTCATAAGTAAATAACATTTATTATCAAACATTAATTTGTATTTCAGTTTCTGATTTTCATTTGAAAAACAAATTCAGTTACGAGAATCGAGATGTTGGCGTCAAGAATGGTGATTCCTAGAAAACACATTGAATCAGATGTGTATATCAGACGAATTGGTTTCTTCGTGTTTGATGTGGTTTAGTTTGTTTCTTGTAATTGTGAGGTTGTCGTGAACGCAGGTTTTTTAAGAGCAATCTTTTCTTTGTATTATCATTTAATGTTGTAAATTGATTTTAATTTAGTACAATGTTTAGATGATTGATGACAACTACAATTAATTACGACCGACCAAACATCATCCAGCAATGAACGAATACTAAAACATAAGGAAGCCTCTAAACAAAATGAAGAAATTTATCGTAACGAAGATATGAAACAGATATATAAAATAGAACAGGTTGTAGCGGTAAACAATCTCCATAATAAATAGTTGCATAGGTTCTCCACATTGAGGCTGACCATGCTTGTTTTAGCACACACGACGAGTTGAAGGCGCACATTCACACATCACCACAAGATCACAAATCAGATTACAGTGAAAAGCATTTCTCTTCAGTTTGCAAGCCTAGAAGTTGCTATACTGTTGAGGCTATGTTTACAATGAAATATTATTTCTCTTCCATTCTTTATCACCTTCTGATTTCTTCTCATTTGTAATAGTGGATCCAATAACTAGAAGTTGCTCTGCTTGTACGACAACCGAAAATTGGTCATATACCGGGGTGCACATCAAGGCTAAATTCAAAGTTAACAATAATGTGTGTCAAATATCTACTTAGTAGGTCATTATAAACCAATGAAATCAGAAATATAAGATAAGCTCATAGGTTGAGCATGAAATAAGTTGAAAGTAAAATCTCATTCGTTTATTATTTTGATTAAAATATTTAGTGTTCAAAACTAGGAAATAATAGAGCATAAGTAAAGAAATTGTTTTAATTGTAGAAAGAGATTTGCTTTAAAGTTTGTGAAAACATTCCAATAAATGAAATCAAACAGTAGGATATTTTCATTTCCACTCAGTTGCATTTCCACTCAGATATTCGAAACATGAATCTACTCTACTCCTTATTGTTATATGGTCATCTCTGTTACCACTTATCATCCTGTGTCTTAGTGACTACTTCACTAAGAAAATCAAAATCGAGACAGATTCAATGTGTGAAAATGTAGTCACTAGCCTATCAAATATAATCAGAGCAAGGAATCTACTCTCAGATTGCAATTCATATCGTTGTCTATCAGCTGACATCAGGTAAGTGAGAATTCCTCATCTCATCTCATGCTTTCATACATTTGTCACTATCAAAATATATTCTGATTGCATTAAAAAATGTAGCATCTACTAACACTTACACAAGTAACAATCAAGTTGGCATTTTATCATACTCAACTACTTATTCAGTCTGCATTATGTAGCAATACATAACATTAATGAAGTTACCATCAACAACATCTGGCAATAATCCACTATCATTGTATGCTTCAATTGCAAGTCTAAATTGTTTGAGAGATGCATTGGTGAAGATATTTGCTACTTTCTATTTATCAATGTTAATGTATTCATGTGTAAATTGTATGTTGAAGACTATTCATGAAGATAAATGTGTACTTTGTAGGGGAAGTCTACACGTCGATATAATTTTTGTTAAACATCATGTCAACCAATACACACTATATGGATACAAGCATTTCGATGAATTCATTAGATATTCACCCATATTTGAATTTTGTTGACTTCTTTTCAGGAACAATAATTCAATCAATTGCAACAAAATCAACCAGTCAACACGTAAGATTGATTGTTTATTCAAAAATTGCATTCATCTACAACATATTCAGTTGAGTTTAACAAGAATTCACAGGATTGTGAAATAGTTAGTGTTTGTGGTAGATAATACTGAAGTCAGCGGACTTCGAATGTGTACCTCCCAACTATTTAACATGAAGATGCATCTGAGAATTTTGTTTGAATCAGGTTGTTATCACCGTGAATATTTATTGCTAAGTTAAAAGTCTTAAGAGAAGAGAGACATATCGATGTCATTTCTCACGACATTTAGAACACACGAAACGTCATAGAAACATCGAAATTGACTATTTGGTGAAACTCTCTCAATCCCGTCAATTCACTTTGAACATCTCACAAAATTAGTTAGTGTGTAGAATGTCAACCTTATCTACCATGAATTGATTATCCCATGAACATATGAAAATCGTTCGGAGTGTATCTGTTCCATTCGAATTAATGCATCATTATGTAGTGAGACAGTCTACAATGCATCATTGGTATATCTCATAAGTAACAAGCACATTAGTGAATGGCATCATTTCATGTTGTCATACTATTATCATTATTATTCTAATGAACACGATATTTCATTTTATCAATATCGAACTCGTAGCAATGGTGATAGTGGTAGCTTTTGTAGTCATTGTCGAATCCGTAGTAGTATTCGCAGTATTAACAGAAGTAGTAGTCGTAGTAGTAGTGGTAATAGTATTAGTTGTAGTGGTTGTAGTGGTAACAGTTGTTGTCGTCGCCGTTGTAGTAGTCGAAGTATTCAATTCGGCAACAGTATTAGTGTTTGCTGATGCAGTCATATTTTTGAAGTGTGTAACATTGATGGATCAAAATTAATCACCCTAACTTTCGTTTCATAGATAACATCTCGATGGGAATTTCTCACGAGCTTCTAAGACATCGAGCTATGAATTATATACACGAAATTCGCCACACCTTAACCATCCTACACGACACAATTACACGCCTACACGGATTGAATCACACGCATCTGAACACTGAAAACATTTCATCCATCCAAACAACATTAATTCACTTTGAAAAGCACTCACAAGAAATTACTACACATTTAGAAATTAATTTGAAAGCATTGGGTCAATTAGACGGATTCTCACGAAACAGAGTGATTGGTTTGAATAAACTCGCACACAGACTACAGAAGAGGATTCATCACACACAGGTTTGAATGTTTTGAATACTTTTAAATACCATGAATTGAATTCATGAATTGTATTAGGATGAGGTGTTTAGTCAGTTATTCAAATCACTTTGACCAATCTGTCACAATCAGAAATGATCTGTAGGTTTATAATTGCAAAGTGAATGTTTTCAAGAATAAACCATTTCGTATGTGAACCATTTCGATTAAATACACCAAAATGTGATCTCTGTTTTACGTTAATTCACAATCCAATTGTGAAGTGTGTTTACATGCTTCCAATTAAGTCAGGTATTTCGTATGTTTGATTTCGGGATGTGAAGTATCTGTCTTCGTATCCACCAGTAGAAATAATCATTTAGTTCGACTGTTTGACAGGAACTGAGATGATCTGGAATCTGTTTTATTCAACGTGGTATGACAACCAAATCATTTATTAATTACAGCATTTCGAATCAACTGTCTGCATGTGAACAGACAGTAAATCATCTTCACAGTATAACTACAGTTCTTGTTTAGTAAGTATAGTTCAAAGTTATGTAAAAGAGCTCTCAATAACATGATCCATCGCAAGTACTAAGTTGGCTGTGATTAATTTAACCAGTTTCTACCTACACTTTATCAGTAGTGGTTTGTAATTACTGAATAGTGTCGTGTAACACATATAAACTATCGTGTCTCACGAGAAGAAATTCGATCTAAGCGATCGGAAACCACTATCCTCTCTTACTTACCCATCATAATATCCATGCTAATATTGTTAATGCATTGTTTATAAGTGCATAATTTGGTCAATGTTGTATTTACATTTCAACTTCTGATTACATTTAGAATCCTCCCGACTGTAAAGCAGCCGAATATGTCACATTTGATTTCACCAATAATTGTGGAGTAGGGTGTACTGTACATCAAACAATATTCTGCTTACAACTCGCTTTGGAAACTGGACGTGTTTTAATATTAAATAAAATTCCAGCTGAATATGCCACCTTCAAATGGCTTGAAGTCAACATGCTGCCACTCTCCGACAAATGTAATCATAATGATGTGGACAATAAATTAGGTGTGTGAGTGACGTGTTTGTTAATCGGTTATAAACTCGAGATCTTGTAAATGCTATTGATGAATTTGATGAAATATTTCAAGTTATTTTAGACAACACAAATTGTTTTTGAAACATCTAATTGTTCACTTGAAATCAGTAATTAGTATCATGGGTTGATTGAATTTCCGTGAGACTGTATCGAGGAAGATAGTATAAATCTTCAGTATATACCCAAGTGTCGCCATATCACGTTTCATTGATCTGCAGTATGATGACGATATTCGGCCTAATTAGTTTGTACGATGAAGCATAGCACCATCTAGCAAAATAGATTTCACTCTGATTACAATCCAATAGTGTTTTGTAGATTTGTGCACATTTCGTTATATTCATTGAATATTTCCGTCACCTTGTTCATGATAGATAATATGCGATGTCCTTATATAAGATATGGTTTTCCAAATCACAAATGGATGCCACATGTTCTTCCAAGAGATATGGCTGAAGAGTTGGCACGTCTCCATGAAACACCATTCGTATGGTTTGCCGGTCAATTGGCTGCTTACATTTTGCGACCAAAGCCACAGCTAGCACAACACATCAATGAAACATTGAAACGATTGAAATCAGATGGTCATCCTGTTGTTGGTGTGCATGTTAGACGAACTGATAAGGTGAGTGTCTGTGTAGTGTTCATGTAGTTTGTTGACATGAGTTGAGATATGATACCACGATGTTGAAGTATTCATTATTCAACTGTGCCTCTTCTCATTCCAGTTCATTTGACATCGTTCACTTTCTAACACTTGTCCATTTTCAGATAAATAAGGAGGCCGCTGAGTACACACTATCCGAGTACATGAATCATGTGGAGAATTTCTTCAATTTACGAAGTACTACACTCCAAACGATGGCTAGAATAAATGTGAGTGGATGCGACTAATTTTACAGTTTTCAAATTATTTACTGTCTTTTCATTGAATAAATAAATCGGTGTGAATAGGATTCTCTATGATCCACAGTTGTTTGTTTGCAGTGGATACTTCACATTATCTTGTAAATGTTGAACAGGCATGTAATTGGAACGACACAGAAGAATTCGCAAATTATTAAGATAACTTGATCATCGATATGTCTAGTGATGTGGCTATCACATTAATCTTGATAATGCCGGTTCTGAGAAAGTGTCATTCTCGATGTAGATGCTCCAACTCAACAGTAGTTAGTCTGTAGCATCTCAGAACATTTTTAGGTGGACATAATGAAATTGTGCTCCGTTTAAATACAATTGCACAGGAGAGATTCTAGTAAACATGGTAAGAAATAAATAGTAAATTCAATGGAGTTCATTGTTGTTACATGCAGTAAAAGAAATGCATTTAAAATGTATCAAAGTTAATCAGAATGAATTACGACTATGTTGCACATCTTTCTGTTGAGACATGTTTATTATGTGTATAATATGCAATGTCATGCATATTTTCTGGGTGTTTTCCTCATTTCCACAGAATATGAATAAAGACCAACATGGCTCATCTTCTGAGGAAACGATGAGTGCAGAAAGTTTGGTTGAGACTACGCGAAGTGTTTACTTGTCAACAGACGAGCCTGAAGTTTTCAATGAATTCACCTCCAGTTATCCACAATATATCTTGTATGGTAATTCAAGTAAATCAATGTCAGCTAGCCTGGACAAACGCTATACATCGGCATCATTGGATAATGCGATTGTTGATATCGTTGCACTCTCGATGACAGATTATTTGGTGTGCACATTTTCTTCCAATGTAAGTAACACAGTTTGACTCTAATTCACAATTTTGCATTATCATCAAGTATGTTTGTTATCGTTCATCATAAGGCAGTGTCTACAATGAATTCACGATTACACACCAAAATAATTTGTCGACAATGATGGAAGTAGAATTGATTTAATTCATATTGAGTAAAAGGATATTTGTCATATCTCTCCACAAAATGTGTATTCTAGTGATAATTTTGTTCATCCACCACACTTGTTCTTATTTTTCCCAGATGTGTCGTCTGGCCTATGAATTAATGCAAACCCGACATGATGAAGTGGGTGATGCCACACAACTAAGTCATTCTCTCGACATAGGATACCACAATGAAGACTATAGTAGATTGAAATATGATGTCATAATATCAGATGGTGAGAGACATTTAAATTATGGAGACAAAATTGAAAGCTTCATCAATCGTTGGAGAGGATCTGCCACTGTAATGCCTACGCAGTCTACTCCCCAATCCAATTCATTTCTAGCACCAGCATACAAGTTTAGGCCACAGATGAAGATGTCCGAATTTCTCTGGTTTGATGCAGATGATCCTGATGAATAGATTTGACAATGAATTCATGTGGTCAGTGTTGTTAAATTTATTCCGAGTTAACTAGCCTTTCAAGAGTGTGATTATTCCACTGACTATTTATCAGTAGTTTATTTGTAGCTTGAACTTGCATGTAGCAGATGAATTATTATATCGTCGACAAGTAGAAATGTGTGATGTTGTGAAAATATGTTGATATGTGTATAGGTGAATTGTTTCAGAAGTTCTCTTCTTTGCCTCTGATCATTCGATGCCGTGACTCTTTCCTTAATTGTACATCTTTCAACACATCTAACCCAACCTTCATGTTACCTCACACTTCAACGTTTTACTTATTTCCTTGATGAACTTACGCTCTTCATGTCGGTCTTACCTTGTAGAGCATTGATATACAATGTAAATTAATTAATAAAGTCTATATCCTCAAAATAATTGATCATTCAGAGTCGAGCACTTTCTCACATTCTTCAGAATTCACTCAATCTCATTCTAACAGTATCGTCATAGTTGACTCTAGTATTTACTTGATTAGAGTGCAATGTATAGTCCAACTAGATCATTGGTTCTTAGATGGACACCATCCAAGTGTCTAATGCAGTCTAGCTTGAAGTTACTCATATGACTTTTCATTGCATCAACATCTCTATACTGAATGTCGACAATTCAATTGTCACTTAAAAGATAACTGACTGTAAATTCACACAAACACCTATACACTTAAATAATTCCTGTGACACAAAATTATCTAACTCATCTAGTCTTGGTGTACACCAAATAAGTTGTATCATTAAATGAAAATGAATAGTAATTTACAAGTCTGAAGTATATTTCTTACTATCTGTGCAAACAATTATCACCATATAATCATTATTTATTCAAGCCCAATTGTCATCACAAATAAGCAGAAAATATCTAGTTTGACAAATTTATCAATCAGTCATCATGACAATCTAGTCACTAATCCTGTGACTAATGCAACCATTTTCACATAAATCATTCAATGAACTGCTGACTATATTCGCTCAGTTGCAAGCAAAATATATCGTACAATACTTCATCTGCACATTCTTGCCTACCTTCATATATGTTAAATACCACACTACTAATTACTACTAAATCGTAGTTCATTGAATGATATTCCATGTTAAACTGTTTCTACCCAGTTATTATCTAAGTAGTTAGTTCTTAATTTTTCAGTGTAGCTAATTGTTAAATAAACGGTTTAGAAAGGAGCAATAATGACAACTTGGCCAAGTGAATAACATGAAAATATGTTGTATAATGATGATAATGTTGACAATGATAGAGATTATGTCATAATGAAGTGTGGATTGTTTCTGCGAAAAATCCTAATGGTGAAATTTGGTGTTGTGGAGATTGTTGAATATCAATTGGATATCACGAATAAGTTTGAATTAGACAATCAATAGTCACCTCGAACCACTAGACACCTGCTTCGTACTAGTATGACACTCTGTCGTTGCTCACCCACGACTCCATCAGCGATCGAACCCAGGACCCTCGGGCTCCGAAACCGAATGCTTTTCGTAACATTTACGACTCATATTACCGTGAAAACTAGTTACAATTATACTAAACCACCAATTTCACTTCTAACATTAACAGTGAATCTGTATCTACTAATTCATATATTTAACAACCTCAGTGTCAACATGTCAATGGCATAGTAATATCCAAAAATGAATATCTTCTTGTAAATATGTCACATGCTACTATTGTATTTAAATAATACAATTTCTACTCAATCTAACTAACTCATGTCACATGGTTGCTTACTGTTCTAAATAATTCACTTTTCACTTTCAATACATTAATCTATTTCAAATACGGGTGAATTCTATCGTATTCACTTGTTAATGCATCCATTTATTCATCAATTCATTGACAATGTGGTCTCTATGTAATGCAATTCATCATGTCAATATATTGTAAGTAGACCGTATACAATTCACCTTACGTCTTACATTCAGTTAATGGCTACGTGTACAAATAGTCAAATAATTCGTTTATGAATCAATAAGGCATATGCTATAATGACAGCACAATGTAGATAGTTTTAATCGATGTACTATGTGATGTAGGATTAATTAATACACATGATGATTTTGTTAACTGAAATGTTAATCAGATAATGTTAGATTGTCTAGTTAGTGAAACTACTGTAGAGAGGTTGAACTTACAGTGTTTGTGTTAAACTAGTGCTAATATAGTAATAATAGTACGAATGTGATTAAGATCTATCAATTTCAATGTAAGATATGCAAAGGCTTATGGAATTTCAATCACAATCAATGTTTAGTCGAATTGACTACAACCGGATATCTGCCTTAAATAGGTAACATTAGAATTAATTTTATTATTGACAGGGCACACTTTGTAGGCTGAATTTACCAAAATATACATTTAATTTAATACGTATCTCAATCCAACGACATTGTCTACGATTGAAAATGCCTGTCTTTCTTGCCAACAAGGATAGTCGGTTTCCGATTCCAATTTTTACTGCTGAACCTGTAAGACCTATAATTCTGTTCTTCTGTTGAATATTTGGTGTGAAATACCACAGTGATATGCCACGCACAATCGAAATAATGATTACGTTGATATCCAATCGGACGCATTGATCGGGTGTCTCTATGGTAGTTTGCTTATCGATGCATTCTACGACTTAATCAAACACTATACATTATTGTGAATGAAGCAAGTGGATATGAGTTCTGATCTACCTAAGCCATCGACACAATGTAAACTTGGTGACTAGATTCAAGTCCAGTTAGTTTACATATTTGGAATGTGAATTGTAGTCGATTTTCAACTTGCTCACTTCAAAAGATTCAAGCTGACTGCAATCAATATGAGGGGATATTTTATCAATGGAATTAAAATATTCAGTAGACAATTTAGTATGATTAACATCGGATTTGAATTGACGAATAACTGTTTCCTGAATTTAACTGGAGTGAGAATCTGACCGAATCATAATGTTAAATTTTCATAATCTCATTAATTGTATTAGTACTGTTTTGTAGGAGATGGAATTCTGATTTTATTATCATAAGAAGCATCAATCAAACTGGAGTTGAATTAACAACATCAATTGATTTGTCCGTTGCATGAGTAACATCATAGGAATAAAATCTAGTTTCTTCTCGAACGTCGTCACTATATTAAGAGATAACGATAAAATGACACGTTTTTTAACTAAGGGCAGCTTACACTATAGTGAGGAGGGTGATTTTAATTTGTGGACACTTACTTGACTTTAACTATCAGTTTAGTAATATGACTATTGCTATCTAGTATGCAGCACTACCCGCTCAAATCTTTCCAATCAATTTTCCAGGTTTAGTTTGTAACGTCAGTTATCATACTGTGCTGAATGCTTGTGGTTAAAAAAAGAACATTGAATTTAGCAGAATAAGATGAGTCATTTATTTCGTGGTCTCTTTACAGCTGCTTCACAATCTAGAGATATTGGTAACAAACATTATACGAAATCATTTCACATACCTCATATGGTGTTGATCATCAATAATTGGATGGAAGGGAATATACGTGGTGATCGCCAATATCTTGTCCAGGTGAATCCAGACGATCACATGACTCTGTGTACTGTTATTCCCGATGTTTTTTTAAAATGCGTTACTACTGTTTTGCAATTCATGTGTACGCCAATGTGTGTGTCTGCTTACTTTTTCCTTCGTTATTGTTGGGGATTCGAAATCCCCAAAATACAATCGTTCATTTAATCGAGCAGAAGACACTGTATTGATGTTTTTGTAAGATCGATTTGTAGACTTGCACTAATCAATTCGATTTCAAATGTGAGATATATAAACGTTGTTTACTTGTCTCGTCGGATATAGATATATTTGAGTCCACAATATAATCTTCCTACGAGTCTAGTCTTTTTGAGTAGCTGTGGATTGGTAGGAATAAATCGTGGTATCCGATTGAAGTACAAGTATCAGAGATAACGATTCGCACTAAGCGTACAGACAATCGAGGGAATCAGATATAGAATCCGGCTACCCTAGATAATTTAGCTGTATCATATTGCGAATCGTACTAAGCCAATAAGAACAAACGCGTTTATTCTCAACTGATAGAGAAAACATAACAGTTATATTGTTCTGGTGACGCATGTTAGCTTGACCTTCTTACACCTTCCTGGTTATCGGCTGTCTAGTTCTCACCCCTTCGTGACTATCTATATTCGGGACATTGTTATTCCTACATGCACATATTTATATTTCATGTTGCACCGACTATGAACGTTATTTCGGTATTTTTGCATTACTGGTTTGTTGATTACTAGTTCCTGAATTTCTGACTGCCGACTGCTTAAAATTCCTATTACTAGTGATTACAATACAATTGTGTGACTATTATTATTATTATTATTACTCCCACTACTACTACTTCCACTACTACTACTTCTACTACATTTGAGTCCTCACTCTTTTGCTACGTGATTGTAAATTGTAATTCAAAGTACTATGTAGAGCATCATAGAATAGTTATATAAGCATTGTAAAATGTCTTCACATTAATTGCATACTTATATTTTAGCATCTTATGAAAACCATACAGTGACGAGTTTCTAGATATTGAAGTGTGAAGTCAATAGTTGTGTTATCAATGTTGTGAATTGGGTAGATGAATGGAATGAAAATGAGTACCGTTCATATGATTGTCAGAAACATGACTAATATAATGGATAGATGAATAGAATGGTTGTGAATAACGCTCGAAAAGGAAAAGGGACAAAATTAGAGGACAAAAATGAGTGATAAAATCTTCTCTCATCAACTGGTTTCTCATCAACGCTCTCTTTATTAAGACATCTTCATATGATTTGCAACCGTCTTGCAATGGAGACATGAGAATGAATGTGGTAATGATGTCTTTGAAAAGTATACAAACGATAAGTGAGTGGATTGGCTTATTGTTGGTTACATGATATCTACTCGAAAGTAAACTGAATAAGTAATTACAAGAAATTCATTAGTGAAGACTGTTACGTAAGAATTGAATGGCAATTGAGAGGCAACAAATTTGAAGTTGTGAAAAGAATTGTGTTAATATTGTGACAATTGTAATAATAATGAGAAAGTTGAGTGTCACACGTCGTTTGTAGATCATCCAAGCATTTGCAATTATGATAGTCAAGAAAAGGTAAGATGTTGTATAAATATTATATGTACACATAGGACTGGTTTCAGAAGGTGGATACCGTTAACTGCAGCCATATAGAGAAGACGTTTGTGTTAGGCATACGGTAGATTAGACTTGTACCATTAAATGATTTAATAGCTTTCCTAACGTCCACTTGATGAGTCTTATGAAACAAGAATGCAAGTATAAAGATGTTTCCTTGCTGTAGTTGACCTCTACTCATCCGTGATGTTTGATATTCGGAAATTCTGTGACGGACATGTCAAATCATGAGTCAAATGTAACTGGTCCATATGAGCAGTCGAATTTATATATGAATATATATGAATGAGGTGGATTCAGCAAGTTTATCTTCAGTTTATTTTCTTATGTTAGGGTTGTTGTAAAATATAGCATGCAGTTCGGCTATAGTAAACATGTTTCGCAACACTTTTTCTAATCCGTCTCGTCGTGATTTCCCTAGTTTCGTCATCCGAGACTTGTAATCTGGGAAATGTCTATTTCCTAAGAGCAGTTATGTTTTCTGATTTCGTTTTGTTGGTATCATATATTTATTGTAATTTTCAACAGGCAAGCGTTCATGTTGAGCATATTACGACTGGTGGCTAATACTTCTTACACAGTATCCTCAGAGTGTAGGCTTTTCACCTAATTCCTTCCGTAACTCAGTAGAATTGTAACTGTAGAATTGAGTATACTGCCAAACTGACGTTGATTTTCTTCATACGCTTCTTTCTAATGCTACACCTATTCATTGTGTTTATAAGTTGTCTAAGAACGTGAGGTAAAGTGATTGATGAATGAACTCTGTTCAGTTGTTCAAGTACACCATTCTTGTCCATTTGATTTGTGAGAACTATAAATGCATTATCCATCTATTGATAATAGGAAGTAAACGTACTTCATTTGTGACAAGACCATTTTCTAATTTTGGCAGAATTAAATCTTCCAGAAATGAGGGCGCAGCTATTATCCCATTGCAACACCATTTGATTGTGTATTCAACTCATTATCAAGTTGAAAATTTAAGTTCCCTGAGCATCTAAGGACTAAGTCTTTCAGTATAGAAACTGGAACTTCAGCTCCCATACCACTTTCGTAAGTTTACTTTATATAAATCGACTAAATCTAGTCGAGAAAGGTTAGTGAATAAAGATGATACATCTTGTGATATCATCGAAATTTTTCTAACTACCAGATTGTTTATTCTGTTGACAAACTCATGTGAGTCCTTAATGCCATGTTTGATGATCTCTCTGTGTAATGGTTTCAGGATTTTTACTTGTCATCTTTCCGTGACATAATAAGCTTAATCAGTTATACCCAATAACGGTCTGAGAAGCAAGTCGTTTAATATAATTCAGGAAAACCATGTAGTCTTGGTGTTGTTGTCTCTGTGTGTTTAAGCATTTCAACGAGATTCTCCGAGATAAGTTCTTGTTGCTTAATCTTCTTTAGTGAGTCTGTTAATTGTTTTTCGGTCTTATCAGATATGTTGTTACGTACCATCGATTTTCGAAATTTGATTTCACCACATAGAATGACATTCACTCTTTCCTAATAGTTGTTTCTATCCATGACTACAATTCCAGAGCCGTTACTTTACCTTGATATGAGTACATCACCACTGACTTTATGTAGACGTATTCCATCTTTCGCTTTTTACCATCATATCAGATGTAGATAAATTCTCCAAAGATAGCCCTCGAATTAATACTGTGATATCGTTCCAGAATTTTGAATAGTAACTAGCAAACCAGGTTAGGCACTGATCAAGAATACACAGAACACGCATGAAGGCAGTGTGTATTTCTGTAATTCAATCAGCTGACAATCCAAATGCATAATACTATTACTATTTCATACAAAGACCACATTCGCCACAGCTTGAATGAATGTCTGAGATTTTATAGTTCATTCTGGGCTTCTGACTAAGATTCATTTTATATATACCCAACTGTTCACTGAGAATTGTTAGTAAATTTTTCGAAAGTGATTTATTAATCTGTGAATTAACAATTATAATTTGGATGGGCTCACCTGGGTCCTGGAAGTGCATTTGGTCCACATGACGAATACCGATACTAAGGTCATCAGCACTTAGAAAACGCACCAGCGACCTGCCCATTTCCTGTAACGAAATTCCAGTAGAAGGTCACAAATCATGCCTGCTTTAAAATGTAACCTCTTCTGATTCTAAGCACGTTGTATTTGACGCACACCTCTTCCTTTTGATAGTTTCACTGCGATTTTCTTAGTTGAGGCATGCTAAGCATTTCTGTATAGAAGTATAAATGTATCCAATACACTGAATGTTCCAGCGGAAATAGAGTTGATGCCAGCTTTCACAGTTTTAAAAAAAAATTTTTCGCTTGCTAATTAGACCATGTATGTCTTAAGACTGTGAATAATCGGTTTAAACTTAACTTTTTTAACCAGGTGGTAATTGACTCTGTTACAAAATCCATGCCATCGTCGCTTACTAACACCAGTGGTACATCTTCATGGCTACATATCTTTCTCAGTGCCTGTATAGTGAAATCTGTATTCGGTAGCCGTAAAAAATACCTCCGTCTACCTATAGCAGGAGTCGACGATAACAAATACATAATATTCACTGAAGAATGGACCACAATAATCTGCATTGATTTTCTGCCAAGCTTCGGTTGATATTGGCCAACAAGTCCACTCTGGGACATGACTTTTCGATTTGTGACAACTGTCACAATTACTTGCTTGACCACATATATCTGCATTCATCTCGGGCTACCAGCATGTGAGTATTGCTAATGATTTCATTTTTTCGACACCCGAATCTCCACTGTGTGTATCGTCAATTATAGCTTTACGCAAGGAAGGATGAATAACAACACGAACATTAAAACGCAATATCCCATCAGGACTAGTAGATAACTCTTGTCATCTGGCGAAATACATAGGGAATCTGCGTTTCAAATTAGCATTTCATCCTTTCATATAACTGATATTATGCATGCAAAATATTTAAGTGTTTCTCTAATCATGACTGAACGGTTTACTGGTAAAGATTACACTAACAAGCAATCTGAAGAATCATCGGGTTTATTTTGTAGTGACTGTCGTTATGTAAAATCCACATGTTGGATATATATCTCATATTCAGTGTTGAATAGTATAGTCATAAACACTCAGAGTATTACTTCAATGTTGAGTAAAGTAGCTGAGGAACGTGATAAAGAATTTTCTGGGTGATAAGTGAACTTGAATGCTTCATAAGCTGTGATAATAGTGAATTTATTTCTGAAATGATATCTATGAAGACGTTTAACAGCCCAAAAGACAGCTAACGCTCCTCTCTGATTTTGAGAATCACGTTTTCAGATGCAGTAAGTTTCCGTGAAACACAAATTCATGGTCAAACTTGCTGCTCTATAATTGAACCAACACCAACCGGCGATGTATCAGTAATAAAAACTGTATATACGGTGTTTGCGGAACATTATGAAGTTAATAACACCCTACAAACAATAACAAATGGGAACAAATACCATATTAGCAGTTAATACAAGTACATACAATAAGCATGACGTGTTCTAGAATTCAGTTTACTTGATTTGACAGCAATGCTTGGTGCAAATGATTCGTCCTCCAGATGACCACCACACCTTTGTATAAATCCCAGTGTCCACTGGGTTCGTTATAGTGAGTTCAGCTGACAGCAATACCAGTGACGTTGAATTGTGCAGTTTTGATGTTAGAACATGGATTAAATATTAATCCAAGTAATAAATGAACGGGACTCCGTTCAAAACGAAGATTAGTGCAGCGACGATATATTTAAGCTTCCGACAGCAGAAGTACAAGGTGATAAGTGCAATGTGTGTGTGTGTAGCCATATCAGTGATATATTCAAATAACGTTAACACAGTAAGAATTAATAACGCATTTATACAAAAACATATTACATACGTGACACTCAAAAACGTTTACAAAATACGAAGTCTTTAAATCAGTTAATACAAATGTATGCCAGGAGAATAAGTTCTTAAATCCACATTATTTTGAGAACATTTCAATCGACTTCTCAAGCAAGCTTCTTGCTTATCACCTCACGTAAGTGAATTGAACGTTGAAATTTGTAATTGATCATTTGCTTGATGCAAAAAAATTATCAATAAAAAGTGCATATTATTGTAAAGCACCCACTAGGAAACGTAATTCTGTAAGATTTCTCGAAGATGGCATACTGTTAAGGTGGGCTAATCGCTTCAAATCTGGCCTGAACCGATCACCATCAACTAACAATTTGAGACACTTCAATTATTTAATGGTAACAATCTACCAACAGAACCTACGTTTTTGAAGCATTTTTTATTTCAAAGACGTTTGCGCCACAAATAATTTGACTGGCTAAAATTAGAAATTCTAATCTTTATTTGGCATGTGGAGTAGTAGTTTTCAGACTTTGTGTTCACCGTGGAAACTGAGAGGTCTTGAGTTCTATTCTCCAGTTACTAAAATCAACCGTCGAGAGTTATTTCATTGGATTAATTGTCGAGCATTGGTCCATGAGACAGATGGTACTAGGTTCAGTTTCCAGTGGGGGTTGTAAATACACACTGATGAGTAGTCACCTACGAAAACGAGTCAACAGTCTAGTGCTTCCTGGTGGTCAGTGGTTATCTAAATCACACTAATTCGTGATATCAGATTAACGATCAAAAATCTCAACAACACTTAATCACAAGTTACATTGTTTGTTATGACATTTATCTCGTCTTTCCTCATCGTCGATTGATGTCAACTTTTATTCATCAAAATGATGAAGCCAACTAAGAAAATGTTTTTGACTGAATGTATTTCCAATGAAAATAACAAGTTTCAGAGTTTAATAATGAATATTTTGAACCATTCAAAACAACTTGAAAATTTCAGGATGAGAATATTTTTCATTAACTTTGAAAATCAGTTCGCCGAGTACATTTGCTTAATTGTGAGACTTTCGTCGGCTCATTAGACAGTATCATCATGGGTTACCTCTGTTGGGAGTAAGCATTTTTTGTTATTCCACATTTAGTAAATCTGTCCATCCCAAATACCATATTTTTGACTGATAGTCATCATTATTTATACTGTACTCATGTGTGATTAGAGAGAAATATGTTGCTAAAGACATCTATCTAATCTCCGAATTCTCCCACTCATTTCAAAACCTAATTTTCATATATTTATGTTTGTTGTGGAGAAAGTTAAATCTGAGTCCAATATCACAAAGATCATACTTTCGTAGTAAAATCTAATGGTTCTACGTTCCTTATTTTAGCCAGTTCGTTGGTGTGTACTATTGAGGTGTCACATGATAAGAAAGTCACCTTACCCAGTCTCAGTTCCTTGTTATCAGTGGTTATGCATTGGATGTTATTTCAGGATATTAAATTCGAAAACTTGGTAGTTCTCATTATTAACTCAAACGAATTCGTGAAGACACCATCACTGGTAGACTAACTTACAATGACTTTCAGTACATATTCCAGAATACGCATAATGAGTATATTGCTATGAGTAAATCTGAAACAACATTAACTGTTAATTATTTCGTTAATTTGTTTCTAAATCACCATATTCATCCCATGATTGAATGATATCTGAAGAGATTTGATCTACTATTCTCTGTTATGCACAGCCTACAGTGAGTTAATTTGTGAATGATATAGTGTCAGTCAGTTGAAGAAGTTTCCACTAAATAATTTTGATATATTTGCATAATGAATGACATAAAACATAAAATGAAATTCCCTGAATGTTAGTAAAACTTATACAGCAGCAATACACAACCACGAAGAAGCGACCAACCAATTTAATAGAAACATACATTCTATACACGGGGTTGTATTCAACTACTACTACTACCACACCAACAGTAGGCAGAATAGATTGTTCACTTACATACTATTGACTTAACATAGTTAACATACGATAACTGTGAAAGCCTTAATGCACTGAACATTTTCTAATGAAAATGCTTATATGGTTTTGTGTAATTACCTAATCTGTCTACGTTATCAAAACATTAGGAAGAATATTTACTACAAACTAACTCGAAGTGAAGATAAACAAGCATAACTGTTACTTACAGATAATAAATATTGACAGATATGTGCATATCATAGAGTCACTAAAATAAAGCCACGTGAATATCGATAAGTTGTCTATCAATTAATTCGACATAAATCTATGACATTTTCGCAGTTTCCACCCTAGTAATTGCTAGATTTCCAAAATTATGATAGTACCTTGATACCGGCAACTGGAGAACAATGACTAGTAATACGATGACACAGAATGTAGCTAACCTATTCTATGAGCTCTACTCGGCTAACTGGTGTAAGATGAGTAGACAATTAGAATTCCACAAGAAGTCCGCAAGTTTAATAATAAGTACTCAACTCATTCATACATATTTCGTTGGAATGTCTCTGGAAAACGTCACGAAAATAACAAACTGAAAGAAAAGACTGACGAATGAGGTTAAGTATACTTCGACGTAGGAAACACAGACTGTATGTAGTGATGAGCTTTTCCAGCTCACAAATGAGTAGTGCATCTAGATAGAAATGATAAATTTCACGTTATGATGTGATTATTGCATATTGTTAGCTTGTTTATACTAGATATATATCATAAGTACATAGTGTTGTTTCCACGACGAATTGATGCCATTCATACTTAGTTGAGGATATATTGTATTATACTATTATGCGTGCCTCATTCTCATGCCGTTCCCTTGATAAATTGAAGGGCGAATGTGATGCAACTCACTTATATCGTAGATATTAAATTCATTATCACATAATTTATAACGATTCTTTATTGTTCAACTTGTGATAATCATTGGTTACCGAAATCTCTGTTATTATTGGTTCTGATAATCACACAAGTTGTGCATGGTTCGTTTACAGAAAGCTTTAACCATTGAATAAAAAATTCATGAATACTGGAGTGAACACTAACGCTGGGATAAAAGTACATCCTGTTGACGAGTTCCGAATCGAAAAGAAACTCACATCGTGCATTGCATTTATCAGCTACCATACATCTCTAGTGATAGTAATATTTATAATAATAGTGAAAATAACAACAATAATTGTTACTGTAGTTACTAAGTGCCACTTTGGTAATATTACTTGTGTCATTTGTAAACTTCTGACAAATTGTGTTTGTTAGACTAGATCAAGACATTCTTCCAATGAATTTCATGTCAAATCTTACCGTTCCATTTAAACAAACGGCACATAAGCGATTGTCTATTGGGATTCAGTCGAGTATAGCTTGTTCAGCTTTTGAATTTAGTGCTACACCCACACCAACAAGGCCTCGAATGGTGGCGATGGGGTCTATGGAAACACGAAGGGTGAACCAGGCCGATTATTTATTGTCCCTAGATGAATGAATGTATTTGGATCCTGTATACGTGTTTTATAGATGTAGCATACATCGATGAAGCGAGATTCTAGGGTAATTTGTTGTCCTATTCGGCATAATGTTCGAATGCTTAAATCACCGATACATAGTTTAGTGTGAGGTTTCAGGCGACCGGGAATAATGTTTCGTGAATTCAAAACATTAGCATTAGAGGCGCGAGGTGATAATGTTATGCTAGATTGTTTAGGCGTGATAATAAGAGAGTAATTAAGAGTTGATGGTGGGATTTGAACTCGAACAAGATGATCTTATGTGCTGTTAGAGGTATGAGGGCAAATTTCACTTCCTGGCTGTCGACACCATGGAGGGATATTACTTCTTGAGGTACCTGAAAGGGAAACTGGGTAAGTATTGTAAGTATTGTAAGTATAGTGACCTAGGAGCGCGGTCACAGAGCCCAAGGGACAACAATTCTAAGCCGATTATGCGCAACCATGTTATGGGGAGTTTTAGAAGTGTTTGCTCCGTTCTTTAGAAGACCCTACTGTCAGAGACGAAAATCTGTGGAGTAAGGTAAGGTGTGACATTTTCCAACCCCTTCCGTTTAGAAGGCAGCATCGCTGCAGATACTGGTCATCCGAGGGAAATAATTTACTGTTATCACACCTTGCTGCAGTCAGCAGTACGAGTTCGCCCTCAGACCTTAGGTTGCTACCTTTAGTCTTATCGCTCTCCAATAGACCTGCTTGGCATGGTAAGACCTGGTGCAACATGCGTTCCAGCCAATATAGCTCAGTTTGGTCATTACGATAGGCAAGCCCGACCACCACGCCATGGTAGCAGCTACGTTCGGGAGTTACTTAGTGCCAGTTTAGTAATACTACGTGTGATTTGTATAACTTCTGTCAAATTGTTTTTGTTAGATTAGATCAAGACATTCTTCTAATGAATTTCATGTCAAATAAATCAGGTGTAAGATAACTGAATGGTTGACTTTGTTAACTGATTCACAGAATAAGTAGTCAATGAAACCCTTTTTGTTTTTCGTATCGAATAAGTAGTAGATACATTACTGATCATTCATCGAAACGTAATATTCTTACTTGTAATATTCATTTTATACGAAAACAGTAGCATATGTCTTCATGGGGTGATTTATTTGTAGGTGAATGGCAAATGATTAGTCTTAAAGTTCACTACTCGTGAACAATAGTGTATGATGTTAAATTGATCAATAAACTCCATTGCGTCAGGTGTAGTAAATAGTGTAAGTGACTAGATGATAACCTCTATTGTTTAAATGGAGTTTAAATTTCTCCTAATATAATCATGTTTAAGAGCTTATCATGTTGTCAGTAACCATATAAAATCAATCACGTTCAACGTCTTTCGAACAGGTACAGTAAGAACCTTATTGATAAAAACTGGAACTCCACGTTGAAGAACAGTAAGTCCAATCTCTTTACTTACTTTAGATAAACTTGTCAGATAACAAAATGTGACTTAGTTAACATCTTTTATTCAACTATTCATGGCTTAAATTGATACGAGTCAATTATTACATGCATTCGATATCCAAAATTTACTTAGTTTATACACTCACTGAAAACTAGGAAACACTTTGAATATGGAGCTCCATATTCATGAGTGTGTACCCATGTGACTGAACTCAATAATTTTAAGCTTTTCTAAAATCAAATCATTTCATCTGACCAAACTGGTAATCACAGTATAACACCTAAATGTAATCGGATTAATATTCTGGTAGATTCAGTTGATCTACAACTTAATTCTCATTACATGCATATCATGTATTTGTGTTACTTTAGGCTATTTCAACTGATTACCGATGTAAAATTATGTAAAAGTTAATGATAGTTTGTTTAAAGAAGAAATTACTCTGGTCATATGACAACATCTAAGAAAGATGTCGTCATTCTCTTTGAATATTTCCACTTTAATTACTTTACAGGGTGATGTTCAGATAGTCAATTCTAACATTCTCTTCATGAAATATTCTATTACTAAATGCCTGAGATTTCAATAATGTGTAATTTAATCAACAGTAACTATTAGACGTCAATCACCACCCCCCACTCCATGTCATCCACTCACCTTCACCAACTGATTTTCCCAGTAAACTGTTCATTATTAAGAAAACAGTTTTATTCACTGCCAAGTTACTTAATACTAAATTCATTGAGTTACTCGTTGAAAATGCACACTTTATTAAGACAATATAATCACATTCTAAATGTATCATCATTTACAGTATAAATAATAAGTTATACTTCAAGATTTCGTATTTATGTTTGTTTTGTTGTTTTCTAAAATAAATGTTATTCACTTGTTGCTATTGTAAATGAAATATACACTGATTACTAGAAATGTTCCATTTGGAATACAAATTAACCACCTTCTCAGTTCCCCATTAAAATGAAGAGGGTGGGGTCGTGGGAATGGGGGTTGGGAGAAGGGTTCATGTATTTAGTTGATGTGCTAATACTATTATGAATGACTTGAATAGGATACTTTCGCTTAATACTCATCACATAAAAGATAGAAACATTGACAGTGTAACAATAAAATTGAATATTCAATGAAAATTCTGAGAAAGTGCAAACTGTTTAATAATTGTTTGATGAATATTCTGGTTTAGTTTTCATTTCACTTTCCAATAAAATTATCACTTGAATACAGTTTTCTTTGTTTAATTTACTGCATACATGCCATCATTGTATATTCAACGAACTAATTCAACAAGTATGTGTACAACATAAATCTGTTCAGTAGAATGCTCTGCGAAGTTCAGCAACATTTTTAAGAATATAATTATGACTTGTGCGTAGATTACTACTATGCGATACTTCAATCCATTTGACTTGTTCTTCTGTACCCGGTTCATTAAGTAACTGTGGAAAAAGAGAATAAACAAAATAACAAATAAATAAATGTTTTCAATTTAGTCATATCTAATAGTCGCTAATCAATAAGTTGCTTAATTGTATGCTGTCTCTATTAAGTGTAAACAATAGGTCACTTGGATACTGAATTTCATACTCAACTGCCACAATAAGTAATATATATGAAGTTCTACTTAAGTTTAAAATAATCAACGTATCACACAAATTTCGCAATGATCACAGTTCTATGAACTGATGAGAAATTCATATCTCGATCTGATTGTAAAAGTAGATTATGAAAATTGTAACTGTTTATCATCGCAGATTAAGTTGGCATTGTTTCTTTATTCATGTAGACTGTCTCTTTTGTTGATCACATGTTTGCAAGTGTAATCAGGCGTCATACATTTCTCATTCGGGATATAAATGTCTAGTGATTTATGTATTGATCTATTGAATACTGTATATTCATCGTAGTTTTCATTCTGTTACCTACAGTATCTGGATAATTCGAATGTATCATGACAGTTAAAATATGTCAATTTTTCAGATAGATTATATTGGTGTAAATATTTAAGTCAACAAAATGTTGTTGACAGTTAGTTTTCTCTCAAGATTATCATTCATATTAACATACCTTAAGTATATCATTTGGAAATTGAGCTCCTTTACTCTCAGACTCATGTAGATTAATCACAACAGTCTCCATCCATGAACTGTCAGCATTTAATTGATCATCTAAGTAACCTTTGAAAATCTAAAGTTACAAGATGCATAATGGAAATCAATTTCTATATTTATTGAATCAGTGAAATAAAATAAACAAATCATTCTAAATGCATTTATGATAAGACACAATTCACTTCTTAATGTAAACCTTGATTTAACCTAATATGAACTACATATTACAAGAGCTTGTATGCTAATAAACCGAAATTGAGAGTCGTAGTAATAGTCCCATTACATTGCATTTGTTATAAATTCATCCTTGTGTAGGATTCACATATCTCTGCACATTTCCGTTTTCGAGAGCTAAACAACGTCTCATTATTCCATTTAACTGAATACAATGTCAATTCATGATGATTAGTAACTTCACAATGAAATGAAACTTTTCAGAATTTACTATACTTGGTGGAAATCAACAGTAAGCATTCCGATCACATTGCTGAGGCTGTAGATCAGGATCATCAATTGAAGATTGGTTAATGTGTTACCCATTACTTATTGAACTTAATCAACACATCTAAGCACAATAAAACGCAGCGCATAACAACATTCAAACCATCGGCCTACAAACTATTAACGTCGTACTTTTCTAGCAACCCAAGTGTAATTTCATTGAAGTCATTGAGTAATGTATTCAGTCTTAGGGTGATTGAGAGTATAATTATAATTTTCTATACTGAAAATCAAACTAAAAATATAGTCATTTTGCATAGTCTCACTGGCAACAGACCGATTACATAATCTTGAGAATATTATTTGACAAGAACTTATCAACATATGTTGAACAGATTATTTAAAAATACCATACCTGTGTCACTTCAGCTTTCTCAATACGTTTCAATAGTCTTTCAACTCTTTTCTCTGGAAGCATAGCGCGTCCACGTCTAGTAATTAAATTGCTGATAAGCTTCGGTATACATTCATCAAAATCACATTTGTTTGTATGATCTGTTAAATACTAAAATGATAATTATGAAAGAAACTATAAATTAAGTTTTGTTATTGAGATATCACAATATTTGGTTACTTTATATGGCATAGTTCTTGATATTCATGGAAATCTATCAATGAATTTTACAACTGGATTTGTCCAGTCAATAATGATTAATCATAATTTAAGAAGGATAACGGATGATTTCCAATTGTAAGTGATAATTGAATATAAGACAAGTTATTTTTCTATAAATCAAGTTCAAGTTCCTTAACTAGCTCGGTGTTTACTGACAAGCTAACTTTTACTGGACACCCCCAACGGATTTGAATGAGATTGAATTCACAGAATCATTGGAATATATAACAAAGTAATTATGGTTTTCCTAATCTTTTCCTCAACAGATACGAATTACCTATTTGCTAATGTTTGATATTAGGTTTAATGATGAATTCAACTAATGTCTACATGATTCAACTTTAACTAATTCAGCTAAGCAGATGACATTGTAAGCAAATTTGTTGGTGAAATCGACTGGAAAGAACTAATTTTCACATTTATTGAGACTGATATGTTTATTGTAAATTTGCCTATTTCGCTTCCTTTGTTTGATAACGACAACTCTACCAATGTCAACTGTGAAATCGAAGGAATAAATATCATAATGTCAATGCGAATAGTCTGATGAAAGCTAATGCAACAATGACTTGTTTCTGTATGTCTATGACTGAATTACAATTTAATTATGCGTGTAACTAAATCAATACATCTAACCTACCCATGGCATACACAGCCTCTTGTTGCGTTCCAATGCCAAATACTGAAGTACTCCTCGATTACTTCGTATTATTTGAGCTCCAGTACGCGTATCTCTTGTCCACCTTGTAATGCATAATACAAATGTGTGGTTTGGACCCCAACGTGGTAATAATCCTTTACCCAATAGACCTGTTCTACCCATCGGATTTAATGGTGCACCTGTTGCTGAATCCAAACGATATCGGCCGAGTAAACTCTGTCTGCGCAGTCTCGCTTTAGAATCATACTGATTGAAGTTGATGGTACGTAGATTTTCACTATGTTGAAAAGTAAATATGATGTTTCCATGCGTGAAACTTCATAAACATCATCATTGTGAATTATAGCGAGTAGAATTACAGTTACATGTGTAAGTAAAGCGTATTTATTTAAAGTTTTACGTGAAGCAGGTCGTAAATGCGTACGTGAATGTGCATGTGTTTGTGGATGACGACACCATTAATTGGGTGTATACAGAGAAGAAAGAGGAACAAATTGATTTTAGACGTTGATTTATTATTTTATGTGAGTTTTACCTTTATGCAAAGAGACCGTTGATCATGCAGTGATGGAGTTATATGATGTGCATGATATACAGCATAACAATATACGTTCTAGGTTAGTAATAAACTTATATGACGACTACAAAATGACTAAAATATGCATTTCACCAGTGAGGATGTATTTTATAAACTATGCACCATGACTAATACTGACATACATGTAAAAACTATTAAAGCTAAAAACTGCAAGCCATAATAATTGAAACCACACGCAGTGTCGTAAAAGGAATACTGTTACCTTCAAATCGATATAAAAGTATTGTTTAAATCCCAAGAGCCGTAAACAAGTTGTTTGGTCTTGTTTGATGCTCTTCACTTTTGACCACTTATGACTCATACAATATCGAGCTTAAATCGCACTTACTCTACATATCTCTACTGACTGTAAGCATGTAGCGAAATATTTTTCTAAAGTCATCGGTAATTTTAATCAACCGATCCGTATCACTGATCACAACATGATTGATTGCTTATTTAATCATCTTACTTCTCTATGGACAGATTGATTCAATCAGCTTCTCTTTTAACCATCGATAAAAATAAATTTGATTGACAATTTGAGTGAACATCAACATTGGGATCCAGGTACATCCAGCCGATGAGTCCCAAACAGGACGAAACGCACGTTCTGGATTCCACTTACTAGTCACAATCCAAATTAGACAACTAAACATGTTTTAACCACACGTTTGTAACTATCTACATTAATATGGGTATCACTATACATGGGTGAAATGTTTATCATTAGTGAAACATAAGATACATTATAAATATTGGGAGACTGTATTCATCACAGCAATTCCTTGAGACTTACTACAGATAAGGGAATTTTCACTAGTAGGAATGTATGGGATGACTGAAATTAGTATGAATATCTCAATCCTATATAGAATCGGCTGTAGTACAAAAGATTTCATGGTAACAGACTAAGAAATTAGGTTAACTGAAATCGAATCCATAAGAGAACATAAATTCCCTCACATTAACAGCTACACATCAGTTGTTTGGAATTTAATCCCGATCTGTCGTTCATTACCACATGTTCTTCACCATCTTGTTAGCTTGACATCACTACGTTCGTTTACAGTTAAAATTAAATTCTGAGGATATGAGGTTCAAAACTAGGTTGTGAAACGTGCAAAACTTATAAGTAAAGGTATGCTAAAATGTATGAAGTCCATTCAAAAAGTCTCAATTGATATTATTCAGAGATTGATGAAGCATGCATTTAAGTATTTGTGCTATTTAAGTCATATGAAAATGGTTTATCTCTATTTCTAGGATAATTATTGAATGTATTTGCATTTCAGGATATATCCTATGCCACTTGAAAGAGTTAGCAGACAAAATTCAAGGTATTCTTGTAACACGCAAAGGGCATATCCCATCAACATCACAGAATTGAATGATAATGAATTACATTTCCATCCAGCCAATAAGGCATTCTAAACCTATTGATTATACATTCATACATTTATATAGTCCAACAGAATGGAAGGTTGCACAGTATACTGGTCCTTTGTTTGATAAATTGAGTAACCTCTCTCATCCTGGAGATCGTGCTACTAGTAAGTTGATTATTCAGAGATTCTGCTATCTGAAGATGAACAAGAACACCGAAGTATGGGCAAGCTCATGTGTGGCCTACTTACATAACAAAATAATTAAGCAAAGTAAATGCCCTCTTGACACTTTCCCAAACCCTGCCGCTCGATTCGACCACGTCCACCTTGATCTGGTAGGACCTTTACCAGAATCAAACGGATTCTGTTATCTTCTGACAAGCGTTGACTACTTCACATACTGGCCAGCAGCGATTCCACTAAAAGACATAACTAGTGAAACGAACGGGTAGCAAACTTTGGTTGTCCATCTACAATAATGACAGACTATGAATGTCAGTTCCACTCTCTGAACAAACTCCTTGAAACTAAGCGCTTCAGAACAACCGCCTACCATCCATAATCCAACGGTTATGTAGAAAGATTTCACAGACAGCTGCAAGCATCACTTTCATCTACGAACATCCCGCAGTGGATCGACGCTTTAGCACTAGTCTTATTCAGGATTCGCAGCGCTGTAAAAGATGTTGGGTGCAATGTTGCCGAATTAGTCTGTGGAGTGACACTTCGACTACCAGGTGAGATCATGGAAACCGCTCCCACCTTGATAAACCTGGATCTCAATTCTTACATGAACCGGGCTACGAATGTTACGGGATCAGTCAAGCCAGTCCAAACTCTACAACGACCGACAGACGCTTTTATCCGACCCGCCGTGACACAGCACACACGTCGCGATGATCTACGCCGGGCCACTCGACGCGACTCACGAAGGGTTATACAAGGTCTTGAAACAAGAACCGAAGTACTATATTATCGACAAAAACGATCACGAGAACGCCAGCACTGACCGCTTTACAGCAGCCTACCTAGAAGGCAAACCACTTAATGTCAATTTCGCTGCAATACCCTTGAAACTCGACATGAACGAAGTCACCACGCCTCAAGTAACGACCAACAAGCAAGTGGAAATTTTGAAGAGCTCCGTAGCTCTGAAAGCTACACGTTCTGGTAGGAAAAAACGATTTCCAGAACACGAACGAATATTATACCTCATAATTTACTCCTAATTCCCTACTCCCTACGTTTTGTAGATTTTTCTTTCTAAAAAAAGTTGAATAAAACTGTTTCTTCTCACTTTACGGTATGCAATTTACACATGTTTAAATAATATTGAAAATTTTACTTTTTTATTCATATTAGTGTTGTCAACATTTTACGATTGTGTAGCCGCACTGAGCTGCTAAATTGTTTCTTTCGTAAACGAAATGCATAGATTTAAAATTATTTTGGGATTTCCAGGCAGTCTGAAAATGAAGAAATGGAAGAAAAGAATATATTTTGTACATAATGTTTCATGCAATGACACCGTAGCGTAGACACTGACGTCCAGAAGCTCCATATCGTAAGCTATCAAAGGAACGTTTACTAATGTCAAACGCATTGGATTTTATCCATCGGCTAGTACGTTACAGGGTCCTCACGAACCCATTAAGAAGGAAGTGAGCTGTAGCGGTAAATAATCCTCAAAATAAATAGTTGCATAAGCTCTCGACATTAATGCTAACTATGTTTGTTTTAGCGAACACCACTAGTTGATGGCCCTCGGTCACGCATCACCAGACCACGATACAATGCACCGTGGGAAGCATATCTCTCTACTTTGCCAACCTAGACGTTTTACTTACGATCAAATACAACTTCTCTTCCATCACTCATTACCTTCTGATTTACTCTCATTCGTAAGCGTGGGTTCAATCGCTACAAATTGCTCTGACTATATGACAAACGTAACTTGGTCATATGTTGGTTGCACTTCATGTCCAATACTGGACATCAATAACTCGCTGCACCATGCTACTGTCAAATGATCAGCTGAGATTCTAGAACCTTTTAGAAGTAAGCTTAATAACGATACCGTTACTGATTCGTTCAATTTTGTTGATTTACTATATGATGTTAGCATAACCGGGAAATGACATCGTTAGATGTTGTTTCTGATTTACAAACATACCACTCACTAAAAGAATGTTTTACCATGTGACTATATTGATATCAACAACCTTAAGATTGGTATTCCGAAACATTGCTTGAAGGAATGTCTTTTCGATGTACCTTGTATGTGCATTTTAGATCTAATAATGTGCAACGATTATGTCACCTCTCGATCCTTCTTTAGCTGATTGCTTACTCGAAAACCTGGGTAATACTATTCATGGACCAATAATTGAGAGCTTTCATCTTCGCAGGAGATATTTAAGCGACACTCATAACTTACGAAAAAAACACAGATCTCAACGATATTCTAAATGTATTTAACAGTTGTCATAATTCAAAAAACTTTACATTAGAACCAAAGTCTAATTCAGAATCTTATTTCTTGGATGTTTTGCTGAGAAAACAAGACAATTCACTATGGAAATTAATTTACCAAAAACCATGCTGTGATGAACAGTATTTGAACCTCCATTTCAACTTTCCAAAGCCATTTAAGACTAAAGTTACCAGATCAACTCTCATTTTTTCTTTTCCACATTTCTTGATGAATTTTTTTAGGTAAACAATAGCTTTCATACAAATTTCAACTGTGGATGGCCCCTCCTCAATTCTCCTCTCCTACCAGTTACCGTGATTGGTTAAATAGTGTTTCTAACGAAGCTCGTTACTAGCTCATTGGATAGAATCTATTAAAATTCAATTATAACTTACTCTAGATGTCCTTTCGGTTAATGAATCTTTGAAGCTGATTGTTTGTAACACGTAGAAAACTGATACCAAGAAAGTGAAATTCGTTATCACATTCGTGTCCCATTGTAAACTGTATACTAGGAAGCACTTTATAAGGAAGACTCATCAGATGAGAGGCATATAATTTTGTTTCATTAATTATTGGCTTCACTTTGCTTTTTCTAAGCTGACAGTAAGAATATCTGGTAATATTGGGCTTAGACGACTCCCTATGGTGAAGTTATTACACACTACATTTATGTTGAGTGGAACAGGATTCTAGTTGAAGAATAGAAGTTTCTTGCAGGATCTCCTTATGTCTAACTCATGAAAACGCGAGGGTACTAGTCCAGTGACAAAAATCAATGTTGGAGGTGACTGAGCACTTGTAGACCAGTCGATAATAAAACTATTTGTGCGTCCACCCGAATAACTCACAAAATTCATTAACAGCGCCACCTCCGAATAAACTTTGAATTCTCGCGGAGTGTTAGTTTACGCAATCAAATAACTTAGTTCTCATAGTAAAAATGGAAATGCAGTAGATCTGATGTATGATATTGGTCGAATATTCTACAACATTATCAGTCACTGACAATCTGCACGATAGGAAAATTTTGATGCTTGTTATAAAGAGGTTTACGAAGCAAAAATTCTCTAGTGTTTGCTAAATTTTATTTAATATAGATACAATGGATATGTCATGTCAGTACTTTAAAAAAGAACACACTTTTCTCCTGAAGTTTTTTTTGCTCTCTATTTTCATAAATGGACGTTAACGTAAGCCATCAAGACGGGATACGGATGGTAGTGGTGATCACTAAACGTTAGACAATTATTCACAGACGACATCGCTTCGACCTACACAAAGATGATTATACTGGCTATGCACCTGTACTAAATTTTTACTCCTTTTTATTCTGCAGGTCAAAATTTTGGGAATACCGCTAGGGATTATGAATTAGTGCCGCAGGTAGTGAACTAAACGTCATCTCTGTTACAACCTTACATGATCACCCACGTACGAAACACATATATTCTTCTATTGATCCTTCTAGGTAAGTACTGATAGCTAATGAATTCCTGAACTTTTAGACCATGTTTAATGGGCACTGTGTCAACTAGTAACACCTGACATCTGGCTTCGTTAAAATTTAGAAAACGGCTAACGAAAGATGCTGTGGTGCGAGTGAGGATACAACAATGTCCAGGCTGTGAGATATGTATGATACCTATTCGGTTTCCGTCGAAAGTAATCTGGACGGAATTATGCTGCATTTTCACACAGAACTTAAGTCAAAGTATTCCAGAAAAATTAGGACATCTCAATGAAATAGGAAGGTCGGCTTGAATAGTTGAAAGACTCCAGTTATTTCGCTTGGTCGCGATTGATGGTCTGGAACTTGGCCACACAGTCATGCATGTTTAATAAAGGCAATAAAAAGACATTGTGCAATATTTGAATGATCATATCATGTACGTGCAGGGCGGAAGCCTTCATCATGGGCCCAACCGCAGCTAGAATTTCACCTGTACAATCCTCACTCGGTCATAATAACTTTGTATTGTGTTTACTATATGTGACGTGAGCATTCTTCCGAAAAGACTGCTTTAACTTCATTGAAATATATGTTGCAGTTCATAAGTTTAAATGTTTGATATTAGTTAAACAGTCCAGCAAAAACAAAGTGATGTAACAAGTAAACCTATCTTAACATTATTCTCCGTAATCAAATCCACATATTACTACGTTCGTTTTTATGGTGATACGGTAACTGCCTACAACATTGCTAGTAACCTAGGGCATCTTAGCTAGACTATTCTCTTTCTTTTTGTTACCTTCACAACCTGAGGGGCAAGCCTTATCGAAATAACTCCCACCAAGGCGTCTACATAGGTAAAGTGGCATATTTTTACTTGGGGTCTCGACTTAGAAAGTATTTTCATCAAATATGTCCCGAGCCTTTCGGTTGTCGAGCACTTCAAAAATAGGCTAGAAAACAATGTGCGCCTCTATGGGTACCTTTGCCTACATGGAACGTAAGCAGGTCTGGCAGCCACCAAGACTCACGTCCATGAAAAGCTATCCATATCATAGGTTTCTCTCCCCCCACCTCTTGTTGTCATAATCATAACCCTTTTTTCTCATGCCTAACATTTTTTCTCGTTTTTCTCCTGAATACCATCCTGGTCTACTCCCAGTTCACCTCTTATCATTTTCCCTGTTCCTTTCTTTACACAATCCATTCTACATTCACTTTGAAAGCAGTGTTTCGTCAAAATACTGTAAAAATCTAAATGGGAGAAAAATAGTTATTTTCTTCTTATACTTATTCTTTGTAAGTACTTCTCGTTAAATACAATGCAAACATGGATTATTTTTACACAAAATCGTTTTCTAATTAATAACAAATGCCTTGTCAAAAGTTTACAAATAGTAAATGCTAGATTTTGTTTAACGTACATACTTTCGTGCCCTGATTTCCTAACATTAGAGATAGAATCTTGATCGGGACTATTAGCAGCCATTGGGCCAACCAAGTGGACTAATACGAGGGAAATATGCAGTAAATAAAAGTGAAATATCCACTTTAAGATTAACGAAATAACAGAAAATGGTATTTCAAAGATAAGATAAGAAAGTTAGGTCATTTCTGCTAACTCGTCCGATGTATCAATCTCTTGTATGAAATGCAGACAATTATCTTGCAGGACTTACAGCAGTACGCCTCGAAGACACTTATCATGAACACTAACTACACCTTAGATGAAGCACCTAAATTTTCCATACCATATATATGTGTTCCACCTACGCTCACTATAAATTCCATCAAGTAGGAAAATCATTTGTTCTTTTGTCATGATGCTGCACATCAAAAAGCTTGCAGAAACCACCTGTCATTATTCTTATTGTTCATGTAATCAGTATGAAATACATCAACATAGAACTCGAAAACCATTTTATGATTTTCAAACATCCACACATATCATGGCAGGTATTAAAGTTCTGGTCGTTTACAACGACTATGATAATCAAATATATTGATGGCTTGCGGACAGTTATGATCAAGTTACATTCAATCGTACCAAAGTTAGCTCGTTCGTTCGACACACAGGGTTCTGGCGCCCGATGACGACCCATCCTTGTTGGTCGCCACCTTGACGTGTCTGCTCGGTCACGCTTTACCTTCGTCAGGCAACGACTCGAGAGGGAAGCTGCTGACGACTAATTTCTAGGTGTGTGTTCCAGAGGACGCAATCAGACATATTCCGTTGGCACATGCAGTAAGATGTTTAGGAGATTGAACTCTTACGTCGACTGTCGACGAGCGCCATGGTCTCAACAGTTATGGAAGATAGCAAGACGCTATCCATGGAGAAGCGAGTCGCCGATGTAGAGAAGCGAGTTGCAGAGGTTTGGGACTACACAAAGAAGGGGAGCAGCTTCATCGTGTGTGGGGGATTCAGTCATTATAGAATAAGTCGCTCAAGGAAGCGACGACGAATACCCTTTCAACGTTATATACCGCATTTTGTCTTGAAATATCGTTTGGGTTGTTGGGTTGGTGAATAAGCGTGCGTTGTGTGCAAAAGCGCCCGTAAACGGGAAAGCAATAGTTTCATTAATTGACAAGCGTGCTGCTATATCCTCAGTAGACGAAGGATTGTGTCGCAGATGAGGGCGTGTTCACCAATAGTACAAACCTTGAGCGGACATGCACTGGAAATTTTAGGGGTGTCAGACTGTTGTATCGAAATTGAAGATTGCGTCATACAGTATCCATTTGTAATAACCAAGGGTATACAGCAAACAATGGTCATAGCAGATTTCCTTCGTGACTTGTGAGCGGTCATTGACACAAAGAATAGGTTGGTATGCACTAAATTTAAACATTTCAGTTTACATGATAACAGTGAGATAGCTAAGACACAAGCGGCGATTTTACAGCAAGAGAATAGAAAAAAGATTGATTAGGTGGTTGAAAACGGCAAGAAATCACCAAGGAAAACCGTTACGATGGACATTACGCCTGCAAGAATACGATCTCACGATTCGCTACATATGTGAAAGTCGAAATGTGATAGTTGACCACATTTCACGACCATGAGACGACGTTGGCTTACCCGAAGTTGCTTTTTAAGTCAGCAAAGTGTAAGCAAACCTTGAAGACTAGTTTATTGCCGAAAGTCCGTTCCAACGCTTAAGACTGTGAAACAAGCGCTGACTGAAGAAATGGATGACCAATCAATGCACTTTAACAGAGAAGTAAGAACGTTTCTGAGTCAAAAAGCAGACTAAGATTGTGTGGCTGGAGTGTTAACATGAAAGGAAAATGATGGGAGTTGGATAGCTATTACTTCAAAGTCATTAAAACATGAATTAATCAAGGAGTGGCATCAACTAGCAAACACAGGTGTCGCGAGAACCATTGACCTTCTGAGACAGAGTGCGTACTAACCAGGGATGCAACAAACTTGATGAGATATGTTCATGCCTGCCCACGACGCCAGTTAATAAAAGCCGAAAAGTGCATACGCACTTCATTACAGCCCATTCCCATAACAATGGTAGGCTATATATGTGATCAATCAATGTAATAGGCCCGTTTCCTCAGATATCGAGCGGAAACTAATACGCGTTGGTGATAACGGAACATGCTGCGCGTCGGGTAGAGGCCGTTGCAATTCCTGATCGATAAGGAAAGGCGGTGACTGAAGCAGTGATGCGGCACATCATGGCCGACCACGGCATCCTGAGAATGATATTGATCGATCAAGGTCCTTGTTCGGAGAGTGACGAGTTCACAGCTCGCCTCGGGCAATTAGATATTAAAAGAGTCGTAACAACACTCTGTCACCCGCAGACCAACAAAATTGCAGAGTGCAATAATCAAACGCTAGAAGAATGGTTGTCAGCGAAGGGGGGTAACTGGGAGACAGAATTACCGATGGCATTGTCAGCACATCGAGCCTCGAGTCAAGGAACAACAAAAAGGTCTTCATTTCAATTGATGTACGGAAGAGGCCCACGACTGCCAGTGGAACTATAGAAGTTGGAAGGAAGAGGGGCGGTAAGAAACATGCAACGGAAACAGAAAATGGACGTTGAGCGATCAGAACAGTATCGAGGGAATCGAATGAGGTGCTTTTCATCGGGAGATATGGCGAAGTGCAGAGAACGGAAGAACATGGCGTGTGACGGACTAGGCTCTAAGAATGTACTCGTTAAATGGAAGGGCCCATAAGTAGTCGTCGCAAGACGTGATTCGGTATACACCATCAAGAAAGACAAAAAAGAGAAGCGTGTTAACATAAGTTTATAGCAAAAATGGATGTGTTGGGATGATGGGGCGAATATGCAGTAACAACAAGCGACCACAGAACCAAGGGGGTTGGCGCGCATACAAACAAAAAATCTTAATGAAGGATCCAGTGTGGTGGATAATACTCATAAGGTACTCAATAAGTAGTAGGTAGCGAAACATCGCGTGAAATTGGAAAGAATCAGTAAATAGCGTATCAGGCAAGTTGCGGGATAGCAAGGAGCGAATCATGATTAGAATATATAGGAGAATCGAGGACAAGCAAGAGAAAGAAGCCTACAACGGAAACGGATTAGAGAACACGAATGATGTGCGACATTATGAGTAAAAGTAATGTAATATAGTATTTTATGACGTTTCCTGTTTTCACCAAATATACAATCGCTTATCATAGTTGACCTTCTTACAGCCTCCTTAACGATAATTTTATCCATATGGGGCTCAAAAAAGAAAAAAGTTACTGTTGTTTTGAAAACCTTTGTACTTGTATTCATTTCTCATGTAAACATGTGTATATATGTATATATATCACCAGTCAGCAATCAAGCAATCTGTCGGCTGATATCAGACTGTTAGTAGCTCCAACATGTTTCACGTTCTTGAAAAATTAAATAGCGAAAACGGATTGATGACAGTGATTTTAAAGTTAAACTGACAGAAATAATTATGTGGCGTTGTAGCAGCCATTAATCAGACAAATCTCAGAACTTCTTTTTCGCAAAACGACTATGAACCAGTACTAAACCACCAAAAAGCGAACATTTAGAAATCAATCCGTCTGTAAACACTAGTCACAAATATAATGGATGTTAAAATGCTAAATCAATTTTTATGATAAGGAACTTAAAACATGTAAAACAAGGTGTGGAAGAAAGCGTAATAATTGCATGTTTCTATACCTTGTGCGGTATTATGAAAATTCAACTAAAACCGAATTGTCTTTCAGAAAATCGAAATGTAGAATTACATTATTGACAGTACGTTAGCTGGTAGACGTGTACGTAACTACCGAAATGACATTTTTTTAATATCATTAGTGCAACAACTGTCTTACTGTATGCATAATGCATAAATAGACACTCTGGAAAAATGCAAAAGATCAGTGTGTAAGCGGTGTATGTCAGATAGTTGAAAAGGAATATAAAATAGTATTCACATCTTGTGCAGATACATCCATATTGAGATTTAATCTCTTCAACGCAACAATCCGCAATGAATAAAGAAGGTTACTACGTTTTATCCTTACCTTCGGAAACTGAAAGTACCCTAAACTATATTAAGTTTGGGGTCGATGAGTACCATGTAGTCATGTGAACGCGATTTCTAGAGAGATTTTCTAACATTTAACTACAGAATAACTAAGTTGACTTGACAGGCATATTAGTCGCGTATATTTTATATATTTACTACAAATTTTCGAATTTGTATTTATTCTTGATGATATAAGCTTATCAATAGCATTTGCTGTTACCTAATTAAACTACAACAACAAATAGGGTGCAAGTGACATGGAATCAGTTGGTTTGCACTAGTAAGTAAAAATATAGACCGCGAACAATTTTAAGGCCATAATAGTTTAGTTGTGCCACAGTCTTTGAAAGCTACTTGTAGAACACCATCAGTGTTTCAATCAAATCGTAATGAGTTATGGAGGTTTTTTTTAAATTGCCGGAAATCTGCAAACATCAAAATTTACACTATTCAAGTATATTTTTATTAACCACACAAACATACTGAAATCTCCTGTATAGTCACTAACTTTACTTATTTTTATGAATAGTCCAGAGCCAGTGAGCTGATTATCTTTCTGAACTGCAATTTGTGACTTGTGTTTTTCACTAAAATATTTTATTTTGAAGCTGTATAAGGAATGAGGACTACATCTGACTTGCCCTAAGGACAGGTCATAGCGTAGTGACGCCATCTAAGACAACTTGGGGAATCCAAGTAAGGTTAGCATTATATACGGCTTCGAATTTTTAAAAGGCCCCCACACGTCGCCTCGAAAAAATGAGTGATCATCGGTTGTCTTTTCATCCGGTTTGAAGATTGTATCCGGTAGCCTCATAACTTCAAGTTTCACTCTTAATTAGCAGTTGTAAATGTTATTATGGCCTGACTTTGTTTCATTTAAGATAGTGAGATTTATAAAGTACAAAACTTATTAAAAAAGGTTATAAAGAGACTATAATAAGAATGATGACAGACAGCAGAATTGCCGCATCGAGGATTAAATCAATTCTGTAGCAGTTGAAAGATAAATGACGGAGCCATCAACAAGTAGTTAAAGTGAATTAAGAAGAGTCAAAAAATTTGAAACTGTAGTTCATTTATCTTAGATCTCCTTACTACTTTACTTCAGTTTATGGATAACTCAAGTCTGTCAAACTAAGAAGCATTTATTGCAGGTTTCTCTTAGCTGAATTATAGTTAAATTTTGACGGTATATTTTTGTCTAGAAGCGGACGACAATATGTTAAACTGAAGAAGCAAGAGAGGGGCATATGTATTGAAAAGCAGTAAAGACAGCTGGCAAACATTTTTTTATTCGAAAGACTCCAAAATTCTGCTCTATTTCACACAATGAAGTATATTTGTCATTACATATTTTCCGACTATGAAGTGCACCTAGGATATGACAAAGTAATTTTTGTCTGATAACCAGAGCAACTTCTAACGAATAGACTCCCCCGTACTAATATGAACAAATTAGAAACCATTGAAGAATGAAGCAGAAGTTATATTTTGATTGTGAGTAGAGCGTCAATGGAATAGCAACGTCTAAGCTGATTAACTAGAGACAGTATTACTTCTCACGTCTCGTCGTGTCATGATCTAGTGGCAATGTGAAACTGAGGTTCATCAACTAACTGTGTCTGCTAAAACAAACATAGTTAGCATCAATTTCGAGAGCCGATGTAATTAGTTATTTTGGGGATTGATCACCGCTACCACTAGTTTTTCAGTAAAGCTTGTTACAGCGACGACCGAATGAGGTGGGCGGGGGGAAGCGTAATCAATAGACTCATAGTGAATGGTTGGGAAATCTGGCACTGCATTAAAATGCTGCCTTTTTGCGTATTTGTTTGTGATAACCCTTAAATTCATTTTAGGATCAGACGTATATCCTTGATTTCGCATATGTACATATGTGCATGTAATCTACAAATGCAATTAGCTAGTTTTACTTACAGACAGAAATACGGTGATTTCACGACCGTATTTTCCAATAAAAACTGTAATATAAATATTACACTCTAAAAGGCTTATTACAAATTCCCAGATATCTGTCGTGATGTACAGACCAAAAATGAGCGATTCAGTAAAACCTAAATACCCACTTACTATTAGACATCTCTTTTGGTTAAAATATGTTGGAGAAAATGTTCGCAGAATTCTGTAATTATTAGGCTATTTAGACGATAAGTAAGGTACACTAATCAAAGTACTGTCAACACTTTTGTGATCGAGCAAATGGCCTAACTGTAACGCTGGAAATGCGAAACAACTAGTACTTATTCAAATGTTCTAGGTCATTCTACGACATCACGCGGGGAATCGAACTCGGATAGTCCTACATAGTGTGACGTGTGAGCAGAAGGTACTGAATTGTAAATTCTATATACTTATGAACTTATAACCAGACCTTGTTTACCTGAACCTTGGTCTTATGAATTTTAGTTGAGTGATTTTGTATAGTTTTCTCTCAGTAAGTTTGGGGGGGGGGGGAAATGATTACGAAACAGATTCTTATCAACGACTGGAACGTATTAGATCGTCACATAGCCGTTTATTTGAAGCCTAAAGCTTAAGAACAGCTTGAAGCTAAGGCGTTATTGCTTACCACTGCATACATAGTCCTGGTTAAGTCCGAGTCAGGATATTTCAATATCAGCACGCATGCGTGCAAGTCTTTGTCATAAGATCCGTCGTGGCTTCTTAAAATATGCATAGACAACGTCCATGAAATCAGATTTGGAGTCGTTTTTGTTCGCATACAACGACTAACTTAAATGTCTATTCCTTTCCGACTATGAAGTGCTGAACATTATAATATATAAGAAATGATTTACCTTTCTATTCTAATTATTTTAATACAATTCAAAGGTTAGCAGGGGAGTTCAAAAGCCGATAAAATATGGGGTCCTATGAGGTGTGCAGATTTTCCCGTGGGGTAATTCACTCTTGGAGATTCCTTTTGGAAGTGGTACTTAAGTTTCTAACCGACTTATTTTAGAAATTGGTTTCTTATACAAGTCTACTAGGAAAGGACTAACAGGCCGTCTGCCCTAGGTTATTCAAAATATCTTTATACAGTTTTTCGTCGTCCCAGTTGGTATGATAGACATACTTCTTCCTAGCCGTTATCAGTGGCTGTTATATAGAGGAATTGTGGATTTATCGAAGAGATTAGATGGTCGATGACTTAACTTTCATGATTTATGCAGGCAGTGAAAAAACTAAACAAAAATTAGTTTGCGTAACGGCTTCAGAATATATAATCACAATTTAATAACCTGTTTAGGACTTAACAAGTCAGTGAAAAATCAAATGGGAATGTGATATTTATGCTTTGTGTGTGCATGGAAACTAGGAAGTTCGAACTTGCCTTCTCAATCAAGCTACTACATATTACTTTAATGTCTATTGGAAATAATTAATACCGTTAAGTACTTAAGTCCTTCAAACTGGTAATCGGTCTACTGACCAAGTCACTTCGATTGTCTCTTTGGGTTCTATCCGACCTAATAAGTCGTAGACTCATTTCATGTCGAGATAATTACAAAGAAAAATAATTGAACATGTTTAAAGACGTTTCACAACCGTCACAATTTTTTTATGCAAATAAGTCAACAGTGTGCTTGTTTGTCTTAACGGACGAACCTTTGTATCTCTTTACTTTCAAAGGCTGGTAAATGATGACGTGTATTTCATTTGATGAAAATAGTATTCGCAGCTTTTTGTCCAGGAAGTGGGCTTTGGACTTTAACTCAAAGTAGGTATATTTGTTCAAGAGTAATTTCGTTTAGAGCGCGCGCTACTGCTCCAAACCAGGCTAATGCTACAGAACTAAAGCATCCTCCAGGATACGTTGATCGTTCCTTCCCAGCTACTGCGGTTCGTGACTCAGATCCTCATCTTATGCGTCAGCGAAGTTGGAACATTGCATTAGGACCAGTTCCGACAAGTTCCAATGAATCTGTTCATCATGTGGATATCAGGCAGTTCAATTTCAATATTTCCTCTGATGTCTGTAATTATGTTGTTTTTGCGTCCGCTACAAGCGCTCTTTTCTGCACAAGCTAGTAGGTCTCCATTCCAAAGTTTCTTGACTGTATATTTTGGTAGAAGTTATTTAATAAATAGTTCACATAAAGCTGCTACTATCGTTTGCATAGTAAGGTTATAACGATACCTTTCTAATACTTGAAAATAGTGTCACTAAAATGTTCATGCTTGTAGCTAATTTCAGTTTGATTATGGTTATGAAATTAAAACGGTATGGAGCTGATTTTTTCATCTGTCGTTCGATATGTAAGTTCTGCGTCGATTCGATTTGATCTGTTATCTTACTACTCTGTGTTCTAAAAATAATAATACCTCAGATATTATCAAGCGAAATACTTGATGCGAAAAATATTTAAACCATATTCTAATTTATTTATCTATTCGAATACTTACCTCCTCGTGCACTTACATACGTGTTTCAGTGTCAATTGTAAGCTGTTTAGTATTCTGATCAGATACGAACTATTTCTATGTAAGTAGAGGAAATGTTGTCAGTTTAATTTGAGTGCATTTAATACATGATATATAAGTCAGAATACATTGCTACGTTTTCTTAGGTAGATAGGTTTCAAGTTGTAAGAATTTACAATACGGTTGTACAAATTAAACCAGTTGTTAGTGTAGCTTTTGTGATTAACAATTCAATTCAATAAAATGTCATTTACTACTCTAAAATTCCATAGTCGTCATAAGCGAGCGTAGTTTCACTAACAAGTAAACATGATTTTGGAATCATGTTTAAAGTAGTTAGTTAGTAGTTTTATTTCATATAGTCCATCTTAATCCTTCTAGAATATTTTGGGGCTGGAAATTTTCAGTGGTTGCAAACTTTTACTTACTAGGGGTTCATGAAAACATTTGGAGAAATTAAACTTAATTTTAATCGTGGGGAGTGGCCTGGGAATTTTCTTAGTTCGTATTTTCGCCCAATGAGTTTTGCATTATCATATTCTTAAAGTCTTTCCTTAAACAGTGATAGAGTAGAACCAAGAACTTTTTAGGGTGGCTAGTTATCGAGTGCATACGTGTAGAATAATAACGTTCCAAGTACTGTTGACACCATATAGTAAAGGCACCAATCGTTGTGCACATTCATGTCTAATTTTTATTTGGACATCTAATTTTTTGAGAGCAAAAATCTAATATCAGGCTTATTATGATTACGAGGAGCTTTTTAATGGTTGAAAATGTGTCGATAATTAGACTTACTAACTGTATGGGGGGAATTCGCTCTTGAATGTTGTCTGTACGGAATAGCGATTTATCGACTAGTATAACTAACATTACGTAAGTTGAAGTGATCGATTGACTTTAACATTAAAATTTTCATGTTTAATAAATGAAAAACTGTCAATCATGAGCTACTACCTTTTACTTGCAATTACTGCCACTAGAACACTGTCGGAGTCACACTATTACCCTTTGTCAACATAAGACTTAGTTTGGCATGTCAAATACTCAGTCACCACATGAACATCTTTGTGGCGTACCTTAGTTGGACATATAAGACATCATCGTCAGGAGTATAATACTTTATTATATGTAGCTATATTCGCGTAAAACCAGTTTCTTATTAATATTTAGTCATTTAATGTGACGCTAAATGTTCGCAAAATTTTCTCTTTTTGAAGAATACATTTTATTTAAAAAATATTAGTTTAAAGTAGTCATTTATACCTGTGTATAATTAATAATCATGGTATAAACAGCCATTACAGCTCTATATATTTTGTTTTATGTATATCTGTTAGATACATTCTTGTTCATTGAGGTGCAATTTATCATCAGATATGCGTAATATCTAAATAAGAAGCAAAGAAGGAAATTCACATGGGTGTACTGTTTATCTTACATAACTTATTTAGATCAGCCTAAGTTTTGTCGTTTGTAAGTGTAATCGTGATTTTCTATTTTCCCTTTACAGCATTTAACCTTATTGAGGGTAGCCAAGCGACAATACAATGCTTTGTGTATGTTCTTGGTAACCTTGTTATACTAACGCTTGCCATGTACAAGTGCCACACTATGGGTTTATTACCAACTTATGCTTCAGATTGGCTTTCATTTGTTGAACCACGTCAAGTAAGTAAATACATCTTTTATGAGTCATTGCACATTGTTGTCTATACTTGTTTTGCTCGAAGATTACTATTGAGTTCAGTCCAACGCTGGAGTAAAGAATGGTTTATTGGTCAAAACCACTCAGTTTCATACCACAGCGTCTTAAGTGGTAACTCTGGTACATTTTTTTCGTTCTATGTGACTCTGTAGCATTACTAGCACTCACAAAAATAGCTTGGCTCAAATCAGTTTACATTAACCATTACGTACCACTTATTTTTAGTGTGTATTCCTTATTTATAAGGGACAGTTGCATGTTTAATCAGTTATAAACTACTCAGCGTTTGACGCGTTTGCGCGTTATCTTAGTTTTTTATGCCACATTGATTTGACGTGATCAAATTAACAAAATTAATACTGAAATATAGTTCAATAAGAAGGGATGTAAAGGTATTCATGAAATGGTATTGAAACTTGTGATCTAGAAAGGACAAAGAGTAAATGTGCCTGCTCCCTTGTGAACGCTGCCAAGCCATATCATCCATTGTCTCTAACTACTGATCTCGATTATCGTTTGACAGACCCTAGTCAGGTATTGTTAACTTACACCAGCACGGGTCAAATCATTATTCAGGAACTTTATGATATCAAGTTTTCTTCATCCTGCCGTAGTTTTCTGAAAATTTTCTACACCAGCCAACATCGTGTATCGAGATACACGGTGTCAGATATATGTAGCATCAGTCAGTCAGTCAGTTACATCAGTTCAAGTTGCCATGCCCCAATCAGCAGATAGAGATTAAATTGTCGAACCAAATAGCAGAGTACGGGAGGTAGTAACAGAGTAAGTACTAATAGAAAGATATAGAGATCGGAGATAACACTTGAGAAAATATGATTTAGTAAAGCGAAAATTATGATAAGCTCAAAAACTTCGAACTTGGAGGAAGACAAGGAGTGGATGCACCTGCGCCATTGACAACGATTTTGAGTCATGCCACCTAAAGTCTCTAACCATTTGTTACGACCATCACATTGGGCCCAACCATGTAGTCTGCATCTATTAACATGGCTCAGTCCAATTGTCAGTGACTTCATGGACAGTTGCCATGTTTTGGTTTAGCGGCCCCTAGCTTTCTTCCAGCCTACTCCTACAACAGACAACATTGCTCGTCGACGTAAGCAGTGGTCAGGCATACGCAAGCACATGTCCTAACCACCTCATCAATAGACTTACCGTATTTACCTAGTACTCTATTCCTAACTTCCCATTGTTTATTCCGTGGTTCCAGCAATCATGAGCAATGCTTCGCAAACATCTATGATCAAATAATAGAAGCCTACGAATATCCTCTATCCTTAATGGCCATGTTTCATATCCATAAAGTAAAACGGATCAAACTGCTGTTCAGTAAACGCATCCTTTTGTCAGTAAACGGATGTATCTCTTACGCCACAAGTGACGCAAATTGGCAAAAGCCGAGCTGAGATTTTAGTAGACAACAGACAATCAGGACTAATGAGGCTCCCAAGATAAGTAAAGCGGTTAACACATTCAACTGCTTCGCTCCCTATCACTAACTTCGGTACCGAATCAAGCCAGTCCTGAAACAGCATTTTGCTTGGGGATGATGGGCAACAGAGATGACTCAATGAGCCAGTTGAACTGTTCCCTAAAGTGTTCTTCCCATCGGTCTAATCTTCTGGATTGACAGTGAATAGTGGTCCTATCTTTTTCTGAGATAGTTTCACTTACAATCGGATTTCTGATACCCGTTTCCTCGATAAGTCTGAACAGTTCGCCTACTGTTACCTATTGTCGGCTGCTTTTTCCATCTCTTTAGCTTTCACCACCCACCGCTGCTCACGATTATTGCGTAAGCTTTTAACCAGCTTGTGTTTAAGTCTCCTTCGCTCCTCGTCGTGTTCAAAACCAGACGGGATGTGTTGCCGAGCATTTATCAGTTCAGTAGATGCAGTTGAAATCCACTGAGTTTTATTAACCTTTTGGTTTAGTTTACTAGTAGGTATCACTGCTGTTTCAACAGCATTTTGGATATCATTCCAAGCTAACTCGGGATGAGTACAGTTTACGCAATTGACTAATTGGTTTTCTAGTTGTTCCTGAAATGTATTCTTAATTTTTTCATCACTAAGTTGAACTCTGAGGGGAATCCTTGTCAAGTGAGACTGCAGACTAATACGCGCTCGTACTAAGGCATGATCTGAGTTTAAACATGTACTCCAAAATGAGAGGCAGTCTTCTATTGAGCCTTTCCAACGGTGGTTGATAGCAATGTGGTTTATTTGAGTCCAGCGTTCAGTTGATTGTGGAGGTAGCCTTTTCGGCTTATTTCTTTCCTTATGATTAAAGTTGGTACTTACGAGAAATAGACGGTTATCTGAACATAGTTGTAGTAGACGGTCGCCATTATCTGTTCGTTGAGCCTCAATACCGTAGGATCCACCTAAGTGCCTTTCGGTTTCATCTAGTCTACCTACTTGGGCATTAAAATCACCAGCCACTATTAGAACATCAGTGCGCTTAGCTTTACGAAGAAGGTCAGAAAGCTCTCTGTAAAATTCATTTTTCACTTCATCCTGAGCTGCAATCAGTGAGATCGCAGACAGAGACAACAAGGAGGCGACGGCGTGTGTCCCTATCTTTACGAGTCCTTACCGTTCCATTTAGACTGGACAGCGCACAGGCGACTGTCTATTGGAATCCAGTCGAGGAGAGCCTGCTCAGCTTTTGAGCTTAGTGCTATACCTACGCTAGCAAGGCCTCAAGTGGTAGCGGTAGGGTCTCCGGAAACACGAAGAGTGAACTGAGCCGGTTCCTTATTTTCACAAGTTGAGGTCAAGCGAATGACTGTGCTTGGATCCTGTATTCGCGTTTCAGAGATGCAACAGACATCGATGGAGCGGGATTCTAGAGTCATAGCTAAGGAAGCCTGTTGTCCTATTTGACATAAAGGTTCAAACGTTGAAAGCCCCGATATATAACTTAGTAGCGCAGTTTCAGGAGACCAGGAATAATGTTTCAGTGAACTCAAACCATTAGCATTAGAGGCGCGAGGTGATAATGTTATGCTAGAATGATTAGGCATGGGGATAAGAGAGTTATTAAGAATTGAGGGTGGGATTTATTTTCAAACAAGATGGTCTTATGTGCTGTTACAGGATGTGAGAACAATTTTCACTTCCTGGCTGCCGACACCATGGAGGGATATTACTTCTTGAAGTACCTGAAAGGGTGACTGGGTTAGTATTGGTCATAATGACCTGGGAGCGTGATCGCTGAGCCTAAGGGACAACTATTTAAGGCCGATCATGCGCGACCTTATTGTGGGGAGTTTTTGAAGTGTTTGCTCCCTTCTTTAGAAGGCCTTTCTGCCGGAGACGGAAATCCGAGGAGTAAGGTAAGGTGTGATATTTTAGAGTCGACATTTACTAACCCCTTTCCTTGCGTTAAGAAGGCACCATCGCTGCAGATTCTGGTTATCCGAGGAAACACCTTACTGCTATCACACCTTGCGACAGTTAGCAGTACTGACTTCACCCTCAGTTATTAAGTTGCTTCTTTTAGTCTTATCGCTCTCCAATAGACCTACTTGGCATGGTAGGACCTAATGGAACATGCGTTTCCAGCCAATATAGCTCAGTTTGGTCATCACGATAGGTGAGTCGACCATCACGTCAAGGTACCAGCTTCGGTAGGGATATATGTAGCATATGTCCTTACCACCTCACTTTCTACTGGTCTGCGTTTGAGTTGTCATCATTCCACCATTTTCCGAGCCTATTGTAGTGAATTTGTTAGTAGCTATCGATTCACTTGAAGTTTCTGAAATCTATCGATTTTTCTTGACCCTTTGATTTAATTAGGATGCTGATACTGCTAAAGCATTTGTAGTTGTTTAAATGTCGTTCTGAACTTCGTGACTAATGTGCTTTCCATGATCCACTTAGAGCTTAGCTACATGTTTATCTTCTCTCTCCTTATATTCTTATTTTCGTTTAATATCGACGCTTATAGAAGTTACACCTATTTTCATCACTAGTACCTTTGCTTTTTGTTTAATATCTGTTCTAACAACAAGCAATTGATCCGGACTGTTATTTCCATTACGGTGAACCAGTATCATCTAGGTCGAAACTACATGGGATTTTCGTTTGTGTATATGTAGTTAATTATTTTGTTCATACACGCTAAAGTACACAAAATTTCCTTTCCCTTTACAGACAGCTGAATGGTCGGTTGGGGGCTTCGTCGTCTGAATGCAATTTTTATGACAATTACAACTATTTAGATATGTGCGGCTATGATTCAGATGATGAAATACCCAGAGTATAAATACTTTCTTTTTCTTCTATGAGTTATGTGACTTTTCATTTATGACTTGGTAGTTACGTAAGGAAGTGGAAACACTGAAGTGAAGTTTTGATGGAAGCATCAAATAACTTGAGAAACATTCGTAATACTTGTCAAGATGACTCAGTAAAGTTTAGTTGTCATCATTTTAAAATGGTTCCATAAGTCAATTTTCACTTGTATGATTAGCAGAAGCATATTTCTAGGACAAAACAGCTGTCAAGCGTTCCCTAATTTCCAGTAGGTACACAACCGAAATCAATCTGTGACGTAAAAAACAGCAAAATTAATCCCCGATCTCCATAAACCCACTTAATCTCAAACCTAATAAACCAGTTGAAACGCAGTTTTTAAAGATTGTGTTATGATTATTATATTCCTTTTTTACCCTAATGAATTACTCTCTTACATGTACACATGATTGTTGCGATATTCCGAACTGTACAAAAAATGCTGAAATTTGTACGTGTGCGACTAAATTGACTCATATGGCATTGAATAGGAGAAACGTTATGTTTATCGAGTCATATTCAGAGTTATTAATTTAATTACCATCAAATCAATATTAACCAGTCACGATTGCAACTATAGGGGTTTGTAGAAATTGTTGAATACTGTAATTTTCATCAATTGATTGTAGCTAATCATGCAATAGCTGTTACTCCTCGTGGAGCATAGGCCTTCAATCTAGCATTTCCCAGCCAACTTTGTCTTAGACTTTCCTTCCTAGCTTTTCTCAAGTATGCTATTCATTCTCTTAATTATCTGCCTTTAGTTCCCGTCGCGATATATTCCTCAGTCTTCATCTTTTCCTTTGGCATTGAGGATTCTAAGTTAGGACTTGCCCTGTAACGCAGTTTAGCGATTTCAGCAATGTATTTCCTATCCGCCTCCAGCGTCTTTCTCTAATTTCTTCCTCTTATGAAAGTTAATGTGTTTTCTGTCACAGTAGGTTGTTGCCGATAGTGTCTGGCCCACGGATCCGAAGTATCTCGCGTAGACAACTGTTCATAAATATATGTATATTTTGAATGATGATTTCCGTAGTTATCCAAGTTTCAGCTCTATACAACTGTCTTCGACGTTTGTATTTAAAATTTTGATTTTGGTGTTTGCTGACGGCTGCCTTTGAGTTTGAGATGGTCTAGCGATCATAGAAATGCTACCATCGACTTACCTTCTCCTATCGATCTGTGTATTCATATCTGCAGTCAGTTCCTCCTTGTTTATAACTAATGTCGCCTAAGTATGTAGAAGTTTCCACATCTTCCAGAGTTTATCCGTCAAATTTAATGGGGATGGTGATCGCTCTATTGTATCTAAGAATCTTACCTTTCCATATGTGTATGCTGAGACCTACTGTTGGCTGCAGAGGCTGCTGCTACATTGTTCATCCTCATCTTCATTTGTTGCTGTGTTTGGTAGTGAAGAGTTAGGTCATGTGCCAAGCCAAGATTGACTAGCTGCATCCATGTTGTTCATTGTATCACTTGCTTTTCCTGAGAGGTTTTCGGTTGGTCCCTCAGGCTTACTGTATTTTCCACCTAGCCTCTTCGTTGTATCATATAAGCGTCCTGTTTCCTTTTCTTGCAACTTTTTTCAGCTGTCATTGCTAAATCTTCAACATACTTTCGTTTATCCTCTCTAATTCTTCTCTTGTTAACTTCTACGTATTCGGCCTGTGCCTTGGCTTCCTCTGTTCATGTTCGGCTGTTATTGATTGCCACTTTCTTTCTTCGATCTTATTCAGAGTATCGACAGAGATCCACTTATTATAGTGGTGCTCCTTGCGACCCTAAACATCCTGATATGTTGAAGTTATTGCTTCTTTGACCACTTTCTAGTTCTTCTTCATGATAGTTTCCTCTTTTTCTAATAAATCGTAAAAGACCTGGGACTTATTGACGAGAGCCGTATTAACTTCGGTGAGTTTACTAGCATCCCGAAAAAGATCGTATTAGACTGTTACTCTAGTTGTCCAGTGTTTCATTAGCTTCAGTTTCATTTTGGACCACCACCAGATGGTGATCTGAAACTATATTACCTTTCCTCTTCGTTCTCACGTTTTCCATAATCCTTCTGAACTTCTTATTGATGTAGATGTGGATCGATTTGATTCTTGGTATTGTGGTCTGATGAAACTCATGTAGTTTTGTCTATGCGTTTGTGGGAGAATATAATGCCACCTTATAATCATTTTGCCAAAGACAAACATATGAACGAATCTCACCGTCTTCGCTCCTTTCGTACAGTCCACTGTCATCCTATGACATTCCCGTACCTGGTGTTGTCCATTTCAACCTTGGCGTTTAGGGTCTACAATCAAAATAATTAGCCTCTTTGATTGACTGAAGCTTCTCATAAAACTGGTCGATGTCGTCTTCATGGCTGTTGTTGTTGGGTGCATAGCATTGGATTATATTCATTGTGATTTCCTCCTTCCTTATCTTGAAGGATGCTTTGGTGATTCTAGGTTCATGAGATTTTAATCCTATAAGTGCTTTCTGTGCCTCTGGTCAATATTAGCGCTACTTCTTGTGTGTACAAAACATTTTCCTAGTCACGGCTGGAGTACAGTAATACCTCTCCCTAGGCTTATTTTTGCTGTCCATCTTGTAATCAGTTAGTTTCACTTGTTTCAAGTATGTCGAGGTTGTATCTTTTCATTTCCTCAGCTAATTAGTTGCTTCTCCCTGTGTGCGGTTATAACATGTACCTATATTAATTGTTGCTCTGGTTGTTAGAAAAGGCATCGACCTCGTGACTTTTGAAGAAATTCAGCTTTTACCGCGAGGTGTCATGGCTCTTCAAAATCAAGACCCTCCAACTCACAGGGCATAGTTTAAGTGGTTGTTTTTGGTTAGCGATTCTTTATATCAAGGTTGTTTCTACGGGTGCCTAATCCTCCTGTATTCTAAGCTTGGGCCTTACAGTAACTCCAGGCGAGCAATCAGCTAGAAAACTTTTTATAGCCACCAAATACTGGACTACCTTTTACACCATAGTGTAGAATATCATATGAACTCTTTGATCTTATGTACAGGTTTATGGGATTCACAATCAAATATAACTGATATACAAAATTCCAATTAACAGTGCTGATACCAAACTTTCTGCATGCAGTAAAATGAATACTTATAGTAAGTTCTAAGCAGATTGGAAACACAACGACGAGAGAAGAAACAAGCCTAAGGCAAACTAGCCAGGCTAAAAGATAGGTTAATATAGTACATCATTTATCGGTTTAATCAGTTGGTAAAGTGTGATAAGAAGTTGTAAAATATATGTGGTGCAAGCTTACAGCTTACTTAAGTGAGTTGATAGTCTTGTTTCTTGTGTACACAGTGTGAATTCACTTTGTAGATTGATTAAAAAGCCACATCAGTTTCGTCGATCGCGCTTTTCATCTAAGAAATATCTAGTCGATCATCAGTTGACATGCAAAATCTAGATCTGTATTTAGATTTGACACCAAGAATTTACCCAGGCTAGAATAATACTGAAGACCCGGAAGCAGCTCCGTACCACAGATCAGCCGTGACCCTACCGAAAGATCGAGCTCAGGACTTTCACGTTCTGCGACGAACGTCTATTTCTTATATCTCCAAACTGGCATTTAATGGTTAATATTTGTAACTACTGTCAATTTGTAAATATTTCCTGACTTCGCCAATTGTGATTGGGCGCTTACCACACAATGGGGTGTGAACACTTCCGAGGAATCCCATACTATGATGAACTTACGCCCGTTACCCCTTACAGAGGAGCATAGGCCTCTCACCAGTATCCTCCATTGAACTCTATTCCTGAGTAATCCTTTCCAGCTGTTTCCAGTTGCTGTTCATTCATTTAATATCTGCTTCCGATTCTCGACGCAGTGTTTTTTGGCCTTCTTTTTTTCCGTTTCCCAACAGGGACTTGCAATTTAATGCTTGTCTCGTGATGCAGTCTGATGATTTCCGCAATGTACGTCCTATCCATTCCCAACAGTCTTTTCCTGATTTCCTCCTGCTACTGGAAGTTGGTTTGTTGTCTTTCATAGTAGGCTGTTGCTGATGATTTCCGGCCAACGGACATTCAGTATCCTGCGTAGACAGTTTATAAATACTTGTACCCTTCTGATGCTATGACGAAACACCTGCCTAATTTTTTTCACTTTGCCTTGATTGTCTAAACTCATTTCAATTCATGATATTTTGTTCCGAATTCAACAATCTTCACAACCTATTGAAACTTCAGATGTCATGTCGAACGTTCGACTGTACAAATGATAAATCTCACACTACCGTTCAAGTGAATCCATTTTCAAAAACGTTTATCATGAAAACACGTATTACCGATGAGTAGCAAAAATATTGTGAATCACTCACATTCATCATCTAAACTAGGAATTCGGCTTTCTACGTTCCAAGCCTGTGTGTGTTTTCGTTAAACTATTTTTAAATAGACAGTACCTACTGTATTGTTTCTTTTCATTTTTGTTGATAATTACATATTCCCATAGAAGCCGTAGATATCGGTGTCTTGTTACTTACTTTCTGTGAACTTGACCTATCACCACCATCCTTAGAAATTTCAACAAGACAAGATTTGCTAGAAAACCACAACTAGCTGTTCAAGTTCCACAGCACTAGTTTGAATAAAAGAATACACAATTGTAAAGCGTAAAGAATAAGATATACATTAGTTCAGTGCATGATGTGACCTAGTTCCATGTTGATACTTTAAGTCAAGGATAGTTTAATGCAGGACGTCATCAGATTTAAACTGACTACTCAACTATTACAACTCTTTAAAGAGTTTTAGGTGCAGGAAGAGGATTTAACTGAAGTTTCAGTCCTTTAAAAATACCCTGGTTTTATCTGATCAGTATTAATACGACTTTTTATCGCTCTGTTGTAGTTTGTACATCCTTTTAACACAACAATGCAATCATTAACTATCTGAAATGAGTTGCTTATACAATCGTGAATATTTGGTCAGCAAATTATTCACAGGTTTAACAGATTGTAAATGTTATATTTTTGATCTATCTTCTTGAGAAGTTCGTTACTGATTGAAAGATTACTGTACACACTTTTACAGGACATAGTCTTGTTGTTATAAACAGAGTTTTAATAATTACTCCATGATTAGATTAATATTTCAAAAGACTTTAGAGTATTCATAGTTTCTTGTAGACTCGACTCTGGCAACTGATTTATCATCGACATCAGTTTGAGAATATTTTGAACCACTGGAATATATAGTCAATAAATCACTAAACAATATGCTTTTCAAGATGGTGCCACTTAAAAGAATATCAATCATTCCCACCAAAATCAAAACTTATTGGGGCGTCCATCATTTCTTCTTAGACACGTATAACACATTATTCTCGATGCGAAAGTATAATTGGGTTATTACATTGATGCCTTTTTACTACGAGTAGGTCGACTTAAGTAATGAAATTCACTCAAGCTAAAAAGCATATATCTCTGAGGCATTTAAATGATCATACTAAGTCTTTTTAGTTTATTTCAATACATAAAACCATGGTTTATCAGTTCTATAAAATCCAAATAGTAATAATCTATGGCGTCATAACAAAGGATCGTTTATTAGCAGATCAAACGTCACTGCAGGATTGAATAATTCAAAAATTTTTGGTACTATCGCCTCAAACACAGTTTGACATATTGTTTTATAGCCTTAAAACATCACAATAAGCCAAATACTAGGCATTAATTATAGTTACTCAAGAAAATGAAGCATAAACGATGTGCTTTCCGATAACGCAATATGCGAAACAATGTGCTGCTTATAAAGTTACTTCGTTCGGTATAAATCTTTGGAGATGCATTCATCTAATTATAAATATCAAGATCACTGCCTCGCACACATCTGTTTTGCTCTATAATATTAACTTCAGAGTAGACTCAGTTGTGAAGATTGAAATGTACATATAAAATAAATTTGGATATTCCAGCTGTATCTTGTGCCAGAATAGCCCACGAGTTGATCACAATTGACCCCATCAAGGCACAAGTAGGTCCAAGCCAAATACTTACGTAATTGGTCTAATTATACAATTAATTAGCCGTTTCTGGATAATCACCTACATTAGTTACTCCCTTCACTGATGCGACTATATAACGTTTTCTTTACTTAAGTAGTGATAACTGGATGAAAAACAGATCTAGTTAGTTTATCACTCAGGACATGGCTAACCATGTTGTTTTAGAAATATTTCTTCAGGGAATATGGTGCAAATGAACTATATTCTTTACTTTTTTCTCACTATACAGTGAGATAAGCCTCATATAGTAAACATTCAAACTAATATACTATATGTATGATCTAGTTTACGTCGGCAGTATCATTTGAGCACAAGTTACACGCCATGTTTGTACGTCGTTTAGATGGATTTTACCTGCATCAATTGAGTATTTGATAAGAAAAATGTGTCACAAATGACATCAGGGAAATATAATGTTTTGTCACAATACTGTATATAATTACAAACAGTAATGCTATAATCGTTATAAAGTTACCTTAGTTTCCTGTTGAGTATGGTAGCAATCAAGTTGAACAAAATGTATACCTCTACTAAGAAATTCTGTGTGACTACATAAATAAAGGAGATTAGGTAGTCTTTATGCAGAATGTATTTATTGCTGTAAATCATGTCATCAACGTTTCATATATCGTTAGCTGTCTTTTGAAAGACAAAGTTCATAGCTACCTTTTACACTTTCTCTTCTATAAGACACCACCTCATGAAATTATGTCAAGGCGTTTTAATAAAAAGACTTATCGAGTTCGCACTTTTACTTACTAACCATCATTAATAAACTTTAAAATAATGTTTGTTTTTATTGTCCACTTAAAAGTAATTAAAGGTAAATGAGAGACACTAAGTTTTCTTTTTTTTGTGACTGAAATATTTCCAATAGATTGATTGCACATAATGTTTAACCCAACTGAGAAATTCAGATAGCCAGTAAATTGAATTAACATCAGTATACTGTATAACAGAAGATTTACTAAAACATAACTTCTGCCAAAAACACGAAAGCTGGGAATACCAAGTGTTATTTGATCTGTAAACAGTGCTAACTATAAATGGATAACAGTAGAAATTGTAGACTTTGTATCATAGTGCCAAGTAAAGCATTAAAATAACAAATTTATCTTATGACTCGGGTTTGTTTCTTAATACATGGCCAATGAATGGAACGTAAGTAACTGTATTATTTTTCTCTGCGTCAAAGGGAGACCTTTAAATCAATTTTCTAATGCTCAAGTAGTACTACATATTACTCAGTTATATAGACAACAGCCCATATCATTATCAGCGAGTTCGAAATCTGATCTAATGAACGCCATGTAGTATTAAGAAATCTCAAAATGGTGTTACGACCAGATAAAAATATGGATTTAGTTGTTTACATTCATCACAGATCACTGTTGTTTGAGTACTACTATTCGTCGTCCTATATCACAAATTGATAAAAGTAAGGATTCGATTAATAATTTCCGGGTAGTTCAGTGGTTTAGAGAGTTAAGTATTATCAAACATGAACGTCCTATTTTGAATTCGCTAGTGGAACAGAGAATGAGCTATTGTGACTGGATTGAAATGATTAGTGACTAGCTTCAGGATGTTCCTGAAGTTCTAGTGAAAAGTCGTGACCAGTGGGATCCGAACACGTCGAATATAGACAGTTGTCAACAGTGACAATCGATAGTCGTCAAACTATATCACAAATTCATAGAAGTGGGAATATTATCATTGAATTTCGGTCAAGTGGTTCAGATGATCAAACGTTTTCCGTGACATTTGAAGGTTTTGAGTTGGATTCGCTTGTGAAATTTAAAGTGTGGACTATCCGGGAGATTGTTTACTAGGGTGAAGTAGCTGTCTATTACTCCTTGGTTCTCAGTGGTACACTGCCAAAATCAATGTGTGATGAATGCAGACAATTAAACTTAATACCTATTTCCAGAAACCACTTGAATTCGTTTTATTACATAAATACTGAAATAATGACAAATACAACAAGGATTTAACAGCATCAGCACTTGAAGAACTCTCAAAGGACAAAATGATTGATAATTTCACCTAGACTAATTAAGGACTCCAAATGTCTCATCTTTCGTAAATTTGCGCTATCCTTAAGAAAGTAATTGTTATGAAGCGAGAAATTTTGGTGGTTGGTTGGCCGAGTGCCAATTACTTGTGTCTAGTCGGTAACTGTGCGTCTATCCTGTGCCCACTTTGTCCCAAGCCGAAATAAGAAGAATGCGAGCCAGTAGATCAGCCAGACTAGATCATATTATATTTCAAGCATTCTTCTATATATACATAAAATCAGACAGCACAGCAAACCAATTTGAAAATTAGCATGAATACAGAACAAAGGAAATAGTGGTAGTGAATAGGAACAACTTGTACACAACTAATTAACTGTGGTCCATAATAAGAGACAATATAATAACAGTAATTATGCTAAACGGGAGGATAGGGTTAGAGGAACGTAGCAAATCATAAAAACAAAATGTTTACATTACACACAGAATAATTGAAATAGTGTTCTTAAAACACAGTTCTGAGAGTTTGTTACTCTTCTTTAGTGGTCCGGCGTAACAATAATAAACCACAGAAGCTTGTTATATCAATGATAAATCCACCTTATAACAAAATGCGGTGGTAAATTGAATAAGAGTTAGTTCGTGCACAATTTATTGTATAACTCATTTGACAGGTTTATTTCAGTTTGTTTAAAGGATAAACTGCAATAAGGTCTTTCGTTTGACACAACGTCACTGTTTACGAACTTATCTCTTTGAGAAATAGTAAACATTATTCCACAGTATTTTGACCCTTCATCTTTACCATTACCTTGGTATAAACAAATGCTACTCATGTGTGTAGAAGGTGTTTAATTTCAATTGTACAACTACATACTGTGCTAAATAGATGGTGAAGTAATGGGGAGCCTATCGGGTCTTATTTCGGCAAGCATTTAAATGGGATTTGTATGATGCTGTTTTAACAAAAAAACCGTTGAAATGGCGGAATGCTTTACATATATTGATCGCATACTTATTGTATGCAGAAGCACACTGTATTAAACTCATCAGAAGTTTTCAACTAGACCCATTGTGATATCTAGCTTACTAAGAAACATAAAATGAACATCATGTGCTTTCTTGATGCTATTATTACAAAGGACAGAAGGTGGTACAATTCAATGTTCGATTTCTTCAAATAGTAAATATAATAGTATTCTCCCAAATTTCAGTTGTTTCGCCCATTCAGTTATAAGAAAACCTTATTCAGAAAGAGTGTGTTTCACTAAATGGTTGGAAGGAGAATTGGTATGGATTGGAAAATGCCTACAAGAAAACGGCTATTCACAGAAGTTCACTTGTAAGATGAAATTAGTAAGGACAATATACTACCATCAGTAAATAATCTATGTTTATCAGTCTTAAAAATAAAGACGACGTAAGCCAAATCGGTAAATGACTTTAAGCAACATTAACCAGAACCTACTCTGAATCCGGATGATTAATGATGCATAAAATAACATGATAAGTAACTCAGTCACAGATTCATAGTTATCCTTTCATGTTACAGTTAACTGTGTGCATAAGTTTTCGTGTACCCTCCAAAGAAGTTACATTGGTCAAATAGAAGGATTCTTTGAACGTGTTCCAAATAGCCGTCGTTTAATAGTAAAGTATATTCAGTAGAGTAATCACTATGTAGCTTTAAAATACAACATATCAGTGACTTGTAAATAAACATACTATAGTCTTTCGAAATTAACTGAGATTATTACTTAAACGAAATAGTTGTCAACCTAATCACTTTTAAGATGAAGATATTTTTAAAAAAAAATTGTATGCATTGTGTTCAGTAACTAATATGGATATATCACTACGTTGGTTAGATTTAAAAGACCTACAAAGAAGTGTGGGAGGCAAAATTCTAATGAATTTCGGGAAGGAAGAGGAACATAAGTTTAAGATCAAAGTAACAGTAGGGGTTGGATAAGTTATTTTAGGATACATAGTATTTTCACAGATACGAATTCAGAAATAAATAGACAAAAGCCCACTATCCTCGGTAGGTCTCTGTTGGAATCGATATTATTTTATTGAGATGTTTATTTTTACTTTGCTCAATATTTCTTACAAGGAACTAAGTTTATAAAATATTAAAACGAAAGACATAAATTGACTTTATATAATATCTGGCAGAATATATCTGATTATTGTTGTTGATTAGTTGCTTCTCTACTGATTAGTAGATTGAGTCTATATCGATATTTCTGTTAGTTAACAAGTGACCTGAACTTAATGCTTCTAGAAATTCTGTTGCATTCTTGAAAACTCAGTGAAGAATTTTGAAGTTTGCCTAATCAAACTGACCATTGTAGTTGACTGTATCCATCGATATAAATGAGAGTATATCAAGTATTCTCTCTGTTATCATCTAATTATAAATGCTTAAGTAAACAGAGTGTCTAATTTCATCAATACAAACCTATCTTTGTAAGTGATACTATTTTTAAATACAACAATAGATTTGACTTCCTTTACTGATGAATGTTTCGGTTCAAATTTAATTAAATAGAATGAATGTGTTGATCTATGAGAGATGTTGACTCTGAAGGATCTTAAATTTCCTGTAGTAATTACTAAAATGTTCTTCATTTACGGTGGACGAAATTCCAAGATTACCTAGGACTTCTAGAACATCAGCTAACATTCATCAAATATATCAACAGAAACTCAGTTTACTGACGCATAAAGAAAAAGTCAACTAACCACACAATAATGGGTTAAATGAACAAAACCAGAGAGTACAGATAAACACATGGAGACAATTATTTGGACACATAGTCAGCAAGACATGCTTACTAAATACTTATGGTCAAGCCAAATTTCTAACCACTATTTGACATAAACACTGAAGATAATGCTCACAACGACAACAAAAACCTAGAAACAGAATCATTCAGCTATGAGAACTCAATATTATCATTATCATATACCTGAACGATAAATTGTCAACGTGGTCTTTAATATACACCAAACATGATCTAGATAAATCATGAACCACTACTTGAACGAGTGTTTTAGTAGAGTTACTGAATAAATGCCGTTTACAATAAAAAAAAATGTGTTTATGTAAATAAATTAAAAAAACAATAGGCTTTCTATGATTAGGAGAATGGCAGACATATATAGATAAAGATTAAAGCCAACCAAAATGAAAGGAAATCTGATTAATGTAGACATTTAAATAGGGAGTTTATTCAACTAAATCTATTATACAACTAAAGCATTCATTAGCAATGATTCACTGAATATTGACTTAAACTTTCTAGACAGCGCTTGATCATCTGGTAGCACTGGAAAGCTGTTTCGTCATAGTATGGGGATCTTCGGCAGTAGACATCTACGTCCCCACCGGAGATCGAACCCAGGAATCTTTACCATCGCAGATAACGCTTTGCCATTGTACCACTGAGTCGGGTATTTAGCAGTTAACCATCGATAGCAATCGATATGGTGGAGCGAAACGTATCAAAAACTTTCGAAATTAAAAATCGCAACCATTAGGGATAGACTTAGTGGTCTAATGGTAAGACCACTATCATACCTCTAACAATACTGAAGATCACATTGTTAGCGATGAAACACGTTCTTCTTCTCAAGCTTCTACTATTTTCACTTGTCCCACTACATCTATGCCTGCCACTTTTACTGGTTGTTCGACTCCGCAAAATGCCATAACAGGTCTCCTAAAACCACTATCTAAACTTCATGTTGTAGTTTTTAACGTACGTACGTTGTGTCAAATAGGTCAACAAGCTGCTTTAGCTAAAACTCTAGAATCTTTCTCAATTGATGTATGCTGTATCTCCAAAACACGCATACAGGACCCCAGCATAGTCATCTGTTTGACTTTACCTAATCAATACCGCAGAACAGCACGATTAACTGTTCGTTTGTCTGATGACCCTACAGATGGTTCACGTGGCCTTGCTGGTGTAGTCATAGCACTAAGCTTACGGGCAGAATAGACACTTCTCTAATGGATTCCCGTAGACAGTCGATTATGTGCTGTCAGTTTAAATGGCACAGTACAAACTCGATAAGATGTGGACACACACCTATGCCTTTTTGTCGTCTCTGCTTATACCCCCCCCCACTGACGGCAGTACGGATGGAGTGAAAGACGAGTTCGGTATAATGTTTTCTAGCCTCCTTCGAAAAGCTAAGCATTCAGGCATGGTTGTTATAGCAGGGGATTTTAATGCCCAAGTTGGTAGGCTGAATAAGACTGAAAACCATTTAGGTGGGTCACTCTGCATCCAAGTCCAGCGAACGGATAACGCAGATCGTCTGATACAATTATGTTTAGACCACTGTTTATTTTTAGCTAGCTCAAACATTAAGCATAAAGAGAGACATTGTTTGACCTGGTGACAATGATGGAAGCGAATAAACTACATCGGCATCAGCTATCGTTGGAGAAGCTGTATAGAGTACTGCTCTCTTTTTGGAGCACGTGTTTAGATCCCAACCACGTCCTAGTGAAAGCACGTATCTCTTTGCGTTTTGCTGGTCACAGAAATGTCACATCAGACAAATCCCTTAGATATTAATTCGAGACTGAAAATATCAAGATTACATTTAAAAATGGCTCGGTTAAGCATTTAGTTGCCCACAACCGACAGAATCGGCAGTTAGTGAAATTATCTCTGAAAAGAATGAGTCTATGACTCACTGTCAGTCTAGAAGATTTGAACGACGTACTGAACACTTTCAAAAACAGTCCAACTGACCTCAAGCTACTCTTAGCTTGCCTACTATCCCCCAAACTACCTGAATTAAAAACTGACACGGATTCCCCAACTCTCAGTAAGATTGAAAAGGCTATAAGTAACTTGAAGCAAGGAACAGCAGCAGAATCTGATAGGTTGCCTACCGATATCTTTAAGGATAGGTGGTCCAGTTTTAGCTTGTAGGTTGACTGATATATTAGCTGAGGTCTAGAAACTAAACATCATCCCATCTGACTGGTCTTGCTCACTGATCGTTCCAATTCACAAAAAGGGACAGAAATCCTGTTGTGATAACCACAGAAGAATCAGCTTGACTAATATATTATCTAAAATATTATCCATTATGATCATTCGGAGTTGATCGAACACTGGAGAACAGGAAACTCGGGAAAACCAGGCTAGTTTCAAGCGTTTAATGATGTTCAATGACATTACAGAATAATCCAGTAGAACTTGTATTAGACTAATTATAATAAATAATTTATTATGTTAATTATATTATGTTGTCAGCTATATCACAGTGAATTGTATATAGGTGCATTTGACAGAAGAATTTTCATTATAATCAGTTGTATAGTTACAAAAAATAATTTTAAATAATAAATACTTACATAAAACATCAACATGGTCATGCTATCTGTAAAAGCTTTCTCGAATTTACCGTGAAAACAAGTTCAACATAACTAATGTAATGTCTAACAAACTGAAATTTAGGAAGTATCAAACAATATGGAAAAGATGTATACTATTAATTCGTAGTATTGCATAGATATATAAATTAGACAACCGTTTAAAACAAAAAGTCACTAAGTAACTGTTTCGTTTCAGTGAGATACTCTTCGGCGTTAAGCACTGGGCACTGTACCTTGGGGATCGGAAACAATTCGAAACAGTTGTTCAGTACATCTTGAATTTTAATTATTACCTAATGCACATAATTTTATATTATTTAATATAATAGTTTATTTATTGTTGTATCTGAGCAGAGATGGCCGATATTATCGATACTGTTCTCTGAAGCGCCATGTCCAGCAGCTAGCACCCAACCTTGCCTTAATCTATTACTTAGGCACAATAATCCGACTGATTCATCAAGAAGCCAACCAGTCACTCACAAGCATGTATTACAACAACAATAAACTAATAATATACAAGATATATATATATGAGGTCTAGCCATCGACTCATATGTATGTCACACTATATTAACCAATTACATAACTTCTTCCAGATATGTCATTTATGCATGTAACATTATGTAAATAAGATTAGATACCAGTACAAATAATCAACATATAAATGCGTGACATCAAAGTGTTTATATCTGCACTGATAATGATATTATTACTATCATCATGTAACCGGGATTTTTCCATAAATTACTGATGAACCTAAAATAATTATAACTGACATGATAATTTGCAATATAAGTAAAACAGTCACCTGATTTATTATAGTTCCTAGTGATTTAGTGATTCATGCATACTCTCTTATAATATATCATTTCTGTTAGTGATGGGTCATCCTTGAAAGCCCGATCATCTTTGTTGTAGGTTACAAGCATGTTTATATATAAATATGAAGAAACTTTCTAAGGTTACATACTGAAATGTAAAGCAGAACAATAAGTATGTCATGTTAACAGTATGTTACAGCATGTGCTTCCATTACTCTTTAAACAGCTCATAATGAAAATAAAGTTTGATAGAAAACCAATTCGGAAGTGATTTTCGTTACATACAATGCTAATACGAAATTGTGATTTTGGGCGTGGGTTCCGTGATGTGACTGCAGTTAGTGACAATGATGATTACTTTTATTCCTGAAATGTTAATAAACTAAAATACCAAAAAATTTCATCCATGAATTCCTTTATTCTTTTTGACTTATACAGTATTAAGTATTTCGCGAACTGTCAGTATGGGTAGTTTGTGAGTTCTAGTAAGAAGGTGATTTAAGCTCGCTACAAGTACCACCATTGAATTATGGTAAGTCACACGATATACTTCGTAAATTGAATGAAGTTACCAATATGATCTGTTGAATGCTGGTTAGGTGGTCTACAGGTTAAGCACTCCTATATAAGCCTTAAGTTTGTCAGTTCAATTATTGGTGGTTATGTGAATGTGCACTGTTAAGCAGTACCATGTAGAGCCAAAACAGACGTCCACTGCACCGTTAATAATGGCAATATTTTAACCGTGATGAATCCGTCATGTGTGATACATGGTTATGTAGTTAACAATTCAATCGGTATAATATAAATATACTGTGACGATCGAAGAACGGTAACAATCTCACAGATATCGAAGTTAGTTCTGAATTTAGTCAGAAAGAATGGTGATTAGTTAACTCTGTAATAGTTGCCTGAAATATAACAAAGTAACTTCTAATTTCAAATATTATTTAACAAACGCGACCCAACCGTTCAACAAAATAGCGAATGCGAACGGAAAACGTAGTTATATGCAATGATATGTCAATAAGTCAAGTTAAATTAACAGTCTCTACAACATCCAGTTACAATTAAAATCATCTTACTAATTGCTAACTTCAGGGGATAAGTAATGGATTTTTAACAAAATGACGTAACCAGTAGACTGAAACTATACAGGCTGTGAAGCAGTTACCAATCAGCAGCAATGGGTAAGGTATCTCATATATATCACTAAATGACTAAAGTTAAAGTAATTAACAGTTGAATGCAGGTCGCCTTAGTAGTCTAACAGTTAAGTGTTTGCACGGAAACCTGATGGTCGATTTACTACTAATGTTGTGAATGTGCATTGTTTACTAGTCCTATTCTTGATTGAGGCAGCTATATTGTGGTTCTTGATTTTTAATGGTTGTCTAATTCAGTCCGCTTCGTGATATTATCTTCACATTTAACGATCTCCACAACATCTAGTTATAATCACTCATATAATTTGTACTAATAATACAGTAATGAAGATATACTAGAAACAAAACTGAACAAAATATACTTTCTTTCAAGCTTTCAGGTAGTGCATTGTACACGTTAAGTATTTATTTACATAATCGGTTCATACTTGAGTTTATTGTAATACTTTAGGCGAATAAAGTCTAAACGGTTAGCTAATTTTCAAATGAAAATTTCGTATATCGTCATATTAGATTACGTGTCGTGAACTGCTATTTGAAACTAGCCAAATATTCCAAAGGGGTAACATAATAATCTACATTAGATTTTCGAATCAGCCATTTGAATGTTGACCTACTAGTTATACACGAAACCATGTGTGGAACATTATGGAGATAAAATGTATTAACAAGTTTAATTGTGAGGTAATGATACGAAGATTAAGGAAAATTTTGTATCAACCAACCATTACAGTTAGCAAAAATATTGTATTTTGTAGTGCGCAAGTTATTTCTAATGTAAAGACAGAGTACTTAGATTAGTCGCATAAACTCATATGCTTCTGTGGATTCGATTACATCGTCTGTGCCATTCCATAGTTCGTCGTTATACGGAATAATACCGCGTAGTTGAGCGAGGAACAACTCAAACAGAATGGAAATTCTAATCTTGCCTACTTGATTGAAACGAGGTCTTTCTGAGGTAATTCACATGGTTTACACATTTGTATTTTACATAGAACTGGTGATGTTATAATTTGTATTCACAAACCTAAATTTTGTATTCAAAAGTTTCTACACCACATATTTCCTCCTAGGCCATTTACATTGGTCATATCAAAGGGGGGTAAAATAAAACTTTCTAAATAGTTCTTCCCTTTTTTCTAAATTTCCATCACTTTTGACTTAGTGTTTACTGACTATTCTTCCCTTCATTATTACGTAACTACTACAAAATATTTCGTTAATTTATCATTAGTTTGTACTTAACTAACAACAACTCTTTTGCCAGATTTTTCAACGTTTGTTCTTCCGAAAAATGCTTCTCTTTTATGTATGTAGATCCGTAACATACTGTTCATCCTTGGGTATATTTTGTTGAAACGTTTCGTCAGTTTTCTTCTTTGAGATTATATTTCTTTGCCAATATATCTCAATTCACTCACTTATTATTTATGACGTTTAAATAGTCATATTTCTTGGTTACTTCTCGATGGAACTGTATGCCCTACGTATTTCTTCAATTGTTCAACCCCCCGCCATCTGCACCAGGTTTTATATTAAACTGAATAAATAAGTAAATAAGGCGTTACGGTGAAATGATTAAAATTAACAAGATCCTAGATATCATCAAAGTATTTCACGATTATTAACATGTTTTGATGTCGTTAAGAAAGGATGTTAATATCCATTACTTAATACATCAATGTATTTACACTTTTCCTTCAGTTTACGAAACAAATTTGATCCTCATAGGTCTGTGACTAGTTTGATTAAATTTTACTTGTTAGCCTCATCATCCTCGTCTTCAATTGGTATATTTCAAGAACATATTTTTGCAACAATCATCTCTGCTTAAAAGTAGCAATTAGTACCCTCAGACTAAATTAAATAATACACTTTACTTCAAACCAGTGAAAATGAAAGAAAATAGATGGGAAGTGTCTGAATTATTTTCGTTTTACATAATTAACTTATAAACTGCCTATTAATGACTTTATCTATCCAACAATTCAACATTGACAACTATCATTTCACTGATGTTGCATGATTTTTTCTCAATAAAAATCCATTAAGCTGAATTAAACGATCTAAGAGATTTAGACTCATATTCTTGGGTAAAAAAAATTATTTTCATTTCTTTTACCCATACCACTTATTGAACAAAACCTCGCTAGTGAGTTTTCGCTAAAATGTTTAGTTTCCCAAACCAGAGCCATTTTACTTTCGGGCAGTTACTCTGATACTGAATAATATGAAAAGGCTTTTAAAAGATTATTATCATTATGTGGGCATCAATTGTTAACAGTATTATTTGTCCATATTTGCTCTAGTAACTTTCATTCTATTGTATTAATAACAACGTGTACAATCTTTGTATACTCTGCAGTTTGTAAAACACACTCATTTGGTGATTGCTAAAATGTAATATTCATTACACTTTTTGTTCCTAATTACTGTTGTGATTACCTTTATTGAGGATCTATAATTGTTATTATTCACAATGATTCAGCATGATTGTATTCTACAGCGTCTGGAAAAGTCTATTTATTCATATATTTCTGATCAAAACTTTCTTAGACCTGAAATTACATTGAATGACGAAATTGTGGACGAGAAATTGATTTTTTTTTTCTAGAAACATAACATTCTGATCATTGTTGATATATACTCCTATTCGATGTATGTTATCATTATAACTATCAATATACATTTTTACGTATATTTAACTAATGACTACTTATATTCTCATTTTATATTTCACAAGATGCACATCATATGTGTGCTGCAATACACATTCTGTAAAAAAATTTACTCAAAAACATATAACAAAGCTTTGATATGTATATCAATCCACAGAAACTTTAGTTCATATTGGAAGTAATAAACAGAATTTCAATCAACAGTGATCACTATGTTACCAGTCCCTATCAATATTCGTAACATCGATGTAACATAATATTGTTCGAAGACAAAAATGCATTTTTCAAATCATTCAACAAAATCAATTTTTCACAATTCATTGAACAAACTGCTCTAAATAACTAGTACAATTCAATCTATAATACAACAAATAGTTGGTTCTCAAATGACAACTGCAATACGCTGCAACAATTAGTATGGCACACTATTAAAAACAAAGTTGAACAGACAAACACTTTAATCATATGACAGGAACTGAAGAATACAGTGCAATAGAATCTACTGAAGTCATGAAAAATTAGTGTACATAAGCAAAAACACTACTATAAAACAAGAGATAACGATGAATAAACAGGAAAATAACTTATGAACAAAAGTTAAATGGATGCAAGTATGACGAAGCTAACTATGTAAAAAGTATATTATTATAAATATTCCATAATTCAGAACACGCTAGTTTACAAACATAAAAATTATAATAAAAATAAACACACCCGTGAGTAGAGAGTAATTAAGGTCAAAAAAAGGTTCAAAACAAAAATGAAAAATGAAAAAAATCTTATTATTTGCAAAAACAGAAAAAAAATATTATAAAGTAGGAAAAACCATAAGAAACAATGAAAAGCAAATAAGGCGAGTTACCAGGTGACACGGAGCACAATATGTTCATAATCCATAGGAAATTCAAGAACAATCAAGAAAAGCAAGCCTACAAACGATACGAATCAGAGAACACAAAATATGTGCAAATTGATGTTTCGAAGTAATGTATTTCATATTTTATGACATTATGACAAAAATCATGATGTTTCTGCTCTTTGTACTTTATTCTATAAATAATGAGCAAATATTCAGTGGTTGTTGATCATGACAACTTCAGTGAGATAGCGTGTATATCATCTCGCAATGTATTATTGATGCTGACTGCTTTCGCATGTATTTATTACCTTGCACAGTTACAAATCAGCTTCATGTTTAGTTTAGTAATTAGCAGAATGCATCTTTATGTACATTATCGACTGTCAGTTGACAGAAACATAGAAACAATTCAAAATTGAAATAAATCAATAATTAAATGAATACATATCATTGAAATAATCTTATGCATCTTTTGAGTTACTCTGATGACATACATGGATTATGCAACAGTTTCAATAGTGGATGAATTAGAAAACGTATACTGTGATGGATACTACTCATCAGGTGGTCGAAAAGAAGTATGTGGCGGAATGTCGTATGACAGACAGATACAACGTAGAACTTCGTACGTACGTACATCACTCAAGGTTGCCATACCACATCAGCACAGAGACGCAACTGTCAGTTCAGATCGAAGAGTGATAGCGATAGTAGAAGTATTAGCAGTAATGCAGAAGATTAGGGAGCGAAGATATGATTCAAAAAGTATAATTCAGTGAGATAAATTTGAAAGTAGAAAGATAGAGAATTCAGAAGGTTAGATTTCGAGAGAACACCAATAGTGGATGCACCTGCGCCATTGCAAACGATTCTAAGCCATGTCGTTCAAGGTCTATAACCATTGGTGACTTTCGTCTCGCGGACCCCAACCACGCAGCCTACATCTACCAACATGACTCAGTCTACTTGTCAGTGACCATCGATTTCTGCCATGTTTTGGTTTGGCCGCCTCTAGCTTTTTTCCAACCTATTCCTACACCGCAAAACATAGCTCGTCGAGGCAGTCGGTAGTTAGACATGCGTAACACATGTCCCAACCACCTCAGCTGATGAAGTTTCAAAACCTCATCTATTGATTTGCCCTCCTTTTCTAGAACCCGTTTCCTAACGACAGCATTGCTCACCCGGTTGTCCCACGATACTCGAGCAATGCTTCGGAGACACGTATGATCGAAGACCAGTAACCAACGAATGTCCTCTACTCTTAACGGTCATGTTTCGCTCCCGTATAGTAGGTCAGAGCGAACTGCTGCACGATACACTCGTCCTTTCGTTAGCAAGCAGTTATCTCGCCTGCGCCATAAGTGACGCGGCTTGGCAAAAGCCAATCGAGCTTTCTGTATCCGTGCTGAGATTTTGTCAGTCACCAGGTCATCAGCACTGATGAGACTCCCCAGATATGTGAAGCGGTCTACGCGCTCTACTACTTTACTCCCTATCACTAGTTCAGGTGCCGATGCAACCCAATCCTGAAGCAACATTTTGCATTTCGAGGGGGAAACCGCATCCCGAACATGCTTACATTGTTGTTCAGGGTAGTCAGAAGACTCTGCATTTTGTCAGCGTCTTCACCTAATAGGACTATGTCATCAGCATACTCTAAGTCAGTAAGCGAGGCTCCTGGTAGAAAGTCAACTCCTGAAAAGTCAGACAAAGATATGGTTATATCTAGGAGCATGTCTATGACAAAATTAAACAAGAATGGGGAAAGTGGACATCCCTGACGGACACCACTTGAAGTGAGGAATTCCGATGACAGTTCGCCATAAGCTCTCACTCGACCTGTAGTTTTAGAGTAGAGAGCTTGTACAAGGTTAATGTACTTCTTTGGTACACCTTTCAATGACAGACACTGCCACAGAACCTCACGATCAACAGAGTCGAATGCCGCCTTTAGGTCCAGGAAGACAATTATTGTACGACGCTTAAATGTGTGTCTGTGTTCCAGGACCTGTCGCAGTGTGAAGATGTGGTCTATACAGCCACGTCCAGGTCTGAATCCAGCCTGGTTTTCTCTAGTCTGCTCTTCACGAGCTCTAGTTAGGCGTCTAAGTATAATCGAGGCTAATAATTTAGAAACTATATTAGTCAGACTGATTCCCCTGTGATTGTCACAAGAAGACTTTTGTCCTTTCTTATAAATTGGGACAATCAGGGATTGAGACCAGTCAGATGGTATTACGCCCAGTTCCCATATTCTACCTAAGGTTTCAGTCAATCTAGCTGCTAAAACTGGACCACCATCATTACAAATTTCAGCGTTAAGCCTATCAGGACCTGCTGCTCTACCTCGCTTCAGATTTCCTATAGCCCTCTCAACTTCATAAAGACTAGGAGGAGTTAAGTCGATTTGCCATTCAGGATGACTGGGGATCGTGGGCAACCGAAGTGTGGCTGAAGGCCAGTTGAACTGATCCCTAAAGTGTTCTGCCCATCGGTCCAATCTCCTGGACTGAGAATGAATTATAATCCCATCCTTTTCCGAGATAGTCTCACTCACATTCGGATTCCTAATACCAATTTCCTTGATAAGTCGAAAAAGTTGCCTACTGTTGCCTAACGCCGCTGCCTTTTCCATCGTTTTTGCTTTCGCCACCCACCACTGTTCACGGTCGTTGCGTAGGCTTTTTATCAGCCTGCGCCTAAGCTCACTTCGCTCTTCATAATGTTCAGAGCCAGGTGGGATGAGTTTACGAGCATCCATCAGTTCAGTGAATGCTACGGAAATCCACGGCTTCATCCTAGCCTTATGATTTACCTTACTAGCAGATATCACTGCTGTTTCCACAGCCTTTTTGATATCGTTCCAACCTGCTTCCGGATGGCAATCGCTTACACAGTCGCCTAACTATTTTTTTAGTTGTTCCTGAAATACATTCTCAGCTTTATTATCATTAAGTAAAACCCTAAGTGGCTTCATTGCAATGTCTTTCCTACGTCCAGTAAGCCTCAAACAAATACGCGCTCGCACTAAAGCATGATCTGAATCTAAACATGTGCCTCAGAACGAGCGACAGTCCTCTATCGAACCCCTCCATCGGTGGCTGATGGCGATGTGATCTAGTTGGGTCCAACGTTGAGACGATTTTGGGGGTCGCCAGGTCAAAAGATGTTTTTCCTTATGACTAAAGTTAGTATTCGCTAGAAACAGGCGGTTATCTGAGCATAGTTGCAACAGACGGTCGCCATTATCTGTTCTTTGAGCCGCGACACCATAACATCCATCCAAGTGTCTCACATTTTCACTTAGTCTACCTACTTGAGCATTAAAATCACCAGCCATTATAACTATATCAGATCGCCTAGCTTTTTGGAGGAGGTCCGAAAGCTTGCTGTAAAACTCATCTTTCACCTCGTCTGAACTGCAGTCAGTGGGGGCATAGGCAGATACGACGAAGAGGCAACGACGAGTGTCCCTATCCTTCCGAGTCCTAACTGTCCCGTTCAGTCGGACAGCGCACAAGCGACTATCTACAGGGATCCAGTCTAGGAGAGCTAGTTCTGCCCTACGACTCAATGCTATACCTACACCAGCGAAACCCCGGGAAGCAGCATCAGGGCTACCGGATACACGAAGAGTAAATCGGGCTGCTTCTATGTTTTGATACGGTGAAATCAGGTTAATGATTTTACTAGGATCCTCTATGCGTGTTTCCGAGACGCAGCATACATCGATTGAGTGAGATTCTAAAGTCCTAGCTAAGGAAGCCTGTTGCCCTATTTGACTCAATGTCCGTACATTAAAAGCTCCAACATGTAGTCTAGATCGGGGTTTCAAGAGACCATGAATGACTTTCCGTGAGCTCGCATCGTTTGCATTAGCGGTGCGGTGAGATGAAGGAATGCGGGTAGAGTTAGTCGTAGAGATAAGAGAGATATTATGAGGTGTAGAAAGGATTTGATTTTGACCAATTTGGACTCTCGTGCTTTTACGGGTATGATGGCGGTTGTCGCTTCCCGGCTGCCCACACCGTGGAAGGGTGTTTCTTGAGGAACCTGAAAAAGAAGGTAGATTAGTGTCGGTCTTAGAGACCTGAGAGCGTGACGGTAGAGCCCAAGGGACAACTGTTTGAGGTCTGTCACGCACGGCCTTTTTATGAAGGGTATTTTGAGTATTAGCTCCGCACTTAAAAGCCCTTAGTATGCACCCTTACCGCCGGGGACGGAAATCCGTGGGGTAGAGTGAAGTGTGACATTTTTAGGGCCCACCTTTTCTAACCCTTCCTTCCTTGTGAGAAGACAGCATCGCTGCAGATGCTGGTTGTCCGAGGGAAACACCTTACTGCTGTCACACCCCTCTGCAGTCAGCAGTACGACTTCGCCCTCAGACCTTGAGTAGCTGCATTTAGTCTCATCGTTCTCCAATCGACCTGCCTGGCATGGTAGAACCTACAGGAACATATGTTCCAGCCAGTATAGCTCAGTTGGGTCATCACGATAAGCAAGCCCAATCACCACGTCAAGGTAGCAGCTACGGTCGGGAAAATGTCGTATGAAATCGGAAAGAATTATTAAAGAGCATATGTGGCTATTGACTTGGTGACAAGAAGCACGATACGTTTATAATCCATAGGAAATTCTAAAACAATCAAGAGAAGCAAGCCTACAAACCATGCGAATCAGAGAACACCAAGGATCTGCAAATTGATGTTTCGAAGTAATGTATTTTTTTATTATTATTACTTTCTCTTTTCAGCTTGTTAATTATCTCTTTTTCTAGTTGTTATTCTCATTTTTGGATTTGCTTTTACTGTCATTGACTTATTTCACGAACTAATTAAATGAAATATCCAGATTTCATTCAAGATTTTTGACAATATGTCAGTAGGAAATTGATGATTTTATGAAGTCAATTCAAATCTTATTGAACACAAAATTTCGATGCTCATAACTTTTTTTCTATTCATTGCCGATGAAATCTTTTCTAATTTTAATAATTAACATTCGCATTATTACGTAACAGTCCTTGTGGATATGGTTTATTGTGTTAGAGAAAATTGTTTGACCAGAATACAAATAAGTAGTTTACATTTTTAGATGCTTAAATTTAACTGATCACTTATTCCCGTTTTCCAACTAACATCTTCTTTACTGTTTCTCATTAAATTTAAATGAATATAAAATTCAACGTATATTTTTTATCATTTCATTTGTGTTAAATGCATGGCATTGATAAGCAATTTCTTGTAGACCAACTTGGAGATTAAATACTTACTGTTAACTATCTGGAGGAAAGTGAAGGGGTAGACTTAAAGTGTGAGGAGGGGAATCAAGAGCGGATGGGTTTTGATTACCATCAATCAAACTATTTCGAACATCAAACTTGCTTAAAGCTTCTAAAAATGTGACACATTTGCAGGTTGCAGTGAACAATCAACGTATAATTTTGATAATGAAATGAAATTGAGAAATAAACATTCGAATAGAATTTTAGTGATTGGCGGATATTAAAGTCAAAAAATTTCTATCGTTTCCTACTTGAGCATTCGTATGGTGTTCAATACTAAGACGAAACAGTCGTCGAATATTTAACGATACTAAGTAGTGCTTAGATAAAGAGATAATATCAATAACAGAAGGTCTGTTCTATTTCAACTTAACAGTAGTAATAATTACGAATTAAAAGTCAAATCAGAAATATCGTACTAAACATGTAGCTCATTCAGTGTATATATTATCTCTTCCTAAATATACGGTGATAACAAAAATAAAAAGAAATTGACAAAGCACAGAATAACTGTTACAATAGAAATAGTTCACATCAGAACCGTTGTTTCATTTGATTGTGTAAAATGTTTAATGTTGAGCACCTGAAACACTGTCATGCTTAGATCCATGATATTCAAGCCGAAAGTGTATCATGATGAAATATTTTCTTTTATAACATTCACTTTCAATGCACAACATTAAATGACAAAAACAACCCCTGGAATGGTTTATTCTAAAATACTTTTTAAGAGGTTGTCTTCATACTGTTCACTAACAATGGTTGTTCAACGTTAGTACATAAACAGATTCAAAATATTAGGTCGAATGTAGTCAAAGTAAAAGAATTGCGACTGACCTCGTCTATACAATATATTGGGCTAAACCTTGACAATTTCACATTAGTGCTGGTTGATAGAATCTATTATCATAGTGAAAAAGAGGTGACTCTGTTTATCCGCTAGATATATACAGACGTTGCGACAAAATACATACAATAGACAACATCACGTTAACCAGGAAGTTGTCCACCATGGTTCAGTGAAGTATCGCATACTTTTCTGTGTAAAACAAAAACAATGTTAGATAAGTTTATTGTCACCTAGCAAAGCCAGCACTAAGTTTGATCACTAGAAATCTAGAAACTATCGTTTCTCTGCACTTAAAAAGTTGAGGACGTTGAATGTGTTTCAGTACATTATGATGAAAATCAGACAGTGGTGCAGATCATACACGATGAAAAATGCTGTACTTTCTATCTTCCAGGCAGAAAGTGATCTATGAGCCATCATCAGTGACAATTTATAAACCACTGCACTTCGCCGTGCTGTTGCGGCTAGACGAGCAGCTAAACCCTGTCGCAAACGTATAGTGAGTTGATTGTAAAGGTTGAAATAACCATACCTAAGTTAATTTATGAAATCTTGAGGCTTTTGCATAACATGAGGCTGGCTTAGCTGATGTATCTATCTTTGACATATAAATGAACAAAAAGAAACTTAACAACAATCTTCAAAATTCTTATTAATAAACTTGATGTTGCATTTCACTTTATTGCCTTCCATGACACAATATTTCGGAGGACACTGCAAAATTGTTCATAAGTCCAGAACCTGTTGTCTACCATCCAATCAATGATTCCCCACTCACTTCAGCAATAGTTTACTATTGGAACTGTGTGCGTCAATATGTAGTCACAGGATCATTTGTCGACACATTCAAAAATAATTTAGATTAACTGAGAAATTTTCGTCGTCAGAAATAAACACATGCAAAGACAGTCTTCTTTCATAATCCAACTAAACTGAACACTTTAATCATCAATCAAAATAACATGTGATTCATTTTAGAATTACTGATTTCACTTAACAATAATTGACTACTGATCGTTGTGGGGATTGTTGAATTTGTAATTAGATATCACAAATTGGTCTGAATTGGATAGCCAATGATCACCAGGAAGAAATGAACTACTTTTTCGTCTTAGTATAGGACTCTAGACTACCGAAGAGTTTAATACTAAAACAAAATAGTTGTCCGGTGCTTCTTGGTAATCAGTGGCTGTCTAATCCAAACTAATTCGGGATACTAAATTAAATTTAATTTACTGCATAAATTTATTTAGTTCTAGCATTAAAGCAGTCGTTCATGTTGATTGCCGATGATGAGCAAAGTAAATTGTTGCTCATTTTTTACTTGAAACATTTTTTTCTCTGATGGAACTTTCAATTTTCGTATTAAATTATGATAAACATTGAATCAATACACGGTTACATTTCACGCTCGATCACATAATGAACTTCTTCTTGATGTTGTTGATTGTTGTGACTACTGGGTGATTCAACAGAAATTTTCCAATTAGCCATCATCAATCACGCTGTTAATAGCTAAATTAAACTTAGATGTCAATAAGGTCAATGATATTCACTAATTGAGTAAGTTTGAATATCAAAACAACAAATTGTGATGAACAATATTTTCATGGAATTCTTCCATGAATTCACTGACTACTAGTTTGAATCGTGTTGGTAGATGCATACTACCTGGCTTAGGTCCTAGCGGATGACATAATGAACGGAGATGTGGCTAGTATGACTCTTTACCGTAGGGAATCAAGGGAGATCAAAAATATTTTCAACACAGGAATATTTTGTTTGACATCCACACGAAAATCTGAATTCGCCTCTTCCCCATGCATAAATAAATCCAGCTCTTTTAGTGGAGAAAGCAACATAGGGCGTACAAGCAGGCATCTTAGCCAATGAGTGGATGAACTGCTACCAGTGTTGTTACATGAAAACAAATAAAATTGTATATATATAATTCGGTTTTCTATCATTTAGTGGATAGTAGTCGTAATGTAGGGAAATTGAAGTCATGCGAAATTGGTCTACTGTATACCATTACAGTTTCCTAATAGTATCCGTATTCGTTTATTGCATATAGCAGAAGCTTTCAGAAATCGATCCAGCAACCCTTGTCTATGTGTTTCAAGAGATTCATAATACCCCTGTCTCATCCTTGACCATATAATTTCATGAGCATGATATATCTTTTCTTTTGTATTGATTTAATTAAACCACTATTATTATTTTCCCCACGACTTTCGTAAACTGTCCTCACTACGTGTATGACTGAGAATTTTATTCACATACTTCATATTACGTAATTCTGTTTCTCTGTTGATTATTATTTTAGTGAGTTTATCCTAGTCAGTTAATTCTACTGTTTTTTTCCTTCCTTCTATTAAGCACTAAGAGGTCCCTTCTTACTACGTATACGTTGAACATCTACATCCTTTGTCGAAATGGTATCAAGTAGGAATAAATTACTACCACATTGACAAATACACATACTTATAGTCCAAACTGTTTAACTGACCAATCAAGCATACCTTCAACTCAGTTAGCTTACAGTACTAAGTTATAAATTTCAAATAATTCAATCAACTACACTTTCATGTTTCACATTCAGTATCACCGAATACAACATTATTCAACCTACAGTGTTGTATAAACGTTCGCCAATTGAAAAGAAGTGACAAGATTTTCATCACAAATAACGTAATGATTTTTACTTTGTTGAGTTATGCAGTTTACAAGGATTCTCATGTACTCACATACGATTCAATTGTTATTCATATAGATGAAAGATAGACTGCTATATCGATTCGCTAACAAATTGCAGTGCTCACTTATTCTGTATAACATTCAGTGAAGAACGTTACACCACTGATAGTAAACCATAACATGTTGTTCAGATGATATTGGTTAATACACAATATACTGCTGAACTTATTATTACTCTGTAACAGTTTTAGCTTATCAGAAAATAGTCAATATGAATTCATTGGTTCACGTATAAAACACATCAGATTTTATAACTGCAGCATCATTAGCCTAGTTGTTATATTTTGGCTAGTGCATAAAAATCTATAGCTGAAGACTGGAGACTTGTGTGCAAATATCACGCCGAATAGGAAATAGTAAATCGACTAAAATTTTTTTCGAAAGTCTAGTCTTTCAAAAGCCTTTCATATGAAAGTCATAGCAGAATGAACCTTATTTCAGTAGTGATGTTAAGTGCACTTCATTTGCTAAACAAATTCTAACTTGTATTTCTTAAGGTAAAATCCCAGTGTTAAACTAAATTTCTATTATGTATATTTGACCGCAGTTTTCATAAAAACGTTCATTCTAATTCAATCTTATCACTATTTAAAAGATTTTCGTCAAATAAGCAGGAATGCGAGACAGGACTAGTTAGTTAGTCTTAGCAGTGATAACACATCCATCACATCAGGTTTGCATTATGACCGAGTAAACTGGTGGGTTCAAGGCATATTAAGGTAACATATTAGTAATCAGCACAGTGAGTCATCGGGTAAATAAAGAAAATTACACTATCCGATGTGTCAGGGTCACGGTTGAAAAACACAGTCATACTATAATTCAGAATAGGCTTGTATCTGAGTTCGAATCCCAGTGTGAACATCAACATTGGAATGCAGGTACATCCAGCCGATGAGTCCCAAATAGGACGAAACGCGCGTCCTGGATTCCACTTGCCAGTCATAATCTAACTTAAATATAACAGTCATACTATAGTTCTGTTTACAATAAGTTCCAAAATCTTGAGTCCCAAGCCGGAATATATGAAAACATAAGTTGATAGACCAACTAAACAGAATCTTATTCTATTTCATGCATCCCTTTATCTATACATAAAACCTGACAACACAGCAAACCATTTACATATCTAACGTTAATACAGAAACAATGAAAGAGTGGTAGTAATAATGGACAACTTGTTGATATTGAAAAAAAATATACTAATGGTAAAATATGCTAAAGAAGAAAACAGAGTATCATGAACGTAACAGTGATAGAAACGAAATGTTTACGTTACTCACAACCAAAAACGTGAAATAGCCCTCCAACATACAGATCTTAAAGTTTGTTACCTCCAAAGTTCACATTTATCCTAAATGTATCATTATTATAACTTGAGAAATACGATGATGTACAATCTGCAGAGAACAGCTACCTGGATAGGATCAATCAGTACGCGAATATGCTTGCCCTGTGATTTCTAGTCCTTAAAGCTTTAATAAAGAAGACAAGACAACTAAGCTAATCAAGCCTCAGATAGTCAGATTATGTTTCACCCACTTATTTATATATACATATAAAACATGACCAAGCAATCAACCAATAGGAGGTGTAACACTTAAACAAAACAAAGACAATAGTGACTGGGAGCTGAAGTTACAGATATTTAGTTAATTGATTATAATTTCTGAATGACGAATGATATGACAAACTTCATGATTTTAGTGGGAAGTTAATGCAATCGAAACATGACAGTATTGATAATAAAATAGCTGATTTTCATATACTCAAAACAAATGAGATAGAGATCTGAGAAGCAGTTCAAGAAGTTACTTACACTCCTTGAATCACCCTTTACAACAATTGTATGATGTGATGTCTTGCATTTTATGTCATCTTTAACAGTTAGGTAGAAAAGGTCATATAAATATTCAATGAGGGTTTATATTAAGTAATTCCATGAATGATATTACGTTATTGGAACTAGAATTATTGGTTTGTAGTTACGTTAAATTCTGATAAGTAAATATTCTTAATCAACGTTAACTGAAAAATCGTTACGTCACATTGGTAAAAGGTATACTTAAACCCAATTAAATTTAACAAGTGACCCAAGTTCAGTCGGCCAACATGAAGAAAAGAAGGAAGTGTTTCAGGAAAAGTGATTCAATAATACCTTGAAAATCAAAACCACAGAGAAATGTACAAGTAGAACTTGTTATGTTCCAGGGTGGGGTGGCAGTCACTGTAACATCAGGTTGATCCAAATTGTTAGTCGATGAATTATCTAATTCCTGTTCACATAACATTCGTATGAGTTTTACGACCAGGTTTCTAAATGTACGTAACTTAATAATCAAATAATATGTTTATTGTGTTAGCTGCACCATTGCAACTAATGGTTAAAAAATGAATTAACAACTTCTACTACTCCAATTACCGGTGCATTCCATTTATTGATTGATTGATTAAATTCTGTTTAGAATTCTCTATTCCAATTCACATTCAACCTGTAGCCATTTACGAATATTCTCCATTCCTTTGACCTATAATCATCATTACATCGATTTCCTCCAACTATGATTTTATAGCAAGCCTATCTTCAGACTGTCTATCCCTCTCCGTGCACGTAACTCAGAACAGTACATGTACACGTGATTGTAACATGAACTGCACATAAAAATGCACACCTTCCTTCATCCACACAGTTCCAATATTACTTCACTTACAATGACTCATATGACAATTTCATACCCTGTATGCAATTGGATATTCGTAATCAATTTGACCTCTAATTTTGATTTTGGTTATTTCCCTGAAGAAGCTCGGACCAGTTTGCCGAGCGAAACGTTGGAATTTTTCATTAATTTCATCCGCTGAGATTATTAACAAATATATTCTATTCATATGTCTTACATACACTCGGCGCCCAAGTTTTGTAAATAATTTCGTTCATTTTTGGACGAAAATACCTATAAAATAATATGTTTATCTCTATATTTTTTATATTTTCTATATATTTTATGTCAGTGTTGTATCTGAGCTGGGATGGTCGATATTATCGTTTCTGTTATGTGCAGCGCTTTGTCCAACAACTAGCACACAGCCTTGCCTTAATCTGTATATATATATGGTCTAGCCATTGACTCATATGTCTGTCACACTATATTAACCAATCACATATCTCCTTCCAGATATTTCAGTCAGTTTGGATCACAATACTGTAATGCATATAGTGATGTAATAATAGTTATATTCCTCCATAAATTATCAACCCAAGACTTGAGATCACACTTGACAAAGTGTATCCTGCAATCAAGTTAATCATCGTACAGGAAATAATATTTTCTGTAGAGTAATCGAAGAGTTATTGGTTCCTACTTTATGTTATCACTAATCACAAATTTGTTTGTATCTATCAAAAAGTTACATTGCTCGAATAGAAAGGAGAGAATTTTGTCAATTTCAAGAATCTATGCCGAAAAATGTTTGATTAAACTAATTGGTGACATTCATTTGTGACAATCTCAAAAAATCTTAGTGCAGGAGATGAGATTAGTACTTATAAATCTTTAAAATTGTTTATGTTGTGACGCGAGAAAATTTTAGTTGATTGCCTGGATGCATATTCGGTGTGCCTAGTCGATAGTTCGCGTCTGCCCTATGCCCACTTAATCCCAATCCGGAATAAGACGAACACAAGCCGATAGATCAACCAGACAGAATCGAATTATATTTCAATCATTGTTTTATATAAACACGAAATCAAACCACACAGCGAACCAATTAAGAAACTAACATGAATACAGAACTAAGGAAATGGTGGTAGTGAATAGGGACAACTTGTACACAACTAATTAACAGTAGTCTATAATAAGAGACAATATAGTAACAGTAAATATACTAAACGGGAGGATAGGGTAAGAGGAACGTAACAATAATAGAATGTAATTTTTACATTACTACCAAGCAGAATAAATGAATTAGTTCTCCTAAACACAGTTCTGGTAGTTTTTCACTCTTCTTTAGTGGTTCGACATAACAATTTGATGTGTAAACAGGTGATACTCTCTTTGAGTTTGTTGCAGCCATAACAATGAAATTACTAAAACAGGGCTTATGTATTACCAAGAAGTCAGTGGCACATATTTCTCTACAATGGGAACATTAACCATAATGTATTGTATCTTTTCAACCCTTACACGTATTCTGATTGCATCATCCTCGAATTCTATCCATTTCAAACTATTCAACAAACTGATCTTATCCCATGTTAGTAACTTGTAACCCGCATTTCCATTTCGTAATTAATCAAAATCTATAATGTTGTAATTTTTGTCTGCTGTTCTAGGAATTTTCGTCTACTGATCGCATGTAACAAGAATAGTTAATAATCAGGGCTATTAAATTGAAGACAATTTTTAAATTTCAACTGACTTCATTACGTAAGTTTATTTTACAGATTAGCAGCAGTTAGCCAACCAATGAAAACCTGGCCCTGGTATTGGAAAACCATATCATCCTAGCGTAGTGATACAAACACGACTAACCCCAGTGAATCGAACCCATGACCTACAGGCTTTGTGATGAACGCTTAATCTCAAGAAGATTAAGCCAACTCTTATCTAACAATTTTCACAACACTTAATTACAATTCATTACATAACTATGTTAAATTTCTACTTAATAATTTAGATTTCTAAACTATTCAGATTGCAAGTAACAGTTGATTATAACAATATAAATGGAATCTATGTTACACATATTGGCTTATTCTTACTTGCCTCGCTTATAAACGGAGAAGGGGGAGGCAGATTTATGAACATAGTTGTGTTGGCAGAAAGAATAATATCAGAATTAAGTAATGAAGTTCATTCACTAATATACCGAAATTTGTTTGTTTTATTTTCACCAATTCACTTAAAATTGTATTTTTGTCAGACTTTACCAATCGAAGTAGTTGTAACATGATAATCAAACTTGTTACTGATTATTACTTTATATGAGTCAACAGAATATTATAAAAGAAACAGTCATCATCAATGACTATGAATAATCATAAGTTGATTTAATTTGTATTGTGACTGGCAAGTGGAATCCAGGACTCGCGTTTCGTCCTATTTGGGACTCATTGGCTGGATGTACCTGCATCCCAATGTTGATGTTCACAGTGGGATTCGAACTCAGTCCGGTTCGTGTCATACGCCACCGCGTACACCACTAGACTACTGAGTCCAGACAGTCACGTTTGTGCAATGGGCGAATTGGTAGTAGAATGAACTTGTATATTCCCATTGATTTATTATAGACTGAAGCTGGTCAGTCACTGTTGCTATATGTGCATCCTGTGCGGATCGCCTCGATATAGCGATTATTCGGAAGTATCATTTAATCTGTATTGTGACTGGAAAGTGGAATCCAGGACGCGCGTTTCGTCCTGTTTGGGACTCATCGGCTGGATGTTAATTGGATGTTGATTGATGTTAAATTCAAACTCATTAATTTAAGGACTCACAGGAAAATTTAAAATGCTTAGATATGAATAGTGTTAGTGTTTAGGTAGCACACTGTATAGGATTCCTATATCACCGAATTATAGATTTTCAGTGTTCCCTAGTATTTAGTGACACTAGCATTAATACGATTTGGAGAGAGAAAGAGATCATCTTCAAAATATTGATATAATAATGTTTCTTATTTATTATGAACAGATCTCGTGCTAATACTGGAGTGAAATGCATCGTTTGGACTTTTATTTTAATAACGCTGCAAAAATGAAAATACATTGTGTAAATGTAACTAGTTTTAAACTAATTCAATAATTAGTAAGTAGTGTTTAAGCTGGATTATGACTGGCAAGCGGAATGCAGGATACGCATGCGTTTCTTGCCAAAACGAAACGGACTGAGTTTGAATCCATGTGTGAACATCAACATTGGAATGCAGGTATATCAAGCCGACAAATCCTAATTAAGAAGAATCGCTTGTCCTAGATTTCACATGCCAGTCACAATCCAACTTAAACAATACTTGTGATTTATCGCTATATCGAGGCAATCCGCCTTATATGCACATATAGCTACAGAAACTGACCAGCTTCAGTTTATGATAAATCACCATGGATGATACAAATTCATCTTAATTAATAAGTAGTGTTAGTTTATATGATAAGACAAGAATATCATGATATCAATCAATGTGTACTCTGAACACAATTTGAGTGTTCCATGTTATATTATTAAATTATTTATAATCATTTTGTTTAAAGTTCATTTCAAGATATAATGAGCGTTGAATTTGATCGATTACTCATTAAGTAGTATTTAATTGTTTCATTGGTAGTTCTTTCAATTATTTGTTTATTTACATAGTATTAGTATATAAGACAGTATCATGTTTCAGTGATTTCATTATGTCATTGGAGTAATTTTGAACAGGTTTGAATATATTTAATGAAGTGTTTTTATTGTTTTCAGTTAGATTGATTAATTAGTGATACATTTTGAATAGACAATTTCTAATATGACATCTTAAATTGATTATAGTTAAGTAACTAAAGAAAACTAGTGAGTACTGGACAGGTGTTTAGTACTAGAATTACTAGCCCATGACTTATCGATGAACTGAAGCAAGAACTTTTAGGCTTTTTGATAAACCACTTGGCCGGCTTTAAACAGTTGATATTTTTAACTCTCAATTGTCGATAGATTTTCTCAACCTTATCTATTACCAACGGGGGTTAACTACCTTGAACCTCACATGGCTAAACTCTACTGGTCACATCATCTGAGTACAGGTTTATGAATAGCCTTCAGAAGGTAGTCACTAGTGAGCTGATAATGACTGCAATCAGGTATTGCAGCGGAGATGATTGAATTTTAATCTGATATCACTGATTGGTCTGAGTCAGATAATCAGTGAAGACTAGGACGCAATGGATAAGTCTTTCGTCCTAGCATGGAACTTTAACAATATCTACCCACAACCCATCACAGAATCGATCCTAGGACCATCAGGCTTCGTGATGAACCCTTAACTTTGAACATTGAATCACTTTAAATTTATACTTATTATATCGTAGAACAAATTTGTTGTGTGATGGGATCTCTTATTAAAGAGTTCATTATCAAGCTTTATAATTATGTATAAATGAAATAAATTATAGTTCAATGATTAATTTTTAGAAATTTAATTAGTTGTCATATGAAATATTGTCACTGCCTAGTGTTCTAAATAATCAATTAGTAATTGGAGGAAATATGGATTTGTTTTACGCATGAAAACTGAATAAATAGTAGGATGAGGACACAATAATTGCGATTATTATTAGATCAGGGTGAAGATGTGTGAATGAAAAACGGGTAGCTATGGATGGAGACATTCATTGTGACAATAAGAATTGTAATGACAATGTCAATTATCATTATAATAGTTGGTATAATAGTGAATGGGGATAGTAATATTAGAGGTGGGAATGAGATATAAAGAAACGGTAGAATACAAATAATTAACTGAATAAACATCAGATGAAGTTGATTATAAACTAAGATAATAACGATACACATAAGCGAACAGTATTGTTTTCAATGAGATCATGATCAAGCTCTACTCTAATTTAATACAGCAGTATTTATATACGAATATGAAGATTATGAAACCAATTTATGTGAATCAATGATTAAAATGAAACAGGTGGATTACATAACTGATCATAATAGGTGAAAGATGTAGATTAGTAACAGTGATGATAAGTTCATTATTGACAACAACAATATGAAAACATAATACATGAATCCATCAGTATGTACAAATTTTTTGTATGAATAAAATTATTCTCACTCACTTTCTCCCTAATTTTCTTTTACTCTACACCTTGTCTCGATTTCTCCAATATGAAATTAACAATGTTTTCATTTAGTTCACTTCTTTGTGGAAGGTTTATCCACTATTCATTCCTGAATGTTGTTACCTTTTTTCTTAATGACGAACAGTCACATTCATGAAGGCAATATTATGGATTTGAGTTTACATGTAGTTGCGTCTACTGAGAAACTAATTCAAAGCTAGTAAATATTAGTTGTGTAGTAAACGTAGTTATTGACTTCTGGTGATAAGTAGTCGATACCATGCTTATAGTATTGATATATAAGTAACCGAAAATGTCGTATTGTATCAAAATATTACAGTGTATACATTTCGTTTCTTCCGAATCGGAAAACTTTCTAGGACCGTAAATCACACTACGTCATTCAAACAAACGTAGGGTGAAATCGAAATTTCCTCAGCATTTACAGTATGCGTGTATATTTTCAAGTACTTGAGTAGCACGTTATAGAGTATTAATGGATGTTGGTAATTTATCTACTGATAGGAAAAAACAATGAATAATTCATGGTGTCTAGGATAAAATACGATCATAGTTTACAAAGAATCAGATCAATTTTTCCGTTTCACAACATGTTGTAACACTTACAGTATTCAAGGTAATAAGGAACATCATTTTCAACAATCTGTTATCAAATTATACACTTAGAAATCAAAATTAACTGTTAACAATATAGAGTGGCATAGCATAAGGCAGAGAAAACTTTTAAAAACCTACAGTCTGTAACTTCAGGTTAGTTGAAATGATAAAAGTAATTAGTTGAATGAGTTGAGTACAAACCTATACAAATGTTTGGTTGAAGTATATGTTATGTATTAAGGTGTAATGCTTTCAAGTAATCAGATCTCATTCGAATGTATTTGAATCTTTGCCTTGATTTGTTATGAACTGAGGTTGATCAGTCTCTATTGCCATATGTACATCCTAAGCGGATTGCCTCGATATAGCGATAACTCACTAAGTATTGTTTGATTTAGATTGTGACTGACAAGTGGAATTCATGATCTCAATAATACGTTTCTAACAGTTTGAAAAATCTCTATCCATCAACGAATTTCATTAATACATCAACTAATCATTAAATTTATAAGATTTATTGGTTGTACACAAAATGTCAACTCTAAACTTAGGTCATGGTAAAGAAAGTGATCTTACAATTTTCATACTGTCTACACAACTTGAACTTCAAATTGTGGATCACTGAAGCTTTGACAATGTAAAGTAGATTCAGACATAGGTCTTTTAGTTTATTTAGCTGATTTTTTAAAGATTATTTATACGATTCATTTCCTTCTAACTTAGTTGTTATGATCATCATAATCAACATCTTCAATAGGAAATTAATTGACTTCATCATGCTTATTGATGTTCTATATCGAAGTTGATACACTTTTTGAGAACTTATTGAAATATAAATTACCAACAATCATTTTCTACTTCTCACTGTCGTCTGTTGTCATGAACAAGCATTTTCAATCTAATCATTGAATGTGATATGAACTAATCATTATTTCTATATTCTAGAAAATGAATTACATAATCAATTTTATTGTAAAGAGACAAAATTTACAATCTAAACTATCATATATAACAATGGTGAATTGTCAGTTGAAGTGATTACTTAATTTCAGGTTTGGATACTTATCAGTGTATTGACAGTCATTTCAATTACTATAACACTAACATTGGATTTACTGTAAGTTGAAACATTATAGAAAACATTATTTAATAGGGGAGAATCATTCAAAAAGGAAGAATGTGTTATAATTTTCACAGTTGTTTTTATGTAAGTTTACCTGTTGTTTGTTAGCCTTGAAATATGATGCTCGTATGAATGAAATTCTACAGGATAATTGATGCGAAAAATATAACATTCGGGATTTAGTATAAAGTAACCTTTTACTTAGTATTCGTTGTGACAACACTCTGACGTATTGACTATAAACAGATAGTGAGGGAAGAATGGGTGTTGAATAACAGTTACTGGTAGTGTAGGAAATGTAATTAGGAAACTGTACAAGTGTTTCACTTGTATTTCATTAATTTATCAGCATCATATTCTAGTGTCTCATAGTTATGAGATGAATTGTCATGTTGCCATGTTCTTATTAGTACTTAATATTCCAAACAACAGTCGCTAAGTAACACAATGGGAACTCAGATGTAGTAGCAGCAGAGTTTTATTGTAGTAACTAGTAGTGGAATCACAAGCAGTCGGCAGTCAGAACTCAGTAATCAAATGATCAGGCAATCCAGTAATCAAGAAAATGATGAATCTAACTATGTATATATGTATATAATGTCCCAAATATAGAAGATCACTTAATTTACTGTACCTAAACAATGTAACAAAAGATGAGTAAGTAGATACTCAAAAGTGTTTGTGGAAGAGGAGGAATACCTGAATTATAAAAGTCGCACGTTAATAAGAGCATCAAGAATAAAAGTACACACAGATCATATGAATTTATAGGTTCATATTACCTAGGTATCAAAGATCACCGCACCTATACCACCATGTTCTAATAACATTTATCTTCTAGATGTTTCGATGTTAACAGTTCTATTCACTTCTATTCAATACTGATGTTTCGTGATTTTCTAAGAAAAATATTTTACCATTAAACACAGTATTAACGTTTACCAAGGAAATTACACTTAATACTTCTATTATACCTGTTTCCCAACACTCAATAAATTGTTCATTAAAATGAGGAATCCTTTATCAAAAAAGAACTAGTGAAACATATTCATGTGTAGTGGCCTTACTTGGTTTGTTATTAGTTTTAAAAATGATGGCCAATAATAGTGGGAACAGAGGGAAATTTCTAAATGTTGCGTATATACCTTTTTTCTCAGAAATCGGATGTGAGTTGTAAAGCATGATGTAGATGTTCATCGTGAAGTAAATGGGTACTTGTAGGTGACTCTTGCTTTCAGAAATATACTGTAGGATTTAATAGCCTCAAATGGGTTTCATCTTGGACTGCTGTTTCTCTGGGATGTGAATAAACTTCTGGCCTAACCGATTTTTGCCCACCTTGCCTAGACATTATGCGTTCTTGATGTGAACATTTACAGCTCTGCAAGCGCTCCGTCGAGGCTTGAGTCTAATAGTTGTTAAGTTTAGTGTTTGATACATGAATCTGACATTACGGTACCATGTGTATCTTAGTTTATTTTCCCGTTGAACCTGTCATTGTATTGGCTTCCTGTTGGTTTTGCTGAACCTCGTCGGTTGGTATATCACAAGCTTTTCTATATCAAGTGAATGGAACTGGTAGCTAATATAGATGTCATAATCAGCCAAGAAAGTCAGCTTTGCTGAAGTTAACGAGTGAGAATGTGGGTAGTAGAGTGGGAGGAGAAACTTGGTTGATTCACACGAGCACGCATAGGGGGAGTGCCTATTCGTAACTACTCTGACCAGATGCTTGACGATCCTTTCGGTAAATATGATGGTGTGCTTTTGGTTTGGTACAAGATCATTTATATTGTACAAGGTAATACACATGTATGTGCGAATTGTAGTGTTGGTTTGCCATGAACACCACAAGCTTAACAATAGTATCCTAATTGTATAGATTCAGGACTCAACTACGGAAGAATTCCTCTTATAAGTTATAGTCAAATTAGTTAAATGTTAAATAACATCTACATAACTTTCCAATCAGTTCTTCGCTTCATGACATCCGTTCACTTTAAGTTTACATGATTATTTCAATATTTTTGGGTATCCACTGTTTTGCATATCGTTTTCGAGTAAACTCAGGAGATCACTTGTAGGGGATCACAGAAAACAACGTTTTGAGATCGCAATTTGAACAGTTCGCTGAAATTTTCAAGCCATATGTACGACATAAAGACGTCAGTTACTAAGTGAGACAGTAATAAATTTATGTTATGGTTCAAGTATAATCCACATTAGAAGTAATGAGCACTGTATTATGTTATACAAGTTTATTTTCAAATGGAAAGGGACTTATAATAACACGATAAGAACATATGGCTCTATATACATGCACTTGTACCAATCTATAAGATAACAGAAGATCTGCATGTAATACACATTCAGGAATGAAATGTATGATTTATTGAGTAATTACCAGGTCACTACCAATGTCATTCAAAGAAAACTTCAACTGATTTCGACATCTGGTGAGTTCCCAGGCATCTTCATACCTCTGTGTTGAAGTATCATACTGTTTTGTCAAGTATTTTCATATCACATACTTGAAAAATATAACATACTTATTCCTACTATCATTATTTCCTTTTTAGAATTGTCAGTGTTTTTCTAGGAACGATGTTAACTGCCCTGCGGAAAATGAGAGAGACATTTCCGTTGAATATAATGGTGTTAACTGTATATGTAAGGATTTATTATTATAATGTTTAATTTAAATGGATTGTAAAGATTGGTATTAATTATTAATTGATTGAATTAGTTATAGATTTATGTTGCTAGGATTACACTTATGATCAAACGACACAGGACAGTTGTTTCATCTCAGTATGGGACGCCTCAGCAGTGCATACCCCAGATTTTGCAAAATGCACTCCAAGTTAGCCTCGATTATACTTAGACGCCTAACTAGAGCTCGTGAAGAGCAGACTAGAGAAAACCAGGCTGGATTCAGACCTGGACGTGGTTGTATAGACCACATCTTCACACTGCGACAGGTCCTGGAACACAGACAAATATTTAAGCGTCCTACAATAGTTGTCTTCCTGGACCTAAAGGCGGCATTCGACTCTGTTGATCGTGAGGTTCTGTGGCGGTGTCTGTCATTGAAAGGTGTACCAAAGAAGTACATTAACCTTATACAAGCTCTCTACTCTAAAACTACAGGTCAAGTGAGAGCTTATGGCGAACTGTCATCGGAATTCCTCACTTCAAGTGGTGTCCGTCAGGGATGTCCACTTTCCCCATTCTTGTTTAATTTTGTCATAGACATGCTCCTAGATATAACCATATCTTTGTCTGACTTTTCAGGAGTTGACTTTCTACCAGGAGCCTCGCTTACTGACTTAGAGTATGCTGATGACATAGTCCTATTAGGTGAAGACGCTGACAAAATGCAGTCTTCTGACTACCCTGAGCAACAATGCAAGCATGTTCGGGATGCGGTTTCCCCCGTCGAAAAGCAAAATATTTCTTCAGGATTGGGTTGCATCGGCACCTGAACTAGTGATAGGAAGTGAAGTAGTCGAGTGTGTAGACCGCTTCACATATCTGGGGAGTCTCATCAGTGCTGATGACCTGGTGACTGACGAAATCTCAGCACGGATACAGAAAGCTCGATTGGCTTTTGCCAAGTTGCGTCACTTATGGCGCAGGCGAGATAACTGCTTGCTAACCAAAGGACGAGTGTACCGTGCAGCAGTTCGCTCTGTCCTACTATAGGGGAGAGAAACATGGCCGTTAAGAGTAGAGGACATTCGTTGGTTACTGGTCTTCGATCATACGTGTCTCCGAAGCATTGCTCGAGTATCGTGAGACAACCGAGTGAGCAATGCTGTCGTTAGGAAACGGGTTCTAGGAAAGGAGGGCAAATCAATAGATGAAGTATTGAAACTTCGTCAGTTGAGGTGGTTGGGACATGTGCTACGCATGTCTAACTACCGACTGCCTCGACGAGCTATGTTTTGCGGTGTAGGAATAGGTTGGAAGAAAGCTGGTGGCGGCCAAACCAAAACATGACAGAAATCGATGAAGTCACTGACAAGTGGACTAAGTCATGTTGGTAGATGTAGGCTGCGTGGTTAGGGTCCGCAAAACGAAAGTCACCAATGGTTATAGACCTTGAACGACATGGCTTAGAATCGTTTGCAATGGCGCAGGCGCATCCACTCTTTGTATTCTCTCGAAATCTAACCTTCTGAATTCTCTATCTTTCTCCTTTCAAATTTATCTCACTGAATTATACTTTTCGAATCATATCTTCGCTCCCTAATCTTCTGCATTCACTGCTAATACTTCTACTATCGCTATCACTCTTGGATTTGAACTGACAGTTGCGTCTCTGTGCTGATGTGGTATGGCAACCTTGAGTGATGTACGTACGTACAAAGTTCTACGTTGTATTTGTCTGTCTGTTTGAGAACACCTAACCCTCTATAACATATTCAATCGAATAAATCCACCAATATCCACAGAAATAAGCATCTCAATTCAATTACAATAATCAGCTCACTAGTGATTAACTTTAGAGTGATCCTGAAGCTCTAGTGAAAAGTGGTGACTGTTGGTGTTTAATCTTGTCAGAAGTGAGAGAGTTATCTGCAGTGACAATGGATGATCATCTCACAATATATCTGAGATTGATGGAAGTGGGAATTGCACCATTGGCTGCTGGTTTACTTGTGCAGATGTTTAGGTGTTCACCAACCTGAAGCATGTGGAGCGGGATCTGGGATGTGCACTGTTGTGGATTCCAATATTAAGAGGAAATAGCTGTCCAGTGCTTCCTGGTTTTTAATGGCACCCTATCAACATCAATCTGTGATAAATTCGGTCAACTACTACTATGTTTACTAAATCTTTTCATTACATTTGCTCTATTCTAGTGTTGATAATCTGTTGAGCACATTAGTCATTAGTCACAGTAAACTGTATTTTGTTCACATAACGTTGGTAGATATCAGAATAACTTTATCAAAGCATAAATAGCAATACGTATGTACAAATGTACTGGCTCATTCTTTTTGATAAGGTCCAGATGGAGATAAGTACTCACTTTATACGATATATATTGAGATATCGAGTGCGGCATTAGTTTCACTGGACAACAGGCTTCAAGCCTGAAGCTCTTAAATTGTATTTTATATGTGGACATATGTACACACAACTGAAAAATATCATACTGTGATGAGATATCTGTTCAATGATATTCGCCTTTCAATGTGTATCTATAAGTGTTGTTCAATTTAAATTCAACAATCTCTACAACAGACATGAATGACACATTCACTTGATAATAATTTCTGATCTAGTAGTTTGTGAAATAATTAAAATACATTTCGATGGATTTTTAGGTGGTTATGTAGAGAAAATTTTACTTAATTTGTGTGTATTTATCACAGACTGATGTTAGATGGATAACACCAGTGAGGGGTTCCATACTTAAACGATATAATAATTGTCTAGTGCTCCCTGGTTTCCACTGGGACTCAACTAACACCAATCTATGATAAATATAAACAGCAAACTGAATGCGTTCTTTTGATAAATCCATCAGTAATCTATAATACTCATAAATATATCAACTGAAGTAAATAATAAGCTCAGATTTTTGATTATGGAATACACTTTTCGAAACATTATTATACTTATCTAAACTATCTAACAAATGCTTTTACATTGTTCTTGCAGGCGATATGTATTTCAGTCGCCGAGGGATATCCTGTAATAAATGTGAGTGTTTTAATAAAAGTTGGAGCATGGTTTGGAGCTCTGATTTTATGCTCGATTCTCGCTACGATAGGCATATTCATCAAAAGTGACTTAAGAAATCATTCAATTGCATTTCTTATATACTGTGCAGTTGTACTGTTTGTAACATTGATAGTGTATATCGGTGTTTATTTTGGAGGTTATCAACACGTAAGTACAAGTAAACTAAATTGACAAATTTGTCATTTTGTATTTAAAATGATCAAACTGTCTTTAAACGTTATCATCCATTGGCATTACATTCCGTAAAAACGAAGTTGTTTTCAGTTAAGGAATCCTTTTCAGTGGATTCATTTCAACATTGTATATCATTACGGTATAGTAAGTCACATAACCACCTTTTTATTAAGCTACAATAAGACAACTGTCCATTGGTAATCTGTTACTGGGTTTTTAAATTGATCATAGTGATGAAGGGACTGTAAGTAGGGGTGAAGTTAAACAAATTTCATAACTTGAAAAATTGAATTTCTATTGTCTGAATGATACCTTGAACAATCAGATGGGTGTGTGCTAAGTTATAGGTCAATATTATAATTGTAAGAATTTAATTTGCTGTTCTGTGAAGTTTTGAACACCAGTTTTTAAATAATCATATAGTGATTGAAGAGGGGATCAACAAAACATTAAAGTGGTGACATAGTAATAGAGACTTTTGTTGCATTTAATGTCATTCGCTGAGATTACTTACAAACTTATTCCACTCATATGTCTTTTATACACTAGATACCCATGTTTTGTGAATCTTTTAGTTCTTCTTCTGACGAAAAGGCCTATAAAACAGATTAGGCTAACAATGTGTTCATGGAACTAGACAAATTTGGCTAATGACAGTCTATGTGATAATAAAATAATAATACTGTTAATGAATATATTAGTGACAGTGAATTAGTCAATCATGGTAACGTAGAACCTAGTACATAAGAGCATTGAAGAAAGTTCCTTTACCATATTATTACGACAAGATCACTTTTACAAGGATTAACATCTCAATATAATTCAATAGGAAGAAATGAAGCAAATATGTGCACGCAACAATAATAGAAACTATTTGTTTCTGGAAGATGAGTGAATACACTTATACCACTCAGACCGATTCTGAGCCATGTGACCCACTGTCTCCAGCCACTCTTGGCGATTATCACACAAATCCTAATCAAACAATCCACATCTAACAACATAGCTTAGATCAACAGTCAAATATTTCAAGGACAGATGATATTTTTTGGTTTAGCCATCTCTACCGTTCTTCAATCCTTCCCCTATTATAGCTAATATAGAGCGATGAGACATAAGGTGATCAGGCATACGCGATAAATGTCCCAGCCATCACAATTGATGAGCGTTTACGACTTTGATTAACTTGTCATGTTTTCCTAGTGCTCAGCATCTAACATCCATATTACGTATTGAGCCACTCCAGTGAAAGTCAATAGTAAAACTAGAAACAGAAATGATATATGAAGATACAGAAAAGTATGAATAAATAAATCATATAATGTAAACTAAGCCAATGGTGTAAAAATAAATCTAACAAATTTCGTTTGTGTAAACAACTCTGGCTTCTGTAATGTATAGTAGATACAAACGTATGTAACTTGGTATATTTAACTGAATTCTGTAAATTATGTCAACCGATGAGTCTGAGGCTGAATGCCTTGAACCTACTATGCAATGCTGAATAGAAGAGGCTATTAATCTACGTAATGTTTATTCACCCGTGCTAGAAGATCCTGTTGGGTACAGCGAAGAAGTGGCCTTGATTAAGAACCTGTATACCTAGCTTCACATGAGCCAGGTAAACTGATGGATCCATAAGGAGATCGTCAGTCGTGGTAATTAGTCCTTTTGATGGAGGTATATAGGTGAGAGGCTTCTGAATGTCACAAAAATTGCTACAACAAACGTCCTTTTGATAAACCTCTTCGAAAAAGTTTTAACTTTATCACTCACAACATCTACTTTGAATGCAAAGTTTACATATAAAGCTTTCTTTGGAACAGTATGTTTAGTCTGTGGCGAATGCTTATGCTTCATATTCTTTTAGACAAAAAATACAGCTCATCCAATCTATAAGAAAGTAGATCACAAAATGATCAGTTTCTTATCAAGGTAATCTGCTGAATAGATTATATGATATTTTGAACATTAGAAGTGGATTATGTTTCGTTTTCTTATTATTAGAACCTAATTGTGGATGTTAGTGCTTTCCATATTAGTTTCCTATAAATTGATATCTACAGTGATCAATAATATCTTTTAGCAAATTAAACTTCTAGGAATGATAATTGCAAATCACATCGTGAGTTTTAGTGGCATCTACTAAAGAATCTAAGGAAGTATAGAATGTAGGAATTGTTATCACATATTGTAAATATGCCATCTATATACGTCCTGTACAACAGAAGTCTAGTGAATTGAGTCACTAATGTACTGGTTCCCACTCTACCCTTGAAGAAATCAGCTAGCAGTATAGCCGTAGTGGTGAACCTATGAATATTTAGTCAAACCTGTCCGCATACTTTTACAGTAAAGCTAAAAGGTGCGTTCAGGTACATTTCAAAATAATCTTCTTTAAATATGATATAGGAATCCAATTATCTGTTTCACTGGCATTGATATGATTGCAAATCAGATGGGATATTTATGTATGGTAAGTTTACATCTGGTGATACCATATTCATATTTGAAACATCTACTGATGTTTATTGTATCCGTAAACTCAAATGTATAGAACGAGTACTTACAGACTTTTCTTTGTAAGTGATTGTGTTATCCACATAAAATTGGTTTATAATGATCCAACCATGTACAGGAGAAGGCGAAGAGTTACTTCAGCTCTATAATAACTTTTGGTAAATCGTATAGTCAAGATATAAATGAACTTGATGATCTTTCGAATGTTTTAATGTGTATTTATAGTACAGAATTATGTTTTAATCTTTTCAATATGTTTATAAATTGTCCTCCGGTTAGTTCGGTTTCGTTGTTTTTTCATTATTGGACTTTGAAGACTAGTTGGTGTCAGACAATATATTCACTATAACATTTAAGTAGTATTTTCAGTCTAAAAGTACAATTGTTTTCTATTTTACTCAAGCTAATCAGTATGCTATTCTGGTTAGCCTGAATGAGTTTCACTTGTTTACTATGTTCTGTACTTAAGTTATGTTAAACTGTTACAACTCAGTGGATAATGTTGATACCAAAGCGTGTATTTAATTAATAAGACTATTCGAAATCAACTTGTAAAGACTAAAGAGTTACACATGACGAACAGATTACTATACTGTCGATCAAAAAAATAACACTTCAGCTTGTTTATGAATGTGTTGTAATGATGAATACTTGTGAACATTTCGACAATGTTATTGTGTTGTATTTCATATTTTATAGTTGGCTTTAGGAATTTTTGTCGCAGGAGTACTGGCTGTAATGATACCAGTAAGTTTTTAACTTAATTCTGTTCATAACTGAATCCAATTGATTTTCTACATATAAACAAATAGTTATCATTGAATTGAGATAGTTATTTTATGGAGATTGGTATTATTTATTTAATTAAAAATGTCAGAAATTAATGTTCGCAGCGTACTATTTGAAATCAAGGAGGACTAGACAGCTATTTCGTCCTAGTGGTGAACCCCACAGAAAAGCATACCACAGATTCCGCAAATTGCACTTCAGGCTGGAGAACACCTAACGCTCTATAGCATATTCAATCGAATAAATCCACCAATATCCACAGAAATAAGCATCTCAATTCAATTACAATAATACGCTCACTAGTGATTAACTTTAGAGGGAAAAGTGGTGACTGTTGGTGTTTAAACTTGTCGGGAGTGAGACAGTTCTCTGCAGTGGATGATCATCTCACAATATATCTGAGATTGATGGAAATGGGAATGGCATCATTGGATGATGGTTTACTTGTGCAGATGGTTATGTGTTCGTCAACCTGAAGCCTCTAGAGCGGATACAGAGGTGCTCACTGCTGAGTTGTTCCACAATAGAACGAAACAGCTGTCCAGTACTCCTTAATTTCGGATGCTATCCTACCCACATCAATTTGTGATATATTAAATCTAATAGCTGTTAGTTGATAATAAATATAATAAATTATTCATTGACTTAAATTTTTATAAGAATTAGAAAAATGTACTTAATATGATACAGACGTTGTTGAGTAATTCTTATCGTTTTAATACATTTCATATCCATGATATCCAGAGACTATGCATGCAGCTATTTGTGCATCATGCACTTAAATCTTTATAAAAACTTGAAATGATTGCAATATTTCATTAGAAGTATCGATGTGGCATCATCCTCTTTTATGTTTTGTGTAAAGTAAGCTACTGAATCAAATGAAATGAGATAATTTTGAATTTTAAAGGCTTTTCTGTATTGATACTGTTTTCAGTAATTTCGTTTCTGTAAAATTTATAATTGTATTGTTTGAATTGGATTGTATGTGACAAGCAAAATTCAAAACGCACGTTTCGTTCTACTCGGGATCCGTCGGCTGGGTGTACCTTTATTCCACTGTTGATGTTCATACTGGGGCTCGAACGCGGTTCGTTTTGTGCCGAACGCCACCACGTTCACCACTAGGCTACTGAGTTCAGACTTTAATTGTATGTCTAGGTATGGGTTGAAACACTTGAATAGTGATATTTTTAATATGTGTTTAAGTATTTCAGTAGTTTTATGGGATATGAAACACATAACCGTAATATTCACGCACATTTTAAAGCATTCTTAACAGTTTATTGATACTTGTGAACTATCTCTGTATTGAGGAGACCCTTTCGGGATACATGCATTTAATAGACAGTGGCCAGTTTTAGGTCTTAGTAACGTCAGTTGAAAGATACAGACACATCCCAATTATGCATACATACACACATTTTCGATTGTCTGCACTTGAAAGTTTAGTGATGAACGCAGTAGTATTTGCCACACACAGTTTAAGTTTGAGTCCCAGAGTAAAAATCAACAAAGTGATACCAATACATTCAAAATGGGACAAAACGAACGTTTCAGGTTCCATTTTTTATGAAATTTTAGTGAAATATCAACTCAAATTATGAAAATCTACTGAATTAGTGATAAGTGCAGTAAGTGTTTTGAATTGATTTCTTTACAAAGAGAGTAATGCCTTCACAATTTGCACTAAAAAAACCCACTATACTATTCATCATTAGAGGATCAAATGAGAATGACACTGACATACATTGAAGTCGTGGTTTGAAGTGACCAACTAATTAACTTATTCAGTATTAAGTGATATTTTACCTAGTGAATAACATCGAATAACCTTCACGACAATTATAGGTAAAACTTTAAATTTAATCTAATAATGTGATCATGTCACAAATCGGATACTACGATAAGACTACAAAGTATAAAATTTCTGAAAAGCTAAACTTTTAAGCCCTATAAGTAATGATTATACTAGTTAACATAAGACGAAGGGGGGGGGTTTAAGTTTTGCATAATTATGCTTTCGTTAGTTTTACAATCGTATTCATTCAATCCTCTTTACAGGTTGCTGTATGTTTCGGGCAGTTAACATTTAGTCAATTCATTCATGGCTACAATCCAGATTATTGTCTAGCTGTATTAGTTCTCCTTACTACGGTATTAGGATTTTTCGTTATTTTTAGTGTCGAAGTTAACTTATTAAAGAATTTAACTGCATCGAAAACTATGAATGTTAGTCTATATGTACTGTAAAGTATTATTGTATTTTAACAAATTTTCATATTCATATAGTTTTACTTTGACCGTTTATGTTAAAGATTCATAAATGTAATTTCAGCATCTTTTTAAATTAAATGTTAAAAGCATAGAACATCATGTTGTTATACTTCAATTGTATTTAACGAATGGACTTCAATAAAACTGACAGAAGTATGATAGATATGCTGGTTAAGTATGGCATATGATGAGTTGTTTCGTAGTAACAGCTTAAAGCAAGCATCAACATTATTTATCAATCCATATACTCTCAAGTAGTATATCGGACAATTAAGTAGTTATGAATTGTTGTTAAGGTGAAGGTTTCAGTCTCCGTAAATTTAAGTTATCGTTACATGAAATCCCTCTGCATGACTTTCATTAAAAGAATATTTAATTGACCAGCGAAGATATGTACTTAGTTATTTCTAACAATGTAAAATGTTTTTAAATGGAATTGTGACTGGCAAGCGGAATCCAGGACGTACGTTTCATCCTATTTGGGATTTATCGGGTAAATGTACCAGCATCCCAATGTAGATTTTCACACATAGATTTGAACTCAGTCTGTTTCGCCCGAAACGCCACGACTAAAATAATACTTGTGATTGACAGCTATACAAAGGTAATCCCCTAAGGATGCACATATAGCAACAGAGACTGATCAGCTTTAGTCTATAAATCAACAAGTGAAGATGAACACAATCAGTTATTATCTTTAGACTGCCTAGTCAAAAGAAATTTAAATGGAACTCTTAATCTGAGGATTTATCGTAAACCCTCAAATTCACATCAATACACTGATTACAGCTCAGCACGTTCATTCAGTGCAAAAATATCTTTGGCTGTAAACTTATTCAGAAGAGCCAATAGACTTATAACATCAGAAGATGACAAGAAATTCGAATACAAAAATATAATCAGCATCTTACGACTTAATAATTTTCCAATGAATATTATTAAAAATGTGCAATAATCAAATGATTTATTGCTAACTAATAGTAAATCAATTAAAATATCATAGATTGGTACAGCCGTTCTTCCTTACCGTCATGACACAACTGATGAACTGCAAAGAATTCTAAAACAACATGGAATCCAAACATTCTACAAGACTACCGACACTGTTCGAGGTGCATTAGTTAAAATAAACGACAAAATCCCCTTCACCTCTACACAGAATTGTGTCTACAGTTTAGGTTGTGTTGAATGTGAAGTTTTCTATATTGGAGAGTCTTCTCGAGAAATCAAATCTCGTGCCAAAGAACATGGAAGCTACACTAAACGACCTCCTAACAATCCTGTTGAACTTGAAAAATTGTAAATTAAATCAGCAATCACAGTACATGATATCTACCACAACCATAAAATCAATATAAAAATATCCAAATTATTTAAATAGATTTTTCCAATTATAAGAAAAGACGAATAGCTGAATCACTTTATACTTTTGCCGAATCCAACGGCATTTAACAGAAACAAAGGCCTTTCTATCCACCCAACATAGACTATGTATCCAACCGACCACAAGTAAAGTACATCAGATTTCATTCACGTGAACATACAATTTTATTCTCACATATTCACATAATCTCCTTCACATGACACTAACATATGCATACATGTCACACTTCAAACCACCTTTACCCAAATTACGATGTTATGATTAACAAATGCTAATTTATTGCTGAGCAAACAATAATACAAATCAGCTCTATACTTAAGCACAAACGAATCAGACATAGTCAGAAGGTAATAAATCTGAAGAAGTTAAATTTAATACCAATGATAAAATAATTTGTTCTACAATTTACGTTAATTTACAAATGATTGTGTGGTTGGATACATAGACTTTCCATATGTGGTGGTTGCGAACATCGTATTGTAGTACACAATAAGCTCTTTACTGATCTATTAACAGGTGAAAATGTTAGCAATATCAAGTTATTCTTATGATGACAAAAATAGTATCTGCCTCCCTGCAATAATTTCAGTAGTTTACAGCCATTTAATCATATAAATGAGTTTGTTTATTGTCGTTTCCTTAGCTTAACAGTAGAAACGCCCCTACGAAACTGTGATTTGTTTCTGACACAATGTGGAGTCTTTATATCCTTTGTAATATTATTGTTTTTGGCCTGATAAACTAACCGCTTATAATTACTGTCTTCTTATTGATTGAAAGTGGTTGGTGAATCGCTGACTTTCTCATTCATAAAGTCAGCGCTGACAGTTTAAAAGACGTAATTCTAAGTTTTTGTAATATGCTATAGTCACTCGTCTGTGTACTATTCTGTAGACCACTAATCATTGTTTAAGTTAATAGGTAGGTGGCACTGTTACACGTAATTTGTATTTATTCCATTGTACATCATATGTTCAGTTTATACCTGAACAGACATGTATTAATTTCTCCTAGTAATAATCATTTATATCTAACTTCGTGAACCTAAACGCATTTGAGTAAATTTGACTAGTGAATCTATTTCATTCCATCCAGAGAAATAAATCACAATATGTGATAATTAAAGGATACGTAGTTTACCCTTTAAACATATTGTTTTGCTTAATCATTGACAAAACCGGTTAGACCGAGATAACCTATGTGTATGTATCAACAGTTAATAGAACCTGAAAACATCATATAGCAGTACAAAGTTCGTGTTAAGAAATGATATTCACTAAGATCGAAATCTAGGCCAGTTTATAGATCTAAAATTGAACTTCTGAAATACAAAGATTTAATGATAAGCTCTTTACATAAGTATATTAGGGTTTCCATTTTGAATCCCCACGATAATCAGACATACTTTAATTCTCCAAAGACACCTGACAAGAAGATTTTATTAAATGAGTTGAAAAACAGCGTATATAGTTCGTATAAAAATGAAGGAACTATCACTAAAAGATTGTAATCTATTTTAACTACTTAAACCATACAGATCTGCCATTCCAAGATTTTATGGCAATCCAAAAGTAAAAACTAAAACAAATATTGAATCCAAATAATTGTCGAATGATTAGATGAAATAACCCTACCTGGTAACCTCTTAAGGTTACTGCCTGTCCCAAACCCAGAAGCAGAATAGACATTGGATTAGCAAGCACATCATGTGAAATAAACAAACTTGCAAGGACAAATTTAAACAAAAAACCAATTTAGGAAATTTGACTTTGCCATTAGAATTGGAAGGTCATAAAGCTTCAAGAAGGATATGCTAATTGATGTTTTGAAGTAATGTCTATAACATATTTATGACATTCTCTGTTTTCACCAAGTATATCGAGTTTGCTTGTCCACTTGATCTTCTCACATTTGGTGTTGTTGTCACAAGACAAGATGAACTGCGCATAAATTATGATGTTTCTCCTCTTTGTACTTTATTCTATAAATAATGAGTAAATAAATACTCAGTGGTTGTTGATCATGACAACTTCAGTGAGATAGCGTGTATATCATCTCGCAATGTATTATTGATGCTGACTGCTTTCGCATCTATTTATTAACTTGCACAGTTACAAATCAGCTTCATGTTTAGTTTAGTAATTAGCAGAATGCATCTTAATGTACATTATCGACTGTCAGTTGACAGAAACATAGAAACAATTCAAAATTTAAATAAATCAATAATTAAATGAATACATATCATTGAAATAACCTTATGCATCTTTTGAGTTACTCTGATGACATACATGTATTATGCAACAGTTTCAATATTCGATGAATTCGAAAACGTATGCTGTGAAAGATGCTTAAGTCATAATTTTCGCATTATTGCGTAACTGTCCATGTGGATATGGTTTATTGTGTCAGAGAAAATTGTTTGTCTAGAATACAAATAAGTAGTTTACATTTTTTGATGTTTAAATTTAAGTGAACTCTTTTTCCTTTTTTCCAACTAACATCTTACTTTACTGTTTCTCATTAAATTTAAATGAATATGAAATTTAACGTATATTTTTTATCATTTCATTTGTGTTAAATGCATGGCATTGATAAGCACTTTCTTGTAAACCAACTTGGAGATTAAATACTTACTGTTAACTATCTGGAGGAGAGTGATGGGGTAGATTTAAAGTGTGGGGAGGGGAATCAAGTGTGGATGGGTGTTGATCACTATCGATTAAACTACTTTAAACATCAAACTTGCTTAAAGCTTCTAAAAATGTGACACATTCGCTGGTTGCAGTAGACAATCAACGTATAATTTCGATAATGAAATGAAATTGAAAAATAAACATTTGAATAGAAGTTTAGTGATTAGCGGATATTAAACTCAAAAAATTTCTATCGTTTCCTACTTGAGCATTCGTATGGTGTTCAATACTAAGACGAAACAGTCGTCGAATATTCAACGATACTAAGTAGTGCTTACATAAAGAGATAATATCAATAACAGAAGGTCTGTTCTATTTCAACTTAACAGTAGTAATAATTACGAATTAAAAGTCAAATCAGAAATATCGTACTAAACATGTAGCTCATTCAGTGTATATATTATCTCTTCCTAAATATACGGTGATTACAAAAATAAAAAGAAATTGACAAAGCACAGAATAACTGTTACAATAGAAATAGTTCACATCAGTACCATTGTTTCATTTGATTGTGTAAAATGTTCAGTGTTGAGCACCTGAAACACTGTCATGCTTAGATCCATGATATTCAAGCCGAAAGTGTATCATGATGAAATATTTTCTTTTATAACATTCACTTACAATGCACAACATTAAATGACAAAAACAACCCCTGAAATGGTTTATTCTAAAATTCTTCTTAAGGGGTTGTCTTCATACTGTTCACTAACTAATGGCTGTTTAACGTGAATACATAAACAGATTCAAAATAATAGGTCAAATGTAGTTAAAGTAAAAGAATTGCGACTGACCTCGTCTATACGATATATTGTGCTAAACCTCGACAATTTCACACTACTGATGGTTGATAGAATCTATTATCATAGTGAAAAAGAGGTGACACTGTTTATCCGTTAGATATATACAGACGTTGCGACAAAATACATACTACAGACAACATCACGTTAACCAGGAAGTTGTCCACCATGGTTCAGTGAAGTATCGCGTAGTTTTCTGTGTAGAACAAAAACAATGTTAGATAAGTTTATTGTCACCTAGCAAAGCCAGCTCTAAGTGTGATCACTAGAAATCTAGAAACTATTGTGTCTCTGCACTTAAAAAGTTGAGGACGTTGAATGTGTATCAGTACATTATGATGAAAACCAGACAGTGGTGCAGATATATTTACGATGAATAATGCTGTACTTTCTATGTTCCAGGCAAAAAGTGATCTATGAGCCAATCATCAGTGACAATTTGAAAACCGCTGCATTTCGCCATGCTGTTGCGGCTAGACGAGCAGCTAAACCCTGTCTCAAACGTATAGTGAGTTGATTGAAAAAGGTTCAAATAACCATACCTAATTTAATCATGAAATCTTGAGGCTTTTGCATAACATGAGGCTGGGCTTAGCTGATGTATCTATCTTTGACATATAAATGAACAAAAAGAAACTTAACAACAATCTTCATAATATTTGTTTATAAACTTGATCTTGCATTTCACTTTATTGTCTTCTATGCACAATATTTGGGAGGACACTGCAAAATTGTTCATAAGTCCAGATCCTGTTGTCTACCATCCAATCAATGATTCCCCACTCACTTAAGCAATAGTTAAATATTGGAACTGTGTGCGCCAATGTGTAGTCACAGAGTCATTTGTCGACACATTCAAAAATAATTTAGATTAACTGGGAAATTTTCGTCGTCAGAAATAAACACATGCAAAGACAGTCTTCTATAATAATCCAACTAAACTGAACACCTTAATCATCAATCAAAATAACATGTGATTCATTTTAGAATTACTGATTTCACTTAACAATAAATGACTACTGATCGTTGTGGGGATTGTTGAATTCGTAATTAAATATCACAAATTAGTCTGAATTGGATAGCCAATGATCACCAGGAAGAAATGAACTACTTTTCCTTCATAGTATGGGACTCTAGACTAGCGAAGAGTTTAATACTAAAACAAATTAATTGTCCGGTGCTTCTTGGTAATCAGTGGCTGTCTAATTCAAACTAATTCGGGATACTAAATTAAATTCAATTTACTGCATAAATTAAATTACTTCTAGCACTAGATCAATCGTATATGTTAATTACTGATGATAAACAGAAGTAAATTGTTGCTCATTTTTTACTTTAAAAACGTTTTTTCTCTGATGAAACTATCAATTTTCGTATTAAATTATGATGAACATTGATAGGTGAAAACAAATAAAATTGTATATATGTAGTTCGGTTTTCTATTATTTAGTGGATAGTAGTCGTAAGGTATGGAAATTAAAGTCATGTGAAATTGGTCTGCTGTATACCAATTAAAATTTCCTAATGGTGTCCGTAATCGTTTATTGCATATAGCAGAAGCTTTCAGAAATCGATCCAGCAACCCTTGTCTATGTGTTTAAGGAGAAACATAATACCCCTGTCTCATCCTTGACCAAATAATTTCATGATCATGACACATCTTTTATTTTGTGTTGATTCAATTTAACCATTATTGTTATTTTCCACACGACTACCGTGAACTGTCTTCACTACCTGTATGACTGAGAATTTTATTCACACACTTCCTATTACGTAATTCTGTTTCTCTGTTGATTATTATTTTAGTGAGTTTATCCTAGTCAGTTAATTCTACTGTTTTTTTCCTTCCTTCTATTAAGCACTAAGCGGTCCCTTCTTACTACGTAAACGTTGAACATCTACATCCTTTGTCGAAATGGTATCAAGTAGGAAAAAGTACTACCACATTGACAAATACACATACTTGTAGTCCAAACTGTTTAACTGACTAATCAGGCACTCCTTAAACTCTGTAAGTTAACAGCAATAAGTTATAAATTGCGAATAATTCAATCAACTAACCTTCATGTTTCACATTCAGTATCACCGAATACAATATTATTCAATTCACAGTGTTGTACAGAGGTTCGCCAATTGAAAAGAAGTGACAAGATTTCCGTCACAAATAACGTAAGGATTTCTACTTTGCTGAGTTATACACTCTACAAGGATTCTCAGTACTCACATACGATTCAATTGTTATTCATATAGATGAAAGATGGACTGCTATATCGATTCGCTAACAAATTGCAGTGCTCACTTATTCTGTATAACATTCAGTGAAGAACGTTACACCACTGATAGTAAACCATAACATGTTGTTCAGATGATATTGGTTAATACACAATATACTGCTGAACTTATTATTACTCTGTAACAGTTTTAGCTTATCAGAAAATAGTCAATATGAATTCATTGGTTCACGTATAAAACACATCAGATTTTATAACTGCCGCATCATTAGCCTAGTTGTTATATTTTGGCTAGTGCATAAAAGTCTATAGCTGAAGACTGGAGACTTGTGTGCAAATATCACGCCAAATTGGAAATAGTAAATCGATTGAAATTCTCTCCGTATGTCTAGTCTTTCAAAAGCCTTTCATATGAAAGTCAGTCAGTCAGTCAGTTACAACGTAGAACTTTGTACATGCGTACATCAGTTCAAGTTGCCATGCCTCAATTAGCAGATAGAGATTAAATTTACGGACCAAGTCATTGCAGAATGAATCTTATATTAGTAGTGATGCTAAGTGCACTCCATTTGCTAAACAAATTCTAACTTGTATTTCTTAAGGTAAAATCCCAGTGTTAAACTAAATTTCTATTATGTATATTTGACCGCGGTTTTCGTAAAAAAGTTCATTCTAATTCAATCCTATCATTATTTTAAAGATTTTCGTCAAATAAGCAGGACTGCGAGAAAGGACTAGTTAGTTAGTCTTCGCAATGTTAACACATCCATCACATCAGGTTTGCATTATGACCTAGTAAACTGGTGGGTTCAAGGCATATTAAGGTAACATATTAGTAATCAGCACAGTGAGTCATCGGGTAAATAAAGAAAATTACACTATCCGATGTGTCAGGGCCAAGGTTCAAAAACACAGTCATACTATATTTCTGTTTACAATAAGTTCCAAAATCTTGAGTCCCAAACCGGAATATATGAAAACATAAGTTGATAGACCAACTACACAGAATCTTATTCTATTTCATGCATCCCTTTTTCTATACATATAACCTGACAACACAGCAAACCATTTACATATCTAACGTTGATACTGAAACAATGAAAGAGTGGTAGTAATAATGGACAACTTGTTGATACTGAAAAACATTATACTAATGGTAAAATACGCTAAAGAAGAAAACAAAGTAACATGAACGTAACAGTGATAGAAATGAAATGTTTACGTTACTCACAACCGAAATAAATGAAATAGCCCTCCAACATACAGATCTTAAAGTTTGTTACCTCCAAAGTTCACATTTATCCTACTCTCTACTATTCATCGCCAATCGGTACGCTGAAACAAGACTTTCAATGTATCATCAACTATTTGGACACCTCGTGTATGTTATCATTTTTTTCTCGAAAGAATATATAAACATTGATTTTGCAGTAATTCAAAAACTCTGTTTGAACTAGGCATTGTAGGTTTGCCCGTATATGATGTGCTCTCACATGTAAATTTGTATATGCCTTAATAATTTTGTGAAATCTTCTGGAAACATTGATCTATATAGAATGCCATTTTATATTATCTACTATATTATGACAACGATACTTACCAATACATACTTTTAGCAACATTCAATGAAACGTGAATATGATAACTCTGTATCCTTGCCTCTTTTCTGTTGGCTTGTAAGTCTGCCGACTAGTTACACCTCCTATTAACGACAGCTGAACACAGATACCTAAAGTGAGAAATCCCTAAATTTGATTTAACATTCTATGAGGTACGTCTCCTGTAGTATGTGTGCTCAACGTGTTATAACTTCAGGTAGATGTCTGGAAGGATTGTTTGTCAAAATTCAATTCTATTCGATCATGTTGTTGATTCTAACTTACGCAACGCATCTATGTTTGATATACAAAATAAGCCTACGTTTGTTATGTTGCACGTAGTGTCACTGTAGTTGAATCCACGTCTGAATGTTCTTTTCACGAGATGGATAATGAATGTATTAATGAAACACTAATATTTATTAGATAACCATCACGATTCGAAAATTGATTAACAGTTCATTAAACTCAAGCAACCAATTTTACATATAACACTCAGTATTTCAGTAGTATCAACCATTTCAATGCTCTTATGAAGCAACATTCCGGTTTGTCTACAAGATATACATCACAAAGAAAAATATCTACCAGCTCGTGTTTTATTCATTATATTTGCAAAAGAAAGCGAGTTATCAGTATGACAATTTGTTAATCTAAGTACTACATTATTAGCAAATAAATCAATGTTTAAGAATAGAAACTGCAATAAAATCACACACACTGGGAATGACAGAAAAGCAAAATCTAAAACTACAATGAATGTAACAAAACAAACGTTGTTTGAAGCAAATTTTAGAAGCAAAGACAGCATTGTTGAATTTGATTATTCAATATTGTGAGGTTGTAAAGGTGGCTTGAAGAGACTGATCATCAATAGGTGAGTCATTGCTGTCATTTGCAATAGTGAATGACTCTGTTATTCAATGAACACTTGTTGAGATTTTATTAGCTCCATCATTACGTTGTGAAGTGACTGTTTAGTTTTCACAAGCACACGATGATGCACTCTGAAAATGTGATTTAACAATACGATTATTTGCATTGAAATGATCTTTAAATAACAGAACTTTTCATAAACCTATCACAATGGGGTTTATCAATTATGTAATTGAAGTATGTAAAGCACATACGTAAAAACTATTAAAATACTTTGAATGGAAACATCAATGGTGTGACTTATATATTTCAGTTGATTGCTTCTTCCATTATGATTATGATTATTAATATTATTGTGAAATATGTTACATGAAGAAATTTCGCGTTTTGATCAGAGTGATCGTGTCGTCTACTTTCAATGAAATTGATATTAACGCACATGGGTAGGGTTACTTTTGTTTGCCTCACTCAAGCTCGGCTATGTGATTTAAATTCTTATATTCATAAAAACGAACTGGCGTCACTTTCCCTACCTGATTAGTTGTGATTTGCCTGCCAATTTCTTAATGTCACTGTTGTTGCGATGTGCATCTCCAACAAACAAATAAAATCAAATTGCCTACTTTTGTTCCGTCACGTAACTAAATAGAAGTACGTCTTCTGTGTTAGTACAGAAACAGCCTATAATGATTTCCATTACTGAGTTTTATTGTAAGGAATACTGACATTTACGCTGGGATTTGCAATATCCGAATTTCATAATGTGTTTACATAGAGAATTGTGAGGAATAGACATCCCAATAAATTTATACAATCTGATGATTTTCTCATAAGTAGTTAGTAGGTGCAATCGGTCACAATAGAATGCATGGCAACTAAGGATTATCATGGTGTATTAAATTCGATAAGCCTAGTCAAGCCGACACATTCACTGACTTATTCATTAATATTTACACTTTCTTCTTATGCTTTATATTGTAATTACGTAAAAGTGATAATTAATGCGTTTTAAAGATGAACTTACTGTTTATTTCAGAGTTATGCTACACATAAGAAATTCTGAGGTTCTTCTAAATCATATCTTCTGTAAGTGAACAGACTAAATCTAGTTGTAGATTTTCAATGATATAGAAATCATTGAGTTTAGTGATACTTCCACCTCAACACGACAATTACAACATTTAAATGGTGTCATCCAGCTAAGCTGGTCAAATGAACTATATGAAATTTGATGAACACGTCGAATCATGAAATGCTCACGAGAGTCGAGTGTACATATAAACAGTTACATAAGTGTGTTCAACGTAAACTACAACAAACTAGAAACATCAATTACAGATAAAAGACTCTGTGATGTTACTTACCGGAAAACATCTTTCACATCTCAGACACCAAGTACAATTGGAATAGGGTGTTGACTCAGCATTGCATGCATTTTTGGTTGTTTGTGATAGACATCCTTAAATGTTAGTATAGAAAACGTCATTTAATGTTTGTCTATTATTCACGATGTAGTCGTTAGATTAATATCAATCAGTAATCGATAATGAAAACTCACCGACTTAGAGTGTAGATTATTGATGGCAACTTAAGAATGACCTATTTAATCGAATTCTATTGTTTTATTTTGATTCCCAACAACAAACAGTATGAAAATGTATCAGATGATCGAGAAGACCATTGTGTATTTGACGTCTACAACTGAGATCGAGTATTGGACAACATGTTATCAGTATCCTGTTATCACTAGTTTTGACCGACAGCAAGTGTCGAACTGACAATCAACAACCCTGAACTACATCCACCTTTAGAGAACATTTTCAATATAAGTTAAAAGTGTAAAACAAGTCAGTAGCACATTTTATGAATTTGATTTAGACTACAACAGTAAATGACAGAGTACAAGACAGTCGACAATCAACTTGAAGATTTGAACAAGCGTGGATAATCAGTATGAAATGTACGATGATGCAGACTTAATGTTCATTGTAACACCTGTAAGTTTTATGATTCATAGACAAACAATTTCCGAATAATTGAAATTCATTAAACACCTATCATTATTAAACACTTTAACTTCATGGATAATTGACAGTACAACTTGATTAAAATTTGTATTAATTTAGTGGATTTAGAATAACACAAGTGAGAGGAAGAGAACTCACATTGTAGCAACACACACACATATAAAACTTCATGAAGTTGAGTTTACTTACTTGCATTTGGGATGAATGTTAAAACCATATAACTGCGCACACCACGAATTGGAATATTATTTGCTTTAGGTAAAGAAACAACTTCCCTGTGAATAAGTCTCTCCTCGACGATAGATCCATCTAAATGAAAATTAACATAAGAAAATTACCACAAATACGAATGACACAATAACAATGTTGACATTTTTAGTTATTTCACATGTCTACTTTGATATCATTCCATTTTGACGAAAACGGTTATTCTGAACATCTTCCTGATTTGTTCACTTAAATTGTATGACGTTCGAACGGTGAATGCTCAAGTCATTGAATGGTGATTTATTTGCCATTAATAGGTATTTTATGTGTACACAACAGATTACAGCATTTAGTTTATGATTCATCCTACTACAACCAACCAATATACACTTCATTTTCAACTGTCATCTAGTATGAAATTCCAGTTGTTTAGTTAGAGGGATGTTACACATCATCAGTGTGAAACATTTAATCGACAGCATCAATAGTAAATACAATTCTGTCAAGTTCACTTGATGCTTGTGCTGGTGCTATGAGTCAAGAAAATTTATTGAACTTGCAGATTCATCAATATCACTTTGTCAAACTATTAATATTTATTTAGTTATTTTATATACACTCAGTGATATAATAGATCTTACTTCCATCTGCACTGCCATTATAAATTCCATCGGTTACTTCAATTGTCAGATTACAATTCTCAGGTATAGAACGCTCATACTGGAAGGCAGAAACAAATAAAAGGTAACATTGTAATGATGTCTGATAGGCGTCGTTTTGTATTCAATATAGAAATTGAATGGCTGTTAATGCTAAGTCAACTTACATTGTGTTTTATTTCACTGTGTAAGGTAATGATGCTTATATCTATGTGTGGTTGAGTGTTTTGTTAGAGCAGCATGGAAAATTTATTAAAGCAGTTATACGATGAAAAATAACGTCATAATCCATAAACTGATATTGAGGACTGTTCACAGGTCACTGTATTGACTAAGTAACATGACGCAAGTTGTAGTTGTGTTGAGCACCTTTCAAAATATCAGTGGGTTTTAATGAATCCGTGTTTACCTTAAAATGCGTGTATTTCCACGATATCGTCAATCTACTAACGCGTATAAATTTGTAGCAAAACTAACCAACTAAATATTTGTCCATTTCGACTTAAAAAAATGGTCATCGAAAGTGATTTTGTAGAGTATTCCACATTTCAATGGTTTCTAATGTAAAACGATCCATTTTAATGAAACAGATTTATTATAATTTGGTGGATATAATATTAATGAATTGACGAAGTGTGTTTAGTCATCATCAATATCAACATCATCATCTACAGGTGATCCGTAGACAGTCCACGATTTGCTTGATTCCTCTAAATTGATCGTTTAAATTTTACTTAGGATTAAATAAGCAAAATTAAAATACTGATTTGATGAGTGTAGTGAATTAAATAACAACATTTACAATCAATGAATAATCAATATTCATCAAGTTGGAAACCTACCCAATCAAAGTAATATTGAATGGTTCCATCATCATTGACGCTCGCTTCAATAGGGACTAGAATGAATAAACAAAAATGTGACAATCAACCGATAACTGAATGGGATTCATCATCAACAAACTACTTGGTGTGACGCGTGGTTTGGATTCTTTTATCGACCGCAAAAACTTTGTAGTCAATTATTATCTCCTCTAGGTTAACCGCTTGATTTGACTGATAAGCTTTGATTCGACTCACCGGGCTAAGACTAGACTTCAACGTGAACACGAGAGAGAAGACAGAAAATGCAGCGAAATAACACTTCAATGCAAGGAATAATTATGTACAGAAACTAGGGTATTTATAGTATTATAAATGTCCTTTAGGCTTCTAGAGATTTCTATATCCTACTAAATACAGTAGTAGTAAGATAACCGTACAATCAGAGATATATATCACATGACTTCTCATTGTCAGGAATTCTCTAGTAAAAGAATTATCTACGTGCTGAGCGGACACAATGTTTTCTATTGATTTCTATGCCTTTCTGAACTTGTTTCAAGGAGGTTTTCTGGCTCTACCCAACACTACTTAATTCGTGGTCACTAACAATTGAACAAGTAAAAAGTGACGCAAATAAGAATTGACTGTATTGAATAATAATCTGCCTAATACATTCAACTAAACAAAGCTGAGTGTGTGAACTGATGAATCTCTATTACATGATGCGAATTTGAAATTATCCCAGAGTAGAGCAAATATTCTTAGCTTGAAAAAAGGCAACATTCAGGATGCATATGACTGGAAAGTAAAATACAAAGACACATCAACTGTTTCCTTTTGACTAATTGAATTGAGAAGCTGTATTGTTAATCGGGACTACATTTGTTCACGATGATCACTTTAGCTGAATGTAGAAATTCTAATGAATCTACACGTAGTTAGTCAGTTCATTTTAACGCATATGCAACTAAGTGTCAGTTTCCCTTATTAATTCACATGATTATCGTTAACTTTAATGGAAATAATCGTAGATAGTTAAAAGTAAATTGTTACATGATTCAGTGATTTGAATCGTGCCCCAATGACTACTTGATAATAATGAATATCAGAGTTAAGCAAACAGAATAACATGTTGACACTTACGACGTGCTTCAGGGTGTGATTGGCAGTAATTCATTGGCCTCCAAACAACGTCGAACACATGATCTGCATATTTAAAAAAGTAAACAATTTCATTTTCACTAATAACAATCAAATAACGATTTCCATCCTACCAGAAATGAACATAGAGAAAAGGTTGTTGTGAAGTGATACATAGTGAAGTATCGTTTAATTCAAGTGAATAAACTCCATATAATTCGTGCAGTTTATCGCATGTTAAGGAACTTATGAATGATGTGATACATAAGGACCTTGAATCTACTTTGCTTTTTAAAGCGTTTGTTGTTCTGTTGCCGTTAATGGTGTTGTTGTTAAAGCCCATGAATTGCGACATTTAAAAGTCTGCTCACTGTCAAGTCTTTTCAAGAAAACTCACCATTATTACTAGTTGACGCTAAGTTAAGTGTCATTTAAGTAAAACGTGAAAAAACAATCGAAGTAAACTTACCGAAAGAACGAACATACACTCTATCTTGACTCGAATTCGCACCGACAATTCGAAACGCCCTGATTGGATTTCCGGATTGAAAGGAATCGGCCAAAAAGAAAATCGCATCTAAGTGAAAGCAACAACATCAACATATTAAAATTGTAATGTGTCATACATTCAATACAAATATGAAATCGTTTTATCTGAGTTAACAATCAAATCAAACATGTGGAATGTGTCAAAGTTAAAGTAGGTTTGAATGATATGATTGCGTCATTAGTGTACGACATTCACTCGATTTATTTATTCACAGTAATGTTCAATTGCATTATGTATGATGTAATGCAGTCGAACAGATATCGAATGCATACACATCTGTATGGATACACATATGGGTGGATATGCTAAACACGAAAATGTAATCACTTACCATTTCTGAATCCTAAAAATGCTCTGTAAGTAAATTGATTGACGGTCACCTGAAACCCAATGTTTGAAGCCTAAATTCATTTAATGTTTTCATCTTATTTACTTAAACTACACAACCTACCAAAAACCTATCTGCACGTGGACTCCGTATAAATCGTCTTTTTTATGAAAATAATGAAAACTGCGTGACTGCGAAACAGTAAACTAAAAATTAATTAGTTATTAATGCTAACCAATTTCATACAATCACTTACATATGGTTCCACTGCTACACTGTTATCCAGAAACAGAATATTGAAGAACACAATCGAAGGTATAAACCAGTCTAACAAGGAACTCATTTGTCTGCAGATCAATACTCATTGCTGCTCTCAACAAAAAAGGAATAAAATTTCTCACATTTACGTCGCTTTAAATACACAATTCAACTGTCTGTGTAGTTTACTGATTGGACAAAAGTTACAAGGGACCACTAACTAATCATTGGTGTCAATTGCAGTAGTTGTATTTGATTAGTTGATTGAATGTGTTACTTGTCGCATTGAGCCTAAATTGATTCTATGGTATGTTTCATGAGGAAGGCAGTCAACACACATCTTCAAATTATGATGTTCTTCTTGTTAACTTACTGAAGACATTCTAAATTCTATTGTCTGAGACTGAAAATAATTTCATTTTACTAAACATTATGGTAATGGTTTAAGTTACAATCGATTGGCACATGATATACAAGGAGGAAAATCGAAGGCTGACAATCTTTATCGCAAATAAATAAGCTTAGAGATTAAACTTTGTAAGCAATTTACGGTGAATTGTGATTCATCTATGACACCCATATCACAGTATCAGTGAGGTGATATAATTAACTGTTAGGATCTAGAAAAACTAAACACCTGTTACGTTAGGTGTTAAATAAAGTCTTCAATGAATTTACCAATGTTTTAGGTATGAAATGAATGCAAACCAGCATCACTTGTGACAATTTTGAACACAAGATGATCAAGTAATAATCTTTAAATTGTTACTTGGAACTAGTGTATTTGCCTTTTGTTTGATTTTATTTATTGATATAATACTTAATTACAGCTCGTTAGTAACTATTTCATAGTAGAATGGATATCAGTCAGCGTTGTGATGATGTGATTTTGAATTGATTTGACAAAAGTATAATGTGTAATTAGTGAATAGAATCACTCAAGCGGAATTGTTGGATAAATTATAAAATCAGAATTGACGATGTTGTTGTTACGGTACTTCACATACATATACAGTGTCCGCATAATATCAAAACATTCCATTCAATTTAGTCAAAGATCAACACATATCTATAATTCATTTCAGTAAAATCAAATTATTACTGACAGGTTTTCATAGTATCTTTATTCTTGTTCACATTGAGTGACTTTCAACTGAGATTGACGGGGAGATATGACGAGAAGGAAATTGATGACAACATACTAGATGATCAGCACAAATTACACATCATAATGTGTTTCAAAAAATAAAAAACTAATACTTCAATAATGCACAAACCATCAGATATTTGATTAGAAGTGTGTTATTATTTCAGTGGCCAAACAACTTAATCAGATATATACAGCTAAACCTGATGCAACGATATACACTAAGTTCATCATATTCTTGGAGCAGTTACAGTGTGCTTGCTACGTAATGGCGATATAGGTATTTGTGCATTGATAAAGTAGAGATGGCAATCTGATTGCAAATGTTGTGATGTTTTAACAAATATTGCTGTACACTTGATGTCCATATGTGTAATGAGGGAATCAAGCGCGACTCCTTTATTAAGTATAATCTTATATAACGTTGCTTAGTGATGATAGATCCTAATGTTTTATTGTGTTTCAATGAATAATGTTTATCTCTGTTAGCAAACTAAGGGATCAAATCCAGGATATTCAGGTTTCACAGAAAATGCTTCGGTAAATTAACATCTCAGAAATTGTCATTATGAAAATGTGAGGATTAAGAAACACACTGATTAGATAGCAAGTCATGCAAGATTCTTGTCAACTGTTATATTAGGAACGAGTTTGTTACCACTGCTCTCCCTACTGATTAGATAAGATTAAGCGAATGATAAATCCGTGTCACGTGTAATTTTTTAGCACAATGAGTTTGTAGATAAGTTTTTTTGAAATAAATCGCACATTTAAAGATCAAACATGAAGTATGTACTTGGTTTTGTATAACCTAAATAATCATTTGATAAACGAGTAACAACAGAACTTGTACATTGTTGAAGCATCAATTATTAGTATTTGAAAAACATTATGATGATCATATGGTGTGTTGTCATCGATTCCTCTTTCGTCGTTTTCTCCTACTCCTAAAATTCTACAAGTGGTAGATTCGAATTCCACTAACAAATATCTATAGCTTATCGAAGAAGTGTTCTGCGAAGGTTCACAATGAATCACTGATGCGAGATTACTTCAATAGTTTATTTATTTGTATATTCACGTAAATCTGGTTATCGAAGTGGACCATCAAATGATGCTTTTGTGTAAATGATTTTCGCATTCAAATACCTACCGACTAATAATGACAATTGTAATTCATTCAATGAAAACAACACTGGTGACATAATGATGCCTATAGTTGTTAAGTGGCTACACTAAACCGACTAGTCAGTTGAAGTTAATATTGTGTAAAAAATTAATTTCAGTTTATTGATGAGAAAACAGAAAACATCAGTAATTAACTGAAAAAATTTTTCAGATGTGTACAAATACAACAACACTGAGGTTTAGACACAGAATACTAAGACTTCATACATGAATGACATTTTCAAATTGGATAAATGAAATGTTATCGAAAATCAATTAGTCAATCTTCCTTGAATAACTAGGAGGGTAAGACGATTCGAAAAGTTTCAATAAACAACTCGGAAATTGTGATGACTGAAAGGACAGTAAAATACAAGTGAAGAAATATTCCATCCTGTAGATCTTTGATTCAATTCAATTGAATAATTTGTTATTATGAAAAAGGGTGTATGAAATTCAACAGATGTATCACAGCCAACGAGATCATGCTATTTTCATTATAATTAAACTAAATGACGGCCAGATTCGTATGACTTTCATGATAAGCCTGACTGAACTTACTTATAGTGGAAAAATGTCACTAAATAAGGTTGTTTCAATGCAATGAATAAAATGCGATTGTTTTGATTCTATTTAACTACTTTATCCTAATGATGTAGACAAGACAAAATGTTGCCCTCATGAAATGATTATATTAAAATACTGAATAGTATTTGTAGAATAATTAATTACCATGGTTATATTGGCACATGAAAGGTATAAGTGTGCAACAAATTATTTTTCAATTCATTAGAAAACGATACTCACGCATTTATAAATTCTGTTTCTAATTCGACTGAAGATTACACCGTTGAGTCATCCAGGATGTCAGCCCACAAGGTATTTAGTTATCTACATAACATATCTCCATTGCACAGGAGGTCGGTTAACAATGAAATATGTCACATCAGTATTTGATGCGAGATGCAGAAAGTCAACTTTCTTAGAATACCTCTGCTGCTGTGCTGTTAAGCCTGGTTTTGTAGGCATTTTGTGAAGCTCTGGTTGGTCCCTGGTGAAATATTATTTGTAGTGAATGGTACGGTATCCTAGAAGTCAGAAAATACCTTGCTTTCTCTCTGCTTTGGTGTTATATGCATAGTTTTGCCTTATTATCGTAGAGCATTTATTCTCAAGGGTAGCATTGAGATATGCGGATGGGTTCCTGTAGCTCACTTTAAAAAGGTGACATGAAAGCGAAAAGCATACCTTACTTCTTGTTGACCACAATGGTAAGACACATAACAGTCATGAAGCCATTTCTGAATCACTAAATGAAGCATTTTCTACTGACTTACAGCCGCATGAAAACAATCGTTACATAACTTACTAATACTCAACAACATTTAATCTCAATAATAAGTATAATTGATACTGTTAATTCTAATATGCAGCAGCATTAGAAGAGCCAATAATACACCAAAATACTCCATGATTTCTGCTGTAGACGGCACTAATTCCTAAATGTTGAAATATGGCGGGTATATAATTTCAAATATTTGACTTGATTCTCTCACTATTTCACAAGAATCGTCGACTTGCTCGGATACATAAAAAGCTACTTTCAGTATTCCCAGTCATAAATGAAGCTCCATGTCGGACGCTAGTAACTATCAATCAAATAACATTACTCCTCTTGTTTCAAGGGTTATGTAAAAATAATAAGTGAGTTTATACTTAAGCAGTTAATATACCAAAACCTGATTACGCCTATTCAACATGGTTACCTCTAGTTTTGATCATGTGTGACCTGTCATGTGGGCTTCCATAACTATATAACTAATAGCCACGATAAGGGTCAAACAGTTATCGTTTTATATTTTGACATCTGCGACGATTTCCATAGCATTAATTATTATCTGCTAATAATATGGTAACTGAAGACATGTGACTTTACCTGCTTTATATTAGATTGTATCAGGTACTACCTTGTTGATTTCACAGAAATGGTTAATTTTTACTCCATGCTTACCTTATCGAAAATCAATGATTTTGGAAGTTAATTAAGGTAGCGTTCGGGGTCCTATGTTGCAACTCACGATATAATTGATAAGTGTAACTGCTTCTCAGAATAGTTATTCGATAATGTCTGTTGATGATCACAAATTCACATGCTTCTGAGCAACACATACAACAGTTGACCGTCCACCCTTTGACTAAACTAGATATATAGTGTTATTGATTTTGGTCCGGAACATTCCGATGATATTTATTATGCGAAACATATTATAACACTAATTCACAGATCAAGCAGTCTTTCAGATTATATTCTTTGCGATTTTTAATACCATGAAGCCGGAATAATATTGTTTGAAACTTAGGAACAGCCTAAACAAAAATATTGACTCTTTGTTCTCAGGTATCTGCGCGTGATTAATGAACACAAATTAGGATCTGATTAAAGGTACTTCAAATCCTATATTTATTAGGAAACATTAAAGCACATCATGATTTATGCGCAGTTCATCTTGTCAAGTAACAGCAACACCAAATGTCAGAAAATCAACTAGACAAGTAAACTTGATATACTCGGTGAAATCAGAGAATGTCATATATATGTTATATACATTAATTCGAAACATCAGTTTGCACATCTTTTATGATCTCTGATTTGTGTCGTTTGTAGCCTGGCTTCTCTTGATTGTTCTTGAATTTCCTATGGATTATAAACGTATCGTGCTTCTTGTCACCAAGTCAATCGCCAAATATGCTCTTTAATAAATCTTTCCTATTTCATACGACCTGCCGCCACATACTACTTCTTTTCGACCACCTCATGAGTAGTATCCATCACAGTATACGTTTTCTAATTCATCGAATATTGAAACTGTTGCATATTCCATGTATGTCATCCGAGTAACTCAAAAGATGCATAACATTATTTCAATGATATGTATTCATTAATTATTGATTTATTTAAATTTTGAATTGTTTCTATATTTCTGTAAACTGACAGTCGATAATGTACATTAAGATGCATTCTGCTAATTACTAAACTAAACATGAAGCTGATTTGTAACTGTGCAAGTTAATAAATAGATGCGAAAGCAGTCAGCATCAATAAATAATACATTGCAACATGATATACACGCTATCTCACTGAAGTTGTCATGATCAACAACCACTGAATATTTATTTACTCATTATTTATAGAATAAAGTACAAAGAGCAGAAACATCATGATTTATGCGCAGTTCATCTTGTCAAGTAACAGCAACGCCGAATGTCAGAAGATCAACTGGACAAGCAAACTCGATATACTTGGTGAAAACAGAGAATGTCATAAATATTTTTTAGTCATTAAATCGAAACATCAATTTGCACATCTTTTATGATCTCTGAATTGTGTCGTTTGTAGGCTGGCTATGTTTATCACTTTAGCATTCATTCGTCATGTCATTTTTAATCCTTTTGAACAACAACGACACTTTGTTAAAACTTTTGCATTGTTTAGGCTTATACGATTTATAAATCAATTTCGTTGTATACGATTACCATTCATAACAAAGAGCTTTTTTTTATTTACAATCCGACAATTTAGTGTTTTGATAAATGCTGATTCCGTAGAGATTATGGATAAAATGTTTCCGTCACTTATATTATCCAAAAATATAAAGTACCTTCATTTAATAACTAGGTTATTTCATTTATTGTTTATGATTCGTCAATCTTGGAATATAAACTTTTACTTGAAAACAATGTAAGCAATTCAAGATTGAAAAAAATCTGATGGTAAATCGGTTTTAGACTTCTTGTACGGTAACTTGTTTGAATGTTTTACATTTTGCTTGGTTTCTAATGCCTACAAGATTTCAACACTATTGTTTTTGTTTCATGATAACTTCGTGTAATGAAATTGTTTTCACTAAACAGATAACCGATCAGTTATTTAAATGTCAGTTAGCATGACTTCAAGAATATCTTGTAGTAATTCTGAAATGCACGTGACAACACTTACTAGGCATCCAACTTTATACACAAATTAAATTGTTACATGCTGACATATTTAGAATAGTGCGCAGTCGTTCTTGTGTTGTGAAACCTGCGGCGAATAAGGTATTAGGCGGCAGGTTATTGATGCAGTATATTTCCGCCATTAATGTTTTAATACTAAATTTTTTTCAACTAATGCTATGACGTTAGTTAGATGTTAAATGTTTCCTGTTACCTAAATTTTTGATTATTTTATAAATTCATTCGTTAGTCATTCATAGATAACGACATAATGAATTTTTAATAATTATAGTGTTTGCAGTCTATCGGCTTCTGTGTTCATCCTACAACACTTAAATTGATCAGTCAATTGTTCTACACACTATAGTTTTACCAGAAAGTTACCATCAGTGAATTTCATTATCAGCCTTGTTTACACAATCAGACAAGTTACTTATTCTTAATGTAGTCGACTTGATTCCACTAAAATAAAGGAAATTTATCTTTTTGTAATCTAAACATATTCTCATGAAACCATTGTTATCACTGAATATGTTTAACGGAAAAAACCTATAATGTCATTAGGAAGAAAATAAAGACAATTTAGCTAACAAGATTTCCTCTTTATTTGTCTCTTATACCATAGCTATAGCCGTATATAGTAGGGTCATCTTTACAAGTTACTCATCTGTTTTAATACAATAAAAGACTAGACAACAAGGAAGAAGGCAATTTTTTGTATCAAAATAATCACAAGAATGTTATGTAACAGTTAGTGTAAGAAAAAGTTGTTTTAAAATACAATTGATTCGGATATTCTGCTGAATGAGCGATAGCTGTTCACTTGACTATAGACACCTGTCGAATATATTATACTAACTATGAACAGATCGAGGATATTTAATAAACTGGTTACATGGTATTAGAAATGTAAGCAAACACCGTAACAAATCAATATAACACTTGATAAATGAAGAAATATTAATGCCATCCGTTGTTGCGTTATCTCATTAAAGTGACGTCACCAAACGGTAATTTGACTATTTGTATATTAAACAAATGGTAAATTTGTCAATAATGTTCCACCTTTACACCTAAAGTATTAGGCTACTCGCAAACTGTAAGTAGTTACACATTTACCACAAAATAATGGCTCAACTGTTCCCAACATCTGGCCCAGTACTTACGTTTTAGAAGTGTTTTAGTCATTTGACCCAACCTCAAATTATCGTTTCAGACAGCTGGCCCAGTGTTTCAGTCGTTTGACCCAATACCAATTTTCGTGGTCCAGTGTTTACACATGGAAACTCCAATGTGGCACAATGTTTTTGTTTACTAGGCATATATCCAATTATGGCACACAATAAAAATACTTATCTATCGATCTTTACCAGACATTATAGAATTCAGATACACTAAGTGTACTTATGATATACGTGTTATTATTCTAGTCTACACTGTCACTGACTCGTAGGACAATGAAAATACATTACCATTGAAACAAAATAATAATAATAATAATAATAATAATAATAATAATAATAGTTTTATTCTCATTTTGCACATGAGAGCATACCAGTTTACAGGCATGGTCACAATGATAAGTTTACATACATACAAATATTATTACAAATTGTCAATGTCAGGACATTCATAACATATACAGATTTGAATTAAGAATCAAATCAACTGCCACAAAGTTTTAACTATTAGGACATCAAATATTTATATTGTATCCTGGTGCTAATATGAATAAGAACCGCGCGCTCCTTGACCACTGCGTTATAATTCCAAAAAACGGTTAAGAGTTTGCAGAGTGGAGTATTGAGCGTGTTCAGATGCAGGATAAGATCAAGAGTACTTGGAACTTGGGCGTAGAAGAGAAGTCAATAGTTTTGTGCCAGTAGGTTCCATAATAGCCATATACATATTAATCTACAAATATAGGAAAGACAAAGACAGAGAAAACAAAACAAAAGCACTGGTATTCTGAGACAATCAATGTGTATACAGGCATTCAAGGACATGACATGCCACTTACGTTAACTGAACGAACGGGCAGAATTAGTATTAATACTTGAGTTTATACTTGGATTAAAGATGAAGAACACTAGCCTATGACTATGACAGGTAACTGGTGCTCACACATTTAGAGTCCCTATTATTTCGCTAGTGGAATAAGAAACAATAGTTGGGGTGAACATTTTTAATGAGCTATCAGAATCGATGAGATGACCAACCTGTTGCACAAATAAAGGAAGTGAATCTGTTTCTCGAATGGCTCTAGGCAAATTGTTCCATATTCTCGAGAATTTATTTGTAAAATAATTCATATAAAGAGTAGATTTGGAATGTGAAATTTTTACTTTCGAGGCTGAATTGCGTAGGTTATAGCAAGAAGGTTCCTCGAACTTAATTGTGCTAGATGATGAAAACGCTAAACTGTTCAATATCTTATAAAAGAAGATTAAGTTTAACTTGAGTCGGCGCCTCCATAAAGTTTCTAGTCCTAATTTAATGCACCTAGTTTTATAGTCCAGAGTACAATCAGTCCTAAAAATACGAAGAGTAAAGCGACGTTGTACCGACTCCAGTTTGAGTTTATTCTTAATGGAAACATTACTGAGAATAAAAGTGCAGTATTCAAGTAAGGGTCTGACACAAACCTTATATAGTAGGATACGAGAGTCATCGCTATGAAAGTTACGTAATATGCAACCCAGTAGTCGATGTGACTTAGATGTCTGCATATTGACCTGTTCTGTAAAAGATAGATCATAAGAGTATCTTAGTCCTAAGTCAACTACTGACTGTAGCCTAGACAACTTACTACCGTTTATGAAGAGATCGAAATTGAGGCGCTTATCTCCAAAACATATCCAACCACACTTAGAAGCATTGAGGTCTAACTTCCATTTTGAGCACCATACTGCGACCTTGTTGAGTTCAGCAGTGACGCTACAGAATGTTCGTGCGAATTCATGGAGAGGGAATGAGTATACTATTTTTAGATCATCTGCGTATAGAAAGGGTTTTCCCATGCTGAAGCATTTGCATATGTCATTTACATAAGCTATAAAGAGCAGTGGGCCTAAGACACTTCCTTGTATAACGCCACTTGCAACTGGTTCTGCCTTGGACAGAGTGGAGTTAATTTTGACAATTTGGTGCCTATGACTGAGGAAGGAGTTCAACCATGCAAGTAATGGATTTTTAATCCCATAAGAGGAAAGTTTGCCCATAAGAAGCCTGTGGTTAACCATGTCAAAAGCTTTAGATATGTCTAAGTACAATACTAACACCAAGTGCCCAAGGCTTCGTTCAGTAAAAATTAAATTAAAGAATTCAAAGTGACAAGTCATACAAGACCTAGTTTTGAGGAAACCATGTTGGAAATTAGAGATAAGTTTCTCAGCGAGTAAATGATCAGATATTTTGTCACATACTATTTTTTCCATTATCCTAGAGATTACTGGGGTGATATTTATGGGCCTATAGTTATGCAAGTTTGTTCTGTCACCTGATTTGAAGCGAGGGCAGATGTAAGAGGTTTTCCATCTGCTAGGGTATGTACCTGCTGTCAATGATAGGTCGAACAGTCTTAATAGGATTAATGGCATATTAGGTCCCCCGAGTTTGAAATAAATAGATGCCAACCCATCCACTCCACAACTACTTGACGCTCTAAGTGATTTGATGGATTTACAAATATTATCATAAGTGAAAGTAACGGACTCTAAATAGTTAGTAGCCGAATTGATCATTTCTACCTCAATATCATCCAGCGGCTTACCTCTGTTAGCAAAGAAATCGCTGAACAGGTTCACTATAATATTATGGTCATTAATCAGTATTCCATCTCGTAAAATGCAGGGAATATCACTATTCCAAGAAGGTTTGAGGCGTTTATTGAACAGTCGCACCAAGTTTTGTATCTTGGAGCCACTGTCCATTGCTGACACCTCTTCTTTAATCGCATTTAACCTGTGGACTTCTTTTATTTGATTATAGGTCATGGTAATTTCTACGACTGCAGAAAAGTCATTTGACTTAAAATAACACTTCTGTAAGCGTCTAAGCTTTTTACGGTAATGAAGTGGTATGTACAAATCATTTGACTTAATTATATTGCTTATCCTAATAGGTGCAATCGAATCTAAACACGAGTCATTAATTTGATAAAATATATCTAGTGCTTCTGTAAGATTATTAGTTAAGAAAAAATTGTCCCAGTCAGAGCAACTTAGAAGGGCGTGTAGAAGATTCCAATCCACATTTTTATAGTCTCGATATAGTCTAGTTTTACGTAATTTACGATTATTGGGGTGACTAAGATTAATATTAAAAGGAAGAGCACATAGAATCATTTTGTGGTCACTAGTTTTGAGCTCTTTACTAACTTGAAGTGACAGAGGAGTGACATCATGACAGAAAACTAAGTCAAGAATGTTATTATATCTCGTGGGACTGTGTACACATTGTTTCCAACAGTGCATTTCTAATGTACTAAGAAGATTTTCTTCATCATATGACAGTCCTCTACCAACATTCCAGTCTATCCTAGGAAGATTAAAGTCCCCTGCGATGACTTTCGCATTATATTTTAGGGCAGAGGTATGTACAAAAGCATTATTAATGGTGTCATCTACAGTAGTCGATGTGTTGGGGGTTCTATATATGCATCCGAAAAGTAAACTGTAGTCCTGAGTATTAACTGATATCCAGACCGACTCTGGTACCTTATCTAGTATTTCGTCATTGACTCTTCTAGACGAAAAACAAACACTTACGTATATTAGACAGCCGCCACCCCGTCTATATTCTCTATTGCCGCGATATAACATATAGTCCTGAATGGCTAAGTCTGAGTCAGTTACTGAGGAGGAACACCATGTTTCTGTGACAAATATTAATGAAGGTTTAGTTAATAAGGCTATAGTTTTTAGAGTTGATATTTTGAACTCATAAATAGATTCAGTTAGAGATAAATTATACACATTGATGTACCTGTAGCACGTGTAATCAGCAGTCACTGAAGGGCGGAGAAGACATGAAACCACAACACATTGTGTCAACCAAGAACTTCACATCAAGAGAAAACACGAAATGGTAGCCCTGAGTCTCTTATTATGAAGATTTGAAATTCGCGGGTTTTGTACAGAAGGAATGCTTGTTTACAAAATAGTCCTATATGTCTTCTTGCAAGTTCTTTGGACACAGGGCATGCTCCTCTGCTTTCAAAAAGTTTATCTTTGATTATTATTATATCTCATAGAAGCATCGCCAAGCAATCCATGATTATGATGCACTGGAGTTTGAGGAAGGTTTATTAAAGTTGTCTGTGAACTCGGTGTGAGTAAGATGTTGCTACAGCAAAGTGCAGGGCTATTATGATAAGTGCGATAAGCCTGCTAAGCTAGGCTTGTATGTATCTTGCAGGCACGTTCCATCTAGTCCTTATGCTGATTTTGTTATTTAGTGATAACAAGTCTGAGTTCAATTGGTGAGGGTTCAAATATTATGCAAACTTTACATTTAAGACATATATGATCTGTCTAGATAAGCTGTTAAGTGATTTAGAGTGCATACTTCCCTACTTAAGAAATGGTGCTTAAATCGGCCGAGAGTGTCTCTGGTAGTTCTCCACTGAACAGGTGGTTGGTTTACAATAAATATGCCTCATCAGTATTTGATGTGAGATGCAGAAAGTCAACCTTCTTAGAATACCTCTGCTTCTGTATTGTTAAGCTTGGTTTAAAAGGCATTTTTAAGAGCTCTGGTTGATCCCTGGTAAAATATTATTTGCAGTGAATGGTAAAGTATCCTGAAACTTAGAGAATATCTTGCCTTTTTTCTGCTTAGTTGTCATATGCAGAGTTTGCCTGAATTTTGTAGTGCATTGATAACTAAGGGTAACATTGAGAAATGCAGTCGAATTTGTTCAGCTCACTCTTATAAGCTGACTTGAAAACCGAAAGCATACCTTATTTCTTGTTAACCACAGTGCTGAAACATATGTAAATCATGAAGATATTTCTGAATCCCTCAATGAAGCATTTTTGTGCTGACAAACTGGCGTATACAAAAATTTGTTACACAACTTACGGATACTCAGAAGTATTGTGTTACTGATCTTGGCTCGGCACATTCCGATGATATTTATTATGCGAAACATATTATAACACTAATTCACAGATCAACCAGTCTTTCAGATTATATTCTCTGCGATTTTAACTACCATTAAGCCGGAATAATATTGTTTGAAACTTGGGAACAGCCTGTTCGAGAATATTGAATGTTTATTCTCAGCTATCTATGCGTAGATTATTAACACAAATTAGAATCTGTTCAAAGGTACTTCAACTACTATATTTATTAGGAAACACTAAAGCATAAGAATACCTAACAAGATGTCAAATATCTAAGCATCCTCACCATTGACTTTGTCAATTAATAGTTACCGTCATTGTTCTTTACAAACTGAATAGCAAGTTAGCATTCGCAACCTGCAACCCAAATCAACATAAGCAACCCCCTACTCCCTCATGATCTACGTACTCATATATTTAGCATTACGATTCGCATCTTTATAATAACTCATTAGTTAACATTTCTACATTTTTCTCAATATGGAACAGGCTACCAGTGGACATGAGTAAGTCTAAATCCCTTCCACGTTGAATTGACCTACTTCACAATTTTTCACACACTCCAAGTCCTAGGTCTCCTTGATGTATAGGCCATAAATACTTCTTACATGTGCTACTCTTCTTTATCTTCTTCGTACTCTCTAATATTTACAGGTATATTTTACACTTGTACATAAACAGCCATCATTTGGAGCGTATCGTGGTCTTTGACCGTAACCCCGTGTTAGTTGTCTCAAAAATCTAGTGTGATTGTCAAAGCAAGGCCTAGATCTCCTTACGTTAGTCAGACAGTGAGGTAGTCTCAACAGAGTTGGTGGCTTGTTTTCGCTTCTTCGAAGCACGGAGAAACACAACATAGCATTTATTTTTGTGTCTAGTTACTGGCCATCAAAATACGACCAGTGATTTAACTGCAACAAGTCTTGTCGTAGTCCATGAATGTCGCTGTTATAATTTATGTCGTTTTATATCTTTACATTGTCTACATAAATCAACACCTACAACGTGAGTATGTAGGAAAGATTGTTGATAAAAACAAGAGAGAGCAATAGATCTATGATTGTTCTTTGCAATAAATATCAATAAGGCGTTTTTCTGAATTGATGTACTCTTTACATCTTGTTGCAGAATTTTCGGTCTTGCAAACAGCTTTGCAACCACTTAAGTAGTCGGTTGGAGAGGCCCAAAAAGTGAGACTTTCCCTAGCAAGACTGTACAAAGTATTGTGTCGAAAGCCCTAGTAAAGTCAAAGAACACTGTGTGGACATGGACTTTCTACTTTTGCAGTCTGTCTAGGTATTCCAAACTAAAAAAGCAATTATAGGGAATGACCTACTATTACTGGAGTCATAATGCACTTCGTGAAGTATCCCGTATTCATCGATGAACTTACTCACTTGATCATCCACCAAGCTTTCTAATTATTTGGACAATATTGGATCTAAGCGATTGGTCTAGATGAGAATGGTCACCACCTTCTTGGAGTAAGAAAGTGATTTATCTCACCCACTCCATGTAGTTCTGAAAGCGGTTGACAGCAAACGATGATTATACTTCTGTGCATTGTTTGAGAACGTCATGGCAAATGTTGTCGCAACCTGCTAACTTATCTACGCTAAGTGCCTTTGATTTTTCATGACTGACTCTGGTGTGAGATGTATTTGGCCTGTGGTTGCTCTAGTAGCTAGGGTAAAACTACGAGTTAAGTTTGGGTGATTTTAGTTTAGCTGACTTGCAAGGTGTGCCGTGAATATATCTACCACAAATTTGTTAGCAAGGTTTTCTTTTCCTGATCTCTCGATAACAATAGTTACTGGACACATTGGTTTTAGTTATTCCATTGGTACGGCAACACTTGTAGCCATGGCGTATGTCGTAGTTGCGATCTGGGTGTGTATCCTTGAGCCTGAGAGAACTACATGTGCGTGCGATAAAACAGACGGTCTTCTTTAGCGAAACCCTTTGAATTCATGTTACAGAAAATACATGTGACTTACTGGTTTACACTAGAACGCATTCACAATAAGTTAACCAAATTACATGTGTAATACCTTGCGAATTATTAACCCAATCCAAGGAGTTACTATGTGTGTAAAGCTTTAGCATTTGTTTCACATTTGTATGTTTTATGAGTTACGAAGTATAAGTGTAACCATAATTCATTACCACTTTTTTATTATATCGTTATTATTATCACCTATCACATCAGTCACCAAACATCATCAATAGAATGTCTGCAGATACTGTAACAACATCTGACCCCAAGTGTCCAACAAAACGCAGAAAAAACTTCAGGCTTATTCTGACTCCGATTCACTACTACGAAAATTCAGAGCACAACGAAATCAATGATTCTCAAAGGATACACTGGATTGTTATCAGAGAACAGTCATATGATGAACATGATCTTACAATATTAGACATACATTGTTGGAAACGGTGTTTACAAAATCCCTGGAAATATAAGAACATTGCACCTATTAAACTAAGCAATATAATGAAGTTAAATGATTTGCATATACCATTTCATTGCCGTAGGAAGCTAAGACGCCTGAAGAAGTGCTGTTTTAAGTCAAATGACTTCTCAGCATTAGTAAATATTTCCATGAATTTTAACCAAATAAACGAAGTCCTCAGTTTGAAGCCGAATAATGAAGAGTTATCAGCAATGATTGGTAGCTCCAAGGTACAAAACTTGATACGGTTATTCAACAAACGCCACAAACCTTCCTGAAGTTATGATATTCTTCGCATTTCACATGACGGTCTAACTGTCCACGGCCATAGTATCATTATTGGCTACTTACCATATAGAATTCGTTTCCATAAATTATGACAACATTTCTAAGTCAACAACGTCACTAAAATGTTCAAGTAAATAATAATAATAATGGCAATGGAGTAGATACTATTGCAGTTATTCATTTGAAACTAGTTGGACTTAATATCCAAATAATTTTACCAAAACTGTTCAAACTTTTCTTAACTACAGGCACTTACCCTGATAAATAGAAAACTGCGCTCATATGCTCTCGATTTTAATCAGGTGACAAAACAAACTTACATAACTACAGGTCCACAAATATCACCCCAGTTATCTTTTGAATAACGAAAACATAGTGTATGACGAAATGTTTGATTATTTATTATCCGACAAAATTATCTCTAATTCCTAACATGATTTTCTTAAAACTGAGTCAAGTATGACTCGTTACTTTGAATTTCCAATTTATGTTTTACTAAATGAATCCTTGCGCACTTAGTATTAGTATTGTACTTAGAAAAATTAGAAGCTTTTGACATGGTTAGCCAAAGGCATTTGATAGGCAGTCTCTTCTGAATGGGATTAGGAATCCATTAATTGCATGATTGAACCCTTTCCTTAGTGACATTATGCAACGCCTACGTTATACACGAAAGCATCAACTGCAACTGGATTACGTAGGATTAATGACACTCGCAACTGTGACCAACAACTTGACAACTGATTACCCGCCCAAATCTAAATCTAGAAGACATAAACATAGCACTGAGAAAATTCAATTCTATTGTTTCTCAATTATGTTTATATGGTTACAACAACGACTTGTCGTAATTTGAGTATATAGCACATCAAAAATCCACTACAAACAATCATAAATAACAAAGTCACTGCGAAGAAAATGAACAGCAGTACTGGTTACCGCCTACCTTACAATTAATAATAAAATGGCAAAAATAAGAATATTTACATTAAAATTAACTAGTTCTGTTCCTTTTTAGCATTCGCTCATGTTTTTAAAAGAAGTTCATTCTCTTGAAACTTTTCAGTGAGTCTTTGTTTTCTTTCGCTACATTCTTAGAGGTTGGTTTTTTCTTGTTTTCTAGAATCTGTTAGGGATTCGTCATCCTTAAAGATACAATGATTGATTTAATTAAACGAAGCTTTATTTGTAAACTTTCATCCCATTAATTTGATTTCAATGTGAGTCCTACTCCTGAGTACTGTTTGACAGTATTTCATTGTATTAATTAAATGATAATGATTTAACCTTATGAATAATCACTGTAAATTGATTGATATAAAAATTGATGTATTTGTGTGAAAATAAGTGTCTGTGAATCTTTTCCTTGATGTCATGCGTCTCAATTTATTGCATCACAGTGATTTGAATCCAGTTCTTCTGTAAACATTTTGTCTGTACTCGGCCTCACATCCAAAAAATTGATTAAAAGTAATAGGTGGAATATCGAGAGCGTGATTGGCACTCGTCTTTATCAATAGTTTAGTTTTATTTTCCTGTGAATGGTTTCGATATAATTTTGTTGTTCTTTTTAATGAGTACTCCTGTGGGTCTGAAAGTTAATGCCTATTCTACCGTATTTGGTAAAAAATAATTCTGCAAGTATCAAAAATATGGTTCTATATCTCCAACAAAGATACGATTTTCGCAAAACTACTAAGATTTAACGGCGTTTCTCTGAAGCTCTTAGCAATTGAATTCTTCACTTAACTGCATAAGTTGTAGTCAGTGAACTCTAACGAAATAGTTCACTTATTTAGATCAACTTTTGATTTGCAAAGTATCAATCTACAATAAGCAGATTATAAGTAGTTAATAGTGAATCCGGCAGTTACAAATTACTCAGAACTATTTCTGTACAAATGATCTAAATGCAATCGAATAAAGCGCCAGAATTTTGAGGTATATAATCAAATGTAATTGAACTGAATGCAGAGATTTAGTAAACTAACATGATTTGACTGATTGTTGTATTCCACGTGTTCAAGGTTATGTATTTATCTAAATTGCTCTCATGAATTTTGTGAAATCCTCAAAAAATTACGAAATAAATAGTCGATCGTTTTATTTCAAATAAGAGACTTAACATTCATTTTCATTGTGATGTCTGATTTCGCTTACATACTTACAGAATTTCTACGATACCTAAGAACTGATTCTACTTTGTTTTACTTGAAAATAATGTGAAATCCGCCGCTGTCACTCACATAAATGAATGTATTTCAATCTGTTTATTACTCATCAATTCATCCTGAATGCCGATTAGGCAAAGTAACCCGCATCTAAAACATCATCGACAGTTATTCTTCATTTTAAACTGCTTCAGTTTGGCAACTACAATGATCACCTTAGTGATTTGAATTATTATTATTATAATTATTATATTATTATTATTATTATTATTATTATTATTATTATTATTATTATCATTATTTTCAAAGTAGATTAGACAACATTTTCACTTTATCATTCTAATTAGATAAACTGAAACAAAAGAAATTTTTTTCATCTTTTGAAAAGAAGTTCATCAGACAGGAAGGTGAAACTGATAAGATTGTTCTGAATGAAAATCTCTCAGTCAACTTTCTTATCATCTGAATGAGTTTTAATGTGTGTTGTCTACACGTTCTTCACGTATTTCAATGTCTTCTTAGTTTTATCTACAGAAATATTGAAAGTAGAAAAATTAATTCAACTTTTAGATTTCTATTGAATATGTTCTCTGTCGATAGCTTATTTCAGGCAATTCTCCACAGTGCAGTTATTCTCTCTCGCGCCGTAATACATCGAACATAACGAGACTCATCAGTTTGCCAGATAATACAATAAAACAAACAGAGTGAAGTTTGTTGTAGACTAATTTCTTTCTGAATGAATAAATTGGATGTCATCTGATTGCGTAATAATCAATAAAGATGAATGGAATTGGGGCAGAAAATTAAAGATTGATTAGTGTCCTCAAAATTAATAAATGAGTGAATAATAATGATGATGACAAGTACCGGTCGTAACATTTACGAAAGTAGTTGACGGCTCATCACTGATTCCTGTCAAGCCCATTCATTTGGGACTTGATTGATGATAGGTATTGGCTTTGATATGTTTTAGTTGAATACAAATATGTCTAGGAAATTCGGTCTTAATTTGCTTGTTACAACCACACTGTCCATTCGACTGTACACTTATTGTTGAACAGGAATAACGTCACTTACTCTCTGCATACATTATGAAGATTTCTTTTGTATCTACGACATTAATATTTTCGCATATTTCAATGTCTTCTTAGTTTTATCTTCAGAAAAATTGAAAGTAGAGAAATTAATTTAACTTTTAGATTTCTATTGAATTTGTTCTCTGTCGTTAGCTTACTTCATGCTAATCTCTACAGTGCAGTTATTCTCTCTCGCGCCGTAATACATCGAACATGATCAGACTCACCAGTTTGCTAGATGATACAATAAAACGAACAGAGTGAATTTTGTTGTAGACTAATTTCTTTCTGACTAAATGGAAGTTAAATGTCATCTGACTGCGTAATAAACATTAAAGATGAATGGATTTGGGGCAGAAAAGTAAAGATTGACTAGTGTTCATTCTAACTCTGTTTTGTAATAAAATAAATACAAACTCTGTATACACCACAGTATTCTATAATTACTTCTACACATCCTCAATTTATATGGGGGATGAATGTAAATAAATTCAGTAACGATGAATATTAAAGAATAATATGTAGAATGGACTTGTCCTACTTTTGATGTAGTTGACCACATGTGTATTAAAAAAATGCCCAACTTAAGAGATCAGATGTTCACTTCTTTCTAGGCTGAACTCTTTTCTCAATCATTGATACCAAAATGGAAAATATATCTCCTTATTATCGAAGACTGAGTCGATAATGATATGAAAGTAAGTGTTACAAGACCGATCGAAGGCAAAGTATGCAGTGGCCTTCAAATCCACAGAAGTGTTTATGGAGCAAAACAATACACATTTTATCAAAAACACTCACAGAATAATTAAACTACACAAATTATCAAGGCAAGTGCCAATCATGCCGTCAATATTATTCCTTTTACTTTGAGTTGGTTGGCAGGCTTGAGTACTGACTTATATTTAGAAAACGAGAAATAACTTAAACATCGGTAAGGCGAGACTCTTTCCAGTGTTGCAAGAACGACTGACTACTGTTGCATGCAAGCTGAATTAATGTGAACTACATCTGCCTGTTACACAGATCAATGCAGCAACAAATTTATCGCGAATAATCGACGTTACAGTTTCATATATTGTGGATGTACATCCAGTTAGTTGCACCTGCATATTTTGGCGAGAATAGAGATTACCATTCCGTCTTTTGATAGCATCGATAATTCAAGAAAACACCTAGTTTCCAATGGAAAGTATTAGCACAAGATGGCTAATATCATGAAACCATTTGGTCAATGTTACAGTGGAAAAGTATTTACCGCAACGAAGAAACGCATCTGAGCTGACAAGACTTCGAATAGTTAGCCCTTTACTAGAACGAATGCCAGAGGAGCATTTCATAGCTGTTGTGCACTACATGCGACATTCAGTCACATGATTAGCTAATATTAAAGAAATCAGTTCGCTTCCTGAAACAGGCGAAATTCAGTATATGCTGTGACCTAGACGCTTACAATTTTAGCAATCAGATGTCAATGTAAAACGTCAGCCACAAATAAACGTTGATATGGATGAGTAATCGAAAACTTTCGATGATGTCAGCATTATCTTAATAGATTCTGTAGAATGAGACGCTAGGCAAAGAAACATCGACGAAGAAGCATATAACACTGCCTTATGTGATGTGTGTCAACATTTCCAGCTACCTACTACTAACACTGAGGAAGTGAAATGGATTGTATGTAGATGTGACGCTATGTTTCATTCGTTTTGTGTTTGGGATCCTAATCCAAGTGATCTTGACAGAGAATGTCTAGTTTGTGGATCTGTAACACTTTCGAAGTGGAGTATGCATTCGTCTGTGATCGTTTGAAGTTAATATAAAATTCGGTAGGTTATGCAGTTTATTTGTAAACAAATATAACAGACACAATTCTTATTTACTATCTTGACAGGTTTCATACGAGAAACGCCGAGAATAATTCAAGCAAATCTATGAAGTGGTAATCGGTTAATGAATGTAAATTAATTATACTTATTTCCAGACGATGACAAATCAACAGGTTCTTTGAATGTGGAAACTGTCAGCAGAATGAAGCTGATTCACAATTATAGACTTAATTAAAATCTTAAATAAAATATCTCTAGCCAAAACGTCTTTCAATCTTCTTTCATAATCGATAAGTTCCCACTACATATGTACATGTAAATGGTTAGATCGATTACTCTATTATCATTATTAGTGCTAGCAGAAAACCACTGAAATGTTGTTCGTCTTCCTTACCAGTAAATCATGCGTGTACATTAAGGGTAATATAAATCGGTTAGACGGATTGCTGACATTTTATCGTGTATACACTGATTTTTATCAATGCGCCTACCACGTCAAATTGAATTCGTTGAGGTGTGTTGTTGCAATAAGAAGTATTCATTTTAGTTTCGTCACTAATGTAACTAAATGGTTTACTTTGAGAAATCAATGGTTACTATGCTGTATGATTGTCATGTAAACATCATTCATCAGATGTGAACATTACTGATTCACTTCGCCAAACATTTTTGAAAAGTGATGAGGGAAACTCAGTTATCTGTCAATGAAACTTGTAGTAAAATTCTAGTCAATCAGAATAACACTTAACTGAAATAAAAACCATTCACCTATGATGAATATCCCTAAGCAAAAAGTGATCATCAAGCATATTATTGACAATCAACTATGTAGTATAAGGATTATTCATGCAACTGAACTTGATAAGAAATCGTAGTTTACGTTAACGGAATGGTGGAGTTTACATATTTAAACGTTGCATGGAAACAAAGAAATGCCTAATGTGAACTGGTACTTAACATAAGAAACTAAGGCTGAATATTTATCGATATACATTAAGCAGTGCATTCAGTGTATTGATACACAATGAAGACAATATTATCCGAAAAGTTATTTTGACAATGTATTATTGGAAACGAAATAGTTTTTAAAGTTACGGTAATTAGGGTTTTCTGTACACCTTCATATTACATATTTCTTTTAGATAATGATTGATAACTAGGATTATGGAGTCTTGGAAATATGGAGGGATCATTAACATGCACAAATATTTATGTGAAAAGACATACGATAAGCAAATGATTACAATGAATTAACTGATTCCAATAGATTGTTACACGTTTGCAAACCGTTTATCATTGAGGTTTGTACGACAGCTTAATATAATCTACACTGCCAAGTTACTACTGGCATTTCTATCATCATCATACTGATACTAGTAACGAGTAAAATAAGATAATAATCAGAGTAGTGCACATGTGTTTGCCTTTATATTTGTTATTACGTTCACTACATAGACAGGGCAAACGAACATCTCCTAGTTTGTCATATCAGTTCGAGTCTAGTTTTTCTAGTTACACGTTAAGACTTGTTCACTTTCAGTATGTGGTTACTAACATTTTGTTTAACATGTAATTAATTGTTAATTAGCCTACTAGAACAGTAAATGGGTTTAATAAATGTTTATGACGACAATTGTCTATGGCAATCATCCTAAATCTTTTATTCATCATCCTTACATGTACTGTAATTCAGTTAAGTTCTTTAATGGAACTAATTTCATGCCAATCGCCACACATAAAAACACTACAACATGTGTCATGATTGAAGTGATCATATGATTTTTTCCATAACTATCACCTCAAACTAATAGACAATTAACTGAAACATTTAATTAACGTTGTATGCATTGACACTTCGTCATCACATTTCAATGAATTGTTACTTCAGAAACAAACAAGAAGTTTGCATTGATTTATTTCCTGAATTCATGATCCAAATGTAAAGAATACAATCTTCGTATGTAGAAAGGGCATACAGAAAACTGTCACATAATTTAATCTGCTGCATAAACCACGTCTTACATTTAAATTTTCCAAATTAGACAGTCTTTGAAAGCATTATCCACATCTACGTAGATGTGGATAATGTTGGAGTAGAAACAGACATTATATAACAATGTCATACTGAACGTTCATTAATAATAATCAGTAAACAATTACTAACAAATGATAAGTAGATTTTCCTATTTCAATAAATAATCAGCTACTGTGAATATCTACTTTATTTGTGTATCATTTGACATTTACAGATAGTCGACTCGACTAATAGTCTACAATCATAGAAATTGAAAATAAAATGAGCATAGTCATAAACGCTTAACTTCTGTGTTAATCAAACGAGTATTATTACGAGGATTGTTGTTATTATTATTTCTGTGTCTTCACTAACACTTAGTAACTGAGTACTGTTACTCAACCTTTAAGTTCTAACCTGCAGAAACTAGAATGACAAATTAAACGTTATCAATAAACTACTAATCAATATGAATGCTACTAACTAGAATTGTATTATTCCCACGTGTTATCAGTTGCGTTATGTTTGATTAATGACAGTTTCCAATTTATGTGTGTATGTATGTGTATTCACTGAATCAGATTTGATTTTCTAAATCACAGTGTTTAGGCACTTTATCATTCATAAACTAGTTAGATTTGTATCAGTGATTGACATGATGTTGTATTTGTTGATGTCGACTACAATGATTTCGACGATGATGATACTGACTGTATTGCCTTTGATGATTGTGACCTAGATTATGATAGTAAAGAATCTGTTACAGATGATGCTAGTTTCAATGATGTAGATGATGATTTAATTGAGTATAATAAATTTTATTCAATCGAATTAGCTAGTATTCAGTGTTATATATATATTTATGCCGTAGAAACAATGGAATTCTCCATAATGTATGCAGAGGGAAAGTGACGTTATTCCTGTTCAACAATAAGTGTACAGTCGAATGGACAGTGTGGTTGTAACAAGCAAATTAAGACCGAATTTCCTAGACATATTTGTATTCAATTGAAAAATATCAAAGCCAATACCTATCATCAATCAAGTCCCAAATGAATGGGCTTGACAGGAATCAGTGATGAGCCGTCAACTACCTTGGTAATTGTTACGACCGGTACTTGTCATCATCATTATTATTCACTCATTTATTAATTTTGAGGACACTAATGAATCTTTAATTTTCTGCCCCAATTCCATTCGTCTTTATTGATAATTACGCAGTCAGATGACATCCAATTTATTCATTCAGAAAGAAATTAGTCTATATTTAACTTCACTCTGTTTGTTTTATTGTATCATCTAGCGAGCTGATGAGTCTCGTTATGTTCGATGTATTACGGCGCGAGAGAGAATAACTGCACTGCAGAGACTAGCTTGAAGTAAGCTATCGGCAGAGAACATATTCAATAGAAATCAAAAAATTATATTCATTTATCTACTGTCAATATTTCTGTAGATAAAACTAAGAAGACATTGAAATATGTGAAAAACGTGTATACAACATACATTAAAACTCATTCAGACGATAAGAGAGTTGACTGAGAGATTATCATTCAGAACAATCTTATCAGTTTCACCTTCCTGTCTGATGAACTACTTTTCACAAGATAAAAAAACTTTCTTTTGTTTCAGTTTATCTAATTAGAATGATAAAGTGAAAATGTTGTCTAATCTACTTTGAAATAATAATAATAATACAAATCACTGAGGTGATCATTGTAGTTGCCAAACTGAATCAGTTTACAATGAAGAATAACTGTTCATGATGTTCTAGATGCAGGGTGACTTTGCCTAATCGACATTCACAACAGATGGATTATTTATGAACAGATCTAAATACAGTCAATCATGTGTGTGTACAATAGACGTATCACATTCAACGACATATTTTCATTTTCATCATAACTAGAATCAATGACGGCCAGATTAATATGATTTTCATCATAAGACTGACTATATTGACTAGATTGAATGGATGAGTGGAACTAGTGAGATGAGAGGAACGGTTATTTGTTTAATTGTAAATTAATCTAACACTCATTGATATACACTTTGTATTCTAATAAAGGTTAATTGAAACAAGCTAAGTAAATGTGGCATGAAAACCTGAAGTGTCTACAAATATGTTTAATCTGTTTAATCGCATTCTGTACATTATTGTTGGTGATAAGTATGCTTTAGTTGATTGTTTCGATGATAATCAGGAGGAAAACGCTGCTGCTGCTGCTGCTTCTAATGATGATGACGATGATGATGATGATGATGATGATCTGAGGTACACAATTTATTTATTTCACATCTCCACACTACTATCATGATCGTGTTGCACAGAACTTGATTTTCATCATGTTCACATTTCGAATATCACGCTCTTACTGATATTGTATGACCCTGATTCAAGTTTGCAGGTTATGCTTTAGGATTATTACTTGTGTTTTAGGTGGAATCCATAGAATGCCAAAACAGCACCCACTAATTTTAGACAGGTGACCAGTGCTTTATAATTTTCAACTGATGTTTAACTTGAAGTCAGTTATTTTGATAACCGGTAATAGATGTAATTAACGCTAAACTTAGGTGTAGGACAATAGACAACGGCGGTAAATTGTGAATAAGCTTGTGAACGTTAATCAAAGTTTGTGGATGTGATAAGTGTATTCGAATGCAGCCAACGTCAACAGGCTGTTCTGCCTGGGACTATTGAACATCCAAAAAAAATTGACCGACATGGTATTCGTCTATATAGTTGACTATTGTTGTATTCAGTCATATTCATAAGTGTTGACTGATTAGTTCCAGCCCGTTCGACAGATATAATCAATGGTCAAGGCATCATTTTCATTGTCACAGTTATATTCATTATCAGTAGATCATGTTTTTCAATGACGTTACGAACATTTCATATATCCGGGCAAGTCGACGATTCTTGTGAGATAGTGAGAGAATCAAGTCAAATATTCGAAATTACATACATGCCGTATTTCAGCATTTAATAAATAGTGCCGTTTAGACTAAAAATCAGGAAGTATATTAAAGTTTTACTGGCTTTGCTTATGCTGCTGCATATTAAATTTAACAGTATCAATTATATCTATAAATAAGTTCGAATGTTGTTGAGTATTAGTAAGTTATGTAACGATTATTTTCAAAAAGCTATAAGTCAGTAGAAAATGCTTTATTGAGGGATTCAGAAATGGCTTCATGACTGTTATGTGTCTTACCATTGTGGTCAACAAGAAGTAAGGTATGCATTTTTCTTTCAAGTCATTTTTTTAAAGTCAGCTAGAGGAACCCATCCGCATAACTCAGTGCTACCCCAAAGAATCAATGCACTACGGAACTTAAGCAAACTCTGCATATAACATCAAAGCAGAGAAAAAGCAAGGTATTTTCTAAGTTTTAGAATACCGTTCCATTCACTGCAAATGATGTATTACCAGGGACTTACAAGAGCTTTTCGAAATGCCTATAAAACCAAGCTAAACAAAACAGCAGCAGAGGTATTCTAAGAAAGTTGACTTTCTGCATCTAACATCAAATACTGATGAGACATATTTCATTGTCAACCGATCCCTCTTCAGTGGAGATATGTTATGTAGATAACTAAATACTTTGTGAGCTGACATCCTGGATTACTTAACAGTGTAATCTTCAGTCGAATTAGAAACAGAATTTATAATTGCGTGAGTATCGTTTTCTAATGAATTGAAAGTTATTTGCTGCACATTTATACCTTTCATGTGCCAATATAAACATGGTAATCAATTGTTCTACAAATACTATTCAGTATTTTAGTAGAATCATCCCATGAGGGCAACATTTCGTCTTGTCTACATCATTAGGATAAAGTAGTAAAACAACTTCAAAACAATTGCATTTTATTCATTGCATTGAAACAACCTTATTTGGTGACATTTTTCCACTATAAGTAATTAATTGCCACGTGCATGTTGACAAACGACCAACGTGACAATGAATAAAGCTGAAGTGACAGCCGCAATGACATAGAACTAAACTGTAGGTAAAGTGTGTGAAAAAGTCATGAGATATTTGAAATCAGAAGTGCAGTGATTCCTGTTAATTACATTTGTGTCTGAGTATACCAATGCACATTCAATTGTTAAGAATTGTTCAGTTTCAAGCCGGTCCTGTAAGTAGGATGAGTAGACTGATTAATGGTAATTAAATAATAATATTCATCATTTTTATCTGGTGAATAATCGTTAACAGTTGAGATTGTAGGAGTAATATCATGATGATATTGTGTTGTAGGTAGTGTAGGCTGATGATCTGTGGTTGAAGCGTAAGTATCACTTTCATTGGCGATTGATTCTGCTAATTGATGATCATCGGTTGGTGTTGTATGAGCTGTGTGATGATGGCGTTTTGTTGTTGCTAGTTTCGATTGATAATGATTTGTTGAATCATTTTCTTCATGTAGATGTGTAAATGACTCCGTTTCTTCTTTTTCGCCGTTACATTCACATTGTGATGTAACCTGAAATGTGTAATCACATATTGGTTATTTTTATTATAATAATCTACTTTAATTTTATTATATTTTTAATAAACTTATAACGCTTTCGTTAGTCGTTTGTTGAATTCAATGCACGTTCGTGATAACCACTCAATTACTAGGAGGTAAAAAACATTCTAGGTCTATTCGTTGATTTACACCCACAAATATTTATAAAATGTAAATATTAGATTGTAACCTCAATATTAATCAGACACAGAATTAACCAAGGCAGTAAAGTTTTATCGCTGATTCATTATAGATCTCTTTGTCAAGGAACTAATTCATGGTGATTAATAACTTTATAATTTCTTAATTTGATAAATCCGATACTTTCCAGACACACTTCTAATTGAATTCCTATAGCCACGTAGTCAGTTTAAAAGTATACCATTTTAGTGATCTTGAAGTAGATATTTGTGTTTAAATATACAGTAACATAAACATAATGATTGATGTCATTTGTAAATTGCTCTCACATTTATCACATTGTACACTTTCTCCTTTCAGTACATAATGTTTATCCACAATAAACACAAGGCAACAAATCACCACCTCCTACAATCCCCAACATCTAATAATTTACATTTTTTTTAAATAAAGGCACACGATATTTAAATGAGATTGAAGATGTAAAAGGATTACGTTGAGCATTCAAACCTTAAACAAAATATCAGTCGATCGGCCCATAATTTTTCAAGATAACTGTGGGTTGAATGTCTATCACATGCCTTTAAGTAGCTGCATACAACCTAAAGAGTGTAGGCAGCAACTACAAATACTGCTTATGACAAGAATGATTGAATTGAAAATTATTTTTATAAGATGATAAATGAATTACACAAATAAAATGTATGTAACGTCATTGAAAAACATGATCTAATGATAATGAATATAACTGTGACAATGAAAATGATGCCTTGACCATGATTATAACTGTCGAACGGGCTGGAACTAATCAGTCAACACTTATGAATATGACTGAGTAAAACAATAGTCGACTATATAGACGAATACCATGTCGGTCAACCTTCTTTGGATGTTCAATAGTCCCAGGCAGAACAGCCTTTTGACGTGCAGTGCAGTCATTCTCTTTCGCGCCGTAATACATCGATCATAACGAGACTCACCAGTTAGCTAGATGATAAAATAAAACAAACAGAGTGAAGTTTGTTGTAGACTAATTTCTTTCTGAATGAATAAATTGGATGTCATCTGACTGCGTAATTATCAATAAAGACGAATGGAATTGGGGCAGAAAATTAAAGATTCATTAGTGTCCTCAAAATTAATAAATGAGTGAATAATAATGATGATGACAATTACCGGTCGTAACAATTACCAAGGTAGTTGACGGCTCATCACTGATTCCTGTCAAGCCCATTCATTTGGGACTTGATTGATGATAGGTATTGGCTTTGATATTTTTCAATTGAATACAAATATGTCTAAGAAATTCGGTCTTAATTTGCTTGTTACAACCACACTGTCCATTCGACTGTACACTTATTGTTGAACAGGAATAACGTCACTTTCCCTCTGCATACATTATGGAGAATTCCATTGTTTCTACGGCATAAATATATATATAACACTGAATACTAGCTAATTCGATTGAATAAAATTTATTATACTCAATTAAATCATCATCTACATCATTGAAACTAGCATCATCTGTAACAGATTCTTTACTATCATAATCTAGGTCACAATCATCAAAGGCAATACAGTCAGTATCATCATCGTCGAAATCATTGTAGTCGACATCAACAAATACAACATCATGTCAATCACTGATACAAATCTAACTAGATTATGAATGATAAAGTGCCTAAACACTGTGATTTAGAAAATCAAATCTGATTTAGTGAATACACATACATACACACATAAATTGGAAACTGTCATTAATCAAACATAACGCAACTGATAACACGTGGGAATAATACAATTCTAGTTTGTAGCATTCATATTGATTAGTAGTTTATTGATAACGTTTAATTTGTCATTCTAGTTTCTGCAGGTTAGAACTTAAAGGTTGAGTAACAGTACTCAGTTACTAAGTGTTAGTGAAGACACAGAAATAATAATAACAACAATCCTCGTAATAATACTCGTTTGATTAACACAGAAGTTAAGCGTTTATCACTATGCTCATTTTATTTTCAATTTCTATGATTGTAGACTATTAGTCGAGTCGACTATCTGTAAATGTCAAATGATACACAAATAAAGTAGATATTCACAGTAGCTGATTATTTATTGAAATAGGAAAATCTACTTATCATTTGTTAGTAATTGTTTACTGATTATTATTAATGAACGTTCAGTATGACATTGTTATATAATGTCTGTTTCTACTCCAACATTATCCACATCTACGTAGATGTGGATAATGCTTTCAAAGACTGTCTAATTTGGAAAATTTAAATGTAAGACGTGGTTTCTGCAGCAGATTAAATTATGTGACAGTTTTCTGTATGCCCTTTCTACATACGAAGATTGTATTCTTTACATTTGGATCATGAATTCAGGAAATAAATCAATGCAAACTTCTTGTTTGTTTCTGAAGTAACAATTCATTGAAATGTGATGACGAAGTGTCAATGCATACAACGTTAATTAAATGTTTCAGTTAATTGTCTATTAGTTTGAGGTGATAGTTATGGAAAAAATCATATGATCACTTCAATCATGACACATGTTGTAGTGTTTTTATGTGTGGCGATTGGCATGAAATTAGTTCCATTAAAGAACTTAACTGAATTACAGTACATGTAAGGATGATGAATAAAAGATTTAGGATGATTGCCATAGACAATTGTCGTCATAAACATTTATTAAACCCATTTACTGTTCTAGTAGGCTAATTAACAATTAATTACATGTTAAACAAAATGTTAGTAACCACATACTGAAAGTGAACCAGTCTTAACGTGTAACTAGAAAAACTAGACTCGAATTGATATGACAAACTAGGAGATGTTCGTTTGCCCTGTCTATGTAGTGAACGTAATAACAAATATAAAGGCAAACACATGTGCACTACTCTGATTATTATCTTATTTTACTCGTTACTAGTATCAGTATGATGATGATAGAAATGCCAGTAGTAACTTGGCAGTGTAGATTATATTAAGCTGTCGTACAAACCTCAATGATAAACGGTTTGCAAACGTGTAACAATCTATTGGAATCAGTTAATTCATTGTAATCATTTGCTTATCGTATGTCTTTTCACATAAATATTTGTGCATGTTAATGATCCCTCCATATTTCCAAGACTCCATAATCCTAGTTATCAATCATTATCTAAAAGAAATATGTAATATGAAGGTGTACAGAAAACCCTAATTACCGTAACTTTAAAAACTATTTCGTTTCCAATAATACCTTGTCGAAATAACTTTTCGGATAATATTGTCTACATTGTGTATCAATTCACTGAATTCACTGCTTAATGTATATCGATAAATATTCAGTCTCAGTTTCTTAAGTTATCTACCAGTTCACATTAAGCATTTCTTTGTTTCCATGCAACGTTTAAAAATGTGAACTTCATCATTCCGTTAACGTAAACTACGATTTATTATCAAGTTCAGTTGCATGAATAATCCTTATACTACACAGTTGATTGTCAATAATATGCTTGATGATCACTTTTTGCTTAGGGATATTCATCATAGGTGAATGGTTTTTATTTCAGTTAAGTGTTATTCTGATTGACTAGAATTTTACTACAAGTTTCATTGACAGATAACTGAGTTTCCCTCATCACTTTTCAAAAATGTTTGGCGAAGTGAATCAGTAATGTTCACATCTGATGAATGATGTTTACATGACAATCATACAGCATAGTAACCATTGATTTCTCAAAGTAAACCATTTAGTTACATTAGTGACGAAACTAAAATGAATACTTCTTATTGCTACAACACACCTCAACGAATTCAATTTGACGTGGTAGGCGCATTGATAAAAATCAGTGTATACACGATAAAATGTCAGCAATCCGTCTAACCGATTTATATTACCCTTAATGTACACGCATGATTTACTGGTAAGGAAGACGAACAACATTTCAGTGGTTTTCTGCTAGCACTAATAATGATAATAGAGTAATCGATCTAACCATTTACATGTACATATGTAGTGGGAACTTATCGATTATGAAAGAAGATTGAAAGACGTTTTAGGCTAGAGATATTTTATTTAAAATTTTAATTAAGTACATAATTGTGAATCAGCTTCATTCTGCTGACAGTTTCCACATTCAAAGAACCTGTTGATTTGTCATCGTCTGGAAATAAGTATAATTAATTTACATTCATTAACCGATTACCACTTCATAGATTTGCTTGAATTATTCTCGGCGTTTCTCGTATGAAACCTGTCAAGATAGTAAATAAGAATTGTGTCTGTTATATTTGTTTACAAATAAACTGCATAACCTACCGAATTTTATATTAACTTCAAACGATCACAGACGAATGCATACTCCACTTCGAAAGTGTTACAGATCCACAAACTAGACATTCTCTGTCAAGATCACTTGGATTAGGATCCCAAACACAAAACGAATGAAACATAGCGTCACATCTACATACGATCCATTTCACTTCCTCAGTGTTAGTAGTAGGTGGCTCGAAATGTTGGCACACACCACATATCGCTGTGTCATTAGCTTCTTTGGTCGATGTTTCGTTCCCTAGCGTCAAATTATACAGAATCTGTTAAGGTAATGCTGACATCATCGGGAGTTTTTGATAACTCATCCATATCAACGTGTATTTGTAGCTGACTGTTTTCAATGTATTTTGATAGGCGTCTATTTCACAGCTTATAATGAGGTTTACTGGCTTTAGGCATAGCAATAATACCTGAATAGTTGTTCTTATACTGCAACTATATGTTTCATGCATTGTACAACAACTACGAACTGCTTTCCTGGCATTCTTTCTAGTAAAGGGCTACGTATTTGAAATTTTGTCAGCTCAGATGCGTTTCTTCGTCGCGGTAAATACTTTTCCACCGCAACATTGACCAAATGGTTTCATGACATTAGCCATCTTGTGCTAATACTTTCCATTGGAAACGAGGTGTTTTCTTGAAATATCAATGCTATCCAAAGGTGGAATGGTAATCTATATTCTCGCCAAAATATGCAGGTGCGACTAATTGGATGTACATCCACAATATATGAAACTGTAACGTCATTAATTCGCGACAAATTAGTTGCTGCATTGATCTATGTAACAGGCAGATGTAGTTCACGTTCAATTAGCTGGCATGCAACCGTAGTCAATCGTTCTCACAACAACGTAAATATTCCCGTTTAGCTTCTTAAGTCAATGAAATGGTATATGCAAATCATTTGACTGCATTATATTGCTTAGTTTCATTGATGCAATGGAATATAAACAAGAGTCTTCAATTTGATATAAAGATATTTAGGGCTTCTGTAGGACTAATAGATAAAAAAGAATTGTCCAAGTCAAAGCAACTTAGACAAGTGGGATAAAGATCGCAGTTTACATATTCAACTTATTGATATTGTCTAGTTTCTTTGTAATACATGATAATTGGAGTGACTAAAATAAAAAGAAAATACACGACGAACATCTTATGGTCAGTGATTTCAAAATCTTTGTTAACTTATTGATAGGAAAGTGATATTATGACAGAAATTTAAACCAAGAATGTTATTATGTAACAGTTAATTACATCACCTCACTGATACTGTGATATGGGTGTCATAGATGAATCACAATTTACCATAAATTGCTTACAAAGTTCAATCTCTAAGCTTATTTATTTGCGATAAAGATTGTCAGCCTTCGATTTTTCCTCCCTGTATATCGTGTGCCGGTCGATTGTAATACATTTAACTTAAACCATTACCATAATTTTTAGTAAAATGAAATTATTTTCAGTCTCAGACAATAAAATTTAGAATGTCTTCAGTAAGTTAACAAGAAGAACATCATAATTTGAAGATGTGTGTTGACTGCCTTCCTCATGAAACATACCATAGAATCAATTTAGGCTCAATGCGACAAGTAACACATTCAATCAACTAATCAAATACAACTACTGCAATGGACACCGATGATTAGTTGGTGGTTACTTGTAACTTTTGTCCAATCAGTGAATTACACAGACCATTGAATTGTGTTTTTAAAGCGACGTAAATGTGAGAAATTTTATTCCTTTTTTGTTGAGAGCAGCAATGAGTATTGATCTCAGACAAATGAGTTCCTTGTTAGACTGGTTTATACCTTCGATTGTGTTCTTCAATATTCTGTTTCTGGATAACAGTGTAGCAGTGGAACCGTATGTAAGTGATTGTATGAAAATTTTTTGCACTAATAATTAATTGAATTCCAGTATACTGTTTCGCAATCAGGCAATTTTCATCTTCTAGGTGATAGACGATTTATACGGAGTCCACGTGCAGATAGGTTTTTGGTAGGTTGTGTAGTTTAAGTAAACAAGATGAAAAAATTAAATGAATTTAGGCTTCTGACATTGGGTTTCAGATGACCGTCAACCAGTTTACTTACAGAGCAGTTTTAGGATTCAGAAATGGTAAGTGATTACATTTTCGTGTTTAGCATATCCACCCATATGTGTATCCATTCAGATGTGTATGCATTTTAATATCTGTTCGACTGCATTACATCATACATAATGCAATTAAACATTACTGTGAATAAATAAATCGAGTGAATGTCGTACACTAATGACGCAATCATATCATTCAAACCTACTTTAACTTTGACACATTCCACATGTTTGATTTGATTGTTAACTCATATGAAACGATTTCATATTTGTATTAAATGTATGACACATTACAATTTTAATATGTAGACGTTGTTGCTTTTATTTAGATGCGATTTTCTTTTTGGCCGATTCCTTTCAATCCGGAAATCCAATCAGGGCGTTTCGAATTGTCGGTGCGAATTCGAGTCAAGATAGAGTGTATGTTCGTTCTTTCGGTAAGTTTACTTCGATTGTTTTCACATTTTACTTAATTGACACTTAATTCAGCGTTAACTAGTAATAATAGTGAGTTTCTTGAAAAGACTTGACAGTGAGCAGACTTTTAAATGTTGCAATTCATAGGCTTTAACAACAACATCATCAACGGCAACAGAACAACAAACGCTTTGAAAAGCAAAGCAGATTCAATATTCTTTCGTATCACATTATTCATAAGTTGTTTAACAGGTGATTAAATGCACGAATCATATGGAGTTTATTCACTTGAATTAAACGATACTCCACTTTGAATCACTTCATAGCAACCTTTTCTCCATGTTCATTACTGGTAGGATACAAAATTTTATTTGATTGTTATTAGTGAAAATGTAATTGTTTACTTTTTTAAATATGCAGGTCGTATGTTCAACGTTGTTTGGTGGTCAATGTATTACTGTCAATCACACCCTGAAGCACGTCGTAAGTGCCAACATGATTTTCTGTTTGCTGAACTCTATGATATTCATTATTATCAAGTAGTCATCAGGGCACAAATCCATTCACTGAATCCTGTAACAATCTACTTTTAATTAGCTACCATTATTTTCATTAAAGTTAACGGCAATCATGTGAATTAATGAGGGAAACTGACACTTACTTGCATATACGTTAAAATAAACTGACTCACTACGTGTAGATTCATTAGAATTTCCACATTCAGCTGAAGTGATCATCTTGTACAATTGTAGTCCAGATTAACAATACAGCTTCCCAATTCAATTAGTCAAAAAGAAACAGTTGATGTGTCTTTGTATTTTACTTTCCAGTCATGCATTCTGAAGGTTGCCTGTCGTCAAGCTAAGATTATTTGCTCTACTCTCTGATAATTTTAAATTCACATCATGTAATAGAGATTCATCAGTTCACACGCTCAGCTTTATTTAGTTGAATGTATTAGGCAAATTATTATTCAATACAGTCAATTCACATTTGCGTCACTTTTTACTTGTTCAATTGTTAGTGATCACGAATTAAGTAGTGTTGAGTAGAGCCAGAAAACCCCCTTGAAACAAGTTCAGAAAGGCGTAGAAATCAATAGAAAACATTGTGTTCAATCAGGACGTAAATACTTGTTTACCAGAGAATTTTAGACAATAAGAGGTCATGTGATATATCTCTGATTGTATAGTTATCTTACTACTACTGTCATCAGTAGGATATAGAAATCTCTAGAAGCCTAAAGGACATTTATGATACTATAAATACCCTAGTTTCTGTACATAATTATACCTTGCATTGGAGTGTTATTTCGCCGTATTTCCTGTCTTCTCTCTCGTGTTCATGTTGAAGTGTAGTTTAAGCCTGAGGAGTCGAATCAAAGCTTACGAGTCAAATCAAGCAATTAACCTAGAGGAGATAATAACTGACGACAAAGTTTTTGCGGTCGATAAAAGAATTCAAACCACGTGTCAAAACACGTAGTTTGTTGATGATGAATTACACTCAGTTATCGGTTGAATGTCACATTTTTGTTTTTTTCATTCTAGTCCCTATTGAAGCGAACGTCAATGATGATGGAACCATTGAATATTACATTGATTGGGTAGGTTTCCAACTTGATGTATATTGATCAATCATTGATTGTAAATGTTGTTATCTAATTCACTACACTCATCAAATCAGTATTTTAATTTTGCTAATTCAATCCTAAGTAAAATTTAAACGATCAATTTAGAGGAATCAAGCAAATCGTGGACTGTCTACGGATCACCTGTAGATGATGATGACTAAACACACTTCGTCAATTCATTAACATTATATTCAGCAAATTAATGTAAATCTGTTTCATTAAAATGGATCATTTTACATTAGAAACCATTGAAATGTGGAATACTCTACAAAATCACTATCGATGATCAAGTTTACTTAATTCGAAATGGACTAACACTTAGTTGGTTAGGTTCGCTACAAATTTAGATGCGTTAGTAGAGTGACGACATCGTGGAAATACACGTATTTTGAGGTAAACACGGATTCATCAAAACCCACTAATATTTTGAAAGGTGCTCAACACAACTACAACTTGCGTCATATTACTTAGTCAATACAGTGACTTATGAACAGCCCTCAACATCAGTTTATGGTTTAAGACGTCATTGTTCATCATATAACTGATTCAATAAATTTTCCATGCTGCTCTAACAAAACACTCAACCACACATAGATATAAGCATCATTACCTTACACAGTAAAATAAAACACAATGTAAGTTGATTTAGCATTGATAGCCATTCATTTTCTATCTTGAATACAAAACGACGCCTATCAGACATCATACAATGTTACCTTTTATTTGTTTCTGTTTCCCAGTGGGGGCGTTCTATACCTGAGAATTGTAATTTGACAATTGAAGTAACCGATGGAATTTATAATGGCAGTGCAGATGGAAGTAAGATCTATTATATCACTGAGTGTATATAAAATAACTAAATAAATATTAATAGTTTGACAAAGTGATATTGATGAATCTGCAAGTTCAATAAATTTTCTTGACTCATAGCACCGGCACAAGCATCAAGTGAACTTGACAGAATTGTATTTACTATTAATGCTGTCGATCAAATGTTTCACACTGATGATGTGTAACATTCCTCTAACTAAACAACTGGAATTTCATACCAGATGACGGTTGAAAATGAAGTGTATACTGGTTGGTTGTAGTAGGATGAATCATGAACTAAATGCTGTAATCTGTTGTGTACACATAAGACACCTATTGATGGCAAATAAATCACCATTCAATGACTTGAGCATTTACCGTTCGAACGTCATACAATTTAAGTGAACAAATCAGGAAGATGTTCAGAATAACCGTTTTCGTCAAAATGGAATGATATCAAAGTAGACATGTGAAATAACTAAAAATGTCAACATTGTTTTTGTGTCATTCGTAATTGTGGTAATTTTCTTATGTTAATTTTTATTTAGATGGGTCTATCGTCGAGGAGAGACTTATTCACAGGGAAGTTGTTTCTTTACCTAAAGCAGATAATATTTCAATTCATGGTGTGCGCAGTCATACGGTTATAACATTCATCCCAAATGCAAGTAAGTAAACTCAACTTCATGAAGTTTTATATATGTGTGTGTGTATGCTACAATGTGAGTTCTCTTCCTCCCACTTGTGTTATTCTAAATCCACTAAATTAATACAAATTTTAATCAAGTTGTACTGTCAATTATCCATGAAGTTAAAGTGTTTAACAATGATAGGTGTTTAGTGAATTTCAATTATTCGGAAATTGTTTGTCTATGAATCATAAAACTTACAGGTGTTACAGTGAACATTAAGTCTGCATCATCGTTCATTTCATACTGATTGTCCACGCTTGTTCAAATCTTCAAGTTGATTGTCGATTGTCTTGTACTCCTGTCATTTACTGTTGTAGTCTGATTCGAATTCATAAAATGTGCTACTGACTTGTTTTACACTTTTAACTTCTATTGAAAATGTTCTCTAAAGGTAGATATAGTTCAGGGTTGTTGATTGTCAGTTCGACACTTGCTGTCGGTCGAAACTAGTGATAACAGGATACTGATAACATGTTGTCCAATACTCGATCTCCAGTTGTAGACGTCAAATACACAATGGCCTTCTCGATCATCTAATACATTTTTATACTGTTTGTTGTTGGGAATCAAAATTAAACAATAGAATTCGATTAAATAGGTCATTCTTAAGTTGCCATCAATAATCTACACTCTAAGTCGGTGAGTTTTCATTATCGATTACTGATTGATATTAATCTAACGACTACATCGTGAATAATAGACAAACATTAAATGACGTTTTCTATACTAACATTTAAGGATGTCTATCACAAACAACCAAAAATGCATGCAATGCTGAGTCAACACCCTATTCCAATTGTACTTGGTGTCTGAGATGTGAAAGATGTTTTCCGGTAAGTAACACACAGAATCTTTTATCTGTAATTGATGTTTCTAGTTTGTTGTAGTTTACGTTGAACACACTTATGTAACTGTTTATATGTACACTCGACTCTCGTGAGCATTTCATGATTCGACGTGTTCATCAAATTTCATATAGTTCATTTGACCAGCATAGCTGGATGACGCCATTTAAATGTTGTAATTGTCGTGTTGAGGTGGAAGTATCACTAAACTCAATGATTTCTATATCATTGAAAATCTACAACTAGATTTAGTCTGTTCACTTACAGAAGGTATGATTTAGAAGAACCTCAGAATTTCTTATGTGTAACAACATACAAAAGCTCAGTTGCATAACTCTGAAATAAACAGTAAGTTCATCTTTAAAACGCATTAATTATCACTTTTACGTAATTACAATATAAAGCATAAGAAGAAAGTGTAGATATTAATGAGTAAGTCAGTGAATGTGTCGGCTTGACTAGGCTTATCGAATTTAATACACCATGATAATCCTTAGTTGCCATGCATTCTATTGTGACCGATTGCACCTACTAACTACTTATGAGAAAATCATCAGATTGTATAAATTTATTGGGATGTCTATTCCTGACAACTCTCTATGTAAACACATTATGAAATTCGGATATTGCAAATCACAGCGTAAATGTCATTATTCCTTACAATAAAACTCAGTAATGGAAATCATTATAGGCTATTTCTGTACTAACACAGAAAACTTACTTCTATTTAGTTACGTGACGAATCAAAAGTAGGCAATTTGTCGGTACTGAAGTTACGATCTAACATTTAATTTTATTTGTTTGTTGGAGATGCACATCGCAACAACAGTGACATTAAGAAATTGGCAGGCAAATCACAATTAATCAGGTAAGGAAAGTGACGCAAGCTGATTATTCATGAATATTAGAATTTAAATCATATAGCGGAGCTTGAGTGAGGCAAACAGAAGTAACCCTACCCATATGCGTTAATATCAATTTCATTGAAAGTAGACGACACGATCACTCTGATCAAAACGCGAAATTTCTTCATGTAACATATTTCACAATAATATTAATAATCATAATCATAATGGAAGAAGCAATCAACTGAAATATATAAGTCACACCATTGATGTTTCCATTCAAAGTATTTTAATAGTTTTCACGTGTGTGTTTTACACACTTCAATTACATAATTGATAAACCCCATTGTGATAGGTTTATGAAAAGTTCTGTTATTTAAACATCATTTCAATGCAAATAATCGTATTGTTAAATCACATTTTCAGAGTGCATCATTGTGTGCTTGTGAAAACCAAACAGTCACTTCACAACGTAATGATGGAGCTAATAAAATCTCAACAAGTGTTCATTGAATAACAGATTCAATCACTATTGCAAATGACAGCATTGACTCACCTATTGATGATCAGTCTCTTCAAGCCACCTTTACAACCTCACAATGTTGAATAATCAAATTCAATAGTGTTGTCTTTGCTTCTAAAATTTGCTTCAAACAACGTTTGTTTTGTTACAATCATTGTAGTTTTAGATTTTGCTTTTCTGTCATTCCCAGTATGTGTGATTTTATTGCAGTTTTTATTCTTAAACATTGATTTATTTGCTAATAATGTAGTACTTAGATTAACAAATTGTCATACTGATAACTCGCTTTCTTTTGCAAATATAATGAATAAAACACGAGCTGGTAGATATTTTTCTTTTTGATGTAAATCTTGTAGACAACCCGGAATGTTGCCTTATAAGAGCATTGAAATGGTTGATACTACTGAAATACTGAATGTTATATGTAAAATTGGTTCCTTGAGTTTAATGAACTGTCAATCAATTTATGAATCGTGATGGCTATCTATTAAATATTAGTGTTTCATTAATACATTCATTATCTATCTCGTGAAAAGAACATTCAGACGTGGATTCAACTACAGTGACACCACGAGCAACATAACAAACGTAGGCTTATTTTATATGTCAAACATAGATGCATTGCGTAAGTTAGATTCAACAACATGATCGAATAGAATTGAATTTCGACAAACAATCCTTCCAGACATCTGCCTGAAGTTATAACACGTTGAGCACACATACTACAGAAGACGTACCTCATAGAATGTTAAACCAAATTTGGGGATTTTTCACTTTAGGTATCTGTGTTCAGCTATCGTTAATAGGAGGTGTATCTAGTCGGCAGACTAACAAGCCAACAGAAAAGAGGCAAGGATACTGAGTTATCATATTCACGTTTCATTGAATGTTGCTAAAAGTATGTTTTGGTTAGTATCGTTGTCATAATATAGTGGATCATATAAAATGACATTCTATATAGATCAATGATCCTAGAAGATTTCACAAAATTATTAAGGCCTATACAAATTTGCATGTGAGAGCACATCATATACGTGCAAACTACAATGTCTAGTTCAAACAGAGTTTTTGAATTACTACAAAATCAATGTTCATATATTCTTTCGAGAAAAAGATGGTAACATACACGAGGTATCCAAATAGTTGATGATACATTCAAAGTCTTGTTTCAGCGTACCGATTGGCGATGAATAGTAGAGAAGAGGATAAATGTGAACTTTGGAGGTAACAAACTTTATGATCTGTATGTTGGAGGGCTATTTCATTTTTTTGGTTGTGAGTAACGTAAACATTTCATTTCTATCACTGTTACGTTCATTTTACTTTGTTTTCTTCTTTAGCGTATTTTACCATTAGTATATTGTTTTTCAGTATCAACAAGTTGTCCATTATTACTACCACTCTTTCATTGTTTCAGTATCAACGTTAGATATGTAAATGGTTTGCTGTGTTGTCAGATTATATGTATAGATAAAGGGATGCATGAAATAGAATAAGATTCTATGTAGTTGGTCTATCAACTTATGTTCTCATATATTCCGGCTTGGGACTCAAGATTTTGGAACTTATTGTAAACAGAACTATAGTATGACTGTGTTTTTGAACCTTGGCCCTGACACATCTGATAGTGTAATTTTTTTATTTACTCGATGACTAACTGTTCTGATAACTATTATGTTACCTTAATATGCCTTGAACCCGCCAGTTTGCTAGGTCATAATGCAAACTTGATGTAATGAATGTGTTATTACTGCTTAGACTAACTAACTATTCTCATGTCGCAGTCCTGCTTATTTGACGAAAATCTTTAAAATAATGATAAAATTTAATTAGAATGAACTTTTTTACGAAAACCGCGGTCAAATATACGTAATAGAAATTTAGTTTAACACTGGGATTTTACCTTAAGAAATACAAGTTAGATCAAGTTTTACAAATGGAATGCACTTAACATCATTGCTGAAATAAGATTCCTTCTGCTATGACTTTCATATGAAAGGCTTTTGAAAGACTAGACATACGGAGAGAATTTTAGTCGATTTAATATTTCCGATTTGGCGTGATATTTGCACACAAGTCTCCAGTCTTCAGCTATAGACTTTTATGCACTAGCCAAAATATAACAACTAGGCAAATGATGCGGCAGTTATAAAATCTGATGTGTTTTATACGTGAACCAATGAATTCATATTGACTATTTTCTGATAAGCTAAAACTGTTACAGGGTAATTATAAGTGCAGCAGTATATTGTGTATTAACCAATATCATCTGAACAAGATGTTATGGTTTACTATCAGTGGTGTAACGTTCTCCACTGAATGTTTTACAGAATTATTGAACACTGCAATTAGCTAGCAAATTAATATAGCAGTCTGTCTTTCATCTAGATGAATAACAATCGAATCGTATGTGAGTACATGAGAATCCTTGTAGAGTGTGTAACTCAACAAAGTAGAAATCGTTACGTTATTTATGATGGATATCTTGTCACTTCTTTTCAATTGGCGAACCTCTGTACAACACTGTAAATTGAATAATGTTGTATTCGGTGATACTGAATGTGAAACATGAAGGTTAGTTGATTGAATTATTTGCAATTTATAACTTATTATTGTAAGCTAACTGAGTTGAAGGTGCGCTTGATTGGTCAGTTAAACAGTTTGGACTATAAGTATGTGTATTTGTCAATGTGGTAGTAATTTATTCCTACTTGATACCATTTCGACAAAGGATGTAGATGTTCAACGTATACGTAGTAAGAAGGGACCGCTTAGTGCTTAAAAGAAGGAAGGAAAAAACAGTAGAATTAGCTTATTAAAATAAACTCACTACAATAATAATCAACAGAGAAACAGAATTACGTAATAGGAAGTGTGTGAATAAAATTCTCAGTCATACAGGTAGTGAAGACAGCTTACGAAAGTCGTGAGGAAAATAATAATGATGGTTTAATTAAATCAATACAAAATAAAAAATGTGTCATGCTCATGAAACTATTTGGTCAAGGATGAGACAGGGGTATTATGAATCTCTTTAAACACATAGACAAGGGTTGCTGGATCGATTTCTGAAAGCTTCTGCTATATGCAATAAACGATTACGGACACCATTAGGAAACTTTAATGGTATACAGTAGACCAATTTTGCATGACTTTAATTTCCCCACCTTACGACTACTATCCACTAAATAATAGAAAACTGAACTATATATATACAATTTTATTTGTTTTCATCTAACAACACTGGTAGCTGTTTATCCACTGATTGGCTAAGATGCCTGCTTGTACGCCCTATGTTGCTTTCTCCACTAAAAGAGCTGGATTTATTTATGCATGGGGAAGAGGCGAATTCAGATAACCAGTTTTTCACTTGAATGTCAAACAAAGTATTCCTGTGTTGAAAATATTTTTGATCGCCCTTGATTCCCTATGATAAAGAATCATATTAGCCACTTCTCCGTTGATTAAGTCATCCGCTAGGACCTTAGTCTGGTAGTCTGCATCTACAAACACGATTCAAACTAGTAGTCAGTGAATTCATGGACTAATTCCATGAAAATGTTGTTCATCATAATTTATTGTTGACATTCTAACTTAATCAATTAGTGAATACCATTGACGTTATTGACATCTAAGTTTAATTTAGCTAATAACAGTGTGATTGATGATGGTTAATTAGAAAATTTCTGTTGAATCACCCAGTAGTCACAACAATCAACAACATCAAGAAGAAGTTCATTATGTAATCAAGCGTAGAATGTAACCGTGTATCGATTCAATGTTTATCATAATTTAATACAAAATTGATAGTTTTTTTCAGAGGGAAAAACGTTTTTCAAGTAAAAAATGAGTAACAATTTACTTCTGTTTATCATCAGTAATTAACATAAACGATTGCTCTAGTGCTAGAAGTAATTAAATTTATGCAGTGAATTAAATTTAATTTAGAATCCCGAATTAGTTTGAATTAGACAGCCACTGATTACCAAGAAGCACCGGACAACTATTTCGTTTTAGTATCAAACTCTTCGGTAGTCCAAAGTCCCATACTATAACGGAAAAGTAGTTCATTACTTCCTGGTGATCATTGGTTATTCAGTTCAGACCAATTTGTGATATCTAATTACAAATTCAACAATCTCGACAAACATCAGTAGTCAATTATTGTTAAGTGAAATCAGTGATCTAAAATGAATCACATGTTATTTCGACTGAGGATTAAAGTGTTCAGTTTAGTTGGATTATGATAGAAGACTGTCTTTGCATGTGTTTATTACTGACGACGAAAATTTCTCAGTTAATCTAAATTATTTTTGAATGTGTCGACAAATGATCCTGTGACTACATATTGGCGCACACAGTTCCAATAGTAAACTATTGCTGAAGTGAGTGGGGAATCATTGATTGGATGGTAGACAACAGGTTCTGGACTTATGAACAATTTTGCAGTGTCCTCCGAAATATTGTGTCATGGAAGGCAATAAAGTGAAATGCAACATCAAGCTTTTTAATAAGAATTTTGAAGATTCTTGTTAAGTTTCTTTTTGTTCATTTAAATGTCAAAGATAGATACATCAGCTAAGCCAGCCTCATGTTATGCAAAAGCCTCAAGATTTCATGAATTAACTTAGGTATGGTTATTTGCAACCTTTACAATCAACTCACTATACGTTTGCGACAGGGTTTAGCTGCTCGTCTAGCCGCAACAGCACTGGCGAAGCGCAGTGGTTTTAAATTGTCACTGATGATGGCTCATAAATCACCTTTTGCCTAAAAGATAGAAAGTGCAGCATTTTTCATCGTGTATGATCTGCACCACTGTCTGGTTTTCATCATAATGTACTCGGACACATTCAACGTCCTCAACTTTTTAAGTGCAGAGACACAATAATTTCTAGATTTCTAATGATCAGACTTAGTGCTGGCTTTGCTAGGTGACAATTAATCTTATCTAACATTGTTTTTGTTGTACACAGAAAAGTACGCGATTACTTCACTAAACCATGGTGGACAACTTCCTGGTTAACGTGATGTTGTCTAGTAGTATGTATTTTTTCGCAACGTCTGTATATATCTAACGGATAAACAGAGTCACCTCTTTTCACTACGACAATAGATTCTATCAACCATCACTTAGTGTGAAATTGTCGAGGTTTAGCCCAATATATCATATAGACGAGGTCCAGCCGCAATTTTTTCACTTTGACTACATTCGACCTAATATTTTGAATCTGTTTATGTACTTTCGTTGAACAGCCATAGTTAGTAAACAGTATGAAGACAACCCCTTAAGAAGAATTTTAGAATAAACCATTCCAGGGGTTGTTTTTGTCATTTAATGTTGTGCATTGTAAAGTGAATGTTACAAAAAAAAAACATTTCATCATGATACACATTCGGCTTGAATATCATGGATCTAAGCATGACAGTGTTTCAAGTGTTCAACAGTGAAGATTTTACACAATCAAATGAAACAATGGTACTGATGTGAACTATTTCTATTGTAACAGTTATTCTGTGCTTTGTCAATTTCTTTTTATTTTTGTAATCACCGTATATTTAGGAAGAGATAATATATACACTGATTGAGTTACATGGTTAGTACGATATTTCTGATTTGACTTTTAATTCGTAATTATTACTACTGTTAATGTTGAAATAGACCTAGACCTCCTGTGATTGATTTTACGTCTTTATGTAAGCACTATTTAGTATCGTCGAGTATTCGGCAACTGTTTCGTCTTAGTATTAAACACCATACGAATGCTCAAGTGGAAAACGATAGAAATTTTTTGACTTTAAATCCACAAATCACCAAAATTCTATTCAATTCTATCCATTTTTCAATTTCATTTCATTATCAAAATTATACGTTAATTGTCTACTGCAACCATGCGAATGTGTCACATTTTTAGAAGCTTCAAGCAAGTTTGATGATTGAAGTAGTTTGATTGATGGTGATCAACACCCATCCGCTCTTGATCCTCCCCCCCACACTTTAAGTCTACCCCTTCACTCTCCTCCAGATACTAAACAGTAAGTACTTTAATCTCCAAATTGGTCTACAAGAAATTGTTCACCAATTCCATACATTCAACACAAATGAAATGATAAAAAAAATGAGTTAAATTTCATATTCATTTAAATTTAATGAGAAACAGTAAAGTAGATGTTAGTTGGAAAAGGAGAAAAAGAGTTCAGTTAAATTTAAGCATTAAAAAATGTAAACTACTTATTTGTATCCTAAACAAACAATTTTCTTTGACACAATAAACCATAACCACATGGATTGTTGCGTAATAATGCAAATGTTGAGTATTAAAATTAGAAAAGATTTCATCGACATTGAATAGAAAAAAAGTTATGAGCATCAAAATTATGTGTTCATCAAGATTTGATTGAATTTATATAATCATCATTTACCTCCCGACATACTGTCAAAAATATCGATTAAAATAAAAATATCTCATTGAATTAGTGCGTGAAGTAAGAAAAAACATAAGTTAATGACAGTGTAAACAAATCCAAAAATAAATAAAAAACTAGAAAGAAAAAGTTAACAGGCTGAAAAGAGAAAGTAATAACAATAAAAAACATTAATTCGAAACATCAATTTGCACATCTTTTATGATCTCTGATTTGTGTCGTTTGTAGGCTGGCTTCTCTTGATTGTTCTTGAATTTCCTATGGATTATAAACGTATCGTGCTTCTTGTCACCAAGTCAATCGCCACATATGCTCTTTAATAAATCTTTCCAATTTCATACGACCTGCCGCCACATACTACTTCTTTTCGACCACCTCATGTGTAGTATCCATCACAGTATACGTTTTCTAATTCATCGACTGTTGAAACTGTTGCATATTTCATGTATGTCGTCCGAGTAACTCAAAAGATGCATAAGATTATTTCAATGATATGTATTTATTTAATTATTGATTTATTTAAATTTTGAATTGTTTCTATGTTTCTGTCAACTGACAGTCGATAATGTACATTAAGATCCATTCTGCTAATTACTAAACTAAACATGAAGCTGATTTGTAACTGTGGAAGTTAATAAAAAGATGCGATGTACTTGGTGAAAACAGAGAATGTCATAAAATATTATACACACTACTTCGAACATCAATTAACACATCCTTCTTGAAGCTTCATGACCATCCAATTCTAAGGGCAAAGTCAAATTTCCTTAATTGGTATTTTGTTTAGGTTAGTCTTTGCAAGTTATTTTATTTCACATTATGTGGTTGCTAATCCAGTGTCCCTTCTGCTTCTTGGTTTGGGACAGGCAGTAACCTTAAGAGGTTACCAGGAGGGGTTATTTCATCTAATCATTTGACAATTATTTGGATTCAATATTTGTTTTGGTATTTGCCACAGGATGGCCATAAAACCTTGGAATAGCAGATCTGTATGGTTTAAGTAGTTAAATGAGATTACAATCTATTACTGATTTGTCCTTCATCTTTCTAAGAACTTTTGTACGCTTTTGTTCAGCTCATTCATTAGAATCTTCTTGTCAGGTGTCTTTAGAGAATTAATGTACGTCTGATCCAAACGTGATCCAAAACGAAAACCCCAATATTCTTATGTAAAGAGCTTATCATTAAATCTTTATAATTCAGAAGTTCAATTTCAGATCTATAAATTGGCCTAGATTTTGATCTTAGTGAATATCATTTCTTAACACGAACTTTGTACTGCTATATGATGTTTTCAGGTTCTATTAACTGTTGATACATACACATAGGTTATCTCGGACTAACCGGTTTTGTCAATGATTAAGCAAAACAATATGTTTAAAGGGTAAACTACGTTTCCTTTAATTATGACATATTGTGATTTGTTTCTCTGGATGAAATGAAATAGATTCACTAGTCAAATTTACTCAAATGCGTTTAGGTTCACGAAATTGGATATAAATGATTATTACTAGGAGAAATTAATACATGGCTGTTCAGGTATAAACTGAACATATGGTGTACAATGGGATAAATACAAATTACGTGTAACACTGCCACCTACCTATTAACTTAAACAATCAGTAGTGGTCTAGAGAATAGTACACAGACGAGTGAATATAGCATATTACAGGAACTTAGAATTACGTCTCCTAAACTGTCAGCGTTGACTTTATGAATGAGAAAGTCAGCGATTTACCAACCACTTTCAATCAATAAGAAGACATTAATTATAAGCGGTTAGTTTATAAGGCCAAAAACAATATTATTACAAGGGATATAAAGTCTCCACATTGTGTCATGAACAAATCACAGTTTCGTAGGGGCGTTTCTGCAGTTAAGCTAAGGAAACGACAATAAATAAACTCATTTATACGATTAAATGGCTGTGGACTACTGGAGTCATTGCAGATAGGCAGATACTTTTTTTGTAATCATAAGAATAACTTGATATTGCTAACATTTTCACCTGTTAATAGATCAGTAAAGTGCTTATTGTGTACTACAATACGATGTTCGCAACCACCACATATGGAAAGTCTATGTATCCAACCACTCAGTCATTTGTATATTAACGTAACTTGTAAAACAAGTTTATTTATCATTGGTATTAAATTTAGCTTCTTCAGATTTATTACCTTCTGACTATGTCTGATTGGGTTGTGCTTAAGTATAGTGCTGATTTGTGTTATTGTTTGCTCAGCAAGAAATTAGTATTTGTTAAGCTTAACATCATAATTTGGGTAAAGGTGGTTTGAAGTGTGACATGTATGCATATGTTAGTGTAATGTGAAGAAGATTATGTGAATATGTGAGAATAAAATTGTATGTTCACGTGAATGAAATCTGATGTACTTTACTTGTGGTCGGTTGGATACAGAGTCCATGTTGGGTGGATAGAAAGGCCTTCGTTTCTGTTAAATGCAGTTAGATTTCACAAAAGTATGAAGTGCAACAGCTGTTCGTCTTTCCTTATAATTGGAAAAATCCTTTTAAATCATTTGGATATTTTTTAATATTGATTTTATGGTTGTGGTATATAGCATGTTCTGCGATTGCTGATCTAATCTGCAATTTTTCAAGTTCAACAGGATTGTTAGGAGGTCGTTTAGTGTAGCTTCCATGTTCTTTGGCACGAGATTTGATTTCTCGAGAAGACTCTCCAATATAGAAAACTTCACATTCAACACAACCTAAACTGTAGACACAATTCTGTGTAGAGGTGAAGGGGATTTTGTCGTTTATTTTCACTAATGCACCTCGAATAGTGTCGGTAGTCTTGTAGAATGTTTGGATTCCATGTTGTTTTAGAATTCTTTGTAATTCATCAGTTGTGCCATGACGGTAAGGAAGAACGGCTGTACCAATCTATGATATTTTAATTGATTTACTATTAGTTAGCAATAAATCATTTGATTATTGCACATTTTTAATAATATTCATTGGAAAATTATTAAGTCATAAGATGCTGATTATATTTTTTTATTCGAATTTCTTGTCATCTGATGTTATTAGTTTATTGGCTCTTCTGAATAAGTTTACAGCCAAAGATATTTTTGCACTGAATGAACGTGCTGAATTGGAATCAATGTATCGATGTGAATGTGAGGGTTCACGATGAATCCTTAGATTAAGAGTTCCATTTAAATTTCTTTTGACTAGGTAGTCTAAAGATGATAAATGATTGTGTTCATCTTCACTTGTTGATTTATAGACTAAAGCTGATCAGTCTCTGTTGCTATATGTGCATCCTTAGGGGATTACCTTTGTATAGCTGTCAATCACAAGTATTATTTTAGTCGTGGCGTTTCGGGCGAAACAGACTGAGTTCAAATCTATGTGTGAAAATCTACATTGGGATGCTGGTACAGTTACCCGACAAATCCCAAATAGGATGAAACGTACGTCCTGGATTCCGCTTGCCAGTCACAATTCGAGTTAAAAACATTTTACATTGTTACAAATAACTAAGTACATATCTTCGCTAATCAATTTAATATTTTTTAATGAAAGTCATGCAAAGTGATTTCATGTAACGATAACTTAAATTTACGGAGACTGAAACCTTTACCTTAATAACAATTCATAACTACTTAATTGTCCGATATACTACTTCAGAGTATATGGATTGATAAATAATGTTGATGCTTGCTTTAAGCTGTTACTACGAAACAACTCATCATATGCCATACTTTACCAGCATATCTATCATACTTCTGTCAGTTTTATTGAAGTCCATTCGTTAAATACAATTGAAGTATAACAACATGATGTTCTATGCTTTTAACATTTAATTTGAAAAGACGCTGAAATTACATTTATGAATCTTTCACATAAACGGTCAAAGTAAAACTATATAACTATAAAAAATTGTTGAAATACAATAATACTTTACAGTACATATAGACTGACATTCATAGTTTTCGATCCAGTTAACTTCATTAATAAGTTAACTTCGACACTAAAAATAACGAAAAATCCTAATACCGTAGTAAGGAGAACTAATACAGCTAGACAATAATCTGGATTGTAGCCATGAATGAATTGACTAAATGTTAACTGCCCGAAACATACAGCAACCTGTAAAGAGGATTGAATAAATACGATTGTAAAACCACCGAAAGCATAATTATACAAAACATACACTCACCCCTCTTCGTCTTATGGTAACTAGTATAATCATTACTTATAGGGCTTTAAAGTTTAGCTTTTCAGAAATTTTATACAATGTAGTCTTATCGTAGTATCCGATTTGTGACATGATCACATAACTAGATGACATTTAAACTTTTACCTATAATTGTCATGAAGGTTATTCGATGTTATTCACTAGGTAAAATATCACTTAATACTAAATAAGTTAATTAGATGGTCACTTCAAACCACGACTTCAATGTATGTCAGTGTCATTTTCATTTGATCATCTAATGATGAATAGTATAGTGGGTTATTTTAGTGCAAATTATGAAGGCATTACTCTCTTTGCAAAGAAATCAATTCAAAACAATTGCTGCGCTGATTTTCACTAATTCAGTAGATTTTCATAATTTGAGTTGATATTTCATTAAAATTTCATAAAAAGTGGAACCTGGAACGTTTGTTTTGTCCTATTCTAAATGTATTGGAATCCCTATGTTGATTTTCTCTGGGACTCGAACTTAAACTGTGTGTGATGAATACTACTGCGTTCACCACTAAACTTTCAAGTGCAGACAATCGAAAATGTGTGTGTATGCATAATTGGGATGTGTCTGTATCTTTCAATTGACGTTACTAAGACCTAAAACTGACTACTGTCTGTTAAATGCATGTTTCCTGAAGGGTCTCCTCAGTACAGAGACAGTTCACAAGTATCAATAAAGTGTTAAGAATGCTTTAAAATGTGCGTAAATATTATGGTTATGTGTTTCATATCCCATAAAACTACTGAAACACTCAAAGACATATTAAAAATATCACTATTCAAGTGTTTTAACCCACACCTAGACATACAACTGTAGTTTGGACTCAGTAGCCTAGTGGTGAACGTGGTGGCATTCAGCACAAAACGAACTGGGTTCAAGCCCCAGTGTAAACATCAACAGTGAAATAAAAGTACATCAAGCCGACGGGTCCCGAATAGAATGAAACGTGTGTCTTGAATTTCGCTTGTCACTTATAGTCCAATTCAAACAAAACAATTGTAAATTTCACAGAAACGAAATTACTGAAAATAGTATCAATACAGAAAAGCCTATGAAATTCAAAATTATACCATTTCCGTTGATTCAGCAGCTTACTTTATGGAAATCATAAAATTGGATGATGCCACATCGATACTTCTAATGAAATATTGCAATCATTTCAAGTTTCCTGAAGATTTAAGTGTATGATGCACAAATAGCTGCATGCATAGTCTTTGAATTTCATGAATATGAAATGTAGTAGAACGTAAAAAATTACTGTACGACGCCTGTATCATATAAAGTACATTCTTCTAATTCTTATAACAATTTCAGTCAGTGAATAATTCATTACATTTATTATCATCTAACAACTATTAGATTAAATATATCACAGATTGATGTTGGCAGGATAGCATCGTAAATTAGGGAGTAGTGGACAGCTGTTTCGTTCTAATGTGGAACTACTCAGCGTACGCACCTCAGATCCCGCTCCACATTTTTCAGGTTGACGAACACCTAACCATCTGCACAAGTAAACAAGTATTCAGTGGCGTGATGCCCACTTCTATCAATCTCAGATATATTGTGAGATGATCATCCATTGTCACTGGAGATAACTCTCTCACTCCCGACAAGTTTAGACACCAACAGTCACCACTTTTCACTCTAAAGTTAATCACTAGTGAGCATATTATTGTAATTGAATTGAGATGCTTATTACTGTGGATATTGATGATTTACATTGATTGAATATGTTATAGAGTGTTAGGTGTTCTCCAACCTGAAGTACATTTTGCGGATTCTGTGATATGCACTTCAGAGGAGTTCACCACTAGGACGAAATAGCTGTCTAGTCCTCCTTGATTTCAAATGGTACTTCACGAACATCAGTTTCTGACATTTTCGATCAAATAAATAATACCAATCTCCATAAAATAACTTTCTCAATTCAATGATAACTATTTGTTTATATGTAGAAAATCAATTGGATTCAATTATGAACAGAATTAAGTTAAAAACTTACTGGTATCATTACAGCCAGTACTCCTGCGACAAAAATTCCTAAAGCCAACTATAAAATATGAAATACAACACAATAACATAGTCGAAATGTTCACAAGTATTCATCATTACAACACATCTATAAACAAGCTGAAGTGTTATTTTTATGATCGACAGTATAGTAATCTGTTCGTCATGTGTAACTCATTATTCTTTACAAGTTGATTTCGAATAGTCTTATTAATTGACTAAGTTGTAACAGTTTAAGTTAACTTAAGTACAGAACATATTAAACAAGTGAAACTCATTCAGGCTAACCAGAATAGCATACTGATTAGCTTGAGTAAAATAAAAAACAAATGTACTTGTAGACTGAAAATACTACTTAAATGTTATAGTGAATACATCGTCTGACACCAACTAGTCTTCAAAGTCTATTAATGAAAAAACAACGAAACTGAACTAACCGGAGGACAATTTATAAACATATTGAAAAGATTAAAACATGATTCTGTACTATAAATACACATTAAAACATTCGAGAGACCATCAAGTTCATTTATAACTTGATTATACGATTTACCAAAAGTTATTATAGAGCTGAAGTAACTCTTCGCCTTCTCCTGTACATGGTTGGATCATTATATCAAACCAATTTTATGTGGATAACACAATCACTTACAAAGAAAAGTCTGTAAGTACTCGTTCTATACATTTGAGTTTACGGATACAATAAACATCGTAGATGTTTCAAATATGAATATGGTATCACCAGATGTAAACTCACGATACATAAATATTCCATCTGATTTGTAATCATATCAATACCAGTGGAACAGATAATTGGATCTTTATATCATATTTAAACGCATTTTTTAGCTTTACTGTAAAAGTATGCGGACAGGTTTGACTGAATATTCATATGTTCACCACTACGGCTATATTACTAGCTGATTTCTTCAAGGGTAGATTGGGAACCAGTACATTAGTGACGCAATTCTGTAAACCTCTGTTGTACAGTTGGTATATAGATGGCATATTTACAATATGTGATAACAATTCCTACATTCTATACTTCCTTAGATTCTTTAGTAGATGCCACTAAAACTCACGATGTGATTTGCAATCATCATTCCTAGAAGTTTAATTTGCTAAAAGATATTATTGATCACTGCAGATATCAATTTATAGGAAACTAATATAGAAAGCACTAACATCCACAATTCGGTCCTAATAATAAGAAACCGCAACATAATCCACTTCCTATGTTCAAAATATCATATAATCTATTCAGCGGATTACCTTGATAAAGAACTGGTCATTTTGTGATCTACTTTCTTATAGATTGGATGAGCTGTACTTTTTGTCTAAAAGAATATGAAGCATGAGCATTCGCCACAGACTAAACATACTGTTCTAGAGAAAGCTTTATATGTAAACTCTGCATTCAATGGAGATGTTGTGAGTGATAAAGTTAAGACATCTTTGAAGCGGTTTATTAGAAGGACGTTTGTTGTAGCAATTCGTGTGACATTCGGAGACCTTTCACCTATAAACCTCCATCAAAGGACTAATTACCACAACTGACGATCTCTTTATAGATCCACTAGTTTACCTGGCTCATGTGAAGCTAGGTATGTAGGTTGTTAAACAAAGCCACTTCTTCTCTATACACAACAGGATCTTCTAGCACGGCTGAACAAACATCATCGTAGATTAATAGCCTCTTCTATTCAGTATTGCATAGTAGGTTCATGGCATTCAGCCTCAAACTCATCGCTTAACATAATTTACTGAATTCAGTTAAATATACCAAGTTACATACGTTTGTATCTACTAAACATTACAAAAGCCAGAGTCGTTTACACAAAAGCAATTTGTTAGATTTATTTTTACACCATAGGGCCTAGTTTACATTATATGATTTATTTATTCATACTTCTCTGTATCTTTATATATCATTTCTGTTTCTAGTTTTACTATTTACTTTCACTGGAGTGGCTCAATACGTAATATGGATGTTAGATGCTGAGCACTAGGAAAACATGTCAAGTTAATCCATGTCGTAAACGTTCATCGATTTTGATGGTTGAGACATGTTTCGCGTAAGCACGATCACCGCATGTCTCATCGCTCTATATTAGCTATAGTAGGGGAAGGATTGAAGAACGGCAGAGATGGCCAAACCAAAAAATGTCATCTGTCCTTGAAATATTTGACTGTTGATCTAAGCTATGTTGTTAGATGTAGATTGTCTGATTAGGATTTGTGTGATAATCGCCAAGAGTGGCTGGAGACAGTGGGTCACATGGCTCAGAATCGGTCTGAGTGGTATAAATGTATTCACTCTTCTTCCAGAAAAGAGTAATTTCTATTATTGTTGCGAGCACATATTTGCTTCATTTCTTCCTGTTGAATTATATTGTGATGTTATTCATTGTAAATGTGATCTTGTCGTAATAACGTGGTATAGGAACTTTCTTCAATGCTCTTATGTACCAGGTTCTACGTTACCATGATTGACTAATTCACTTTCATTAATATATTCATTACCAGTACTATTATTTTATTATCACATAGACTGTCATTAGCCAAATTTATCTAGTTTCATGAACTTATTGTTAACTTAATCTATTTTACAGGCCTTTTCGTCAGAAGAAGAACTAAAAGATTCACAAAACATGGGTGTCTAGTGTATAAAAGACATATGAGTGGAATAAGTTTGTAAGTAATCTCACCGAATGAAATTAAATGCAACAAAAGTCTCTATTACTATGTCACCACTTTAATGTTTTGTTGATCTTCTCTTAATTGACTATATGATTATTTAAAAACTGGTGTTCAAAACTTCACAGAACAGCAAATTAAATTCTTACAATTATAATATTGACCTATAACTTAACACACACCCATCTGATTGTTCAAGGTATCATTCAGACAATAGAAATTCAATTTTTCAAGTTATGAAATTTGTTTAACTTCACCCCTACTTACAGTCCCTTCATCACTATGATCAATTTGAAAACCCAGTAACAGATTACCAATGGACAGTTGTCTTATTGTAGCTTAATAAAAAGGTGGTTATGTGACTTACTATATCGTAATGATATACAATGTTGAAATGAATCCACTGAAAAGGATTCCTTAACTGAAAACAACTTCGTTTTTACGGAATGTAATGCCAATGGATGATAATGTTTAAAGACAGTTTGATCATTTTAAATACAAAATGACAAATTTATCAATTTAGTTTGCTTGTACTTACGTTTGGATAACTTCCAAAATAAACACCAATATACACTATCATTGTTACAATCAGTACAACTGCACAGTATATAAGAAATGCAATTGAATGATTTCTTAAGTCACTTTTGATGAATATGCCTATCGTAGCGAGAACTGAGCATAAAATCAGAGCTCCAAACCATGCTCCAACTTTTATCAAAACGCTCACATTTATCACAGGATATCCCTCGGCGACTGAAATACATATTGCCTGTAAGAACAATGTAAAAGCATTTGTTAGACAGTTTCGATAAGTATAGTAATGTTACAAAAAATGTACTTCATAATCAAAAATCTAAACCTATTATTTACTTCAATTGATAGATTCATGAGTAATGTAGATTACTGATGGATTTATCAAAAGAATATATTCAGTTTGATGTTTATATTCGTCATAGATTGGTGTTAGTTGAGTTCCAGTGAGAACCAGAGAGCACTAGACAATTATTATATCGTTTAAGTATGGAACCCCTCACTGGTGTTACCCATCTGACATCAGTCTGTGATAAATACACACATATTAAGTAAAATTTTCTCTACACAACCACCTAAAAATCCATCGAAATGTATTTTAATTATTTCACAAACTAATAGATCGAAAATTATTATCAAGTGATTGTGTCATTTATGTCTGTTGTGGACATTGTGGAATTTAAATTGAACAACACTTATAGATACACGTTAAAAGGTGAATATCATTGGGCAGATATCTCGTCACAGTATGATATTTTTCAGTTGTGTGTACAAATGTCCACATATAAAATAGAATTTAAGAGCTTCAGGCTTGAAGCCTTTTGTCCAGTAAAACTAATGTCTCACTCGATATCTCAATTTATATCGTGTAAAGTAAGTATTTATCTCCATCCGGACCTAATCAAAGTGAATGAGCCAGTACATTTGTACATACGTATTGCCATTTATGTTCTGATAAAGTCATTCTGATATCTACCAACGTTATGTGAACGACGTACAGTTTACTGCGACTAATGACTAATGTGCTCAACAGATTATCAACACTAGAATAGAGCAAATGTAATTAAAAGATTTAGTAAACATAGTAGTAGTTGACTGAATTTATCCCAGATTGATGTTGATAGGGTGCCATTAAAAACCAGGAAGCACTGGACAGCTATTTCCTCTTAATATTGTAATCCACAACAGTGCACATCCCAGATCCCGCTCCACATGCTTCAGGTTGGTGAACACCTGACCGTCTGCACAAGTAAACCAGCATCCAATGGTGCGATTCCCACTTCCATCAATCTCATAATATACTGTGCGATGATCATCCATTGTCACTGTAGATAACTCTCTCACTCCCGACAAGTTTAAACACCACCAGTCATCACTTTTCACTAGAGCTTCAGGATCACTCTAATGTTAATCACTAGTGAGCATATTATTGTAATTGAATTGAGATGCTTGTTTCTGTGGATACTGGTGATTTACATTTGATTGAATATGTTATAAAGAATTAGGTGTTCTCGAACCTGAAGTGCATTTTGCGGAATCTGTGGTATGCACTGCTGAGGCGTCCCATACTGTGATGAAACAACTGTCCTGTGTTGTTTGGTTATACGCGTTACCCTAGCAACATGAATCTATAACGAATTCAATCAATTAAAAATTAATACCAATCTTTACAATCCACCTAAATTAAACATTATAATAATAAATCCTTACATATACAGTTAACACCATTATATTCAACGGAAATGTCTCTCTCATTTTCTGCAGAACAGTTAACATCGTTCCTAGAAAAACACTAATAATTCTGAAAAGAAAATAATGATGATTGGAATAAGTATGTTATATTTTTCAAGTATGTGATATGAAAATACTTGACAAAACAGTGTGATACTTTAACACAGAAGTATAAAGATGCCTTGGAACTCTCTAGATGTCGAAATCAGTTAAAGTTTTCCTTGAATAACATTGGTTGTGACCTGGTAATTACTCAATAAATCATACATTACATTCCTGAATGTTTATTGCATACAGATCTTCTGTTATCTTATAGATAGGTACAAGTGCATGTATATAGAGCCATATGCTCTTATTGTTTTATTATAAGTCCCTTTCCATTTGAAAATAAACTTGTATAACATAATACAGTGCTCATTACTTCTAATGTGGATTATACTTGAACCATAACATAAATTTATTACTGTCTCACTTAGTAAATGACCTCCTTATGTCGTACATATGGCTTGAAAATTTCAGCGAACTGTTCAAATTGCGATCTCAAAACGTTGTTTTCTGTGATCCCCTACAAGTGATCTCCTGAGTTTACTCGAAAACGATATGCAAAACAGTGGATACCCAAAAATATTGAAATAATCATGTAAACTTGAAGTGAACGGATGTCATGAAACGAAGAACTGATTGGAAAGTTATGTAAATGTTATTTAACATTTAACTAATTTGACTAAAACTTATAAGAGGAATTCTTCCGTAGTTGAGTCCTGAATCTATACAATTAGGATACTATTGTTAAGCTTGTGGTGTTCATGGCAAACCAACACTACAATTCGCACATACATGTGTATTACCTTGTACAATATAAATGATCTTGTACCCAACCAAAAGCACACCATCATATTTACCAAAAAGATCGTCAAACATCTAGTCAGCGAAGTTAAGAACAGGCACCCCCCACCTATGCGTGCTCGTGTTATTCAACCTAGTTTTTCCTTCCACTCTACTACCCACTTTCTTACTCGGTAACTTCAGCAAAGTGGACTTTCTTGGCTGATTATGACATCCATATTAGCTACCAGTCCCATTCATTTGATACAGAAAAGCTTGTGATATACCAACCGACGAGGTTCAGCAAAAACCACGTAAAGCCGATACAATGACAGGTTCAACGGGAAAATAAACTAAAATACACATGGTACCATAATGTCAGATTCATGTATCAAACACTAAACTTAACAACTATTAGCCTCAAGCCTCGCCAGAGCGCTTGCAGAGCTGTATTTGTTCTCAGCAAGAACGCATAATGTCTAGGCAAGGTGAGCGAAAATTGGTTAAGCCAGAAGTTCATTTACATCTCAGAGGAACAGCAGTCCAAGTTGAAACCTATTAGGGGCTTACTAAATTATAGAGTATATTTCTGAAGGCGAGAGTCACCTACAGGTACCCATTTACTTCACTATGAACATCTACATTGTGCCTTACAACTCACATCCCGATTTCTGAGGAAAGAGGTATATATGCAACATTTAGAAATTCCCCTCTGTTCCCACCATTATTGGCCACCATTTTTAAAACTAATAACAAACCACTACACGTGAATATGTATTACTAGTTCTTTTTCAATAAAAGATTCCTCATTTTAATGAACAATTTATTGAGTGTTGGGAAACGGGTATAAAAGGAGTATAAAGTGTAATTTCCTTGGTAAACGTTAATACTGTATTTAATGGTAAAATATTTATCTTAAAAACTCACGAAACATCAGTATTGATAATTAAGTGAATAGAACTGTTAACATCGAAACATCCAGAAGATAAATGTTATTAGAACATGGTGGTATAGGTATGGTGATCTTCGATACTTAGGTAGTATGAACCTATAAATTCATATGATCTGTGTGTACTTTTATTCTTGATGCTCTTATAAACGTGCGACTTTTTATAATTCAGGTATTCCTCCTCTTCCACAAACACTTTTGAGTATCTACTTACTTATCTTTTGTTACATTGTTTAGGTACAGTAAGTTAAGTGATTTTCTATATTTGGGACATTATATATATACATAGTTAGATTCATTATTTTCTTGATTACTGGATTGCTTGATCACTTGATTACTGAGTTCTGACTGCCGATTGCTTGTGATTCCACTACTAGTTACTACAATAAAACTCTGCTGCTACTACATCTGAGTTCTCATTGTGTTACTTAGCGACGTTTTTTAGAATACTAAGTACTAATAAGAACATGGCAACATGACAATTCATCTCATAACTATGAAACACTAGAATATGATGCTGATAAATTGATGAAATACAAGTGAAACACTTGTACAGTTTCCTAAGTGTGTTTCCTATACTACCAGTAACTGTTATCCAACACCCCCCTTCCCTCACTATCTGTTTATAGTCAATACGTCAGAGTGTTGTCACAACGAATACTAAGTAAAAGTTTACTTTATACAAAATCCCGAATGTTATATTTTTCGCATCAATTATCCTGTAGAATTTCATTCATACCAGCATCATATTTCAAGGCCAACAAACAACAGGTAAACTTACATGAAAACAACTGTGAAAATTATAACACATTTTTCCTTTTTGAATGATTTTCCCCTATTAAATAATGTTTTCTATGATGTTTCAACTTACAGTAAATCCAATGTTAGTGTTATAGTAATTGAAATGACTGTCAATACACTGATAAGTATCCAAACCTGAAATTAAGTAATCACTTCAATTGACAATTCACCATTGTTATATATGATAGTTTAGATTGTAAATTTTGTCTCTTTACAATAAGATTGATTATGTAATTCATTTTCTAGAATATAGAAATAATGATTAGTTCATATCACATTCAATGATTAGATTGAGAATGCTTGTTCATGACAATAGACGACAGAAAGAAGTAGAAAATGATTGTTGTTAATTTATATTTCAATAAGTTCTCAAAAAGTGTATCAACTTCGATATAGAACATCAATAAGCATGATGAAGTCAATTAATTTCCTAATGGAGATGTTGATTATGATGCATATAACAATAAAGTTAGGTGGAATTAAATCGTATATAATCCTTAAAAAAATTCAGCTAAATAAACTAAAAGACCTACGTCTGAATCTACTTTACATTGTCAAAACTTCAGTGATCCACAATTTGAAGTTCAAGTTGTGTAGACAGTATGAAAATTGTAAGATCACTTTCTTTACCATGACCTAAGTTTAGAGTTGACATTTCGTGTACAACATATCAATTTTATAAATTTAATGATTAGTTGATGTAATAATGAAATTCGTTGATGGATAGAGATTTTTCAAACTGTTAGAAACGTATTATTGAGATCTGGATTCCACTTGTCAGTCACTATCTAAATCAAACAATACTTGTGATTTATCGCTATGTCGAGGCAATCCGCTTAGGATGTACATATGGCAATAGAGACTGATCAACCTCACTTAATAACAAATCAACGCGAAGATTCAAATACACTCGAATAAAATCTGATTACTTGAAAGCATTACGCCTCAATACATAACATATATTTCAACCAAACATTTGTATAGGTTTGCATTCAACTTCGACTGATTCATTCAACTAATAACTTATATCATTTCAACTAACCTGAAGTCATAGACTGTAGGTTTCTAAAAGTTCTCTCTGCCTTATGCTATGCCACTCTATATTGTTAACAGTTAACTTTGATTTCTAAGTGTATAATTTGATCACAGTTTGTCGAAAACGATGTTCCTAATTACCTTGAATACTGTAAGTGTTACAACATGTTGTGAAAGGCAAAAATTGCTCTGATTTTTTGCAAACTATGATCGTATTTTATCCTTAGACACCACGAATTATTCATTGTTTTTTTCTATCAGTAGATAAATTACCAACATCTATTAATACTCTATAACGTGCTACACAAGTACTTGAAAATATACACGCATACTGTAATTGCTTAGGAAATTTCGATTTCACCCTACAATTGTTTGAATGACGTAGTGTGATATACGGTCCTAGAACGTTTTCCTAATCAGAAGGAACGAAATGTACACACCGTAATATTTTGATACAATACGACATTTTCGGTTACTTATATATCAATACTATAAGCATGGTATCGACTACTTATCACCAGAAGTCAATAACTACGTTTACTACACAACTAATATTACTAGCTTTGGAATTAGTTTCTCAGTAGACGCAACTACATGTAAACTCAAATCCATAATATTGCCTTCATGAATATGACTGTTCGTCATTAAGATAAAAGGTAACAACATTCAGGAATGAATAGTGTATAAACCTTCTACAAACCAGTGAACTGAATGAAAACAATTGTTAATTTCATATTGGAGAAATCAAGACAAGGTGTATAGTAAAAGAAAATTAGGGAGGGGGTGAGAAAAATTTTATTCCTACAAAAAATTTGTACATACTAATGGAGTCATGTACTATGTTTACATATTGTTGTTGTCAATAATGGGCTTATCATTACTACTATTAATGTACACCTTGTCACCTATTATGATCAGTTATGTAATTCACCTGTTTCATTTTAATCATTGATTCACATAAATTGGTTTAATAATCTTCATATTCGTATATTAATACTACTGTATTATATTAGAGTAGAGCTTGATCATGATCTCATTGAAAACAATACTGTTCGCTTATGTGTATCGTTATTATCTTAGTTTATGATCAACTTCATCTGATGTTTATTCAGTTAATGATTTGTATTCTACTGTTTCTTTATATCTCATTCCCACCTCTAATATTACTATCCCCATTCACTATTATACCAACTATTATAATGATAATTGACATTGTCATTACAATTCTTATTGTCACAAATGAATGTCTCCATCCATAGCTACCCGTTTTTCATTAACACATCTTTACTGTGATGTAATGATAATCACAATTACTTTGTCTTTATCCTACTATTTATTCCAGTTTTCATGCGTAAAACAAATCCATATTTCCTCCAATTACTAATTGATTATTTAGAACACTAGGCAGTGACAATATTTCATATGACAACTAATTAAATTTCTTAAAATTAATCATTGAACTATGATTTATTTCATTTATACATAATAATAAAGCTTGATAATGAACTCTTTAATAAGAGATCCCATCACACAACAAATTTGTTCTACGATATAATGAGTATAAATTTAAAGTAATTTAATGTTCAAAGTTAAGGGTTCATCACGAAGCCTGATGGTCCTAGGATTGATTCTGTGATGGTTTGTGGGTAGATATTGTTAAAGTTACATGCTAGGACGAAAGACTTATCCACTGCGTCCTAGTCTTCACTGATTATCTGACTCAGACTAATCAGTGATATCAGATTAAAATTCAATCATCTCTGCAGCCATATCCGACTGCAATCATTATCAGCTCACTAGTGACTACCTTCTGAAGGTGATTCATAGACCTGTACTCAGATGACGTTACCACTAGAGTTCAGCCATGTGAGGCTCAAGGAAGTTAACCCCCGTTGGTAATAGATAAGATTGAGCAAATCTATCGACAGTCGTGAGTTAAAAGTATCAACCGTTTAAAGCCGGCAAAGTAGTTTACCAAAAAGCCTGAAAGTTCTTGCTTCAGTTCCTCTGGTAAGTCATGGGCCTAGTAATTCTAGAGAATCCAGTACTAGTACTAAACACCTGTCCAGTACTCACTAGTTTCCTTTAGTTGTCTAACTATAATCAATTTAAGATGTCATATTAGAAATTTTCTATTCAAAATGTATCACTAATTAATCAATCTAACTGAAAACAATAAAAACACTTCATTAAATAAATTCAAACCTGTTCAAAATTACTCCAATGACAAAATGAAATCACTGAAACATGATACTGTCTTTTATACTAATACTATGTAAATAAACAAATAATTGAAAGAACTACCAATCAAACAATTTAATACTACTTAATGAATAATCGATCAAATTCAACGCTCATTATATCGTGAAATGAACTTTAAACAGAATGACAATAAATAATTTAATGATATAACATGGAACACTCAAATTGTGTTCAGAGTACACAATGATTGATTTCATGATATTCTTGTCTTATCATATAAACCAAAACTACTTATTAATTAAGATGAATTTGTATCTTCCATGGTGATTTATCATAAACTGAAGCTGGTCATTTTCTGTAGCTATATGTGCATCCTAGGCGGATTGCCTCGATATAGCGGTTAATCACAAGTACTGTTAACGTTGGATTGTGACTGGCATGTGAAATCTAGGACAAGCGATTCTTCCTAATTGAGACTTGTCGGCTTGATATACCTGCATTCCAATGTTGATGTTTACACATGAATTCAAACTCAGTCCGTTTCGTTTTGGCACGAAACGGATGCGTATCCTGCATTCCGCTGCCAGTCGTAAATCAGCTTAAACACTACTTACTAATTATTGAATTAGTTTACAACTAGTGACATTTACACAATGTATTTTCATTTTCGCAGCGTCATTAAAATAAAAGTCCAAACGATGCATTTCACTCCAGTTTGTATTAGCACAAGATCTGTTCATAATAAATAAGAAACATTATTATATCAATATTTTGAAGATGATCTCTTTCTCTCTCCAAATCGTATTAATGCTAGTGTCACTAAATACTAGGGAACACTGGAAATCTATAATTCGGTGATATAGGAATCCTGTACAGTGTGCTACCTAAACACTAACACTATTCATATCTAAGCATTTTAAATTTTCCTGTGAGTCCTTAAATTAATGAGTTTGAATTTATCATCAATCAACTTGAGATTATTCATAGTCATTGATGATGACTGTTTCTTCTATGATATTTTATTGTCTCATTTAAAGTAATAATCAGTAACAAGTTTGATTATCATGTTACAACTACTTCGATTGGTAAAGTCTGACACAAATACAATTTTAAGTGAATTATTGAAAATAAAACAAATAGATTTCGGTATATTGTTGAATGAACTTCATTACATAATTCTGATATTATTCTTTCTGCCAACACAACCATGTTCATAAATCTGCCCCCCCCCCCGTTTATAAGCAAGGCAAGTAAGAAAAAGCCAATAAGTGTAACATGGATTCTATTTATATTGTTACTATCAACTGTTACTTGTAATCTGTGTAGTTTAGAAATCTAAATTATTAAGTAGAAATTTAACATAGTTATGTAATGAATTGTAACTAAGTGTTGTGAAAATTGTTAGATGAAGAGTTGACTTAGTCTTCTTGAGATTAAGCGTTCATCACAAAGCCTGTAGCTCATATGTTCGATCAACTGGGGTGTTTGTATCACCATACTAGTATGATATGGCTATCCAATATCAGGGCCTGGTTTTCATTGGTTAGGCTAACTCCTGCTAATCTGTAAAATAAACTTACGTTGTGAAGTCAGTTGAAATTAAAAAAGTGCCTTCAATTTAGTAGTCCTGATTATTAACTATTCTTATTAAATACGATGAGTAGACGAAAATTCCTAGAACAGCAGATAAAAATTACAGCATTATAGATTTTGATTAATTACGAAATGGAAATGCGGGTTACACGTTGATAACATGAAATGAGATCAGTTTGTTGAAGAGTTTAAAATGGATAGAATTCGAGGATGATGTAATCAGAATACATGTAAGGGTTGAAAAGATACAATACAATATGGTTAATGTTCCCATTGTAGAGAAATATGTGCCACTGACTTCTTGGTAGACCATTAGCCTTGTTTTAGTCATTTCATTGCTATGGCTGCAACAAACTTAAAGGGAGTATCACCTGTTTATACATTCAATTGTTATGTCGAACCACTAAAGAAGAGTGAAAAAACTACCAGAGCTGTGTTTTAGAGAACTCATTCATTTATTCTGGTCGTGAGTAGTGTAAACATTACATTCTATTATTACTACGTTCCTCTTACTCTATCCTCTCGTTTAGCATATTTACTGTTATTATATTGTCTCTTATTATGGACTACAGTTAATCAGTTATGTACAGGTTGTCCCTATTCACTACCACTATTTCCTTAGTTCTGTAATAATGTTAGTTTCATAATTGATTTGCTGTGTGGTTTGATTTCGTGTTTATGTAAAAGAATGATTGAAACATAATTCGATTCTGTCTGGTTGATCTATCTGCTTGTTTTTGTTTTATTCCAGATTAGGATTAAGTGGGCATAGGGCAGACGCGAACTTTCGACTAGGCCAACCGAATATGCATCCAGGCAACCAATTAAAATTTTCTCGCGTCACAACATAAACAATTTTAAAGATTATAAGTATTAATCTCATCTCCTGCACTAAGATTTTTTGAGATTGTTACAAATGAATGTCACCAATTAGTTTAATCCAACATTTCTCGGCATAGATTCTTGAAATTGACAAAACTCTCTCCTTTCTATTCGATCAATTTAACTTTTTGATAGATACAAACAAATTTGTGATGAGTGATAACATAAGGTAGGAACCAATAACTCTTCGATTACTCTGAAGGAAATATTATTTCATGTATGATGATTAACTTGATTGCAGGATACACATTGTCTAGTATGATCTCAAGTCTTTGGTTGATAATTTATGAAGGAATACAACTATTATTACATGACTACATGCAATACAGTATTGTGATCCAAACTGACTGAAATATCTGGAAGGAGATATGTGATTGGTTAATAAAGTGTGACTGACATATGAGTCATGGCTAGACAATATATATATATATATAACTTGTATATTATTGGTTAATTGTTGTTGTAATACATGCGTGTGAATGACTAGTCGGATCTTGATAAATCAGTCGGATTATTGTGCCTGAGCAATAGATTAAGGCAAGGCTGGGTGCTAGCTGTAGGACATAGCGCTGCAGATAACAGAAACGGCTCAGATACAACACTGACATAAAAAATTTATAGAAATAAACATATTATTTTATAGGTATTTTCGTCCAAAAATGAACGAAATTATTTACAAAATTTGGGCGCCGAGTGTATGTAAGACATATGAATAGAATATATTTGTTAATAATCTCAGCGTATGAAATTAATGAAAAATTCCAACGTTTCGCTCGGCAAACTGGTCCGAGCTTCTTCAGGGAAATAACCAAAATCAAAATAAGAGGTCAAATTGATTACGAATATCCAATTGCATACAGGGTATGAAATTGTCATATGAGTCATTGTAAGTGAACTAATATTGGAACTGTGTGGATGAAGGAAGGTGTGCATTTTTATGTGCAGTTCATGTTACAATCACGTGTACATGTACTGGTCTGAGTTACGTGCACGGAGAGGGATAGACAGTCTGAAGATAGGCTTGCTATAAAATCATAGTTGGAGGAAATCAATGTAATGATGATTATAGGTCAAAGGAAGGGAGAATATTTGTAAATGGCTACACGTTGAATGTGAATTGGAATAGAGAATTCTAAACAGAATTTAATCAATCAATCAATCAGTCAATAAATGGAATGTATCGGAATTTGGAGTAGTAGAAGCTGTTAATTCATTTTTTAACCATTAGTTACCATGGTGCAGCTAACACAATAAGCATATTATTTGATTATTAAGTTACGTACATTTAGAAACCTGGTCGTAAAACTCATACGAATGTTATGTGAACAGGAATAACATAATTTATCGACTAACAATTTGGATCAACCTGATGTTACAATGTCTGCCACCCCATCCTGTAACATAACAAGTTCTACTTGTACATTTCTCTGTGGTTTTGATTTTCAAGGTATTATTGAATCACTTTTCTTGAAACATTTCCTTCTTTTCTTCATGTTAGCCGATTGAGCTTGGGTCGTTTGTAAAATTTAATTGGGTTTAAGTATACCTTTTACCAATGTGACGTAACGATTTTTTTAGTTAACGTTGATTAAGAATATTTACTTATCAGAATTTAACGTAACTACAAACCAATAATTCTAGTTCCAATTACGTAATATCATTCATAGAATTACTCAATATAAACCCTCATTGAATATTTATATGACCTTTTCTACCTAACTGTTAAAGATGACATAAAATGCAAGACATCACATCATACAATTGTTGTAAAGGGTGATTCAAGTGTAAGTAACTTCTTGAACTGCTTTTCAGATTTCTATCTCTTTTGTTTTGAGTATATGAAAATCAGCTATTTTATTTTCAAAACTGTCATGTTCCTATTGCATTATCTTCCCATTAACATCATGAAGTTTGTCATATCATTCGTCATTCAGAAACTATAATCAATTAACCACATATCTGTAACTTCAGTTCCCAGTCATTATTGACTTTGTTTTGTATAAGTATTATACTTTCTATTGGTTGATTGCTTGGTCATGTTTTATATGTATATATAAATAGGTGGGTGAAACATAATCTGACTATCTGAGGCTTGGTTAGCTTAGTTGTCGTGTCTTCTTTATTATAGCTTTAAAGACTAGAAATCACAGGGCAAGCATATTCGCGTACTGATTGATCCTATCCAGGTCGCTGTTCTCTGCACATTATAAATCATCGTATTTCTCAAGTTATAACAATGATACATTTAGTTAATCTAGGGTGCGCACTACTGAGGAGTTCCATACTAGAACGAAACGGCTGTCCAGCACTTGCCGGTTTACATTGGTGCCCTGACAACATCAATCAAATAAAAATCCTATTTCAGTTTATCATATGATATCATAGAGAACAAATCTATTATCAGATACAAATAACTTACTTTGTCAAATGTCAATTAAAAGAATCTAGAGAGCATTCTTTATTGGTTCTTGTGAAGTTACAATGTTTAGAATATCAACAAAGGTGATGAATTGCATCTCCCTTATATAAAATTATACCTTGATATACATCTAAAAGAACATGTAGAGACTATATTACTTAATTACACACAATCATTTTCACAATGTAAGCTACAGTTTTAGATTTAATCTATGTAATACTTTATAAATGATCTTTGTCATGATTCAATATAATTTCCATAAAATTAGCTCTTATGTAACAACTTATTTCATTTAAATGTGGAACATTCGGATTTTTATAGTTTCATGCTAACAACTAGTACAGTTCATGTAGTACAATAGCTTATATATTCAGCATAGTAGACGATGACATCTTGATTTTGTGTACCAACAAAGAGTAAACATACACTTTTGTAAGTAATATAACTGTAATTTAAACTTCAGTCCCAATATATGAGCGTTTTTAATGGGTTTAGTTAGTATACGCACTCACTTAGAAATTCATTCCTGCGTTCCCAGCAAATCCACATGCAATAGGTAGTACATGAAGTTATAACTCCCAGAAGCATAGTTGACAAAAACACCAAGAATAAGAGTACGATCAAGTCAAATGATTGTCCATGTTTACATAAATTGAAGTTTATCACATCTCCACTCCCTTATCAAACTTAGACACCCAATAAATGATTTTAGCCTCTCCTGGAGTATATGATGATAAATTAGAATTATTATAATAACGTTGCAATTTAGTACTTGTTTTATACAACTGATCCCAATTAAACTACCGACAAACATACTGAATATAACTCCACATTTTAGAATAACCACTTAAAACTCATTGTTCATGTCGACAAGACAATGTCTTGTAAAAGTGTGTACAGTCAATATTTCAATTAGTAACGAACTTTTCAAGAAGATAGATCAAAATACAACATTTACATTCTGTTAAACCAATGAATAAGTAATTTGCTATCCAAATATTCACGATTATATGAACAGCCCAATTCAGACAATCAATGATTGCATTCTTGTGTTAACAGGATATATTAACTACGGTAGCGGTAAATAATCCCCCAAACGAAATAGTTGCATAAACTCTCAGCATTGATTCTGATCATGTTTGTTTTAGTGGACATGACTAGTTGATGGCCTTCAGTCAAGCATCATCATAAGATCACGGCACGAAACGATGTGGGAAACAACTCGCCCTCCAGTTAGCCAACCTGGACGTTGATATGCGATTGACGCTCTATTCACGATCATAATACAACTTTTTCCTACATTCCTTACTGCCTTCTGATTTAATCTTATTCGTACGTGTAGGTTTATTCGTTAGATGTTGCTCTGGTTATACGACAAACGTTACTTGGTCATATACCGATAGAATATAAAAAAAATGTGTAGGTTATATTAATTCTGACCGAATAAAACCAGAATATTTTTAAAGAAATAACACTTCACTAAAAATGTTTCCTTCTTTACCTACAACTCTTTAAAGATTTGTATTAGTGGAGTAATCAGTTTTAATTTAACGACGTCCTGCATTTAACTATTCTTGAATTAATGTATCAACACAACATGGAATCAGGTCTTATCAATGCATTAAACTAATAAATATCTTATTCTTTACGCTTCATAATAGCTTGTTCTTTTATTCATGAGTAGTGGTGACAGGTTGAGTTCACATAAAGTAACTTTAACAAGACACTGATATCCACGACTTCTACAAGAATATGTAATTATCAACAATAATGAAAAGAAACGATACGTTAGGCATCCTCTATTCAAAAATAATTTAGAGAAAACACATACTGGATTTAGAGTAGAGAAGCGAATTTCTACAGTTTACGTAATGAATGTGACTAATCAACAAATCACAATAATATTATTGCTACTCAACGGTAATACGTGTTTTTATGATAAACGTTTTTGAAAATGGATCACTTGAACGGTAGTGTGAGATTTATCATTTGTACAGTTGAACGTTCGACTTGGCATCTGAAGCTTCGTTAGGTTGTGAAGATTGTTGAGTTCGAACTAGATATTACCGATTGAAAAAGAACTTGACAACCACGGAAAGTGAGAAAGAATCAGGCAGCTGTTTCCTATTATTATGAGATTCAATAAAAGTGCTCACACCCCTCTGTGTGGTAGCATCCAATTAAAATAGGCAAAGTTAGAAAATATTTTCGAATTGACAGTAGTTACAAATATCAACCATTGAATGCCAGTTTGGAGATCTAAAGAATGGACGTTCGTCGCAGAACTTGAAAGTTCTGAGCTCGATCTTCCGGTAGAGGTCGTGGCTACTCAATCGTATGAAATTACTTCCGCGTCTATAGCATTATTCTAGCCTGGGTAAATTCTTGGTGTCAAATCTAAATACAGATTTAGTTTGTTGCATGTCAACTGATGATTGACTAGATATTTCTTAGGTAAAAAGCACAATCGACAAAATGATGTGGCTTTTTGATCAATCTACAAAGTGAATTTACACTGTCTACACAAGAAACAAAACTATAAACTCACTTTCGTAGGCTGTAAGCCTACAACACATATATTCTACAACTTCTTATTACATTTTACCAACGATAAACCGATAAATGACGCATTATATTTACCCATCTTTTAGCTTCCTTAGTTTGCTTCAGGTTCATTTCTTTTCTCGTCGTTGTGTTCCAATCTGCTGTTAACTTACAATAAGTATTTTCGCACTGTATGCAAAACGTTTAATATCAGCACTGTTAATTGAAATGTTGTATGTTAATTATATTTGATTGTGAATCCCATAAACCTGCACATAAGACCAAAGAGTTCACAAGACGTTTAATACTATGATGAAGAAGCAGTCCAGTACATTCGTGGCTTTTAATAGTTGTCTCGCTGGTTAACCACCTGGTTTTACTGCTGGCTTGAGCCTCGAATACAGGAGGATTAGGCATTCGTAGAAACAACCTTAATAACAAAGAATCGCTAACCAAAAACAACTAGTTAACGCTGCCCTGCGAGTTAAAGAGTCTTAATTTTGAAGAGCCATGACACCTCATGGTAAAAGCTGAGTTTCTTCAAAAGTCGCAAGGCTTATGTCTCTTCTGACAATCAGAGCAACAATTAATATAGGTACATGTTATAACCGCACACAGGGAGAAGCAACTAACTAGCTGAGGAAATGAAAAGATACATCTTGAAAATACTTGAAACAAGTGAAACTAACTGATTAAAGATGAACAGCAAAGATTAGCATCAGAGGGGTATTATTTTACTCTAGTCATAAGGAAGAAAAAGTTTCGTACATACAAGAAGTAGCACTTATGTTGACCAAATATACATCGAAAGCACTTATAGGCTGAAAATCTAAAGAACCTAGGATCATCAAAGCATCCCTTAAGATAAGGAAGGAGGAAATCACATTCAATATAATCCAGTGTTATGCACTCACCAACGACAGCCATGAAGACGACATCTACCAGTTTTATGAGAAGCTTCAATCAATCGTAGAGAAGCTAACTATTTTGAATAAAGACCTAAACGCCAAGGTTGAAATGGGCAATCCCAGATATGAGGATGTCATAAGATGACACGGACTGTGTGAAAGTAGCGAAGACGGTGAGAGATTCGACCATATGTTTGTCTTCAGAAAAATGCTTCAAGGTGACATTATATTCTCCTACAAACGCATAAACTAAGCTACATAGGTTTCACCAGACCACACTATTAAGAATCAAACTGACATCATCTATATCAATAAAAGGTTCAAAATGATCATATAAGACGTGAGAACAAAAAGGGAAGCTGATATAGTTTCAGATCACCATCTGGTGGTGACCAAACTGAAACTGAATCTGATGAAACACTGGATAACTGGAGCAACAGTATTACAAAAGTTTAATACATTCTTTTCGGGATGCTAGTAAACTCACCGAATTTAATATAGCTTTCATCAGTAAGTTCCAGGTCTTTAACGATTTATCAGAAAATGAGAAAACTATCACGAAGAACAACTAAGAAGCGGTGGAAGAAGCAATAACTTCAACAACTCGGTATGTTTAGGGTCGAAAGGAGCACCACTATATATAGTGGATCTCTGTTGGTACTGAACTTTCTAGGTTTAGGGGCAAAACAATGTGTTGATACACGAATCTGATTAAGCAGTTAGAAATGAATTAGATCATATACGTCAGCGTACATTATTTGAACGCTACACAAGTATGTAGTATGTCTAGCACTGAAGGTTAAAAGTTGAAAGCAGCCCTTGTTGAAGACAAGTAAACAGTTGTTCTATTAATTGCATTACCAGTTGTCAGTAGGTAACTGGCACAATAGGAGTTAAGTAACCCATAACCTGTTGACATGTTAGTATATCATGCAAATGTGTAAGAGGAAGAAGAGAAAAAAAAGAACAGCTTCTGTTGGAAATAAGGATAATTCATACTTCAGTAAGACGTGGAATTTGAAGTGTGATTAAGATTTATTGTTATGTAGCATAAATTATTTAGGTCATAGAGGAGAGAAAATTGTAAAGTGACTTTATAAAATGTGGGTGGGATTCAAATCTTCTAATGTCCACCGGTAGATTGTTGTATATCTGGAAAAATAAGACTAGGAAAAATCTAGTTCATTAAGTGGTTTTGAAAATTCTAATTGTAAGGAAAAATAAATGATTTCGTAGATCAAAAGAAGGGCCTTGTTTTGACTGAATTTCGTAACAAGTAAATATAAACTTGTAAAATAATTTGCAAGGGAAATTGAGGTTAATGCTATGGCGTTAAAACCAGAGGGGGGGACAAAGTTTAAGTATCTGACATCTTGTTGGGTATTCTTTATCTTTAATGCTTCCTAATATATTGGATGCAAAGTACATTTAAGAAGATTAGTCTTTTATGTCCATTCTAACGCATAAACAGCTAAGAACAAACAGGTAATATTCTAAAATCGGCTGTACACAGATTTTGTATAACATTTCTTTGACTTCTCAGCTGCTTAGGTTTCTAAACATTACAGCCTAAAAGCCGCCTTAACTTACGAGTCCATGCTATAACATTTTCGGGGAAATGGAGACTATGGGAATATGTCAGGTCAAGGACTGTATGAGAGCATGTGGTGCACCAGAGCGTTTCCAACCGCGTCTGCCAAGGTTAAACTGTAACCTCCAAGTGGTGTACAGTTTATCATAGACAACAGATCATTTTGAACTAAGTATAAAAGTCGAGCATTTTTCTTTGGAGGAACGGTGTATACTTCTTTAAGATGATCAATAAACATAAATAACTTACGACTAGAAAGACAATCTCATATGTCATTATCATTATGAGAGATGTGAAAGGACCAAGGAAGGCACCTTGAATAACTTTCGAGGTTATAGGTCTTGACTAGTAGAGCATAGAGTTGGACCTAACCACTCGTGTGCGATTATCATGGACTGACCTAGTGCAGTCTAATAGTGGATATGTAATATACAATATCTTAAGTTACTTTTGGTAGTAGGTAGTGAAAACGGTCAAAAGCTTCAAAAATATAAAAATACGAAGTAATAACCGTACCAAATTTTATCAGCGGTTGCTAGCTATAAGGTTGAGAATGTCCAAGTGACAAATTATACACTATCAGGATTGGAGAAAACCATATTGAATAGGTGGGATTAAGTTCTGAATAATAGGTGGCTAAGTATACCCACATTGACTATTGTTTCCATGACTCTTGAAAAAAAGGGTAATAATATTTAGTCGACAGTCGCTAACATCTTACGTGGAGCGTAACTTATACCTAGAAATGATAAGGGGTTTCCCAGACGTCTAGATAAGTAGGTAGCTGCTAGATTAATCTCAGGGGTATGATACTGAGTCAGAGAGCGTGCAAACAATCTCCCCATCAGTGTAGGCGAGTTCTGAAAGCAGCCACAGAGCTTTTCGTTATTTGTGATAGTAAATTCTTTTCCATCCAATCAGCAGTTCAAGTCTGGTCTGTGTGAATGTTTTATGATACAGAATTCTCAAAGTGCTGGACCGTATGGTTTTTAGTGCGATCGATGTGACTGAAGTGTTGACTGAAAACTCTGCGCACATGTACTGAGACTGTAGTTGTAGGTTTCCAGTCATCAAACCGTGGTAGTACTTGAGCACTTAGGAATCGTAGCATCACTGAATTCATTCGCAGTAGAAATCGTACTTGAATACCAGGTCATTTGTTTCTATAGATGTTGCAATCGTTATCGGCAATGTTATTAATCTGGTTGCATTGTTTCTTTGAAGGTTTTCCCTAGTACGGAAGCTCTTCTCCATAGCTTTTTGGCTACCTGTATCTTTGGCAGATTAACAAGTCGAAAAGAAATCTTTACTATACTGGCAAAGGGTTTTTATGTGTTTTAGGCAAGCTAGTAAGCATAACGAATGTGTGGGGCTTCTAGTTAGTGCATTGTTGAAAAATCGGTGATAGGGAGGCATAATGTGATACTTCATATTTGCACTAAGTTGTGGGCCACAGTGAGTCTGTCTAGTTGTGTTGTCGATTAATTTACATAAAAGGGTTTTAAGAAAGGCTGATGTCCTTGCTCTAAGTGAGCTAGTTAAAATGGTGCTATCAATACTAACATTACTGTTCATTGTACTACCGCTATTATAGCTAATGATACTTACAGAACAGATAATAAAGTAACGTTTGCTATACAGACAACATAGTATTAGTAGGGGCGTAAATGATAAGAAATAAATAGATTGCACGAGAACGAAAAAAGGTTTTCATAGATAATCATACAACTGTATGTTCGGAGCTGCAAGCGAATGACTGATTACCTTTACCTTCCTACACGTTCCATGCCTGAGATTGATTTGATAAAGGTAAGCTACAAGTTCAGCAATTGAGGATGCAGCACTTTGTCGAGTCAGCTAGATCTGTGCAAGATAATTTCAGAATATCAGTTTTGGTAAAGAAAGTTTTACATATTATTTCTTCGGAGAAACGCTTTTCAACATGCATTCTTATCAGTGTTGTTTTAACATATCAGTAATTTCTTGTACTCTCGTACTATTTCTAAGGCTCTGTCTGCTGTAATATTTTTTTCCTCTGCCAGCTCCCAAAATGAACGTTGTTTTGATATAATTCGTTTTGAGTCGTGTCCACTTTATTGATCATAAACATCAAAGTAGTGTCTACTATGAACTCAAACGGCTGTTCAGTTCTACTCATCACTTGTCATTGTCTGCCGAACGTTCTATTTTCTGACAAAGTGCTATTCTAGTCATCAGCTCTAGTTTTGTTGTCACAAATTGACTGATTGTATAGTACGATGCACTTCTTTCAATACCAGATATAACTGTGTTGAGCCTGTACAAACCTGGAGGCTTCTTGATGTTACAGATTTGACACCAGATTTGTGTTATCTGGTGAGAGGTGTCTTGTTTCCAAATTAAATTAATCCTACAGAAGTTAGCGTGAAAACTAGTATTGTTTATTCCTGTGTTGAGTTACCTATACGTAACCATTTTTCCCTCTTTCGTTCCTCCTCAATGTCACCAGGCTATTTTCTCCTTTAATCGTTTTTTGTTATTTGTTAAACCTTGTGTCATCGTTTTATTTGTTGAAAGAAATACAGCTCCGCTTAGTGATATTCCTTTGGTAGGAAATGTTGTTGAGGTTTTTTTCCTCGGTAAAAATTGTTGGCGAGAGAAAAGTTAACGTATTAAGGTGTCATAGGGAACTAATCATATTTTGGATCAGTTATGAGGTCGCATGCAGGTCTCAGTGAACAAAGATTGAACTTACTAACTCTAGATTTTAAAATCTCTTCCACAAATCTGCAACCTACTTAGCTGCTCTTCTTCAGACTTTTCCAATAGGCTATTATTTTTTTGAAGAACAGGAAGCCAAACGGTGTTGTTAGTGGGGTTTTATGTATTTTTCGAATATAGTCAAGAGAATTTTCGATCAACGGACATGGTGAAAAATGGCAAAGGTCTACAAGACAGCTCTTAAATAGTTTAAACTCGCGTTTGAACTCACTTTAAAAGTAGGTACAGGTCACGTTTAATGTATGTGACAAAATGATTCATAGATAGGGAGATCTTCATAGAGTTAAGAAGTGGAAGGTTCAGCATTTTGTTACATTGAACTCTAACAGTTGTCTCGGGACCAGTGTTTGAAAGTTTGAATATCATTTCGTAGACTACATGTGTCAAAACCATACCTTGATGTGTTTTCATAATTTGACGTCATTGATGTAGATGAGTATAGAGGAACATATGTAATTCGAAGAGGCCACTGATGTATACATATATTTATATATATATGAAGCTACAGAGGCTTGAGTATTGCGAAGATGATTCTGTTCACCTTCGGGGATAGCTATTTTCCTCTAAATATAGTTGTCTGGCTAGCAGTGAACGTTGAAATCAGAGACAGGGAATCTGAGGGCCGTGGAACATTACTTTATAATTTCCGGGAAAATACCATTGTAGGGCAGGAATTTACTGGTTTAAGGTTAATATGTTTTCGGTATGGAGGCAAACGCTTGATTAAATCAACATTAGTATTTATGCGGACTTCGAATCGTTAACATAAGTACGATAGTTTATAGAGAACTTACGCTAGTGTTATTGTTTCTTCACAACTTAATATTTAGTGCATTATCAAAAGTGCTACAGTGAAGTACTTTAGCTTGAGAACAATTTTAATAGACGGACACTTGTAAATAATCATATAAGAATTGAGTAAGACATTACATGATCGACCAGTTACAATCAAATTGTAAGATTTCAGTTAAAGTAGCCACTCTGTTAGACGATAAGGACAAATAAGACATTTTATAGACATGTTTTGTAGAAGAACAACGATAAATGTGGTGATACGTAGAAATTTGAAGGATACTGAAGACCTGCTTTAGTATGGAAACTAAACTTCAATTTCTGGCGCTTCGAACAATGAATGGTTTATACCTAAAAACAGATCTGCTTGTCATGATGTTGGGAGAAGCAACTAACATTTGGACCGCGGCAGTTAAACTAGATACAAAACTTAATAAAGCAATAACTCAATGGCTATGGTATATGCGATTTCCTTGACCGATAATATTTTTGAGTGGCGATTCGTAGAAGCGTCAAAGTTGTTCACCTAGCATCTTAGTTACTCACAGGTTAGAGAATTCCCCTATAATCTGTTGCCACCATTTTATGGCCTCACTTATCTTGCTTTCGTCCTGTCCTTTGGTATTACTGCGATGGGTCACTCAAGGAACAGGTCCGACTTTAAGGTAGGGATCATTACAACCCTAATGAGATCATTTTATTGGTACACATTCGAATATATGTCGTTATACAGATCTGTTTGTTGATTATTCGCAATAGCTTGTCTGTATTTTTTCAATGCATTACTGAGGTATTCCTGCCGGCAAGTTGTCAACGCCTGGAACTGCGTAAGAGGCTACGTATATGCAACGACATCAAACGCTGATTAACATGACTGGAAGATAGGTTTTTTAATTGTACACTGGTCTTTCGCAAAGATACTTCTGTGGTAGAGAGTATGTATAGAAACAGACCGTTGAAGTATACATTCAGCTAGCCGATTTTGAAATGTAGGACAACTAAAGAACATGCTCAATATAAATGGGCGCTATGTCGTCTAAATGTACATGAAAGATATGCTATAGCTTTACCCCCTTTATTTTCAATAGAATCGCAACGGTTTACTAATAACATTAGTATCCTACAGTGAGGATCTAAAGCTAGGCAATGTGTACTGATTCATTATTGGCTAATATTTTGTCTGCTTTCAAAATAACCATTTTCTCCACAGTTTCCGTGGACTTCATTTCTAATATCATTATGATCTTCTGTATTGAATCAAATGATTTTTGCACATGAGTCATTACGCTTAAGTGATAAAATTAGTCAAAGGCACTACGGAACTTAATGGACAACGAAACTAAAGAACTTGCAGTGAAAACGGACTTCCTCAGCTAGTTCGACTTAATAGTGACATAAAAGGACACATTATACGGTATGCTATGTCCCCTAAGTCGGAGAAAATTACCGAACATCGTGATAATTGTATCAGAGTCATTTTACTAAATTGCAGCTATAGTTTTCTCGACAAATTGCTGCAGAATGTCAGGTTTCCGAATTTGTATCTGCATTCCCTGGTCTTCTACGTGGGGCAGCGATTAAATGTTTCATGTTAGTACTTCTCACGCCGCGTAAATTGACGTATCCACTAGTGATAGTGTTTACTGTTACTCACCTAGTCTTATTTATTACCCCTTGCTTACTGCATACACCTATTTTCCTATCCATTCAATTCTTTCGTTTTTTTACTCGCATACCCACTTAATTCATTATTTTACACTATCTGTCTACATTCAACAGAGTAATTTCATGCTTATGTCCTGAACCTTGTTCTCTTTATAACACTACATTTTGGCTTTCCCCAACATCACTGTTCAACAGACTTTTCAAAAAAGCATCCGTTGTTAGCTTTTTGCATTTCTGTTATCCCTCTGAGTACAATTTTTGTTCACTATTATTTGTTTGAGAAAAATGACCTTCCTTAACTTCTGTAGCAAAAGGCTTAGTAGTTTCTACTATAGACATAACTATTAACTATTTCCTAAAATATATTCTATGATGTGGTGTAGCTGCTGACTTTAGGGAAAGTTACATCACACGGTGACTCCGTTAGCCTAAGCCACCCTAACCATAGCAGCTAGGCCTCTTAACAGATATCAAACTGATTAGTGGTTAAGCTATATTTCAGATGGCAATAACAGAAAAGGTAAGAAACACAATAACATGGAGTTACGATGAGTTCTATGATGCATGCTAATCGCTGCACCATCATCATCCTTTTTCCCTCATCGTCTTTAATCGGCGTATTGTTCGTTGACCGTTCGATAAGGACACGATACGTGAAGTGAGGTTAAGTATTCCACTGACATCATACTTCTCTTGTCATCAATTTCGTCATGTAATTACAGAAATGGGGCATTCAAAGCCATAAAAATCAAATGAGGCTGTTCAGAGTTTCAAGATGATCTGCAGATATTTAAAGACATGTCTAATATTTGGTAACTGACTTTGAATGCTTTTAAGGTCATTTTAATACATATTTATCAAATACATACATGATGAGTAATAATGTTCTCAAAATCGGTCAGACACATGATTATTTCAAAGTCATTATCAATCGTGAATTGTAAACTAATATACATCACTTTGTTATCGTTGTTAAAAGATGTGAAGTCGATTGTGTATATGACCAAGTAACCTTTGTCGTATAACCAGAGCAACGGCTAACGTTCGAACTCACACATAAATATAAAAACAAATCACAAGGCACCGTGGGATGTAGGAAAAGTTATATTTGACCGTGAGCGGAGAGCTAATAGGATAGTAACGTCTAGGCAGGCTAACTAGAGGACAAGTTTTTTCTCATGTCGTGTTGTGATCTGGTGGTGATGCTTGATCGAGAGCCATCAACTAATTGCGTCTAATAAAATAAACATGGTCAGTGCCAATGACGAGAGTCTACGCAACTATTTATTTAGAGGATAGCCTACCGCTACAGATCACCACTCCCCTCTGATGGGTTGTGAGGAACTAAAGATGTACCAGCCGAAAGATATAACCCAATGCGTTAGACATGAGTTCACGTTCCTTTGATAGCTTGCAATGTTGCGTAGCTTCAAAACGTCTTTGCTTACGTTATGGTGTCGTTGCACAAATATTCGCATAAAATGCATTCCTTTTCCTAAGCGCTCTTCTTTCCAGGTTTCATAAGGCTTGGAAAACTGAAGGAGAAAGTCTTCAGTCATATACATTTTTTATCGAAAAAATAAATTTTCCAGCTCAATGTAGCTAGAAGACGTGCTAAATATTGACAACGTTTTTGTGGTCATTTTTTATATGAAAATATGTAAAGTTCTTACCGTATAAAGTATTAAGAACAAGTTTAAATTGATTTTCATTTCTACGAAAGTTTTACAGTATGCTGAGTGGGCAAATCAAAAGAAAATTGATAGATGTAACATTCATTCAAACGTCTTAGGAGTCCTACAGTTTTACCAGAACGTGTGGCATACGGCGTCATGCAAATCCTTGAAATTGTTCTGCTTGTCGGTGGCTGATTGGGTGTGGAAACTTTCTGGATGCCAAGCTTCTGGGGTGATATAACGTATTCGATGCTGAAAAGTTAGCCTTCTAGATAAGCTGCTTTGAGGCAGTTGATGCTATGGATCTCTTCGTGGCCATTTTTGTCGATAGTATAGTAATTTAATTATCACATTCAAGACTTTGTATTGTAGCGGTAAATAATCCCCTAAATAAATAGATGCATAAGCTCTCGACATTGATGCTGACCATGTTTGTTTTAGCGGACACAACTAGTTGAAGGCGCGCGGTCACGCATCTTTACCAGATCACGATTCGAACCACCGTGGGTAGCATCTCTCTCTAGTTTTCCAGCCTAGACGTTGCTATCCCATTAAAGCTCTGTTTACGATAAAATATAATTTCGCTTCCATCATTCATTGCCTTCTGATTTCTCAATCGTAAGAGTTGGGTCCATTCGATAGAAGTGGCTTTGGTTATACGACAAGCGAAAGTTGGTCATATATCCGGGTTCATTTCAGTATAAATACCCGTAGTTTCGGTCAAAAAGTCGGCTTAAAGCATTGCAACGTACAAAGATGTGTGTACTATAATTTAAGGCAGGTTGAGTAAAGATGTCTTTCGACTGCTGTCCAGTTTGGGCTGACTTGTCTGAACGCATAGCATCTGGAACCCGGTCTACGAGAGAGTTGAGGTTCAGGTTTGTTGTGGTGGGAGTGGTTTTTATGAATTTGCCCGGAAGTTAAAGTACGGTCTTGCAGATTGATTCTACAATACCTCACATAACATATTTTACCGGTAGTGGGACACTAATAAGATAGCAGAGTCTAAGCTGGCTAATTAGGAAGCGTGTTGATTCTCACGTCGTGTTGTGAAGTGATCTGATGGTGGTGCTTGATAGAGCACCATCAACTAGTCACTAAAATAAACATGGTCAGCATCAATGACGAGAGTCTATACGACTATTTATTTATGAGTTATTTACCGCTACAAGTGTACAACGCTTTTGCCAGCATTTAGAGTCCTCAGGTATGCTGATATTACGAAATATGAGACTTCGTACACAGTGATTATAGGACAATAACCTCAATACTGTGCATATTCAGCTAACTCTTGTACAAAAAGGCAACCTAGTCATTAAAAGACGTTTAAAGGACTTAAGTTAATTTGTCTTTTTAAATCTCGTGGCTAATGTACGATGATAGACTAGCTAAACTCCATGTTCCTCTTCATCATGAAGAAGAACCACATGAGACAAAAGCAGCCTTCAAAATGAATAATAACTTACTTGGCGGTGATATACTTTTTTCAAGGGTAGGGAATTTACAAAATATTATACAAAGTTTCACAAGATAATTATCTGCCAACTGATTGCCTTCCGCCACACTGGGTTCAATGAATATAACTTACTACCCTCAACACAAAGTTACAGCCAAACCTGTCACCACACTCAAAAAGATTTGGATCAACTTGGAATATTTCTACTGCTAAAACTAACACAGGCCATGCAGCCCCTCGTCTTAGATCAAGTATTTTGCAGTAACTAGACTATCCATAGTGAAAACTAGCGAAAATAATATATACAACCATAAGGTAAAAATGAGAGCATGCGAAAACGGCTTTTTTCGTACTAGGTTATGACGAAGGTTTTATGTATTGGACTGTTTTACTAAGCATATTAAGCAGGCGGTGATTATGTCATAAATGCAACTGAGAGTGAAACCTCTTACCCGTGCAGAAAAAGTGGTCCAGGTTGGTTTTTGTTTGTGCCTGAGGCTTATTTTTCGTAGGTGGACGATGGGGCATACGTTTCAGACCTACTGGCTGCAGTGAAATGTGCCTTTGATGTTGATCCTGAGTACCAGCGTTTAGTCTACAAAGGATGTCCTCTTTTAGGTAATGAGTTAATAATTTCCGTATAGCGTATTAGATAAAAACAAACCTCTTCTAAATTATGATATAAAGGATGGTGATAGGCTTACACTTCTGACGAAAAATACACCACAACGTTGTGACTTTGAATCCTCTCTGCGCAAGTATTTGGTTGAGAAACTCCCTGAAGTCAATCCAGATGTTGTGGTGCCAAAGTTTTTCCAGGTAAGTTGTTCCTTACTTCAGAATGTTTTCGAAATGATTAGCAAACATTTGGTTATTAATGGAAGACTCAGCATACTGGGTAGAACTGTTATTTTTATTTGGTTTATTAATGTAATGTGCTGAGTTTGATATCATATTTTACCGAAGTGTTGCCTGTGTAATGCCAAATTTATCTTATCATCCGGACAAACTTTGGTCCAGTTTGTGGTTAAATAGATTATTCAAACTTAGCAGTTGTTATAGAATGCAATAGTTGCGCCTATCCTTTCTACGTTGGTTGATATGGGGTCTGTGATTCCACAGGTAGCTAATCAGCAATCGTCATATAGTTGTTTTGGCTCTTAAGACTGGACAGTAAGTTTTCTGGTGACGTTTGACTTGTAACACTGGTTCAAACTGCCTCTTTACTTCGTTGACTGTCTAATGCTCTAAAGAAACCCATGAAAGCAGGTATTCTGTTTGTACTTACAGTGTAATTAGATGTATGATTGTGAAGGTAGCCGATTCTAACTTTTAGATAAAGTTATCCTTGATTGTTATTAAGCACAACACCTACTTAAATTATCCTGACGAATTCACAAACTAGTCTAAAAATATCGTGATTTCCCAGTAACGGGTATTGTCCTATGCGTAGTCACAAAAGCCTGTAAGAGTATTTTGATGACCTGAATACCTACAACGCAGTAGAAGCACTGTAAGTCTCGTGGTTCGAGCATTTTAGAAATACTGAAGGTGAGATACCGATCAAGTGTTCAATATTTGAGTAGTAAAGAATCCAGGACGTCTGTCATCATAAATCCTTTTCTACTTGTGTTATTAGGTAACGAAAATCTCCTCTTGATATCAGTTATTGAGTTTGTACATGATGACATCTAATTAATCATCACGCAATTTCTCACACTTTCATTAGTAATCGAAATTACTGCCGGACGAGATTCGTTACTAATTTTATAACATGTTTTCATATTGCTAGTGATTCTGTATTTTAAAGGTGTCTCACAGGGCGCTTGTGTATTGTGTATTTATTTGGATGATTATGTGGATTCAATTCACTGCTGCTAAATGCTGCATGACATGTAGCAGACCCTGATGGTCATTACTGTAATATCAGTTGTTTATTTTTATAACTTGAGATAGTTGTTTAGATATGCATCACTTTAAAAGAATAAAAAAGTTACTTAATGCCTTTTCAACAGACCAACTGGTTTTTTGTGTTAGATTATAAAAGGCGAATTGAGTGCTGTAGTTTTGCATTTGAAGTGATTGAACCAATTGTTTTGCATTAATTTTATGTAGTCGATTTCATTTCCTACTTGTTTTTTTTAGATATTATCTTCTAAATTAAATTCAATGAGTCTCAGTGATATCGAACATTTGGCAAGTGTATGGCCTCATTCTGGATAAAGTGCAGCTCGAAAATTGTTGATCTGGTGTGTTCATAGAATTTTTATTTCCAGCTAAGTCTGTGAATCTGTTTCTCCCATAACTTTGCGGTGTATCTGTAAATCTAATGTTTTCCAGTTTGTAATGTTTCAGCTAAATATATTGTCGAAGTTATAAATGCTATTACAATCTATTATTGGTCTTGTTATTGCCTCATTACTCCGACCCACATTTGTTCCAGATCCTGCTGTGTTAGAGATTGACTGACTGATGTTAGCTACCTTGTTCATTGGTTATGAATAATTGATATTAAGTGTGCCTCAGCAGTAACAACCAGTTGCGTCGCTTATTTCGGATAAAGTAATTGGGCATGTTATACTGTATCCCATCCTGATCTTGAAAAAAATTCTTGGGTATGTAATTATATCCTGGCACTATTAACATGTTTTCAAACGAAATCTGTAAAAGCGAATACAGTTGGACCGCAAATGACTGATTTACAGAATGTATTGTTGTCTATCAGGTCAGAACTTTGAGTTCGTACTATCTGTTTCGCCTTTTGGACGTCAACTGATATCACGATAGTTATCAATCGTATCCATGCTCTCGACTCCGAGTCGTCATCGTCTACTTCGGCTCATAAATATGACTATTCTTCATCGGCAGTTATTTTTTAAATACAAGATTATATTCATCTAATGATCACCCTAGTAAGTAAGAATCTAGGGTACGTCTTTTTATAATTTAACAGTTAGTCGTTTGACAGAAAACAAGGGCGTGTACATGCACTACATAGGACAAATACTGATTTTAATTTACCGGATGAGAAAATATGTATGAACTATTCACTACTACGTAGAACCATTTTCTTAGTTTTAAGAATAATTGAGTCGATTATAACTGAGCGTAACTGTATTTTTTCTCAGTGTTAAATTAAGTTTACAATCAGCAAATTTCCTAATCATGCAGAGAAGTAGTTCATATTGTTGTAAACTACGAATTAAGTCAACAACAACTAAGATTTCAAATTAACTGCTATCCTATCAAGGGAGACAACCTTCGGGTCTATTTTTCTGTGTGGTAGTATCAGTCAGTCAGTCAATTACAACGTAGAACTTGGTACATGCGTACATCAATTCAAGTCGCCATGCCTCAGCAGATAGAGATTAAATTGTTGGACCGAATCCCAGAGTAGGGGAGGTAGTAGCAGAGTAAGTACTAATGGAAAGGTATAGAAATCAGAGATGAGATTTGAAAAAAAAAAAGGTGATTCAGTAAAGAGAAAATTATGAGAAGCTCAAAAACTTAGAATTTGGAGGATGACAAGTAGTGGATGCACCTGCGCTATCCCACACGATTTTGAGCCATATCACCTAAAGTCTCTAACCATTTGTTACGAACATCGCGTGGGCCCCAACCGTGTAGACTACATCTATTAACATGGCTCAGCCCAATTGTCAATGACTTCATGGATTGGTGCCATGTTTTCATTTGGCCACCTCTATCTTCCAGCCTACTTCCACGACACAACATTGCTCGTTTCGGTAGACGGTGGTCAGACATACGTAACACATGTCCTAACCACCTCATCTTGTGAAGATTCACCACTTTATCAATAGACTTACTGTATTTACCTAGTACTCTATTCCTAACCCGCGCATTGATTACTCGGTGGTCCCAGCAAACACGAGCAATGTTTCGGAGACATCTATGATCAAATACTAAGAGCCTACGAATATCCTCTAACTTCAATGGCCATGTTTCACATCCATAAAGTAAAACGGATCTAACTACTACGCAGTAAACGCGTCCTTTCGTCAGTAAACGAATGTCTCGCTTACGCCACAAGTGACGCAAGTTGGCAAAAGCCAATTAAGCCTTATGTATACGAGCCGAGACTTCATCAGACACCATGCTGTCAGGACTGATGAGGCTCCCGAGATAAGTAAAGCGGTTAACACATTCAATAGTTTCTCTCCCTATCACTAACTTCGGTGCCGAATTAAGCCAGTCCTGAAGCAGTATTTTGCATTTGGATGGGTAGAATCGCATCCCGAACATGCTTACGTTCATGTTTAAGATTGTCAAAAAATTCTGAATTTTGTCAGCATCTTCACTCAGTAGAACTATATCATCGGCATATTCTAAGTCAGTAAGTTTATCTCCTGGAAAGAGGTCAACCCCAAAGAAATCAGACGATGACAATGTTAGCTCTAAAAGTATGTCCATGATAAAATTAAATAAAAATGGAGGAAGCGGACAACCTTGACGGACACCACCAGAAGTGATCGATTCCGACGACAATCTGCTCTAACACGACATGTGGTGTTCGAGTAGAGAGCTTGTATAAGGTTAATGCACTTCTCCGGTACGCCTTTCAGTGATAGACACTGCCACATAACCTTACGATCGATAGAGTCAAACGTCGCCTTAAGGTCAAGGAATACAGCTATTGTTGGGCATCTGAAAGTGTGCCTATGTTCTAGAACCTGCCTAAGTGTGAATATTTGGTCTATACAACCACGTCTGGGTCTGAAGCCACCTTGGTTTTCTCGAGTTTGCTCTTAACGAGCTTTAGTTAGACGTCGAAGTATTATTGAGGCCAATATTTTAGACACTATATTCGTTAAACTGATCCGTCGGTAGTTGTCACAAGAGGACTTCTGTCCTTTTTTATAGATTGGGATGATTAGTGTTCGAGACTAGTCAGATGGGATTGCGTCCGATTCCCAAATTCTAGCCAAGATCTCAGTTAATCTAGCTGCTACAGCTGGACCACCGTTCTTAAATATCTCAGGGGTTAATCCATCAGGTCCTGCTGCTCTCCATCGCTTTAAGTTTCCTATAACCTTTTCAACCTCACTGAGACTTGGGAGACCAATATTAATGTGCCATTCAGATTCTTTAGGGATAGTGGGCAATAGGAATGACGCCGATGGCCAGTTGAGCTGTCCCCTAGTGTTCTGCCCATCGGTCTAATCTTCTGGATTGACACTGAACAGTGGAGCCATCTTTTTCGTAGATAGTTTCACTTACAGTACGGATTTCTGATGCCCATTTCCTTGCTATGTCTGAACAGTTGCCTACTGTTACCTATTGCCGCTGCTTTTTCCATCTCTTTAGCTTTCGCCACCCACCATTAATACGCGCTCGCAGCTAAGGCATGATCTGAGTCTAAACATGTGCTCCAAAACGAGCGGCAGTCTTCTATCGAGCCTCTCCAACGATGGCTGATAGCAATGTGGTCTATTTGAGTTCAGCGTTGAGTTGATTGTGGATGGCCGCCGATGTCAACCTATGTCTTTCCTTATGCTTAAAGTTGGTGTTTGCGAGTAATAAACGCTTATCTGAACATAGTTGTAGTAAACGGTCGCCATTATCTGTTCGCTGAGCCTCAACACCGGAGGATCCACCTAGGTGCCTTTCGGTTTCATCTAGTCTACCTACTTGGGCATTTGAATCACGAGCCACTATTACTACATCAATGAGCTTAGCTTTACATAAAAGGTCAGAAAGCTTTTTGTAAAATTCATCTTTCACTTCATCTGAGCTGCAGTCAGTGGGAGCATAGGTAGAGATAACGGCGTGTGTACCTATCTTTACGAGTCCTTAGCGTTCCATTTAGACGGATAGCGCACAAGCGACTGGCTATTGGTATCCAGTCGAGGTAGAGCCTGTTCAGCTTTTGAACTTAGTGCTATACCTATGCCATCAAGGCCTCGAGTGGTAGCGGTGGGGTCTCCGGAAACACGAAGAATGAACCGAGCCGGTTCTTTATTTTCACATAGTGAAGTCAAGCGAATGACTGTGCTTGGATCTTGTGTAAGCGTTTCAGAGATGCAGCAGACATCGATTGAGCGGGATTCTAGAGTCATGGCAAAGGAAGCCTTTTGTCCTATTTGACATAAGGTTCGAACGTTAAAAGCTCCGATATATAGTTTAGTGCGTGGTTTCAGGAGACCAGGAATAACGTTTCGCTGTAGTTGCTGATTATCCGAGGGAAACACCTCACTGTTGCCAGAACTCGCTGCATTCAGTAGGACGACTTCGCCCTCAGATCTCAGGTTGCTGCCTTTAGTCTTATCGCTCTTCAATAGACCTGCTTGACATGGTAAGACCTAGAGGAACATACGTTTCATCCAATGTAGCTCAGTTGGGTCATCCCGATAGGCAAGCCCAACCACGACGTTAAGGTAGCAACTACGGTCGATTTATGGTAGTATGATCGAGAAACGACATACTATGGACTCAAGTAAAACAGCACGACATAATCTAGTAACGTCATAGATGGGTGTTAGGGTATCTGATGAAAATAAGACGAATTTTTTTGGAATTCCGTGAGTCACAAAATTTCGTGACAGATTAATTTCTTGGATTTCAGTGATTCCACACAAAGTGTACATAGTTTGATACAGAAAGTCATCAATTGGTTGTCAATGTGACCATCATTTATTTCCACTCATCTAATAGTAGAGGATAGTAGCATACTTGACAACAAAATGAAATATGTAGTTAAGGGACGTTGCAGTTAGGTGATTATGTCTACGGACTTATTTCCATTCCAAATCGTTTCAGTTGCTTAGCGCTAAGCATATTGTCAGATAAAACTAATCTTCAGTATTTTTAGGCGCACCATGGTAGTTTCTACTTCCTGGATCTATGCATTTGGAAAGATGCATCTTTGTGAGAGACCTGAACAAAACTTGGTTATGGGTGCTTTTTACCTGGAGCAACAAATTGGATCAGGTCACAGTCATTTTATAGGCAGTTCTTGATGTTTTTGTTTCGTCGTTCTCAAACCTTACTGGCGACGACAGAAATCTACAAAGCAAGGTGAAGTGTATTAATTTAACGGCTGACCTTTTCTAACTACTTCCTTCCGTTGTACGGAAATACAAGCTCCACATTTTTCTGTCAATTGAATGAATTAGTGTAATAATGTCACGTTTCTATGCAGTAGACAGTACAGCATCTTCGGACCTCTAATTTGTTGTTTTATTCTTACCGCTCTCCAATCAAAATTTCCGGCACAACAAAGCCTAAAGAAGTTATTTCTTAGGCAGTATTACTCGAATAGATGACAGCTAGTTGTAGTGTACATTACTTCTAGTCGAACATTTAAGTCAAAAATGTGTGTAAAGTTGTTAGAAAATGGGATATTTTACTTCAAGTATTATAAATAAAAAATAGTTTAGTGTAAGTAAAGTACGTTAGTTCACAAATGTAATGCTAATTGTTCCAAAATTTCAATCTCACACTGTATTCTTTGAATTTGCACTTATGGTGTTGTCTAGGACTACCAGACGAGATTAAATTCTTGAGTCAGATTAGAGTATGTTCACTTGGCAAGGTGACCTTATGCTATGGTGTATTTCGTTCGCTCATTGAAAGGACAATCAGTATTTGGCTTTAGATGTAAGTTTTGTTATTCATAAGTGTTACTATCCACTTAAACACCGGGCAATAAACCTTCATATCAAAATTAAAATATAAACCAACATGGGTCTACAATTTTTTTCCTAATACAGTACTAGATCTTATTGAAAGAGGAATAACTTGACACAGATAAAATTTTTCAGAGGTTCATTTTGATGTAATTAAATGTCGTGGTGATTGTTGAATTCTATATTACATATAGGCTAGGGCTAGAAAGTCGCTGGAAACAAATAGTGCAATTGATACGTTTTGCCACAGCCTGGAGCTCTTCACTTGTGTTCAACCACGACATCACCAGGGTATCAACTAATGATCAGGTTTCGTGGTGGTTCCTAGAGTTTCTTTGTGAATACATCACCAAAGGAGTTCAACCATGTTGTGTGTGAAGTAGTTATCCGTCAACAGAAATAAGTAAGGTCACGCAAGTATATTGCGAGTTCATTGAAGTTAGAAATATCAACCATTGTATGCACCCCCCCCCACCCTCGGTTTAGTGATCTGACAGTCAAATGTTACCCGACAAACCTGAAGGTGACGGGCTCGATTTCGTGGTGGGATAGCGGATTCAAACCGATGATGTGTCATCCTAGGAAGAAACAGTTGTCCATTACTAGTTATTAGTTCTTAGTAATTTTTTAACTAAACCAATTCGTGAAATAAAATTCCGAACTATTTAATATTACCCCTTAAGGCCGAAATGGCTACATGTGGTATGGTGACGAGCTTGAGGAGTTCTTAAACTGCTCTCTAAAAATAACCATTATAACCAACCAATGGTATTCTAGAAAACCCCAAAGTAAGTAGAAATCAGCAATTGCAATATATATATGAATGGCTCATGGAATGTATATAGACATCAAAATAAACTAATTTTCGACATCACAGAGTGATATAGTTCTTAATGTATTAGACACTAAGTTCCCTGTATGCTAAAGGTATATGACAAAATTAAGCCCTTCTCATAACCCTTAACCTAACCTAGAAATAACAAAACTTGGCTACTAAACAAGAAATGCTTCAGAGATTAATAACTTACATTAACTAGGAAATTAATTATTTCACTGTTCATGAGTAAGTTGTAGAAGTAAGAAGTATTGGGAAGCTTTTAGTGTTGTTATATAAGAATTCAATAATTTTACAAAATTTATGATGAAATTAATCTAAGTTGCCATTATTAATAAGTACTCTGAAGATTACTGAATTTAATAGACGACCAATTAGAAACCGGGAAGCGGGTTGCAAACGTTTTATCTTCCTAGTGGTGAGTACCCATGTGTTTACTGACGATTAGAACCGCTAACGTTAGGCTTTTTGTCGAATCTCTGAACCGGTGTTCATTGAATTAAGTTCCTTATTCCAATCATTCACAACACAGTACTTGGTACGTGCGTACATTAGTTTATGTTACCTTTCCCTAGTTAGCAAAGAGATGATATTGTCAGGTGGAATTCCAGAGTAGTGGAGGTAGTAATTGTATCAGTAGTGATGGACAGCATTAGAGATCGAAGATCAGATTCAAAAAAATATAAATCAGTGTGAAAAAATTATGATGAATTTACGAACTTAGAATTTGATAGGGGGGAAATGAATGGGAGTACTTGCAGTATTGTGAGTGATTTTAAGCAATGTTGTCTAAAGTATCTAGTCACTGATTACGATTATCGGGTGGACCCAAATCAGATATTCCGCACCTATTAACATTGCTCCGTTGAGTTGTCATTAACTTTATGGATTGGTGTTATGTTTTAGTCTAGCTGCCTAAAGCTTTTCTCGGCGTACTCTTGCACCAGACAACATTACTCATTGAAGCAGGCGGTGGTTGCACATACGTAACAGGTGTCCTAACCTCCAACCAGCTGATAAAGATTTACTACTTCGTTAATCGATTTGCCATTTTTGACTATTACCTTACTCCTAACCCATGTACTGCCTGTTCAGTGGTCCCAGGAAACACGAGTAATGCTTCTAAGACATCTACGATCAATTACTAAAATACTAGTAACGGACGAGTATCTTTTGTTCTTAATGGAGATGTTTCACACCCATGGAGTAGGACAGATCAAACTACTGTACACAGAACTTATCTTTTGATCGGTAGACTAATGCTTTGTCTACGCCACAAGTGACAAGAATTGGCAAAAGCTAATCGAGCCTTCCGTATACGAGTCGAGATTTCATCAGTCACCAGGACTGATGAAACACCCAAGATAAGGAAAGCGGTCAATACACTCAACTTCCTCATTCCCTATCACTGATTTCCGCGACGATGCAAGTCAATTTTGAGGTAACCTATTGCAGTTGAAAGGAAAGATCCACATCTCAAATATTCTTGCCTTGATGTTTTAGGCAGTTAGAAAACTGCATTTTGTCAGTATCTTCACCCAATAGTACAGTGTCATCTGCGTATTCTGAGTCAACAAGTGTATTTCATAAAAGAAACCCAACCCTTGACGATGGAAACGTTAACTCTAAAAGCATGTCTTAGACAAATTTTAATAATTATAGGAAAAGCAAACAATCTTGGTGAACACTACTTAAAGTAATCCATTCCAATCACTGCTTTGACTTGACCAGTAGTGTTTTAGTAGGAGAGTCTGTAGAAGGTTAATCTACTTATTTAGCACACCTTTTAATGAAAGACAATGTAAAATAACCTCACTAATTAGCTGATATTAATTATATTTGACTGTTATGAAAATTACTACATCTGAATTTGATACTAACCATTTGTCTGATTTTAACCATGTCGACTGTGAAGCAGTTAACTACCGATGGTGATGGATGAAGTCATGAAAATGTATCGCCCATTGACTAAAGTTTAAAATATCAACGAATCAATTTCGATAGACTCAGTGGTCGAACTGTTAAATGTTCACCAAGATACTTTGAGGATCATGGGATAGATTTCCTGGTGTTGTCATGGATGCTCATTGTCAAAGAGTTCCAAACTATGACGAAACAGTTATCCATTACCAGTTCTTAGTTTTAATTATTGTCTAACTCAAACCGATTCATGATATCAACTCCAAATTCAGCCATCTCCACAACACCTCAACACATAGGAAATAAAAATACTGAGTTCTCCAAGCTGTATAGTTAAGTCGTAAACCGTTGGTTTTCATCATGAAAAGCATCACTGGCCCTTCAAGTAGAAGTGAGTCTTAATTACGTTTCAAGTACTAAGTCAGCTAACTCTGGTACAGAAATGGTCGAGATGTTGAAGTTTTAAAGAGAACAAAATTATATGATGATCATAAAATCGGAAACAGAGTTTATCATAGTACATCGACTTGATATTTACGGAATATTCTAAATACTTACTTCTACTTAAAGTCCTGATGGTGCTGCCCTGATTGACAATAACGAAACATTCTCAATTGATGAACTCGTATATTTATACTACGTTTCCCTTAAAATATATATGTTTCAATACTTATTATTATGGTCTACTAGTAGAACTTGATAAGACTTAATTGAAAAGCATATTCTTTGTTAAAATTTCCCTTTTTTTAGTAAAATAAAAGTTTTTAAAATGTCTGAGCTGAGGTGGCTTTGTCGAGAAAGGCATTAAGTTTAGTTGACTGTATTCGTCACAGATTGATGTTGGTTAGATACTACTGAAAAGAAGGGAGCACTGGTGAGCTGTTTCGTCCAAGAATGGGACTTATCAACAGTATTCACCATCGATTCCACCAAGAAACCAGACCCAGGGCCTTCAAGTCTAACGACGAATCCTTAATCATGTACATCAATGGACCGGGTTTAAATGGTACTGGTATTGACAATGAATGAACGCCACAGTATTTCAAAAATTGACAAAAGTGGAAATTCTGCCTATTGGATACCGTGTAATCCAAAGGTGTAGATAGTTAAACGTTCACCGTGAGACCTGAAAAGCGATGAATTTGATTCTCTAGATGAATCAATGGTGATTATTGCGGAAGAGTCCCATAACAAGACGAAACAGCTATTCAGTGTTTTATAGCTTTTAGGGGTACTTAACCGAGATCGGTCTGTGAAGAACACAAATATCTAAAATTAATGCTTCTTAATAAGATAGAAAGTTTGTGAAGAATGTTTTTGTTATGAAAAAAGTAAATAATACTAGATTATTTTAGCTCTATATAATGTAAAAACCAGTTAAGAATATGAGCTTTACATTGACGGTGATGTGACCAGTTACATACAACTCATCCTAAGTGTAAACAAGCAGTAAGGAATGACCATTTCAATAGGACCAAATGATAAGTATTTACGTCAAACAGTACAAGATGAGTTAGCTGTCAATTTTTCTTATTAAAATATGAGTAAGTAAATGGTTAATTGAAATAGTAATTATAATATAAGTAAATAAATCATCTCAAATGTTTTGATTACACAGTGTTGCACAAAATAGCAATTCAATTGTCTGGTGACAGTGAGGAATTTTAGACTGTAGTTTTTGTGTAGTCTGTAGGAAGCCATGAACCTGAGTTTTGAGCTGCATGACACCTATCAGAAAGGTGTATCTGAAATCGTTAGATGTGACGCTCACGAGTGCATTCGATTCAGGGACACCAAATTTTACAGTACGTAACCGTCAAATGCCCAAATAGCTTAGTAGTAACCATTCCCTGTTGACTATCTCAAACTACTTCCTTTTCCAGAGTACAGCCAAAAATGTTGAATCACTTTTACTAGTGATTACATTGAAACTTGACCGACAGAATTCAATCCAAAGTATAATGTGTAGTAACTGAGTAATTGTGTTAATCTTATCATGGGATTATTCTTATGTGGATCCCATAATCTTGGTGATCTATATTGTCCCAATACTGTAGGTCCCCGGATTTTTTCCCTAATAAAGTCATTAATGGGTGCCACTAAGGAATATCATACAAGAAAGAAATAGTTATGACGCAGATATGGGATGAATGGTGGCCGAGTGCGATTGCTAGTGCCTAGTGATTTGCGCCCTGCCTTGTTTAGTCCATCGAAATAGAAGAATGCAGCAACGCCAACGAATCATATTTTAGTCAAGCATCTTTTAAATACATAAGCAGACACCACAAACGAATTAAAATTAACAGAAACAAAACGAGGAATAGTGGAGTAATAGAACAACTTGTACAAACTATTACTATAGTCATAATAAGAGACTTATAACAGTAATATGCTAACCGGAGATGGGCAGCGGAGCGACATATAGAAACAAATGACATTACGATTTCGAATAAATGAATAGTGTCGAACCAATCTGATTTGTACATTCTTGTGTCCGACCTAACATAACTTTACTGGTTGCTATTGTTTACAAAAACAACTAAAATGTCAACAAACAACAATAAATTCAAAAGTAGCTCTCTTAATAGTGGGAGCATTTTGCTCCTTTATCATATTTTTCCATTTGTTAACATAATTATTTAGGGAATTATTTGTCTATCATTAGTAACATCATTCAGTTAAACAATCTTCTTGAATGTCTAAATCTATTTTACCGTAAATATTCCCCAAGAAAACATAACTGACAACTCTCAAATAGGATGAAACGTTCACCCTGGATTCCGCTTGTCAGTCACAATCCAATTCAAACAATAACTAACAGTTACACTTAGAATGACACGAAATTTGAATCCCCTAAGAAAGTAAGTGATATTTCACAAGAATATCATATGCAGCACAGTTTTGAAACAAAAGATCTTAATATTTTTATTCCATTTCTTGCTGGTTATTCGGATATTACCATAACCCAGTATTAATGTATTCACAATCTGAATTTTGCTGACAGATACAAGCTACTTTTAACAAAATATAAGACATAACGTTATATAGGAACCGATCCACTGAAGATATGATCTTAGCTAGAAATACATAAATTGCATGAGAAGATATGAACCTTTACAGATAATAAATTTCCCTACTTCGTAATCAGATATTTCACAGTGAAATAATAAAACGAACTAATTGGTTTGACTAAGTTTACATAAATAAACTTTATTTCCTAATGTAACTTAATGATGACGAAATAGTATCATAAATACAAATTACATACTCTTCTGATTCATTTCAATTGTAATGCTTATAAGACATGAATTATAGAACCAATCAAATCCAAAGTGAGCTAATAGTTGACTAATTACATTTTATGTGGTGTAGTTTTATAAAATGACTGAAGGCGGAAACAAAAACCATCCACTGATCTAGATCTAACTATATCAGTAGTATGATTGTTATTACTTATTATTCTGGTAATTAAAGTGAAATATCTGTTCAATAATTCCTGGAATTCAGCTGTTAGTCAAGTGATTTATTATTAATCATTTATCGGTTTAAACATACAAATTGACAACAAAAATATATGCCCTACAAAATTCGAAAAATGATACAGAGAAGTAGAAGACCAAAGATGATCGTAATCAAAATATAAAATGTATAGCTCTAATGGAAATACAATAAAGAAAGATTTCATTCATTTGAAGAAGTTCATTACACTTTTGTTATGTATTTGAAAATATACAATGCTCTTGATGATAACTAATCACTGTACAGACACGTCTGTCCCTGCGACTACCAGTCCCCAAAGCCGGAATAGAGGAAAAACAACGATTGATGAGCCAACAGGCAGAACCAGAAAATGAATTATATTTCAATCATGCCTTTATATAAACACGAAATCAGACCACACAGTGAACCAATTAGGAAACTAACATCAATACAGAACTAAGGAAATAGTGGTAGTGAATAGGGACAACTTGTACACAACTGATTAACTGTAGTCCATAATAAGAGACAATTTAATAACAATAAATATGCTAAACGAGAGGATATTTTAAGAGGAACGTAGGAATAATAGAATGTAATGTTTACACTACTCACGACCAGAATAAATGAATTAGTTTTCTAAAACACAGTTCTGGTAGTTTTTCACTCTTCTTTAGTGGTCCGACATAAAAACTTTTATGAAAAGTTTCATGGTGAACTGCAGCAAAGTCGTCACTGATTCCTATTCTAGACCATAACTAGTAGGGTTCGAAGCCATTGAGATGTTATGACGTCAATAGAAGAGACATGGATCAGAAAAGACCAGTCCTATATAATATTCTTCCATTCCATGATGTCATGTTATGAACCTACCAGCAATAAGCTGTTTTTTTCATCTAGTTTCTAAGTCAGTAAGTGATGCTGTGCATCCCTATAATATATGAAAACCGCTAGGATGATATTTATACAACATTACAAACAAAGCTGCTGCTTCAAACTAGTGACATAAGTTGAATTATCATCACTGTCGTCAAACACATATTGCTGAACCTGAATATTACCAGCATGATGTTTCAATTGAATGTCAATAAACCTTTGAAGACAACATTAGTTGAACATTGTGAAGTCAATATATGATGAAAATTCAATTTCAAAAACCTATAAATTCACAAAACTATTGCTTCATAATAAAACATTTATGTAGCAAATAACAATGATTACCTTTTACTACTTTATTCATTCACTATTCTACAATTGTTATGAAAGAATCATTACAATAAATGTAATTAATAGCTGCATATTTGATTTAAAAGAATCTAAGGTAATTAGATACTACTTACTAAAGCAGTTACTACTTCAAATCAAGTATTCAAAACAAAATTGATACCTAAGTTGAGATATAAATAGATTTTATGTTATATTTACTGAGAGAAATGATATGTACCCGTAAAAAGATGAAATCAACTGTATACAAGAATGATGAATAACGAGTTCAAAATAAATATGATCAGATCTCATTTGATTTAATTTACTAATGATCAATATTCCCAACTTAATTTAATTTCAATCATCCTTTACATTAAATGTTTAATGCGAAATAATTGCAGTCTAGTTCTAGAAATAAGTAATAATATCTTTATTCGTTGCCATGAATTTTTAGTTTGATGTTATTAAATACCAGGAAGTTGTATACAACTGTTTTGTCTCAGTCTGGAATATTTCGAAACTGAGTGCCTACAACCCTACAGGAAAACTTGTCCTAGAAGTTTTACGGAGACCACTGAGCCACCATCCAATGATCGGTATTTCTGTTTTCAGTCAAATCGGGATATATTATACGATTTCGTCTATTACAGTCGATAAGTAACTACCTCAGACTTGACAAAATTTTGTCACAGTAAGGAAATTTCTGAATAAATGCTTTTAACAGTCATCATCGCTGAATTAACTTCAATTAGTGAGGTTCACTATTAGTTTAACTTCTAAAATTACGTTTTTCCATTCATCATTATAAAATATGCATGAGTTATAATATGTAAACAATCACAATATTACCGTCTGGTTATTCCATTATTCATTAATATAGTAGTTATTCAGTTTAAACACGATGGTTGATTACAATATTTTCATCATTGAATAATAGGCAGCTCCCAAAGTCTAGACAGCCTAATCCTTTCTTTTTATGTCATAAATAGAAAACAAATCATCGATTGGCTTAAATGTATGGATATGTATAAAAGAAAGGATGTATTGCAAGCCTGATGATTATATACTAATACGGTAGAAAGCCTTAAAGTTTCTACTTTTAACAATTATTTCGAAAGCTCATCACAACCAACACTAAGGCAAAGTGGATGACATAAAACTCGGTGCAACCCATTAGTTAACAATCATGATTTTACTAAGAAATAAAGTCATGACAATCAAACCTTAAAGCAAGTATGTTACCAATTGAAGTAAAGTATCATCTTCAAGTGATCTACATTTTCAAGTTTGATCAATTCACAATATTGCATGGTAAACATCCTATTTCAACACTAAGTTACTTTTCTACTTCACAGATCACGATGTTAAATCAAAACTTTAAGTAATTTATGTTATAGGTAGTTGCAAACATGCAAATGGTTAAAATTACAACAAGAGAAAACAGAAATTATTGGATAGGAAACAGTCACAAAAAGTTTTATACAGAAGCTTGTGAACACATTAACTTGAATGAGTAAATTCTTTCTCTAAATCGGAATAGGCTAAATTTAATCTCTTATGTCAGCGTGAATTTACAGTGTAAAACACAATTATTGATGAACTGGTAACCTGGTTTATATATCATTGACTCGTGTATAAGCAGTATATCTTAGGATACGACTACCATTCTACTAGTATACTAGTTACTGTGTTTGCTTTCCGATAAAGATTATGGCAAACATGACTGATACTCTCGATGAACCATTCGTAAAAAATTTCCTTGAAAAATATGCCAATCATAAAGAGGCGGTGAGGAATAATTGACTTTCACAAATAAAATTATAACATATTAAGCTCATTAATGACATCGAATAAACTGCCGTACAATACCATCAGTAATAAAGGAACGAAAATTGTAACAGTTACGACAGAAAGTACACTTGTTTTACTAATCTATACCAAACTAACCGTAAGGTAATCTAAACTTAACAATAAGTCTAAGCTGGCCATAAACAAAACTCGACTGTAATCCCTGATTTAATCCTACCCCATCCCAACAACCGTTGAAACAAACTGCCACTCCATCTTCACCCCCCCCCCAATTTCGAGAATTTATGAAAGGTTATTCCAGTTCTACAATAACAAATAAGAGTTATATGAAATGATCTGACATTCTGCTGATACCAGACTTATGTATTCGACACAGAATGATGTATGTTGGGTACCACTAAAAACTAGGGAGAGCTGGATGTCTGTTTCGTTCTAGTATGAGACTCGTTAATTCAAATTATACGCTGGAATATCCTGATATATCTGGATGAATACATGTGGGAACGTTTTTTTGATATTGTGCATCCTAGACACAAAGTCAATGTGACATCAAATAATCGTGGGAATGATTATAAAAGAACTCGTGATTTCAACATCGGTGACTACGTCCATGCACGTGATTACAGGCCTGGTAGGCCAAAATGGATCAATCAGGGCAGTTGTTGATAGGAGGGGCAAAGTGGTATATGAAGTAAGAGTTGGTGACATGGTGATAATACGACATATTAATCAACTGAGACATAGAAGAGATAATTATGGCACACCCTCGTAAAGTAGAATTACCATGGTAATTGTGTATGATACATTTAATATACCACTACCTACGTCATCAAATATGCGTCAACATATGTAAAGAAACGAAGGTCAGAATTAAGTGAAGTGTAGACCGCGTAGGCTGCGTAGACAGAGAGAACTATTGCAAATCGATCCAAAAGCCAAGTCCTACACTAAAGAAGGGAGGCGATGTGTCTAGAAGTAGACATGTGATTGGTTAGTATAGTGTGACAGACATATGAGTCAAAGGCTAGATCTTATATATATATATATATATATATATATATATATATATATATATATATATATAATCTTGTACATTATTGGTTTGTTGTTGTTGTTGTTTTAATACGTGCGTGTGAGTGACTAGATGGCATCTTGATAAATTAGTGGGATTGTTGTGCCTGAGCAACGAATTAAGGTAAGGCTGGGTGCTAGCTGTAAGACAAAGCGCTGCGGATAACAGAATTGATAATATAAGTCATCTCTGCTCAGATACAACATGTCCACAGTTCAGTAATGACATGATGAACCATAAACTTTCATTTTTAAATAGCAAATTAACACAGCATCCAGTCACAGAGACAACAATTAGTTAACTCTCAAACTATGCAATGAACAAACATGACATTGATTACTGCCCAGTGTGAAGAAAGAAAGTCGGCCGTTGTCTTAATGGAATGGAAGTAACTTTTCCGACTCTTACTGAAAGTTAGTAGGTTGCATTGCCCATGGAACATAGGTTCCATAAAAAATTCAGACTCGTGTAAGCCAACACACTAAGGATAGAAGGCAAGTCGACAATGAATTTTTCATATGCGATAATGTAAATCATGCAAACCAGCTGATTGAAACTTATGGTAAAGTTTGTTCAAACATAACGTTCATGAATGCAATCTTAACAAAGCACACGTCTTAATTCTTGGACCTAAGGATTTCCTATGGAAGTGAAGAAACTTTTCAAAAAAATATCATAATTTCTGTCCATGAAACTACAAATATAGTTTGGTGGATTCGCTGTTATCTAGAGCTCTATAGTTATGTATGGTGAATAAACCTGAATAAGGACATAATGCATTAGAAAGATATCTTCAAGCGATTAGGATATCTATGAATGTTTAGAATGAAATATAATAATCAATATCATCTACTAACGGAAGTCAATAAACCAGAGAAAGAACTTTTATTCATCTTATTAACGTTTAAAGGTGATCACGTAAGAACAAAAATTATTCAGCTATTAAAGCAGCTATACATTAGACAATTCCTATTGTAAAATTAGTCCTTTTGTATGAAATCCGATGTTCTATGTATCAAACAAAACTTATAGTATGTTACTCTCAAGTGTAATCACCAGTTTACATGTACTTGTAAAAGTTGGTTCATTAGAAAAACTGTGAGACTGACATTCTTAAGGGTTTAAATAAACAAGCTCCGAAATACCTCCGTTTCAAAGTACCAAACAATTACTTTAGTTCAATTACACAACATCTGTTAGACACGGGGTATAAAGTGAATACTATCGATCCTTTCGATACAAATAATAAACATTCCGTCGCAATTAGATGGCTACAATCTGACCCTGGTTACCAAAAGAAATCGGTAATGAACCTTCGACTACTATGATAAAATGATACAAAAGTAATTAGCAGTCGTGTTATTCGTTATTCATTTAACTATAAACTCAATTCTGTTTCGTAATTTCATTTTATCTTTATAGTCCTGTTATGTAACGAAGCCGCTTTCAGCATATTTGTTATCCATAACAAACACTAATCTGTTTATAATTGGGTGTTGTTGAGATTGTTAATTTTGAATTCAGTGTTACGAATTGGTCTCAATTAGACTGACACTGAGAACTAAGGACCATCTGTCAACAACTGTTACGTCTTGCTAGAGTAGACTGTACAACTGTGCAACCATGACTCTCTTTAGAAAATCGATTCCAAGACCTTTAGGTTTTGAAACAAAAGCTTGAACGTTAGATCAACCTTAAGCATCGGCATCAGTGTTTAACTTCATCACATTATACAATTTATATTCTTAAACACGTATTTCCACTAGAGCTACGGTAATTACCTTTTGAAGTTAGTCACTAGTCACTGATTTTGAATGTAATTAAGTGTTTACATTAAAGCTTTTTTTAATATTATCCAATCAAACTATATTGGATAGTTTCTAGAACTGTCACTCCATTCAGTTATAGATATTTTAACAAAAATCGTTCATTTCGTTTTCATTACTATCTTGGTCACCTCCCAATCCCTTTATTGATTAACGAAGTATATGAAATGAAATGATTTTGTGAGGATGGGTGACAGACGCAAACAGCTGAACAACTCCAAGCAAAACGGATTTCCTACAATATGTATCTGAAGAGAATGCTGCAATATATTCAATCAATTTATTCCTAGCTTTATTCAATACAATATGATGACTGATATTTAACTGACGGGTTTATTGTCACAAAAATAAATGAAACGTGAGAAATTATACATCTGTTTCATAGTTTGCTAGACAATTCACTTGACTATTCATTCTACTTATTATCATAGAAAATATTTTCAAAACTAAAGTGTTATTCACATAAAACAATATCACGTTAATTTATGTACACATCGTTCCGTTTACTAACTTTCCCAGTGAGATCTCCGAGAATAAGTCATCATATTATCAAGGACATCAAATAAAATGTTTTGTTCATGTCTTTCCTGAAAAGTTCGACTACATAAAAACAATTAACAGAATGTTATAGTGTGTAATGTATGTCTTTAGCATAGAGGTAAGTTGGATGGTAGCTTGAAGTGTATACAGAAAATAAATGTATGAAAGACAAGTGAAATAGTAAAATGATGACTTAGTAATGTAGCACGATAAACTTACGGTTTACAATAAACGGAACTTAAAGGAATTATAGTAGGCTATCAGTAAAAACAAACTTCTCATCAGTGCACATCCTTGAAAATACTAAATTATTGAGGACAGAATCACCAGGTTTTGTACAGAATACGCAATCATTGAACTTTCGATCCAGTATCCAGTAGCTGATGTTTCTAACTTCAGCCAATTGGCGAAATTCAGTCACGTCAACTGTAGGATAATTACCCATGAGTGGCAATAGATAAAGTTGCATAAGTATGCAGCTAATTAACTGTAGTTGGAAATATCGACCGTTAGATGGTGAACAACATTGTGGCCTAATGTTCAACTGTTTACTAAAAGATCTGTAAATTGTATATGCGAATTTCTGGGAAGTTTTATACATGGACAAAGCAGCTATTCAGTGCCAGATTTTTACCATGAGTAACTGTTTAACCCAATTCAATTTGTAATATCATGTTAAAAGAATAATAAAAAATCCCTAAATTCTGTAAATTTTGAATTATCTTTTACTATGTTTATAATAAATCAGGACTATTTGGCTTACTGTAGAGAAAAGTCGCAAGTTACAAGCATAAATCAATGTATTCCAGCTGTTTCTAACTAAATCTGAATCGCATTAAAATATTTCAAACGTACACATGTAACATTAGTAGAACTGACGCATTCACGGTTGGATTCATAAATGTAAGTCAATCAAAAAATTTTATGGAATGAAGAAAGTGGCAGATAATTTAAAAGAAAAACAGAACCACGAGTATCATTTACAAAATCACTGAAACAGAACTGAAAAAAAATCATACTCACAACTTAAAGTGGTAAAAAAGAGATTAGTATTGAACTTGTCATTCGTCTGCATTGATCACAAAATAATCACCGTTGGATAGAACTGTACACCAACCAAATGATGTTGATGGGTCAGAGATGTTCATAAGAACTAGAGGTCTTGAGTTTGACTCTCTGGTGGATTCAAGGCTGTGTACTACTGAGGATATAAGTTGTTTGACGTTTTTCTGGTTTGTAACGGTACCCAGTCGAGATGAATTTACGGCCAATGAATACCACAGATTTTAATTTTTTTCCTTTTTAAAACATGATACAAAGTTAATTCAAATGCCAGCTACAGTGCAGTATAGCGACGAGCAAACAACAATGATCATGCAAAATTTACTTAAGAACTAATGGGAAATGAACCATTAGCTTGAAGGCTGGCGATCGTTTTAAGGTGAAATGCATGCCGTTGACAAAATTTTAGCTGTCTGCAGAAGTATGCGATGCTAACTTACCTACATAGTACAGGATTGTTCCATAGAACCCTGTTATGTGACTTTCGTAGACAAATGCAGACGAAAGTGTGTAAAACGGGTAAAGATTGTTATATTGTAGATGTCACTTTAGCTAGTGTACTGAACCTGTTAGAACGGATTCATTTTTCATGGTTCTCAGTTTACTATAAGACAAAGGATGTTGCCACTGGTATGGTGAATACTACTCATAAGTTCGTCCATCAGTAGTAGGTAGCTAAACATCGCGTGAAATTGAAAACTTTGAACAGTTTTCTTGGTTATCTTTTTGTTGATAGCTTGTCTTCTGATTCTCTTATCACTTGACTTGCTTAGGAGTTGTTTTTTCCAGTTAAACGCCAGGCTCTTCTGCAGCTGCTTGCGCTCTCTAGTCTTGTCTCGTTTTTAACCTGTTTTTGTTGGCCTTTACTTTGACAAACCTTCCTCTACGTGCACTTCTTTTATTGAACGCCAACTTGAGATGGCAGCTGCTGACATCCCAGTTCTTGAAGTGTGCTCATGGGGTCATAGGCCAACAACTTTAGTTGACGAATACTGTTCAGCTAATAGATTTTGTAGTGGTGGCGTGGTTATGTGTATTATTAGCAAGTGCGACGGTTTTTTCATTATCTGGAGATGGCGGAATACTATCCGTCTTGAAACAAATCAATGAATTAGATCGATAAGTTGCAGCGATCCATGTAGTTACTAGAAGAGCGTTACTTGCTTTGAATGTAGTGAAGTTGGACATTACATGATGAACTGCCAAAGAAACGATGACAAAGACCTTTGAAGCGTTATTAACTGCCTTCTTTATTCGGAACATTGCTTCGCGTGTTCAAGTTAGTTAATTAGGGTGCTATGTACACAAAAATGCTACTAAATGGGAAAGTGTTGGTTTGTATAATTAACATGGGTGCGGATAAATATATTGTCAACAGATAAAGGTGAGTTCGCTAGCAGTACAAACCGTGAGTCGACATTTCAGCACACGTGAGAATATTGAAGTGGTAAAGCGACAAGTAGCGGTCTCAGCGAAAGAGAACAAAGTAAATATCGATTGTGACACCAACATACGGAAACCTCTTCACGGAAGATGGGATAGCCTATGGTTACTGAAATAGTGACACACAAGGTCCTCATAAAGTCATAAGACAGAATTTTACACAAGTCAGACACCAATTTATCTAGAAACAAAATTCAATCATCAAGTGGAAGAAATGTTACGAGATGGGATAATTGAGGAAACCGATGGTCGTTACAACTCACCCGTGGTACTTGTACAGAAATGGAATGGGAAATATACATTCTATGTGGACTTTAGAGAACTAAACAGAAAAATAGGAACAAAACCATGCACAAGGCCAACTTTGGCTAAGACCCTAGATTGATTACAATAGTCAAAGTTGTCTACGGTACTAGACCTTAAGTGCGGATATCTATAACTGCCGGTAAGTGCGAAAATAGAGAACGTCATTAATATTGTAAACGTTACTTTTTTTTAATCAATTTGCACGTTTTTTTGCGTTTTGCGATCGATGTTGGTTGTAGGCCTGCTTCTGTTGTTTATCTTCATTTTTCCTATGCATTGTGATTAGACTTTACTCCTTATCATCTCGTAACTCACCTCGTATACTGTTTGCCGTTTCCACTTTCACGCGACGTTCAGCTACCTACTATTGATAGATGACCTGATCAGTAGTATCCACCATATTTGTACACTATTTTTAGGCTATTCGGTAAACAGTTCACCTGCTTTAATAAAAGTTAGTAAAGTAACTGTCATGCCCTGGTATGTGTACTGCCGTGACACGTGTACGGATATACTGATGTGGTGGATAAAATTGCTGCAATTGATGGATGTTTGTTAAGAAAACTGTAATGTAATAGAAGTGTAAAGGTAGAATGTGCAAGTACCACTACTTACTAAATCTGACTGCTACAAGTTTTCGGTATACGGGACAGAACTACTTCTAAAAGTCTTTTTTCGAAAGTAAAATATCAAAAGAAACAACCACTAATACCAATGACAAATAAACCTGTTCTCTCAGGTACCACTGGGGAAGGGTGGAAATAAATACCCTTGAGTTGCAAAAACGTCATGTCTCGGTATACATAAGGCACCTTGTAGGTCTAGTGACTAGCTTTCATACAAATAGCATCGTGTCGTGCTGGGAAGGGTTAAGATGATATTTACGTCCATACAGTGGTTTCAGAGGTCTGTAGTTAAATGGTCATATGGATGATTTTTGTTAGCGTGAATTTCTAGGTTTAAAAACGAGAACATCACTCCGAATCTATGAACCATTTATTAGCCATGTAAAACTTTTATATACCATGTTACATATTCACATCCCTTATAATATGCAAGCTCTTTTTCTTTATAAACCATTCAGTCATAAATATTGTACTCTCATTGGATTAATGTGGTCAATGAATCAAAACAATGACTGAGTCATTTGTAAACTGAGCGCTGACATTTCAACCTTGTTTTCGCCTGTTCCTCTCCTGTAATCTAGCTTAAATTTCATATCTTAATAAGTATTTTACTCTACAGATCAACCTTGAGATTATTCACCAATTCTGTAGTGAGATGCAGTGATTTACATGGCTCAAATGTGTTAACAATGATATTGAATTAAAATTTTGCTACAGAACATAATAACTAAAATTGAAGATACATAGTATTAAATAGTGGCTAAATAATTCAATGAGATCATGCTTTCCACCAGATCTGAAAGTTACATATTTCATTTTACGTGAGGAGTTTCAAACAAGGAATAAAATGGATGTTCTGTTGTTTATAGTTTTCAATGACTGTTAAAATGTTATCAGTCTTTAAAGAAGATCAGTTTTAACTCAAACCAAGCACATTGATCTGCCTTAATTAGATATGACATTCTGTTAAATCACATTATTGAAATGAACAAAATATGGGAAAATAAAGCCATAAAATGTTAGAAAGCGTCATTAAGAAATAATATCGGTAATGTACATCAAAATAAGAACATAACGTTTTCAGTTAGGTTTTCTTCCAATAAGATTAAACTATGATCATTGTAATATACACGTTATATAACGTCCTATACACTTATTGTGTGTATATGCCTAATTTGTAAGAGAGTAATAATCATTCATAAAATAGTAGTCACTGTCATGTTGTTGAGTGTATATTCAAAGTTAAATCTGTCATCGTAGTTGGGTGTGTTTCGGAGATTATTGAATTTAAATGTGACACTACGAACTGGTTTGAGTTGGACAACAATAGGAAACTAGGAACTGGCACTAGACAGATCTTTTGATTTAATATAGGACTTCTAAGTAGAGCAGATTCACGACCTCATCAAAGAAGCAAGATCATGGCCTTCATGTTTCAAGGTCATCTAACTACCCTAACTGCCGGAAGACAACTAACGGTTAATTTTTATAACTTCAGTAAATTTGAGTAATTTTTGAGCGATCACATCTTTTGCAATTGATGTATGACTATCTAACATCCTACCTGGTAAAATTCTACTAATATCAAACCCAAATTTAATGATTTCCACAGAATGACATTACAGCCAGTATCAGGTTACTTGTAACCAGCCTTAGGAAGTAAATCTTGGAGTTTTAATGAGGATATTTGATTGACTTAAAATGAGTCATTGAATACATTATTTTATACATGATTACTAATTTGGCTATAAGTTAAGTTTTATATTCTGTAGTGCTGAGTCTTTAGCCAATTATCCCTGTGACATCGTCATTTTTATATATGAGATGGGTGAAGACATAATGTTTGTTAAACATAGCTACTCACGAGTTATTATCTTTAGATTTTGTATACTTTTCGCTAATTCTCTGAAGGTAGCGGCTATTTCGCAGGTATTTTTTGATATTGATCAATTCTTTTAGCAGTTTGTTGGTGGTACGTATTCTATCTACTTTGGAAAATAGTGCTTTAACTAATACTCTTTTGTAATTGATTGGATAAAAACTATTAAAAATTCAGTTATAGACCATTCAGTGTCTTCATTAATAAATCAAATTCTGAAACTACTTATTTTGTAATTCTTGAAGTAATTGCTGAGATTTCAATGTAGCACATATTACCAAGTGTCTGATATTCACATCCGAGACATCCTAAACTGTAAAATAATAAGGACATGTCATGGATGATTAGTAAGTTGATCAAATTATTCAATAAATATCATTTACATTTCAAAGGCATTTATTTCTTCTCATTGATTCATTGTAGATCAAAGATGATCAGTTTATGTTGCTATACGTGCAGCATATCATCTAGATACAGCGGTACTTCACATGTATGAATTAGGCTAAATTATAACTGACAAGTGGAATCTAGGATGTACGTTTCGTCCTATTCAGGGCTTGTCAGATTAATGTACCAGCATCCCAGTACTAATGATCACACTAGGACCCGAACTCAGTTCGTTTTGTGTCAAATACCACCAAATATGTTTTGATATGGTAGCCTAATAGTGAACATGATAGCAATTAACACGTAATGAATTGAATTCGAGTCCTTGAATAAACATCGACACAAATGCAGGTACATACACCTGATGAGTTCAAATATAATGAAATGGGTGCTCTGGATATCACTTGCCAGCTCAATTCAACAAATATTATATTGATTAAAGGCTACTTATTTTCTTCTTAAATGGAATAAAGTTTTATTCCACTTTTCTTGGGTTGACAGAATGTTCTACAAGTCTCAGAAAATAACTAGATAAAATGAGACAACTCATATTATACTTTCATGTTATACTAAATCTCAACTTGGTCTTATATGTTAAATTATCATCAGAGTAAACTACTAACTTCACTTTATTGTTTAACTCAATCTCAATCGTAGAATGTATTTGCTTCCAGAAACCGGTAAAAACAGCATTAAACAATACCATAGCTATAAACGAAGTAATGAAACCGGATATGTGCATCCTGAGCGGATTGCCTTAATATAGCGGTAGTACACAAGTTATATTTAAGTTGGATTGTGACTGGCAAGTGGAATCCAGGACGCGCGTTTCGTCCAGTTTCAGTCCATTACAAATCAACTGGAAGATACAAGCCTATTCTGTATTACATATGTACCCGTTGCACAAGTGTAACTGTCTGGACACAGTAGCCTAGTGGCGAACGCGGTGGCGTTTGACACGAAGCGGACTGAGTTCGAATCCCAGTGTGAACATCAACATTGGGATGCAGGTACATCCAGCCGATGAGTCCCAAATAGGACGAAACTCGCGACTTGGGTTCCACTTGTCAGTCACAATCCAACTTAAATATAACTCGGTAAACGGTAAATCTACGATTATCTATTCTTGTATAAGTCATGTGGTCTTTCTAATATTTTATAATACAGTAAAAAAAAACATCATAAAATTATAACGTCTCCTGACTTTCTAGAAAACTAAATGACCTATTTTATTGTTTATGACAAGAATTACGTAACATATCGTACTAGTTCCAGGTACCTTGACAAAATAATTTCCAAAGAATGTCTTTAGTTTGAATAATTCTTCCACTGAAATCACATTGAATAGTTCTATAAACATTCAGGATCTTAGCTACATTGGCTGGATGAATACAAAAAGCCTAATTTCCGCGTTTCATACTTCATTATGGAGATACAATGTAGTTTTAATCTTAAAGATACTATATATCATTACCAAGGTTAACTTTGATAATTTCAAATAAATTGAGCATTGGATAGGTTGTTTATAAAGTGAGTGAAATGCGTATTTGTAAAATTCCAATGAGTAGAAATTAAAATTTCTGACGTTACATGGCTTAATGCACGTCGTTTCTTCAGAGAAATGAATAACCGAATTGAATTAATACAAGATTAAATAATACAGTGGAACAAATCACGATCAAAATGCGAGTTTTGATCGTGTCATGTCAAGTCATTTGGGTCAAGGTGGTTTGAAGTGTGAGATATGTGTTCATGCTATATGTTAGTGTGATGTGAAAGGAGATTATGTGAAATTGTGAAAATAAAATTCTATGTATGTTCATGTGAATGAAATGTAAATGTAATTTAATTGTGATCGGTTGGATAGAAAGTCCATGTTGTGTAGATAGAAAGAAATGCCTTCACTTTTATTAAGTATAGTTGAATTTAACAAAATATGTAAGTGCTTCAGCTATTCTCTGAAGAAGTGACTTGCACTAAGCCGCGAAACGTCAGAAATTTTAATTTCTACTCAATGGAATTTTACAAATATATATTACTCATCTTAAAGATACTAGTTCATATGTCTATTGATAAAAAGCTTATGGGTAATAAATGAAACCTTCTTGATTGCTAATAAAGGCCGAGGGTTCCTATTAAAGTTTACAATGTTCAACAAGTGCAATAACAGCCAGGTAGATTGGTCATTTGTCAGTTTAATTAGGAAATGAGTGTGAGCCTTCAGTTTTTTTGGATTGTGCTTTTCACCAAGTATACCAGGCGTGTTCATAGGGCTGACCTTAGGTGCAAGAATTAAAATCTTCCATCAATATAACGGTAAAATATACAACATTCGCCTGTTAAATACGAAGAAAAATGACTGGTAGTTCTGGATATAACACATATGGTGATTACTAGCAACATTACGGATTAACTCGATGGAAACTAATAGAAACATGGTAAAGTGTAATTTGTATCTGGAGTTAGTCAAATATCAAACCACTTGAAGAAATAAGCGATTTAACAGACAACAGTTTCATAATAATCCAAACAAGAACAAGACACGTACTGCAGTTTTCTGTTGGTAATTAGATATATATAAATTCACAACAGAAAAGCACGAGTGCCTATGTTAGACTTTCAGGATACCAGTTAAACATATCAACCAGATGCTAGGTGGAAGTGGTATATGTTTGAATTCATGATCCAAATTCTGAATAAAATAAAATAAAAGCAACAAAGTATTCGTCGCAAATTATGCAAGTAGAAGGGGAGTTATATGCATTGAAATGACATAGGATTCAAATGTTTTGGAAAAATTTTTATTAATGTTTTGTTCCTAAAATTTATATGAACATAACTGGCAAATATAAAGATAATGATCAACTGTCATATCGAATTCCAATATTAACTGAAGTTCCACCACCCTCCTCATTACACTATACCACATTTAATTATATTCATACAAACTACCACTTCAACTGATCACAAACAGGAAGTATTTGGATGCATTCATTAATTTAATCATCTTACTATTCTCATCCATTTTGATCCATGATATCCGATAATAAGTGTCTCAACATGAATTCCGAATTCCAGTTAAACCCTGTCAAATGTCGTGCACCATTTGTGGTGTAAACATGATGTCCATACACAAAACTATTATTGAGTATTTGTTAGGTCGGACCACAAAGAAGTGTAACAAGCTTTCAGAACTGTGGTTCGAACACTATTTCATTTATTCGAACTTTCTGTAACGTAAACATTTTGTTTCTATTATTGTTACGCTCCGCAGGCCCTATTCTCCCGTTTAGCATAATTACTGTTATTATATTTTCTGTTGTTATGGACTACAGTCAATTAGTTGTGTACAAGTTGTTCCTATTCACTACCACTATTTCCCTCGTTCTGTAATCATGTTAATTTTCTAATTGGTTTGTTGTGTGGTCTAATTTTATGTATATATAAAAGAATGCTTGAAATATAGATTCAATTCTGTCTGGTTGACCTATTAGCTCGCATTCTTCTTATTCGGATTGGGACTAAGTGGGCACAGGGCAGACGCGCAATAACCAACTAGGCACCAGAAATTGGCACTCGGCCATACAATCACCCAATATCTTGCGTCACAACAGTATTATTGGTTACAGTCTGTTCAGCAATATCCAATAGTTGAGAAACGATTGAAATGGACGAATTAGATACATGTAGATTGTAGGTGATTGATGATAAGTATTTCAAATCATCTGTATCACATTGTGAACTGATTAAGGAGTCAATACACAAGTAGCACACAGAGTATCGATCGAAGTGATATGTCTTGTATTTGATTACGGATAAAACGGTGTACACACTTGTCAAGTGGAACATGCAGAACTGCGATGTTAGAAATCCGAAGTGAGAGGAAATGAGAGTTAATGTTGGTTTCATTGAGTGTCAAAAATTACAGAAATTCAGTGATGTTTATAGTTAAGTGTGTAACTGAAATCATCATTACAAATCATATTGTTTGTTAGGAGGTGGAGTATTAACCAACTTCTGATGGTAGCGGTGTTGGTGGTGGTGGTGGTGGTTACGTTGATGGTGTTGGGATATTCGACATTCAAGATCGTAGATATTTTTTGGACGGTGATGGAATGGAAGGCCCCGTCGAGAATTTTGATCATAATCCCAGCACATGGATGGTGAATCAGTTGATGAGCGGTTGATACACTTGTTAAAAACACACAATAACCCTTTATTTTAACATATGATATTGATTTGTGTATGTGTACGATATGAGAAATCTAGAACCCTACCTTTGCTCTTAGAAATATGTAATTAAGTGATGTTCATTCAATAAGTATGCTTCATGTTAACAGGATATATCTGACTAGGTTTTTTTTAAAAAAATCCTGGGATGGCTCACAGAAAACTCAGCGCTGCCTCCAGATCCCTTGAAAGAGCCGAATATATTCCATGCAATCACTGATCGATAGAACCTTACAGAATCTTGACTTGGCACGTTCTGATTGGGTAACAGTTGAGAATTCTTAATTCTGATTTGATGGATTATATTACGGATTTTTTGTTCAGAAAACTATACATACACGAATATTTTGTACATAACTTACTCTCCATCTTACTGGCATAAAGTTCCATGTCTACTCGTCTTCTGTCTTCTAATATCGCGACTAGGAGGGTTCAGACGTTCGAGTGCTAAGGTAGTCCGCGGCTAGTCAAGTATCAAGTACGAGATATAACGAAAAATAGTGAATTATGTCTGTTGATCAAAATAAGATGACAAATATGATTTTTATTCTTTAAAACATCATTAGTTCCTTTATCAACATCATGCTGATTAGTTAAGCTGAATTTTTTAAAAATTGTAATTTAATTGGTTGTTTGTATTTTTAGTAGTGTGCACTCAGGTTGGATCAAGGGAGCCTAATGTTGAGAAGTCTCATACTAAGATGAGACAATCACTTAGTGTTCAAATAGTATTAAATGAGATCAAGAATTTAAACATATGATGGGAAACAATTTTCCTGGAAGTAGGAATCAAAAAATTTTGATTTCTTAAGGTGTAAATTTGCTTAAATTTAAAAGAAAATTGTAATAAACTCGGTATTAAAGTAAACTTAACCCATTCTTCTTCATCCTAGTAACACCTTGAAAATATTATAAGTATTTTCAGTACATTACATTATCAACAACTGATAGATGAATAGATTAGATGAGGAATATACTACTCAGATGAAGTGAGTAGTTTATATTTGTCAATCCTGACATCACGAATTGATCTGAATCAGACAACCATTGATCACCTAGGAAGCACTGAATAGCACACCCACGACCCCGTCAGTGGGTCGAACTCAGGACCCACTGTCTCCGTTGCGAACGCTTTACCATTGGATCACTAAGTCGGCTCCTAATGGTTGATATTCCGAATTCAGTCAGTTCGTGATTCGCACTGATGAAGAGTTCCATACTAGGACGAAATAGCTGTCCAGTGCTTCCAGGTGATCAGTGGTTGTCTGATTCAGATCAATTCGTGATATTAAGATTGACAGTTAACTATCTCCACAACCCACCCCCACCAATTGTAATCTATATTTGTTTATTATGTAAGTTAACATACATTCTACGTTATTTACTTACTTTGTGTATATCAAACAGTATTCTAGAAATGAATAATCTGCCTAAAATCATCCATTTGATGAGTGCCATACATTAAATTGCAACCTCTATTGAGATTTTGTTTCAAAAGTTTGTAATAATGTTGATCTCAGTTGATACAAAGTAATCTATGTATACATTTAATGTAATGTTCAGTATTCATACAATAATGGAGAGAGATTGATTGCATTTTACCTTCAAACATATCTGCCAATTTTCATGGACTTGAAAAAGCAGGTTCATCTAAAAAATAAATAGACGAACATTCTTGTATAGTATTTAACGTGTCCCTATTCTAAGCCATTTAGTAGCCCCTGTTTAATCTTCAGCTTTTTTGATGAAAGAAATGTTGTTAGGATTCATTCTGAAATTAAAGTCGAACTTGAATGTGCAGTATTCGCTTAATAAATGAGTGGAAGGGTAAGTGAAAGTGTTGAGTGTAAGCCATTCAGTGAACATTGATAAATTTACGGTTTACCTAAGTTGATAATCTCTAATGTTATATTACATATATCACATCCAATAATGATAAATATTACATTCATCATATTGCACTATAATGTATATTATATTGTATGGCTTGTATTATTTGTCAAACTCTTTAGAGTAGAATAATCTGAACTTATACTTGGTGTTAATGGGCTTTCTTCTATAAGATAAACTTCAACTCAGCCTGAAAGAAAATGATTATTCCCTTGAAGTTTTAGCTTGTAATATTCGGTGTTACAAGAAGAAACTTCGCCACTGGTATATTCAAACTATGACCATTCTGTAGGGCTAATTCAAAGACTAATAATAAGCATCATGTTTCATAGTCACCAGTATATATTTTATTAGAAAAATAATTAACAACCGTCATAGACTGTGATTATTCACAGTATCTTTGGTGTTTACTAAATGTAATGCATCTAGAAGCTTTGGTCATTTTATCTTTTTAACAAATATCTTATTTGTCAATCCTGACATCACGAATTGATCTGAACCAAACAACCATTGATCACCTAAAAGCACTGGACAGTTGTTTCGTCCTAATGCGGGACTCCTCAGCAGTGCGCATCCACGACCCTGTTGGGGACCGAACCCAAGACCCTCTGGCTCCGCGACGAGCGCTTTACCATTGGACCACTGAGCCGGCTACTAACGGTTGATATTTCTAATTCAGTCAATTTGTGTTACGTTTGCGCGACCTCATCCATCGTCATCAGTGAGTTACTGTCTCACACCCGACACGATTGAACTCCACCGGTCACGTCTTCACACTAGAACTCTAGGAATTATCTCAAGGAGCTAGTCACTAGTGAGCTGATAATTAGTTACAATTAAGAGGAGGGGGTTGTTGCGGAAATAGTTAATTTGTCAATGCTGATATCACGAATTGATCTGAACCAGACAATATCTTATTTCAAATGTCTACAGTTATATGCAACTTCTTGATTTAATCATGTTCAGTGTCATTGATCTTTGAAATACCTAGTTAAATACTCAAATATAATACAAATTAGATTTCAAAATAAAGTCGGTAAAACAAATTAAGCTGTAACTGTTAGGCCGGACCACAAAGAAGTGTAACAAACTTTCAGAACTGTGTTTGCGAACATTATTTCATTTATTCTAACTGTCTGTAATGTAAACATTTTGTTTCTATTATTGCTACGTTTCTATTACCCTATCCTCCCGTTTAGCAAAATTACTGTTATTATATTGTCTCTTATTACGGACTATAGTTAATTAGTTGTGTACAAGTTGTTCCTATTCACTACCACTATTTCCCTCGTTCTGTATTCATGTTAATTCCCTAATTGGGTTGCTGTGTGGTCTGATTTTATGTATATATAAAAGAATGCTTGAAATATAGATTCGATTCTGTCTGGTTGACCTATTAGCTCGCATTCTTCTCATTTCGGCTTGGGACTTAGTGGGCACAGGGTAGACGCATAGTTACCGACTAGGCACTAATGAGTGGCATTTGGTCACCCACCAATCACCCAATTTCTCACGTCATAACAGTAACATCAACTAAATGTGTTGAAAAATAACTAATAGATAAAGCACTTTCAGTAAATAACCTCAGTCACTATAATAAGTAAATCGAATCATTTAGTAGACTTCATTTATATTATTCTGGAATAGAAAATAAAAACAATAACTCAAGGGAATAAGTTTTATATTTTATTTCTAAGTGTTAAATTATTACTAACATTATTTAATGTTAGTAATAAAGTAGTTAACTTTCAAAAGTAGTAGTCACGAAGATTTATTTATTTAAATTTGAGTTATAAAATAAAAGTCATGGGGAAATAAGGATTATGATAACTGGACGGTTTGGTAGCTTGTTGAGTTTGAAGTTTCATTTCAACCTATCAATTAATCAGTGCTTTTTACCCCACATGAAGCATAAGCGGCCGACAAGTATTCTCCAACAAACTCTGTCTTGAGATTTCCTTTCCAGCTCTTCCTAAGTGCTGTTCATTTTATTCACGTCTGTCTTCAAATTTCAACAAGATGTGTTCTTGGGTCTTCCTCTTTAACTTTGGCTTTCAGGATTGCAAGTTAGTGCATGTCTTGTGACACAGTTTGATGATTTTATCAATGTGTGCCCTGTCTATCTTCAGTGTTTTTTCACTATTTCTTCTTCGGCTAAATGTTGGTTGGTTTGTTCTCTACCACTGAAGGCTATTGTTGATGATATTTGGCCAACAGATCTGAAGTATCTTACATAGACAACTATTCATAAATACCTGCATCTTATGGATGATACTCTTCGTAGTTCCACATGTTTCACCTCCATACGATTGAACTGTCTTCATATTTGTATTGAGAATTTTGACTTTAATGTTGGCTGATAGTTGGCTTGAGTTCCAGATGTTGTTCAGCTGTAGAAATGCCGTCCTTGCCTTTCCAATTTTTGCATTAACATCTGCATCAGATCCTCCTTGTTTATCGATGATACTGCCCAGGTATGTAAACGTTTCCGTATCTTCCAGATTTTCTACGCCAAATACAATTGGGTTAGTGCTCGTTGTCATTTCACTAACTGGTTTAAATTCGAAAACTCATAAAAACCAAGAAATACTAATCAGATAATTTGTTCTAGTTCCGAATGCATAAGGATAATTCAACTTCAAGATCATATCAGCTAACGAACTTAAGATCTATAATCCTTAAGGATGATCATGTCATTTGCTTATGAGTCAAGCTCCAGTCAATTTTAGATATTGTCTAACTTCATCCAATTATAATGGTTAATGACTACCACACACCCGATATAGTTGAATTCGATTAATCACATTTTTGCACTGAAATTCTACGAAGTAACACCACCCTCCATTTCCGTCACTTGTAAACAAACAGTCAAGACTTTAATTGAATCTTGTGTGTCCTGGGTTAGAACTCATTTACGAACGTAAATATATTCTGCTGAGAACCCCCACACAAAGATGGAAAAGTAATTCACAGTCTTCTCGTTTCTATTAATTATCTTAATGAGTATTAATAAGTTAAGGAGATTCTGCACTGAGTCTTTAGGAATATACTACGCTTACTCTTAAAAGCCTCAGAGAAATTACTTTAGATCATTTTGGCCGACACAGAATCCAATGACATGATTACTATTACGAAGAACGAAACACGCCTCTAGTCAAAACTATTAAATTTCACCTCTGGCTTCGGAGTTTTTCTTCCAAGTGTAGTGATGGAATAATATTATGTAGGTGACGTCGCTACTAAGGGACCTATATTCTACTAGATAAAAGTTCAGTGATGACAGGAGTCCATCAAAGAGTTCGCACTTCACTCCACAAACATACTTTCTGATTGATTTTTAAGTACGCTTTAAGGTATTGTTATTCTTTTCGAGTGAAGTAGGAAACACTATATTTTCATACTCTGAATCGAGATAAACAAATCTATTAAAAATTATATCAAAAATCTTCCAGACTGGCCATTAATTTTCTTTATAATGCAAGACTGTTTCTCATGTTTTTTTATCGCAGTTGGGATACGATTTAAGATTGCAAGTTACTAAGACGCCTAAATCCGACTTTGTAAAAAGAAAACAATACTTAGATGTTATGTTCCAGTACTGGGATCTTCAGTTAACAAACTATCCTGGCTGATAATATAATAGTATTCACTAATAGTATTCACAAATGACTAGTCAGTCCTGTGGCGAATTCAGTATTATTGAAACTGATGATATCATTGATAGTAATGGATAAAGACACCACTTTATTATTCAACGAATTCAGTTTAGTAATTTGAAAGTGTAATTTTCTAAATTGGATTGTGACTGATAAGTGGAATCCGGGACGAGCGTTTAGTCCTATTTGGGACTGGTCGACTGGATGTACCCACATCTCAATGTTAATATTCACACTGGGATTCAAACTCAGTTCGTTTCGTGTCAGCCACTGTCCAACTTAAATAATACTTGTATACTACCGCTATATCGAGGCAATCCGTTTAGGATGCACATATAGCATCAGAGACTGATCAATTTCAGTCTATAACAAAATCAACGGGGAGATTCAAACAGATTCTAATTATGAATAATCTTCCCCTTGAAGCTTCAACACTGTTTGTTGAATTCCATTTGGATTATTGGTGTATAAAATCAAAATGATACCGGTGATTAATATTATATAGTGTTCTATTAAGATGAATTTGTACATTCCAATCAATTTGTTATAGACTGAAACTGGTCATTCACTGTTGCTATATGTGCATCCTGAGCAGATTGCTTCGATATAGCGATTATTCATAAGTATTATTTAAGTTGAATTGTAATTGACAAGTGGAATTCAGGACCCGTGTTTCGTCCTTTTTGGGATTCATCTGCTGGATGTACCGGCATCCCACCGTTAACATTAACATTGGGATGCAAGTACATCAAGCCGATGAGTCCCAAATAGGACGAAAAGCGCATCCTGGATTCCACTTGCCAATCACTATCCAACTTAAATAGTGCTCTAGTTTTGCAGTTAATATTAATCGGGACACAGTAGCCTAGTGGTGAACGCGGTGGCGTTTGACACGAAGCGGACTAATTTCGAATCCCAGTGTGAACATCAACATTAGGATGTAGGTACATCCAGCCGATGAGTCCCAAATAGGACGAAACGCGCGTTGTGGATTCCACTTGCCAGTCACAATCCAACTTAAATATAACTTGTGTGATACCGCTATATAGAGGCAATCCGTTCAGGATGCACATATGGTAACAGAGGCTGACCAGTTTCAGTCCATTATAAATCAACGGGAAGATACAAGCCTATTCTGAATTAATTGTATTACGCTTACAAATTCACTAACCACATAACTGAAAATCATATTTTGCATTTATTTATAAGTTTCAAAAAATTTTAATTTATGCATAAATTGGTTAAATTAATAGTTAATTCTCAATTATACTTTTAGGAATAATAGTTATTGGAAAAAGAGAATTATAAAGAATGTAGAAAATTCATTTCTTATCCCATTCACTACCCACTAACCAATTTTTCATCCCTACTTATGCACCATCTATTTTGTTAGTTATTATTTACATTACGGCACTATTTTCTTCGGTATTTTCACTTTTTCTATACCCTATGGACTAAAATTTTACACGTTACTGATTGGTTGAATAATACTGTTTTTTAATTGGTTAATATGAATGCAATTGAAATATTCATCGCAAAACAAAAATTCAAATAGTTTTATTAAACGAATAATGTTTAGATGTAATCAATTATTACATAATCATATTGGAGACACTTAATTTCATGAATTCGTATTCCTTGGTTTGTTGACATGATTACATTATTATGACAATGTATGCAGTTAGTTTAACGTAAGTACTTTACATTTTTTCATAGTTTAATATGGATTTTGAAGTTGATTATTACTGCTATTCGTCAAAGATTAATCTCAACTGAAAGTATTTTGTGAACTAAAGAACAATAGATAAATGTTTTGTCCTAGTATGAGATTCTTAAACGGTGTACATCGTTAGTTCTATCAATAAAATTCAATTATTGACCTTTAAGTCTTGTAGGCAACACTTATTTGTAAGTACTACGGGGCTTCCAACATTCAATGGTGAAATTCCCACTTTTATAAAATATGATATAGAGCGATGATCATTAAGTGTGAATTCCACCAGTATAAATTTGTTAACCATTGTAAACATATGAATTCATATTGAGTCTACAAATTTTGTATAAGGTATGCTGACTTTAGACGACTGAATCAGAATATATTCAAAGATCATCCATATTTCCTTAATATTAACTGTCGTATTCAGCGTTCCAGTAATTTTAAGACTATAGATCAAATATTGTCTATTAGTTACGTAACTGAAGTCAATATTTTGACGATTTCTACTTAGGTGATTTCATACATTTCAAGTCAGTTGTATAATTGTAGAATTATTGAGAGTAAGATAAGTTTGACCAAATAACTGAATAACTATTCGATTCCTCTGCACGCGGAATGATCATTATGTCTACAGTGTCAGAAGTATAACTTCAGACAATTATCTTATTAACTTCTAATTTTCACTAAATTTAATCATAATAAGAATTTTCACACATCCACCCAGCACCTCGAATCCATACAATCGCATTACACCTGGAAGGAAGCTTTATATTTTATTTTAGGATACTAATTTATGTGAATCTATGCTGATAAAAAAGAACTAAACGAAGTGATTAGGCTGCGAATTTCGGGTGATTTTTCTTTAAGAAAAAAAGCTATGGCAGTTTATTCGCCGATCCAATTGCACCTAAATGTGTGATAATGCGAATGTATTATGATAAAGTATCTTTAAAAAGTGCACTTATATTTCTTCACTATCCGATATAACTAAAGAATATTAGACTATGCTGACCGAAGTCATTTAAAGCATAATAGTGAAATAAGTACATCATCATTACTGGTGAGGATAAAGATAATGATCAACTGTCATATCGAATTCCAATATTAACTGAAGTTCCACCGCCCTCCTCATTACACCATACCACATAAAAACTATATCCATACATACCATCACTTCAACTGATCATAAACATTGAAGTATTCGAATGCATTCATTAATTTATTCATCTTACTATTCTTATCCATTTTGATGCATGGTATCCGATAATAAGTGTCTCAATATGAATTCCGAATTACAGTTGAAGATTGTCAAATGTCGTGCACCATTTGTGGTGTAAACATGATGTCCATACACAAAACGATAATTGAGTATAATTGGTTACAGTCTGTTCAGCAATATCCAATAGTTGAGAAACGATGGAAATGGATGAATTAGATACATGTAGATTGTAGGTGATTGATGATAAGTATTTCAAATCATCTGTATTACATTGTGAACTGATTGAGGAGTCAATACACAAGTAGCACACAGAGACTATCAATCGAAGTGATATTTCTTGTATTTGATTACGGATAACACGGTGTACACACTTGTCAAGTGGAACATGTAGAACTGCGATGTTAGAAATCTGAAGAGAGAGGAAATGAGAGGAAATGTTAGTTTCATTGAATGTCAAAAATTACAGAATTGCAGTGACGTTAATAGTTTAGTTTGAAAGTGAAATCATCATTACAAATCATGTTGTTTGTTAGGAGGTGGAGTATTAACTAACTTCTGATGGTAGTGGTTTTGGTGGTGGTGGTTATGTTGATGGTGTTGGGATATTCGACATTCAAGATCGTAGATATTTTTTGGACGGTGATGGAATGGAAGGCCCCGTCAAGAATTCTGAGCGTAATTCCAGCACATGGATGGTGAATTATTTGATGAGTGGTTGACACACTTGTTAAAAACACACAATAACCACAATAATATTCTCAAATGTGTAATCTATGTTTGACGATTTCGTGTATCTATGATATATATGCTAGGTAATGAAGATCCATAGTACTTTTAATCAATGATGATTTAGTGTTAGTTCATTGGTTATCTATTTCGACATATGTGTTGATTCACTTAATTATTTAACAGACCCTATTAACTGATAGCATTTAATTAAAAATCGTAGTTATATCATAACACAGTCTATGTGAAAGACTTCTTCTCTATTGGATAGTTGCTTAATTTTATCCCTATACTACTCATTTCACTCCATGAACCATATTTAGCGAGACATTCGTTTGCTGACGGAAGGACGCGTTTACTGTGCAGCGGTCAGATCCGTTTTACTTTATGGATGTGAAACATGGCCATTAAGGATAGAGGATATACGTAAGTTCCTATTATTCAATCATAGATGTCTCCGAAACATTGCTCGTGTTTGCTGGGACAACCGAGTAAGCAATGCGTGGGTTAGGAATAGAGTACTAGTTAAATACGGTAAGTCTATTGATGAAGTAGTGAATCATCACCGGCTAAGGTGGTTAGGACATGTGTTGCATATGTCTGACCACCGTCCACCGAAACGAGCAATGTTGTGTGTTGTGGAAGTAGGCTGGAAGATAGAGGTGGCCAAATGAAAACATGGCACCAATCCATGAAGTCATTGACAATTGAGTTGAGCCATGTTAATAGATGTAGACTACATGGTTGGGGCCCACACGATGATCGTAACAAATGGTTAGAGACTGTAGGTGATATGGCTCAAAATCGTGTGGAATGGCGCAGGTGCATCCACTCCTTGTCTTCCTCCAAATTCTAAGTTTTTGAGCTTCTCATAATTTTCTCTTTACTGAATCACCTTTTTTTTGTTTCAAATCTCATCTCTGATCTTTATGCCTTTCCATTAGTACTTACTCTGTTACTACTTCCCCTACTCTGGGATTTGGTCCGATAATTTAATGTCTATCTGCTAATTGAGACATGTCAACTTAAACTGATGTACGCATGTGCCAAGTTCTACGTTGTAACCGGCTGACTGACTGATTTAGCATTAACTTGTGTTATTGTCGATAACTATCGAAAGATTAAGTGTTAAAACATGATGTTACCCTGACATCAGCCGAAAAAATATAGTATACTTTTTCAAAGGTCAAGGTTATACAGTGTAAACAATACAATGAAAAATATATTTCACTTTATTGAAATATTAAACGAAACGTTACAGTTATATTCAACATTGTAACTATGACCAGCATCTATTAACTTTATTAGTTTATATATAAATTAATGTGAATACCATTTTATTCTGTATGTTGTTTAGTGTAATAGTTAACATGCACATAGTTAATGCAACATATGAGTTCATTTCAATTTAACCATCATGAAAATTCAGTGATTGTTCTAAACTTAGATCAAATCACGTATACCATTCAGTTTATATAAATTTATTGAGTTATATCATTCCACTGTAATAAATGGACAAAAGTCTGAGAATGTAATTTCCATTTAAACAATTAAAATTTAATGCTAAGACTTTAAATAAGTTTAAACAATCATTAAAAAGCACTGAACAGTTGATTGGTGATTGTATGGAACTTTTCAACATTGTGCATCTATGATCCCACTAGGTCTTGGACTCGACATCACAATCAAATTTGACTATCTTTACAGCACCTAATTTGATCAATTAATTGATCTTGACAGAGTAATATAAACATATATATACGTTTATTTGATGAATGTGATGAAATATTACACTTTATGCAAATTCACCACTACAGTCTTTAAACCTATGTGGATTCAATTTGTGGTTAAAACCAGGTAATATCCCATGCAGATACTTGTCCACATGTCTCCATAACACCAAATGTCTAGAGCTAATAAACAAGGTTAAACAATTCTATTGAATTTACTCAAGATGACTTCATTATGCAGTACAGATAGTGGACACATGAAACAACCTATTGGGGTTATGTGATTTGATAATGATAACTTATCGATTGTTCCTGGAATATCAATAATCCAATGAAATGCAATTAACGGTGTCTGATTTGCAATCGAATTAGATATGTGGTATGAAGAATCCGTCATGATAGTACATCTAGTCTTCTATTGGGAAAAGTTATATTATATCGATAAATCCTGTTATTTATTGTATTAAATGCCAACTTATAACAAATTTAACCCTTGAATCGAGGTGGTTTTGTGGGGAAACATACTAAGGTTACTTGTTCATAATCATCACAAATTGATGCTGGTTGGGTACAACTAAAAACTAGGCAGTAGCAACTAGCTGTTTCGTCCCAGTATGGTATCCTTCGGCAGTGCAAACCCTCGATGCCATCAGAGCATCAAACCCAGGGCCATTAGGCTGGCGAACACCTAACCGTCTGTACCACTCGACTAATTTTCAAATTGATTAAAGTGAGAACTTCTCCGATTGGACGCCGATCTCTCCTAGTGGTAGAGATGATTAAGCGTTCAGTGTTAGATCTGGTGGACCCTAGGTTCAATGCCCCATATCCGAATCAAGGGTGCTCACTGCTAAAGGACTCCCATACTAAAACAAAATAGCTCTGCAATGCTTACCGGTTTTCAATGGCTTTCAACTGACATTCATTACATAACAAATACAATCAACTAAATTGTTACTGTCACTGGTCTATTTTAAATTTACTCAAGGACTATAGTTTCATCAGATGTACAGCTAATTTAAGTTTTTTTCAAAATAAAAGAGAGCCAAATCATTGAACGAAATACAAGTAACAAATAGTAAAGTCAGTAAATCCCTTTATAAGTAATCTAGGTAACTGACATAAAACAATCAAAATTTACATTCTGAATCCTACTTCAGTTAATAAATGACATTTTATCTATAAAGAGACAGTCATTAACTTCACAGTTTAGTGATAACGTCGTAGACTATAAAGTTAAGTGTTGTAGGTTTAAATCCTATAAGCAGTTACAGTCCCCTGAAGACTACGTAATTTTACTGACAGATGGCAATTTATATCAGACTTTAGTCAAGAAGGGTTACTGGCCTACCAATACGAACCACCAATCAACATTTTGACGTAGATTATTAATCCTATTTCAATTAATAAATTGTATTGAGTGTTTAAGTAAAACGAAAACATACTAAGTCTTGTATATGTTGCTATGAAATAATAATTAAGAAATTGTGTAACCTTATTGTTATAATTATCGAATTGATTTAATGACTTTAGCAATTGAATGTAATTTCTTAGGTCAACACTCTTATTAGATGAACAACAAACGATGTTACCTTAATGAATATGACTTAACTAAACGAAAACAATTTTGATCTTAGATTAACATGAATGTCAGATTAAAACTGAAATTTGATATTCCCAAAAAGAAAAATCGAATTTCCAACAAACTTTTTAATGTTTATTATGTAATAATATCACATTGTGTCTGATATAGTTTCATCAGTTAACTAACATGAATCATCAGAATCACAAGTTGACAATTAGATCTGTTGGTTCAAATAGAATCTTACAACTCATAACATCATGTGACATACGTTATTCTTTTCTTAACTGATAAATTGGCTTTTAAGTATTGACTACTGATAATTATTGTAACATTCACTTTGACTTATCATGAACCGATATAAATAGGCAATTTTAGTAAATGAAGATAATCCTCAGAAGTAAATTTATTGAACTTGGAAATGTAGTACCACTAATCAGATTCTACACTCATTAATTCATCAAATTGTCATTATGTTCAGATGTATGAATTGATTTGATAAATTGTTACTGTTTATAAACAGTTACTATTGTAGGTTAACTGAATACAACAAACAATTGCTATTGAATCTTACCAAGAGTAGCAATCCAACATAACTAAAAACTAATATCTCTGCTATTGGCACAAGATGCACACATACTGATAATGATTGATTAAATACAACCTTTAACAATAGCATTAGATAATGCAATAAAAATAAGTTTACAATTGGGGGTTGTGGAGATAGTTAGTTGTTAATCCTGATATCACGAATCGATCTGAATGAGACAACCATTGATCACCTGGAAGCACTGGACAGCTGTTTCGTCCCAGTATGGGACTCTTCAGCAGTGCGCATCCACGACCCTGTTGGGATCGAACCTAAGACCCTCTGGCTCCGCGACGAGCGCTTTACCATTGGACCACTGAGCTGGCTCCTGATGGTTGACATTTCTAATTCAGTCAATTCGTGATACGTTTGCGCAACCTCATCCATTGCCATCGATGGGTAACTGCCTCACACCCGACACGGTTGAACTCCACCGGTCACGTCTTCACACTAGAACTCCAGGAATTACCTCAAGGAGCTAGTCGCTAGTGAGCTGATATTTAAAAAAAATAAGTTTATTGGGTCTATGTGATGGATATTTGCACAATACATTTTGAACATTCTGATCGCATATACACTGGTTAGGGCATTTGTATATGACAAATAAAGGTTATTAGATAAGTTTGAGTAGAGGTTAAGGAAACAAAGATGACAAGGAGAACACATGTGCATCATACTCTACGAAGGTAGGCGGAGTAGAAGTACAAATTGATTTTGAACACATGAGGGGAAGTAAACTTCCTAGGTGTTCATTTATTTCTGGAGCTTCTAATTACTCTCATCTTCATATTACATTAATAAAATTTAGCAAACGGACAAATGGCTTTAAACTACATTTAGAATTACTCAAACCATTACATGTGTACTGAATAAGTGAATAAACTATTTAATCTTTCGATATTTGTTCACAGTTAAGCACTGTAGTGTGTTTTATGAGTTATTAACTTGTTGTATGGTTACAATATTCGACCGTAAGAAAATATTTATCATATTGTCGGATATAAAACTAAGAATTATCGGGTTCTATTCTTAAGTTTCACGGAAATGTTCTGTGTAATGAAATTCATCCTTTTTACAACAACCACTACGAGGTTTAAATATCAATTTAATAAAAGTCATCTACATATTCAATAATGCAAAATGTTGGATCTAATCAGTTTAAAAAATTATCTTACAGAGTGTTTAACAATTCTGGCCTGACAAAACCTGTTGAATGTTTTATTCCACAATCTTCATAGCTAAAAATCAATTTGATTTTAAACTTTACAAAATAAAATGACTATTAATACAAACAGGAACACATACAGTAATATTATATAAAAGAGGGGTGGGGGGGTTGACTGAACTCAGATTGTTTGACACTTGTTCAAATACATTGTAGTTTTGCTCCTGAAATCTTTGTACTACGTGATCAAACTCCTGTTCGTATAGTTCTTGACTAACAGCCCTATCTGTGAAATAATTATCCGTTTCGATGACTTGTAAATGAACTATGTTATGGCATCTAATTTAAATTCTATTTCAGTTTCACCTACAGGTGGATTTCTATTTTCTTTCTGTGTCAAATAAAGTGGTTAGAAGTAGTTGACAATAAACCCTAGTACTCATCATCTGCAGAAAACTAATGCTTCATATACCTAAATAGTCTACGATTATTACCGATTGAACTATTTTAGGCGCTAACTAACGTCCTGTAGAACTGAAATATTTACATTGGATGATCACTGATTAGCGACTAATGTCTTTTAATACTGACCTAATTCTGTTAAATACTTTGTGATCAGTGATTTAAGTAACTGGTTATCAAATGTATTTTACTTAAAAGTAAAATAATTAGAGGTAATTAGCAGGATGCCTTACTTCATTCAGTTACAACGTAGAACTTTGTACATGCGTACATCAGTTCAAGTTGCCATCCCTCAATTAGCAGATAGAGATTAAATTATCGGAATGAATCCCAGAAGAGGAAAGGTTGTAACAGAGTAAGTACTAATAAAAAGGCATAGAGATCAGAAATGAGATTTGAAACAAAAAAAGGTGATTCAGTAAAGAGAAAATTATGAGAAGCTCAAAAACTTAGAATGTGGAGGATGACAAGTAGTGGATGCACCTGCGCCATTCCACACGATTTTGAGCCATATCACCTAAAGTCTCTAACCATTTGTTACGAACATCGCGTGGGCCCCAACCATGTAGTCTACATCTATTAACATGGCTCAGCCCAATTGTCAATGACTTCATGGATTGGTGCCATGTTTTCATTTGGCCACCTCTATCATCCAGCCTACTTCCACAACACACAACATTGCTCGTTTTGGTAGACGGTGATCAGGCATACGTAACACATGTCGTAACCACCTCAGCCAATGAAGATTCATTACTTCATCAATAGCCTTAGCGTATTTTAACTAGTACTCTATTCCTAACCCATGCATTGCTTACTCGGTTGTCCCAGCAAACATGAGCAATGTTACAGAGACATCTATGATCGAATACTAGGAACTTACGGATATCCTCTATCCTTAATGGCCATGTTTCACATCCATAAAGTAAAACGGATCTGACTGCGGTGCACAGTAAACGCGTCCTTTCGTCATTAAACGGATGTCTCACCTACGCCACAAGTGACGCAAGGTTGGCAAAAGCCGATCGGGCCCATAAGCTGCTACTCATCAACATAACAATACTCACAATCATTAGGGAACTCTTAATTCCTGTATCATTTAACAATGTCTAGAGTTGACTGCAAACACTATAACTATCTTAACACAGATAAACATGTAGTTAGATAGATATTTCTAAGCAAGAAGTAATTTAAACATAAAGTTTCATTTTATTTAATAAAATGAAAATATAAACTTATTCAATTAATTTACTCAATTGAACATTGATCTTATAATGAAATCTCTGAAGTTGTTCTATGTATGTATAACTATGCCTATTCATTTATCTTCTTAATCAATAAGTTATAATGTATCAAAGTTACAGTACTATATAACAGACAAATAAATGATAATTAAGAAGTATAAAGAAAAGTATATTCCATTTATGAAGTTAAACTATGTCTATTTCATTGTCTTTAAATAAGTTACTATAGAAATATCATATTATCATATTTAAGCATTGAATATAAGATGATGCTGAGAATATTTGGTTTACTTTGCTTAGAGACTCTTACCATTACATACATATGATGAAGCATAGAACATTGATATTTCGTATTAGGCTTCATTTCACATTTAATAGATCTTCATTAAGAAGTCAGTTACATTATGAATTACAATGATTCTCAATGACATGATATTAGCAGGTTATTGCATTACACTTGAATTGGTTAAATGTTTTTACATTGTAGAATTAATCGCTTAGTCGTAAAGACATTAGAAATTACATAAACTGACAATTTGACTTCCTTCATTAAATTATAAATTAGAATGAAATAACTGTCTAGTTTTCATTTTGTTATCATGATAAACCTTGCTTAGTGTTGATAAAAAAATTGATTGAATTAAAAAGTAAACGGAAATTCAGTATTAATTGATTGTTCAAGTAGACAGACAGAACAGACAGATACAACACAGAACTTCGTACGTACGTACATCAATTCAGGTTGCCATACCACATCAGCACTAGAGACTCAACTGTCAGTTCAAATCCAAGAGTGATAGCGATAGTAGAAGTATTAGCAGTAATACAGAAAATTAGGGAGCGAAGATATGATTTGAAAAGTATAATTCAGTGAGATAAATTTGAAAGGAGAAAGATAGAGAATTCAGAAGGTTAGATTTCGAGAGAACACAAAGAGTGGATGCACCTGCGCCATTGCGAACGATTCTGAGCCATGTCGTTCAAGGTCTCTAACCATTGGTGACTATCGTCTCGCGAACCCCAACCACGCAGCCTACATCTACCAACATGACTTTGTCCACTTGTCAGTGACTTGATCGATTTCTGCCATGTTTTGGTTTGGCCGCCCCTAGCTTTCTTCCAACCAATTCCTACGCTGCAAAACATAGCTCGTCGAGGCAGTCGGTAGTTAGACATGCGTAACACATGTCATTGAGGTGAAGGAATGTGAGTAGAGTTAGTCGTAGAGATAAAAGAGATATTATGGGGTGTAGAAACGATTTGATTTTGACCGATTTGAACTCTCGTGCTTTTACGGGTATGAGGGCGGTTGTCACTTCCCGGCTGCCCACACCGTGGAAGGGTGTTTCTTGAGGAACCTGAAAAAGAAGGTAGATTAGTGTCTGTCTTAGAGACCTGAGAGCGTGACCGCAGAGCCCAAGGGACAACTGCTTGAGGCCTGTCACGCACGGCCTTTTTATGAAGGGTTTCTTAAGTATTAGCTCCGCACTTAAAAGCCCTTAGTGGGCACCCTTACCGCCGGAGATCGAAATCCGTGTGGTAGGGTGAGGTGTGACATTTTCAGGGCCGACCTTTTCTTACCTCTCCTTCCTTGTGAGGAGGCAGCATCGCCGCTGGTTGTCCGAGGGAAACACCTTACTGCTATCACACCCCTCTGCAGTCAGGGGTACGACTTCGCCCTCAGACCTTGAGTAGCTGATTTCAGTCTCATCGTTCTCCAATCGACCTGCCTGGCATGTTAGAACCTACAGGAACATATGTCCCAGCCAGTATAGCTCGGTTGGGTCATCATGATAGGCAATCCCGACCACCACGTCAAGGTAGCAGCTACGGTCGAGATTGTTCAAGTAGACTTAAATATCATCTATTATAAGGATACACTGTAAACTGTATGCTTGTTTGTGTACATCACTAGCTTAATTTCGTTTACAGTTTACTTTGATACACTCTAGTAATATAAGAATCTTAAACTGTTGGCAAGTATATACCAGGTTACAATATGAATATGGTTGACTGAATAACTTGTAGGGTGAGCAGGAAGGAATATTTCGAAATTTATAAAAGACAATGGATAGTAATATGTCTTGAGTGTAAGTTGATCGTTGAACTTTATCATGATCACATTTTCGTTCCGCATCTTTGTAATGTTAGATAGAATCAATACATGACAAATAACCATTAAAAACCATTATATAGTCAATAAGGATTTCATCTTAGATTGGTTTACTCTATGTTGGTATATTCAAAACTATATATAGAGTTGAATTAAAGATTCTTAATTCTCTTCATAAATATAATGACTTTAAATACTATCATGCCTGATTCAATCAAATGAAGTACCTTTATATGCAGTTTAATAGACTAAGTAACAAATAGTTGCAGATAAATGATTCGAATCCAGAAACTCACTCGAATCAATTCGAACATTACTGATCATATTTGAACAAATAGACAGAATAAGATACTTAAAAAACAAAACGAATCATAAAATTAAAAGCTTCTTACTGTATGTCACTCATAAACCTGGTAAATCTACTGTTTCGAAAGGAAAGAGTGTATTACTTCGAAGTACATTTCTGTGAATTGATACTGAGATTAAGAAACAGTATCATATACATCTTGATGACTAGACGTTAATGAATCCCATATTGTCCTACCGTTACTATTAATAGACATTATACATCAGGGAGACATTGCTGTCTTTAAACTGAGTGACCTGATATAAAAATGCACTATGTTCATAAAGTTTAGTGATGTAACATGATTGACACTAAATAATAAACACAACACAGGTTACCGCTGAATGATCACTTACTGAAAATAGACATGGTTATCAGAAATGATTGATCAAGCTGATTTCAGTAGTTGGTAGGAAATCCTGAAAGTTAGTTCTGTGCTAGTTAACACAGGACAGTATGCTTATAAACCTCAGAAAGGAGGACCACCGTAGTGTGATTCAAGCCTTCACCTCCCAGCTTTATGTTCTGAACCATTCATGCCTAGCTGTTCTGTTCACGAGTGATCTTCAGATGTGCTAAGATATTAATATTGATTGATCACTTAGCAGTACCCAATGTATTTGATGACTGAAAACTTAGCGGCAAACCAATACAATTATTTATACTGATAACATTACAATTTTCAGGTCTGAATTTTTATTGGAGTAAAACCGTCTTAAGCAAATAAATTACACAAGACTTTCTCATAGATTGATATTGTTTGGAGTATCACCAAAGAAAAGACAAGAAACACTAGACGAGTATCTCATCTTCAGTAGTATAACTAGTGACACTTTATTTTAGAATTAAATCGTCATTGAGAAATAGACACAAAACAATAATCATTGGCCAATGTCATCTAAGATAAACTTCTCAATAATGCATGAGGTTATATGAGGTCACAATGAAGTCAGTCGTAGAGTTTCAGACTACTGAACTTAGGTAACTGGAGCTCGAATCACTTAATGAGCACCATTTTCTCTCAAAATTGCAGGTATAACCTGCTAACGAGTTCCAGCCAACACAAATACAAACTATTCCCCGACTACATTCAAGCATCAAACAGATAATTCAATTGAGTTTGAAATATTTAAAAAATGTCAGTGTGACTTTCTCTTCAATGTGACAGTGCATCTGTGTGTTTGTATCGCTCCACAGTCCTTATTTTCATAGGCGAAGGCTCTCTGAATGTTAAATTATGATTTAAGCTAAGGGAGAACTGAACTAATCTATGTAAGTAGGTAAACGAACAGGATATGGGTTATTTGATGAGTAAACCTTGTGTAAACATTATATAAACACGGTTTATCAATGTAAACGAATGTAATTGAAGACAACAATGTTTATTTTGCTTATGTGTAATTCATCAATTAAGAATATGACAGTATGTTTCTCCGGAATTTTTTCCATAATGAATTCGGGTAGGCAATTGAATGAACATAAATGAATGTAGTATGTAAAATGTCTAACTATCTATCAAAGTTCGTAAATATGCCAATAAAGTTTCGGTTATGTACACATCACTCCTATTTACTTGCTCAGAGAAATTCAGACTGTAATCATGTGAATACGCAAAATTATAACATCTAAGTTCTCTCTATTGTAAGTCCGAACACAATTCATCATTCAATAATTTTATTTTGTTTGAGTTTGAAATCTGCTATGCATTTTGTAAGCCTAACATTAAGCATGAATATACTGAAGGGAAATCATCAGTCAATACTTCTGAATGAATACAAAGTAGAAATTAGTTCCATCTTCAAGATCTGTCAGAAACAATACCAATGTACGCTGTTAATAAGTCCCATACTGGAACTAAAGAAATGTTAGTTGCTCATTAGTTTACACTGGTGTCTAACCGGGATCATTCTGTGGTAGCAACGAATTTATATCAATTTTCACAAAACCACTATAATATTCACCTAGTGACCTACTTCTCGATATTTCAAAGTTCAAGTAAGAAGTCATAACTGGCTAATTACAAGCATTTCAATAGAAAATGAGCTGTGTTACACAGTAGTTGTATCATATCACAAGTTGATTGAAATGGAGGTCTCATCGAAGGCTTACTAGTTTGGTGGTACTGATAGTCAAATGTTCTCCAAGAGACCGAAAGTTTATGAAAACATAGTTCATCGGGATTACGTGTATATATTGCGGAGGAGTCTTACAATAAAATGAAACAGCTGTCTAGCAGTGATTCTTAAACTATACGTATAATAGGATGAATTTGTATATTCCCATTGATTTTTAAAGACTGAATCTGGATTCCACTTGCCAGTCACAAATCAAATTAAATTGTACGTATAATAACTTATACGATTATTTTGTAATATGCTCCTGGTTATTGAGTTGTAAAAAACAAGATGCATAATGATCGACTAATCATTACTGGCAAATGTTATGAATGTGTAGGTCCCCATTCAAAACGTCAAACTTAATTAATACTAATTGTTATTTGATTATGAAATTACTCACCACTGAGTGATCAATTTACTTAGATATATAAAGCTTACGGAAAATCAGTTGCAACCAAATTATCTCAGTGATAACGTTTCAGACTAAGAAACTTTGTGAGATAAGTTCGAATCCCAAAATGGCCGATTAGATATCTGGTATACTTTGTTGACTAAAATCAATCAGTATAAAGCCCAGATTCAGATTTCCTTCGGGATTATTTCAAGCTGTTTTATACGAAAAAATGGTAGCCAACAATCAGATATAAAATATTACTTCATTGTTGTGAAAGCGTAAAGTTTATTTTGTTCAGATGGAATAAAATGTATAATCAAATAAAATGCTTATAGATACTACTTAAGTTTGTTGTTCATTTACATCAGAGATCGATTTTATTTAGAGGATGAATACAAACCAGAATGTTTACAGCTACCTGATTTATTCCAGTTTAAAATGGACAGTACTTTCTTCAGAATCGAACAGTTGAGAGATGAAAACATCAACTATTAATTTGTAACTTAGTGGTTAAATTATAAAAAAATTGACAGCGTTGTATTTATGCATTTGCGATGAATCATAGCACGGTAGATGAGGCCTACCTGGTTAGGATCTGTGTAGTAATCGCAATAAATAGCTGGATATACTAGATGACATGACTCAGAATCTGCCACAGTGGAACAAATGTATTCACTCAATACTATCTTCCTGTATTTTTTTTCATAAATTCGGATGGCATCATTCCTTGCTATTCAATGATATTGTAGAGTTAATCTTCTAAAATCGATCTTTTCGCTCTAATATGACATAGCGACTTAGACCTATCCGCAAGTGTGCTATATTCTAAGCTGCCTATAACTGACTGAATTACTTGCACAAGATATAATGCCTACCTGTTGTTACCTGAATTCAGTTCTTCTGCAGCTGTTATCACTTCATAATAAATACTGTTCTCCAATGTAGTCCTTCATGAAGTTAATCTATTCATTATCTAATCAATCATTTATATATCCATAGAGACTATACTTTTAAGGATACCGAAATCAATATCCTCTAGAACACTACGTTTATCATAAATAGTACACTTTAAAGATAACTAACCAATTTTAGTATAATGTAACTTGCATACAACATCATATGAAAAGTGATGCTTAGTTTGTAGAATGTTGATAATTTGTTAATTAGGTATTTAATACAATAAAGACATACTTAGTCTACAGGTTAATTATACCTTTATATAAATAATGACAGCTTATTTTATCTAAGACACTAGTCAACAATGAAATACACTTTATGATTATCACAACTATGATGTTCAAGTGTATACCTGATAAATTGTATATTCCATTAAGCATTAATTGACAATCAGGTACCGCATATATATAAACAGGAAGTTAGATGATAAACTTATAATTAAGGGATTCAATACTTTGTTTGTTGATATTTTCCATCTACCATATACTTATTCAATGCATATGTATATATTCAATACTTTATTTCCAAGGTCATAAACTTGAATAAACATTAGTAAGCAACTAAAAATGGTTAGTAACTCTGATTGATTTATAATAATTTAATTAGTGCATTGAACATGTTACATTAGATTAAATAGTCCATTGAACAAATGTGATGGTGTTATATTTTAATAAAAACGAATTTACATATGCCTAATAAATGAATGATAGAATGTCTAGATGACTATATGATTCATATTATTCAAACTAATTAATCATGGCATAATACGATGATTTCTGGAAAGATATTATACTTTATAAATTCAAGATGATTGACGATAGTCAGCAAGTACGAAATACATACTGTCATGGGCTGACTGTCTTTTATAGTAAGGGTGAAATCCTCGTCAAACAGCATCGAAGTCTGTAGTATTCACAACTGTACAATTGACGACTCGTTTCATTTATATATATGACGAAGATAATTACACTAACTAGTTGTTGAGTAGTGAAAAATTCTACTTTCGTTTAGTCATTATTGCTATTTGAAATATATTGATTACGTTAGAAACTAACCACAAAATTAGGTAATGTAGGGTTTCCTACTAGTAACCTCCGAACCACCTTGATTAGTAATCACTTTATTGACAAATAGTAACGGACTAGATATAATGCTTTTTACTACTCAGTGATGAACTAATGTATACACATTTATACAATAGTAGTTATGAATTAAAGCTCTAGTAAGAGGTTTTGACTGGTTGAGTTCAAACATGTAGGGAGTGAGACAGCTATTATTGATCAGAATAGATGATCGTCACAAATTGGTGGAAGAGGGAATTGTACCATTAAATGTTCATCCCAGTGGTACAGTGAGTTAGGTTTTAGCCAACTTGAAGCCCCTGGGACGGAATCTTCGATTAGATAAAAACGTATTTTGATTAATTTAAGTGTGAAGTTGGCTTACAGCATTAGAGCAATCAAAATAACTGTGAATATCGTTAAGTTGAAAGGGAAGATATGTGTGGATGATAATAGAAAATTCGGGCGTAGTGACAATCATTAGGGTAGTAATAGTAATAATAATAAGGTGAAAGTGAACAAAGCATTTTGTAACTATAACTGGAGGAGAGAAATATGTAAATAAAATTACATAAGATGAGTTAACAAAGACCATATTAAAGTAAAAGCTCTAACAAATCAGTTATAATGTATAAGTGAGGTTTTACATAACAGAGTGCTAAGGCTTCTTCTACACTTAAGTGAATTTAAACGTAGACCTCATGCTTTCTTTGGTTGAATTTTGTAATTGATGTCAAAGGATGAATGTGAAACAGAGCTTGCTAAGTCTGTTGTACGCTTCAAGATAGATGATATGATTTATCATTATTATACCTCTTTAAAATATTCTGGGGAATTCTTCTGTCAGTGACAAACAAATAGTTTCAAGCAATTAACTATTCTCCTAGCTCTGCAACAGCAAGTAAACTTGTATGTAAATACAAAATTGGTCAGTCCTAGTAACTTACTTTTAACATCCATATACATTAAAGGATGATTGTAACAAATTATGCTGAGATGCTTAGTAAAAACGTTTTCTTGAGATCATGCTTTGAGTTTAAGAATGCTACTTCACTTTCAAATTTATCTCAATAAATCCCTATGAATACTTATTTCCTATAAGGACGAACTTTATAGTAGGATTGTACGGATAATAACAGTTCTATAAACCACTTTTAAATCTCTAGGTCTGTAAAATATAGTTATCACTAAGTGTTGTAATGATTGTTGCATTTGAATTTTCATATCACGAATTGATTTGATTTAGATCTCTATTGAAAACCACTGATTAGCACTAGATAGTTGTTTTGTACTATCATGCAATTAATCAACAATATCCCCAATGATCTAGTAATTAAACCTTTACAATAAATCCTAAGAATCTTAAATTCAAGAACGTGATGTAATCAAGGATATGCATTAATGAACAGTTCAAGACTATGACAAATCAAATATCAAGTACTAATTCTTAATGTACAATGATTGACTAATTCAAATCAATTCATGATATCAAATTAAAAGAATATTACCATCTGATAAAAATCATCTAAGTTTGTTTTATTTTGTTTAAATTTATCTTCATTTACTTTTAGTTACAATTCATCATAGCAACAAATTGAATCTTATTGTATTACATTAATTACTCTGGAAACAATAAGAAATAAACAAGAATCAAAAAAAAAAATGAAAATATACAATGATTATGTATCATAGTAACAGTGTAAAGTATACATTCAATACATCATCAAATTATTTAATAATAAAAAATAAAACATATTTTCAAATATTTTTCAATTTAAGTTTTTTATCCTTTTTAATATTATGTTCATCTATTAATAATAATAATAATAATAATAATAATAATAATAATAATAATAATAATAATAATGTGAATGAATTAAAGTTTACTATTCTAGAAGAATTACCTAAAGGTACAGTGATTGCATCAAATGATAAATTACATAATCTTTATGATTATTATTTTATGCCTAATAATAATAATAATAATCATATAGAAAATTTTACAATAAAAAAACCAAAAATATTAAATATTAAAGATCCTGGTGTAAAATGTTTTGATTTTCAATGGAAACAATTAAATGAACCAATGAATTCACTTAGTAACAATGAATTACAATTTATTGTTAATGATCGTATTGATCGTGAAATGATTTGTCCATTGAAAATGCATGAATTACATAATAACAATAATAACAATAATATTAATAATAATTTCAATAATCAACAAATCGATTACAATGTCATTGATACAAATGATCAATTAATGAAAAATTTTAATCATGATTGTATAGTGACATTAAGAATAGCAACATTTACAGAAAATATACAAAAAATTTATCAAATTCATGTCATCATTGAAGATATCAATGATAATCCACCAAAATGGAGCGTAGACAAAATTACAATCTATTTTCATGATGATGATCCACCTGGTACTAAACAATCTATACCATTAGCTAAAGATTTAGATATTGGTATTAATGCTAAAATTACTTATCAATTATTAAATATTGATATAAATTTCAATGAAAATAAAGATATGCATTTATATATGTTGAATGAAATAGGCAATTCAAAATTACACGGTACAGAGATGTTTGAATTAGTTTCAGAGAAAGGTGATTTCAATCATTATGGTGATGAACGTTTATTTTTAACAGCACGACATACATTAGATCGTGAAACTAGACCACAAGGTTGGGATTTAATTTTATTAGCAACAAATAATGAAGGTTCAATACCAATGAGTGGTCGTCTATTTATTCATATTAATCTTACAGATGTTAATGATAATAGTCCTATATTTTCACAATCAATATATAAACCTCAATTACCTAATCAAAAAGTTGGATCAATACCAGAAGATTATCCTGTAGGAAAAACAATTCTACGTATTCATGCTACAGATGCTGATGAAGGTAAAAATGCTGAAATAACTTATAGTTTTGCACCGGATTCTACAAATCAATTAATACGTCATTTCTTTGAAATGACTAAAGATGGAGAGTTACGAGTCATTAGACCTTTGAATGTTGATATTAAAACTCAACAGAATACAAATGTTCCATACTTACCAACAACAGTTATGAGTTTTGATGTGATAGCTGTTGATGGAGCTGCTATGGCTTATGCTAAAACTGGATATGCAACAATTCAAATAGAAGTAGAGAATATTGATGATGAAGCACCAGAAATAAGAATTCATCCAATTCAATCATTACAAGATACGTCACTGTCAAATGATCATAGATCACATGAAACAGAAGTAGCTGTTTCAGAAAATCAGCCACCTGGACAATTAATAGCTTTAGTTGAAGTGAAAGATCCTGATGTAATTACTCAAAGCATTTCACAGTGTGTATTAACTGGTCCAAATGCAATAAACTTTCGTTTATCATATCAAGATTCAGCAAACAATGAATATCGATTATACACATCAACAAAATTAGATCGTGAAAAACAATCACAAGTATTATTATCTGTTGAATGTAAAGATCTAGCAGATCATGTTGCATCAAATAATATCATTATTCACGTACTTGATGTTAATGATCATGCACCACAATGTTCTGATCCACATTATCGATTTGCCCTATATGAAGATGATGGAGAACAAGATCATTTAGAACTAACAATGATGAATCGTAGTTGGCTAACACCAAATGGACAAGCATATGTATTAGCAAAAGATGATGATATTGGAATAAACAGTGAAATCACTTATCATTTATCAATAGAATTTGAAGAAAATCTAAAAGGTCGATTTTCAGTAGATTCTAAAACTGGTCAATTATTCGCTTGGGGTCCTTTTGATCGTGAGCATATCTCAAGTCATGAATTTATAATAGTTGCTACAGATAATGGAAAAGATGTACAATTAAGTACAAAATGTTCAGTAACTGTAAAAATTTTAGATGTTAATGATAATCCACCAATATTTCATCCTCAATTAGGTATAACTGGTGGTTATTTATTTAATATACGTGAAAATCAATTACCTGGAACTCGTGTTGGACAAATAGAAGCATATGATTTAGACAGTTTACCAGCTTCAACAGATATTGCAGATCTTTTCAGTCATTTAGATAAATCTAATTCATTGCTTACATCAAATATTCCAAATGTAAATAATGAATATAAAGGAATTACAAATAATTTAGATAAAAAATTAACTTATTCATTGAAGAATGAACATAACTCTCAAGCTTTTCGTATTGATCAAAAAACTGGAGTTATTATTACTCGGTAAGTATATATTTTTCAAGATTCATGTTGATATCTAAAAAGTTCCCTGTGTAAATGTCAGTACTAACTAGGCAGGTTACACATAACTAATGAATGTTAAATGATACGAAACCCTCTTTCCTAGATTTCACCTCACACTGAAACTTTCATCATAATGTTTTCTTGTCTTTTTCTTTGTTGATTATCTCCGATTGAATGTTCAAAAAATATTATTTGCAGTTTCAGAAAACTATTGATTACTATTAAGTGACAGTAATGGTGATTGTTAAAGTGTCTTTCATTATACTTAAACTTTATTTATCAAGAAACAACCTGAATAAACTAATGATCATTTGTTTTATTCACTTCACGTAAGAACAAGTAATGTGTACATGAATTTCAACCTTGACATTAGTCGATTATTAGAACTAAGGAGAATTAAGCAGTTGTATCATTCATAGCAGTAACGAATGATAGTCATGCAACTTGATTACATTTTAAAATGGGAATCATGCATTTCATTTTAAGGAGGTTTAAAGATTAAATATTCACCATGAGTATTGACACTCTGGGATTCGATTCTAGGTGATAACACTGATATTCACTATACAAGAATTTGAAATTAAGGAAGAAGCGATTTTTCAGTGTTTTCTAATTTTTAATAACACATTAAAACTAAAATATTTAGCTTCATAAACTTCTATGAATATCACTAGAACACATCATGTACCGTTTAGGCAATTAAATAAATATGATTTCAATTTAGTAAAGTTCATACAAAAGTTTTCTAGGAGGATAAGAATTGCTTCATGATTATACCGTGAAGTTTAGAAGACGATACCGTAATGAATCGTTTTCCGAAATTATGAAACTTCTTTGTCATCTCGTAATATTATTGGTAAATAACGATGAACTCTTCAGTGAATTTGACAATAGACGACTTCATTATCGGTAGGTTATTGAATAAGCTATGTATGAAAGGTGTTTTAAAGAACAATGTAAATGATGTTTCATCTCATTTCAGAAGTGATCTAGTTTCAGCAAAATATCGATGTTAGTAAATTTAAAGAACCAGATGGAGCGTGCGCAATGATCTCAACTCCATGACATCCAGTAATCACAATTAGAATGTGCTAATAGATAATGGAATTCAAGAGCAACTTCGAGGTTCTAATGGGGGTGGGGTGTTACTAGTGGATTTCAATAGAAGCAAGTAATTACTTACAGTATTCAACAGTGTGTACACATTACTGAAATCAGTTAGTAATATCAAGTTCAAAGTATACGTTAAATAAATATGGCAATGGTTATTTTCAGTGAGTGATGGATGAGTGAGATTTTATTGAATCTGAGGTATACAGTAGTAGGAAAGTAATACTTTTGTATAAGAGAAGAAATTCATTTATTAACCTGAACGGCTATTATTTCTACTGTTTGAAGAGTTTAAGATCTGATAGGGTTTACCCATAGATTACTTAATTACTTAATTTGAAATGACTTTATTTTATTAACATTTTAAATGCTTATTCTATAATTTTACAAGGTATACTTAAATTAGATTTAGCCATTTCTTTAGTTCATCAATGTGGATGGATAAATGTAAAACTTAGTAGAAAGTTTACTGTTATTCATTGAATGACTAGATAGTATTCACATGAGTTTCAAAAGTACATATGAGAAAACTGATTAAATAACACATTTCACGGTTGAAAATACTTTAAAAACTTATCGAAGTCACTATTATAAATCACCTACAGTATAAGACGATTTACCTTTACCAACCGGTCATATACAACTCTTCTTATGATATAAAGTACTTACCTTTGAAAATGGGTGGTCATCGAGCTACATAACACAAATTGAGAGAATTATACCAAATAAATGCTAGCCCAGTGGTACAGAGGGTTAGACGTTCGTCAGCTTGAAGCCCCTGGAGCGGAATCTAGGATGCCCACTGCTTAGGAGGCCCATACAAGGACAAAACGGCCGTTGAGTACTCCTTGGTTTTCAATGGTATCTTATAAGTATCAGTCTGTGGTGTATTCAATCAACTAAAACCTAATAGCACTCTTCACAAACCTCCTCAATACAAATGAGATCATAAATTCTTTGCTGTCTAATCATTCATTTAATCGTCTAAATAGATTAGTGATCTATTATGAAACTACTCATTACTATTGGATAAACTTCTAAAACAAGGATGAAGTAACAATTTAGGGTTCCTTGTTTTGAAATAGTTGTTTAATAAAAGTTCAGTCAGTGATCTCAGAATTCTCATTATAACAATTATCAGTTTTACATATCCACTACTGATAAAGATGATTTTTTAGTACCTCATTTTCTAATATTTTAAGGAAACTTCTGAATGTAACTGTAAATCATAACTTATAGATATTTGATAAGATCTCAGGATATACACATGACATTAGAGGGTGCTGAATTGAACTATACGATATCAATCACAAGAAGAAACAATTCTATATAGATAGCTTCTGTTGAATAAGTTAGTGTATATTTGATTTCAACATATCGTTAGATAACGCTTTAGTATTTGAAGTAATAAAGTACTATATTCGACTTATCATATGAATATCAACACTGAAATAAAATCATAACCAGCTGTACTGAATCTACTATAGTAAGAAGAACGTCTCCGTAATTCTGCTACTTCTTATTATCGGAAATTTCTAGCCAATGACTTATTCAATTATTTCAACGATAAACAAATAAATAAAACCTCTTTCTCCCCACCTAATTAACATGAAAATAATATTTCTTGTTTATTCAGCTTTTAAAAATATGCTACACATTGAAATAATAACATACTCCTTTACTATATTATCCTCATCCTCATCTTCATCCTCCTCCTCCTCCTCCTCATCATCATCATCATCATCATCATCATCATCATCATCATCATTCGTACATATAGACACGTTAAATGATATAGTCCAAAGATCAACAAGTTAATTGAAAATAATTTTAATCTGTATGTTAGTGTGATGTGGATTTCCTGTTTCTTTTCTTGTTTGCTTGCTTCTACATCATCATCATCATCATCATCATCGGGAAATTAGAAATTCTATCGTCAAAATATGTTACATCAATGCACATAATTGTTTTTGTGCCTATATACACCCTCTTGTATACATACACTAAGATACAGTCTTCCTTTCCACTTTAACTTTTTAATCAAACATCATATTTCTACTGTTATTTTGATGATTGTTACTAATTTTGATTAATATTGAAATTAGGTTAATCTTTTATTTATTTAAAAAATTTTTCATAAATTGAGATTTTATAATTAGAATATTTTTCGTATCAACATCATTTCGTCTTTATTTTAAGCTTCATCAACAATTCATTTTTAAATTGATTAAGATATAGATACACAATAGTCTTATGTTTTGTTATGTAATCAATTAAGTCATTCACTTCTCCGCTACTCTCCTCTCTCCACTTCTTTTAATAAGCTACTCAGTTACTCTATTCTATCACATCATTCATCATATTCAGATGACAATTATATTGATGATAATGATGATGATGATGATGATGATGATGATGATGATGATGATGATGATGATGATGATGATGATGATGATGATGATGATGATGATAATGATGATGATGATGATGACGATGATGATAGATGACTTTATTGAAATGATTAGAAAAATAATATAAAACATGCAAACAAACAAATGAAACACATTTTGATGATACAATCTATCAATCGATAATTTAAGTTGAAGTCATAATCAATATATCTACTGATATTTCAATATTCTATTTATGTCACATGTGAATTGAAAATAATCAGCATCTGTGGATTGTTTAGGTAACCGCGTAAGCCTTTAGCTAGTGAGGATGGAGGAGTGGATTAAGCCGTCATAAGTTTATCAGTCAACAGAATATGAAATTAAGAGGTCTCTTAATAAACAAACAATTTAGAAGGTTACTAAGTTGGAATCTGTTTATTTAACTTCATTCTTTCATTTTATGATATATCCTAATCTTATTTTAATGTTAATAAGAAGTTAGATTAGATAATGGTTTTTACTGGTTAGTGTTTTTTTTAGCAAGGTTGTTGTTTTACGGGATGAGGTTGCTAACCCCATGCTTAACCCTCCTCCTTTATCCTGGCTTGGAACTGTTGTATCTGAGCAGGAATGGACGATATTATCGATCTTATTATCTGCAGCGCTATGTCCTACAGCTAGCACCCAGCCTTGCCTTAATCTATTGCTCAGGCACAATAATCCGACTGATTCACCAAGAAGCCAACTAGTCACTCACACACATGTATTACAACAACAACAATAAACCAATAATATACAAGATATATATATATATAAATATAAGGTCTAGCCATTGACTCATACTTCTGTCACACTATATTAACTTATCACATATCTTCTTCCAGATATGTCAGGAACCGGCAGTAACCCTATAGGGGCTCCAGGCGGAGTTAAGTAATATTAGAGGTACCATTTAAAATTAAAAAAAAGTACTATACTTACTGTTTTAATCTAAAGTATTCTTATAATACTAAAAATTGTGCAAAGTAGTATAATTTATCAAAATTATTACTTATAAAGTCTGATTTTGTAAACATGATATCATCTGTGGACAACTACTGTTAGTCATTATACATGGACACGAAATGCGACTGTGAGACAAAAATGCAAATCTGTACCTTATTTTGCTGGGATGGCTCCCAGAAAACTCAACGAAGCCTCCAGATCCCTTGAAGGAGCCAAAGACATTCCATCCAATCACTGATCGTTAAAACATTCCAGAATCTCGACGTGGCACGTTCTGATTGGGTAACTGTTGAGACTTCTTAATTCGGATTGGATGGATTATAACACTGATTTTTGTTGTTCAGAAAACTATAAATATACGAATATTTTGTACCTAACTTACTCTCCATCTCACTGGAATAAAGTTCCTGTCTACCGTCTTCTGTCTTCTGATTTGCAACCAGGAGGATTCAAGCGTTCGGGGTGCTAAGGTAGTCCGCGACTAGTCAAGCATCAAGTACGATACGTAACATATTTATAAATATCAGTTAATTGACAAGATCTTTAGGATTATTTACAACTTGAAAGCACGGATCAATTGCTTCGTTTAAACTAGGAACCATAATAATAGTTAAATATTCACTAACAATAAATTCAGAAAGCTTTAGTAAGAATTACATTCTACGCTGTCATATACGATGGACTGATCACTATAAGACATAATGGGTATTGGAGTATGACTCAATGTTTCAAAATTTATCGTGTTTCCACGATGAATCCTTAAAGCCGTGGGTTCAGTCCACCCCCTTCATTCAGATATAAGCCACATAAAATCTGGGATATACGTGTATCTCTTCAAGTTTTAACCCTTTGTCAGTACTACGAGACGAAAGCATTATGATTAATGTCCAACTAATATGATGAGCAAAGGTAAAAATAATTAGGCGTAAAAATGATTCATCAAGTATGAATTGACGTAATAAATGGCATAAAAGTTTGTATGAATGAGTCAGCAATTTTGTGTCAGTATCTTAGTCACATCATCTCATCTCTAACCAGTAGTCACGATAATCTTGTGGATCCCAACTAGTAACTTTTTCAAACGACAACATGACTCAGATGCCATATTTTGGTTTAATTGCCTTTAACATTCCTTCAACTTACTCTTAAGCCAACTAACACTATGCCTGATGGTAGAGGTAATGGTTGGATATGCCTCATAAATGTTCTAACTATTCCAATCTTATAATCATTCATAAGTTGACAATATTGATTGTAGAATACAACAGAGATTCAGTGTTTCCCAGTTGTTTGAGGGATTCTTTGGCTTATGTAAGGTTCTTGGGTAATATAATCACCAAAATATATTAATCTTCCATCTACTTATTTTTGTAAATATTGGTAGATTGATATATGTAACTATCCCCTGTAGCTTTTAACTAGTAATTACCTAATTATTTCCTGAACACTTAGAGTAATCAGTAAACATTGCCCACTGAAAACATTCTAAAGTGCGTTGTAACTGTTTTTCTTTAAAAGTTCAAAATAACAGAGTTCATTGTTCATTGATAATTTTTATCAGATATAAGGAGATGGAAGTGCGAATCTTACCATTAGATGCTGGCCCAGTGGTGCAAAGGCCTGGGCGTTCACCAACCTGATGCCCCTTGGGAGGAATCCAGGGTGCTTACTACTGATAAGTATCATACTAGGACGAAACGGTTGTCCAGGTTTCGTGGTTTTTATTTGTACCTTAACATCGTAAATCTGTGACGAATTTAATCAACTTAATTGGATATAAGAAGAAACAATCTACATTCCTTAATCAGATGTATTGATTTTAGTTCATTCGGTCGGTTGTTACGTCTAATGATTATCCTAAATTAGCAGTAATTATTAAAATATTAGTTTTTAATCGCAATTGTTTTGCTAGTTGTATGAAATCAGTACATCGACTAAGCATTTGTATAGTTCTCTGTTTAAATCCCTTTAGTAAATTTATTCATATGCCATGAAGAAGTATGGCGACAATAATAACTGAGGTTTTGTATCATTGACTGACTAGACAGTTGATTCGTTTTACTGTAGAACTCCTCAATGGTGCATACATACACCCCTCACCAAGAATCGTAACCAAGACTTCAGACTACTGAGTCGACATTCAACGATTAACATTCCTGCATTCCATTCATTACTCATTGAGTGAATTCATTCGCTTCCAGTCATGCTTAGCCGTTTATCACATGATATAGCTAAGCTCCACTCATCAGGCCTGACTACTAAAGCTTTAAATTACCTCCTAAAGTCAGATAGTGGTGGTCATAAAATAAAACCTCAAGTCAAACTCCCTTATCTACTTAGCATCAAGTAATAACAGTATAAATATTAATCGTCATCATGTTATCCATTTTGAGATCATTATGGCTTGTCATGGCTTGATTTTGAATAGTTATTATTGTAATTTTGTGATGCACTGAGTAAATCTGTTATCACTGTTTAGGACAGCTAAGTAATTTACCTTGAGTCATTTCACATGAAATTAAGCCAATTGGCTTTAGGTTCATCAGGGAACTTGATATCGGTAAACCTCTAGTAGGTGACACAATTTACTTAGTATATGGCTTTGAATTTGTACTAACTAAGGATTGTCATATTATTTATTTAGTTAAATATATTATGCCCACCTTTCAGTAGATCATTTTTCTTACTTTACTTAATACTCTAGCACACTGATGATGCAATGTTGTCAGAATCACTTGTAACAAAAACACATCTTTTCTTTATGGCAGTTTACATAGAACTGTAGTTTGTTGTAACCAATTTATACTGCTGGATTTGTCACGTCGTCATATCCAGTAACTATATAATGTTATCATTAATTTCACATTTGTTAATAACAAGACTTATACATGCACAACAATCACAAATTACGCGTATGATCAAAAAGTCTGGAACGATGATGCTATAGATATACGAACTCAAAGAATTCAGTGCCATAAATGGCATAACGTACTAACGTTAAGTTGAACACTGCAATCTAACTTCTTTTGGTACAAACATCAATAAACAAATCGTACAGTACAAGCATCATAGTGTTAGAAGTAACAGTGGCCTCTACAAGTTGATTTATTTTCCAATTTTGAAAATGAAACAATGAAGTTTTATTGTTTAACTTAGATTCAGGATTCATCCTAATCTTACACCTAACGTAAACATTTTCCAGGTGATCAATGGTTGTCTGGTACAGATGAATTCGTGATATCAGCATTAACAAATTAACTATCTCCACAACAACTCCCTTAATTGTAACTAATTATCAGCTCACTAGTGACTCGCTCCTTGAGGTAATTCCTGGAGTTCTAGTGTGAAGACGTGACCAGTGGAGTTCAATCGTGTCAGGTGTGAGACAGTAACTCACCGATGACAATGGATGAGTTCGCGCAAACGTAACACGAATTGACTGAATTAGAAATATTAACCATTAGGAGTTGGCTTAGTGGTCCAATGGTAAAGCGCTCGTCGCTGAGCCAGAGGGTCCTGAGTTTGATCCCCAACAGGGTCATGGAAGCTCACTGCTGAGGAGTCCCGTGCTATGATGAAACAGTTGTCCGGTGCTTCGAGGTGATCAATGGTTGTCTGGTTCAAATCAATTCGTAATATCAGCATTAACAAATTAACTATCTCCACAGCAACCCCCTTAATTGTAGACAATTTAGCTAACATTTTATGCTCTTAAAAGATATTCATAGAAACAAAAATATCCTTTGAACGTCAATTCCATATTCTAACTACTAAGAATTTTTATTTATCATACAATTTAGCCTACTTTTGATGACTTTGTTTCCTACTGATCTCCTCCACCTACAATGTATCATCTGTTCAGTAGACTTATGATCATTTTAATGATTGATCTTCTATGCATGAATTGAGAATCTGGATCAATGTTAATATGTCTATGGATTACTGATTTATCATATTTTTCGAGATTTCCTGACATTTTTTTCTGAAATTTCAATTCAAGACCTTTCTTAATTAAAAATAGTGTCCACAGTTATTTTTTTTAATGTTTTGATGTGAGTGGTCGTATATGATACCTTCTGATTAACTGTTCATGTTCATATAGGCATAGGGGAATAAGACAGTTTACTCTATTAATTATTATGTCGCCAACAGTTGACATAATTTGATTTGTTTCATTTATTTTACTTAGCTAGACATTCACTTACTCAAATAGAGTGTACATCATTCCACATATCTAATCAAAGTCAAATTATGCTGTAAAACAGCAACTCTATACTATCATTCATGACTTACTTACTTACTTACTTCCGCCTGTTACCCCTCTCGGAGGAGCATAGGCCGCTCACCAGGATTCTCTATTCAACTCTATCCTGAGCAATCCTTTCCAACTGTCTCCAGTTACTGTTCATCCTTTTAATGTCTGCTTCCAGCTCTCGATGCAGTGTGTTTTTTGGCCTTCTTCTTTTCCGTTTTCCAACAGGGTTCCAAGTTAGTGCTTGTCTCGTGATACAGTCTGATGATTTCCGCAATGTATGTACTATCAATTTCTAACGTCGTTTCCTGATTTCCTCTTCAGCTGGAAGTTGGTTTGTTCTCTTCCATAGTAGGCTGTTGCTGATGATTTCTGGCCAACAGGCATTCAATATTCTACGTAGACAATTGTTAATAAATACCTGTACCCTCCTGAGGATGTTTGTAGTAGTTCTCCACGTTTCAGCTCCATAGAGGAGAACTATCTTGACGTTCGAATTGAAGAGTCTAACTTTAAGGTTGGTAGACAGTTGTTTGGAGTCCCATTTATGACACTTGTATAAAATGTCAATCAAATTTTCTTCAATGTAAGATTTCAATTAGACTTAGTAATAAAGAATACTTTTATTCTTTAGTAGAGTGTTGAAATTATCTAGTCAAATATCTTTTAAGTGTATGAATAAACAAACCAATTTCTCTATTTGAAGTAGATTCATTATAAACAATAGTTTTTTACCTTGAAGGTTGTCAATGAAAATCTTAGAACTTGAATTTTTGTATTAGTTTACACTCCTGAGTAAAGCATTTGATACTACTGATTATTCAGCATAATTATGACCTGTACCGGGAAATCAATATTTTCTACCGACTATCTGCGATCACCTATCAATTATTCACTCTGACTAAACACATGATATTGAAGAGTGTACTTAATTTGAGTAGTCTTTTTAAATTCTTGATTAACTGTAGTTACAAACAATCATTTGCATAAGATCTTATACTACTGAATTTTAATTATCAATCAGTCATTCTAGATTATTAAGCGAGAGTGGAAAACAAACATCAACTTGAATAAGTTCATGTTATTCTTAGATAGTTAGTGTTAAAGGTTTATTCAAATTTCTGACAAGGAATAAGGGAATAAATTATCCGTAATAATTACATTATTTAACATAATCTGTTTAGTTATAGTAAAGAATTCTCTACACAAATTATACAATGCCACAGCAAAATCACACATTTTATGTTGAAGTTAAATGGTTGTATATAATCAGTACGAAACGTTGCTTAACCTACATTCTGAGGTGTAACTGACTTTTTGCAGTACTAATATACTTACGTTGATTGATCACTGATTATTGACCAATGTCATGTTTGTATTAAACTATAGGAAATTGTCGACTTCCTCAAATTGTATGTTCACCTTACTGATATACACAACCTGGTATAAAACTCATATCCAGTGATTTCTATCAACTATCTACAGTTAATGAGTGGTAGTTGATAGGAAACTCAAAAACTTTCACTGTTTATTCTTCATTTTTTGTTCAAATTATAAATATTGGTACATTTTATTCTTTGTGTGTCATTAAGAAGACAAAGTCTAGTTATTTGTTTTCTACACAAACTGGTATTAATGAGTTATTTAATTTGTATTGTGACTGGCAAGTAAAATCCAGGACGCACGTTTCGTCCTATTCGGGACTCATTGGCTGGATGTACCTGCATCCCAATGTTGATGTTCACAGTGCAAATTAAATAATACTTGTGAATAATCGCTATATCGAGGCAATCTGCTCAGGATGCACATATAGCAACAGTGACTGACCAGCTTCAGTTTATAACAAATCAATGGGAATATACAAATTTCATCCTACTGATATTAATGAAGTTTTAATAAAAACCAAAAAAAGAACTGTAAAAATTCTCTTCTTAACACAGGACTAATCAGAATAACGTACTGTCGACTCCTTCAAGGAATCGACAGATTGTCGCTACTCATTTAAAATTCTCGTCCACATTCAAATCACATTGTAACAACAATGTTTCCATGTTATTAGACTGATTCATTACATTTTTCAGTCATAAGTAGATTACATTGTTTCAATTAATACTAATTGCTATAAATCTAATAATAATATTCTGTTAAAATTATATTTTTGTTATGTAATAATTTTTTTGCATTTTTTTTTATTATAAATAAATTATTCAATGCAAATAACTGTAACCGCTTTACCTCTCCCTAACCTGTAACTATGTAATAAAATTCATATCAAAATTACTATTGTACACATAGAATAATTGAAGGTAGTTTAGTTTAACAAAGTATATTTTTGGCATTTAGCCAAAAAATATACTTTGTAATATTGGCTATCAGTTATAAATCTACATTATGTAATTATAATATTGTATGTACGTAAATAATTTACAATGAAAATAGCAAAATTATATTCATATGAATGTATTTACACGTTATTTAAATTTGATATCACTATTTACTATAGGCTAAAGAACTACTGGGAACCTGTTACTGGCAATTGGTCAACTGTTTCGTTCTAATATGGCACTTTATTACTCTATACAATTACAGCGTTTTTACGAAATGAAACCCATCATCTTAAGGTTACGCAGCCAACATCCAACGATCGGATATTTCTAACCCACCAATAGCGCAGGATAAAAGTTTGATTGAAATTAGGTCTCTTATCTGAAGAGGTCGTGGATGCACATTTAAGTGGAGTACCAAGCTAGAGTGAACTAGTTGTTAATTGCCTGGTTCCTAGTTATAATTGGTTGCATAAGCCAAGTTAATTCGTGATATCAGAATCAAATTAACCAATCTCCACAACAACCCAATACAGACTATACCTTTCTGAATACTTTAATTAGTCATCTACAATGAAGTAATTTAATTACTCCTATGACTTACATAAATTCACATCTACATAGACTTTACACCACGGATTTTAAAATTAAATCTAATTAAATCTTTGCAAATACATCTGTGTAATAGATAACTCAGTGTCACTACTAAGATGAAATATGCCGCTTTTACTGACAATAATCACTAATGAAATGCTCTCTGTTTCTTTCTCAAAACATTTTTAAGGAACAATATTAGATCGTGAACTTCAAGGAACATATACATTTTATGCATATGTGCATGACGGTCCAACTCAAAATATGCAGACAACAAATATAACTGATAATAGAGCTGAAAGTCAACAAACTGTTAACAATTATCGTTCTCATACAGCATCAATTATGGTAACAATTACTATACAAGATGAGAATGACAATGATCCAGTATTTGTTCGACCGAATTCAACTAATCATATGATACTGTTAAATCCATCAGCTATACCTGGACAGTCTTTATCACAAGTAAGTAATGATTAGTGTTTTATTATTGTTCTCAGTAAATAATAATTATCGTCTGTGAAAGTTTATATCCTCCCGACGATAATGTTGATCAATCTTTGTAGGAACGGTGAACCTTCAAATGAATACTTCTAAGTTAATTACATTTGAAATAGTACATTTTTTATTTATAACATGCTACAGAGGTGTAGTTGTATCTTAGCATTGTTGCTTAAAGCCGAACTTCAACACATCACAGATTGCTTTCAAATTGTTATAAACTATCATCAAAAGGATAACGGAGGTTTCGTAATTCTTTTCATAGGTTAGCTATATCTAACCAATTATTGATGATCTGAAGGTTCTATATGGTGTCGCAATCCTTTGTATTTTGAATCAACAAGTACAAACGGGTATCGAATCCAATGATATTCAGTTCACGTGATGATGTGTTGGAATTGTATAATTTGCACTCCTAAATTCAGTGAAAACCGGGATACTGATATGCTAGGGCGTGCAAAATGATTGCAATTACAACTTCTAACTCGGTGATCAGTAGCTTAAGAGGGTGCCCAAGGTTTCAGGATCTGCGTTTGGTTCTTCATAGAGTGATATATAAGTATTAATGAGGAGTCTAGTACTAGAGTATAACAGATGTTTAAAGTTATCAATTTTCAATCTTTGTACATTCACACATATTCTGTAAAACAAAACTTTAAATTCATTAAACTCCATACATTCGAGCAACAATAAACAGTATTTATTAGCAAGCTATAAAACACATTATGCTAACTACATGTCAATTACTTTCACATGACACCTTGGATTGCAATACTATTTAACATATATTTCCCCCTCTCGAATTTTACACCACTTATAGACGAATATAAGCTAGCACTACAACTTGGTTTGTTGGTTAATAGATATAGTCTTATACTACTTTACATAAATAGAACTAACTCGATGAGACGAAATAAATGACTGAATAAGAATGATGAACGATGTAATCAGGATCATATTCCAGCCATCAAGAGAGGTGACAATGACTTAAACCATATTTGGATTTAAAACATTTGTTTTCTAGTAACAATGTACTTTTTCTGAACTCCATAAGTAGAAATCCGATTAAATTTGGAGTGAGTTTCTCTTCTTCTGAATGCAGTGTCATTTTAAGACTGATCTGACTGACAGATGGGCTATTAATGGAGTGAAGTAATTGAACGCGTTGATGACTTTGTTTATTCCTGAAAATCTTATCAACTCCAGTGGGTTAGTATCCGAAGAATCTCAGCCAGAATCCAGAAAGATTGCTTGCCTCTTTAAACTTGCTTCACTTGTGGTATTCCATAGGATATCCATCTTTCAACGAAAGGCCGAATGTATTGCGCAAAAGACTACTCAGTATTAAACTGAGGATGCAAAATATGAAATCTGAAGATAGATATACAAGGGCTTCGGGTCTTAGTTCATAGAAATCTTAGAAGTATCGCTAGTATAACAGGGAGTGGCCAAATAAGAAATACTGGTATCAGATCCGGAATACTGTAAAAATATGGGATCAGTCTATGAGGTTGTGTAACTTTATCAGTTGTTTTTGTCGAAGCATGCATTACGTATGTCAAACCACCGCCTGCGTCGTCTCATGATATTGGCTGTCGTAGGATTATGATGAAGAAAAACATCTATTGCCAAACTAGAATATGTCATTAGTACAGAAACTTTTGATAGTTGGTGTGAGCTACGTAAGTAAATACAGATCACCTGGTTAGGGTCAGTGTAGTAATCTCAATGAGTGGCTGGAGACACTAGGTGATACAGTTCAGAAGTGATCTCAATCGAACTGAAATATTACTACCTAAATAAGTAGTTAACTACTTAACTAAAAATGGCTGACTAGATATCACCCCGGGAAAACACAATATACAATTAGGTCTTTTATTTGTAAGGTGGTCTAAAAGTAGTAGTCAGAAAACCCTTAAAAAACTGATTGACCAAGAATCTAATCCTCCAAGTTCTAAATAGCACAAAACCTAGATAAAAAGCAGGGTTTCCAACTAACTACATCCATACGATTTTCCATCCCAACATAATACTAGATATTTTAAATCTTTTAAACTGGTGGCAACATTCCAATCTGATCAAAAGAATTTACTTAACGCTACCAAGAACAAGATAGGCATAACATGAGTCGCTACTCAGTGATTAACCAATGTAGATGTTTCATGCTTTTATCAACATGAGAGATCAGACATATAATATATCCACCTATATACAGTAAATATATAGTTAGTTAGTGATTGCATGTGTATATTCATTTTCAATTACTTTATAAGCTTCATACATAGATTATCCAACTGTAATTATGTAACATCATAAATTTCAAATATTTTCTATGTTGTAGGCGTTTAGTTATAAATAAATGAAATCATTCAACCCATTCACGAAAATATGTTGATAAATCGTTGCATGAATAAGCTCATCAATAATAATTTATTACATTATCAAGCTGATATGCAATTGACTAACTTATGAATAACTTAACAGTAATGTACATACGGCTTTTTGTTAGCAAGATTGTTTCCTACAGTGTAGGGCTGCTTACCCCATGCCTAACCCTCCTCCTTTATTCTGACCTGGAACTGACAGCAACCCTTGTGAGATTCCAGGTGGCCCTTTCTCTATCTTCTAGTAATTGACTAGTTTATGAAAACTGCAATTTCACAACGGAAGTAGGAAATACTGTGGACAACCTTGATGCAATTGAACGACTTGAACTTCCCAGACGACCTAGCTTTTCCATCTCACTCACATTAAAAAACGCAAGTGGGGACGTATAGTGTAACAGCGACCTCTGAAGCAGTAGGCTTCAACATATACAAGGGGAAAGGAAGATTCTCAAATGTAAAACAATGAACACCAACCAACTCTGAATGATGTAGGAGCTTTTACGTATCTGGGGAGAATCATCGATAAACTAGGACAGTCTGATGTAGAATGTAAAGGCACGGATTGACAGGACAAAGGTAGCAATTCTAAATTTTAAGAGCATCTGAAACCCAAACCAACTATTACCTAACAGCAAAGTCAAAATTTTCAATACAAATGTAAAGATATTTCAGTTGTATGAAGATGAAACTTGAAGAACTACGAAAAGTATCATTCATAAGATACAAGTATTTATAAAAAGCTGTCTGTGTAAGATAATTTGAATCCGTCGGACGGCTACTATCAACCAACCAACTTCCAGACAAAGAAGAAATTTTAAAAAGACGATAGGCAGAGGGGTGGATACACCATACACTCGGGGAAATTATCAAACTGTGTCATAAAACAAGAACTATTATGGATTCTTCACGACCAAATGAAGAGAGGAAAACCAAAGAACATATAGTTTTGGGAATAGTAAGGTAGATAATGAGAAGAGTAAATAGTACTTATAAATAGCTGGTAAGGAAAGCCTAGGACAAAGTTAGTTGAACAATGTTAGGTCGGCGGCTTATATTCCACGTTTAGTAACAGGCTATGATTGATCGACTGTACATACCGGTGAAATATTATCTAGACTACATTTAAAAAAAAGAAAAGAAGACATACTTTTACTAATGGTGGGCTAATTTACTCTCTTTATACTTGACAAATAAATTTAGTCAGATGAATATAAAGTGAAACTGACAGGTCTGTAAAAAGTACCTACACATGGATAGATACACATTAATAGAAAATATTTCATTCTCTCAAAAATGTTCTTTTCAATTCTACAGCATTTAACTCATGGGAATAAATATAAAAATAAATTTTAACAAGCAGATGTTACCATGCATAAGAGAACTTATCTAATTATATGATCATTATTATTATTATTAGAAATGACAATCATTTAATTAATTACTTTATAATTAATAATCTTCAGATATTTTAATGAAAAGCCGGTTTGTTAGTGACAACGGTGTTAGTTAATATTTCAATAGTTAATTATTTTCATTGTCAGTTAAATGCTTACTTAATTCAAAAAAACAATATTAGTAGTATTAATAGTAGTAAAGAAGAAAAATATTAGCAAATTATTTATCTTGCTGGGATTAACTGATACTGCTGGGTTTGTAACACTGTCAGATCTAATAACTGCATAATCTTGTCAGGAATTTCGCCTTCGTCAATAACAAGACTTATACACGCATAACAATCACAAATTACACGTTTTGATCAAGAAGTCTGAATGAAGGTGTGATAGATAGATAAATGATAGATAGATAGATAGATAGTAGATGATAGATAGAAGATAGATAGATAGATAGATAGATAGATAGATAGATCTAATGATGCATAGATAGCATAGATCGATAATAGACTAGCTAGATAGGATCGCTAGCTAGATACGCTCTCTCGCGATCGCTAATTCGTCTAGACTCGATCGATCTAGCTTCGCTGCTAGCTGCTCGATCGCTCAGCTCGCTCGATCGACTCGCTCGCTCGCTCGCTCGCTCGCTAGCTCGCTCGCTCATCCTGCTCGTCGATCGTCTACTAGCTCCTGCTCGCTCGCTCGCTCGCTAAGCTCGCTCGCTAGCTCGTCGCTCGCTCGCTCGCTCGTCGCTATACTCGCTCGCTTGCGTCGTCGATCGCTCGCTAGCATACTCGCTCCTCGCTCGCTAGATCGTAGCTCGCTCGACTCGCTCGCTGCTGCTGATGCTCGCTCGCTCGCTCGCTCGCTCGCTCGCTCGCTCGCTCGCTCGCTCGCTCGCTCGCTCGCTCGCTCGCTCGCTCGCTCGCTCGCTCGCTCGCTCGCTCGCTCGCTCGCTCGCTCGCTCGCTCGCTCGCTCGCTCTCTCGCTCGCTCGCTCGCTCGTCGCTCGCTCGCTCGCTCGCTCGCTCTCTCGCTCGCTCGCTCGCTCGCTCGCTCGCTCGCTCGCTCGCTCTCTCGCTCGCTCGCTCGCTCGCTCGCTCGCTCGCTCGCTTGCTCGCCGCCGCTCGCTCGCGCTCGCTCAGCCTCGCTCGCTCGCTCGCTCGCTCGCTCGCTCGCTCGCTGCTCCGCTCAGCTCAGTCGCTCCGCTCGCTCGCTCGCTCCTCAGCTAGCTCCTGCTCGCTCGCTCGCTCGCCTCGCTCGCTCGCTGCTCGTCGCTCACTCGCTCGCTCGCTCGCATCGCTCGCTCCTCGCTCGCTCGCTCGCTCGCCTCGCTCGATCCTCGCTCGCTCGCTCTCTCGCTCGCTCCTCGCTCGCTCGCTCGCTCGCTCCTCGCTCGCTCGCTCGCTCGCTCGCTCGCTCGCATCGCTCGCTCGCTCGCTCGCTCGCTCGCTGCTCGCTCTCGCTCGCTCGCTCCTCGCTCGCTCGCTCGCTCGCTCGCTCGCTCGCTCGCTCGCTCGCCTCGCTCCTGCTCGCTCGCTCGCTCGCTCGCTCGCTCGCTCGCTCGCTCGCTCCGCTGCTCTCACGCTCCTCGCTCGCCTCGCTCGCTCGCTCGCTCGCTCGCTCGCTCGCTCGCTCGCTCGCTCGCTTCGCTCGCTCGCTCGCTCGCTCGCTTCGCTCGCTCGTCGCTCGCTCGCTCGCTCGCTCCTCGCTCGCTCGCTCGCTCGCTCGCTCGCTCGCTCGCTCGCTCGTCTCGCTCGCTCGCTCGCTCGCTCGCTCGCTCGCTCGCTCGCCTCGCTCGCTCGCTCGCTCGCTCGCTCGCCGCTCGCTCGCTCGCTCGCTCGCTCCTCGCTCAGCTAGCATCGCTCGCGCTCGCTCAGCTCGCCTCGTAGAAGATACTGATCTTTGATAGATGGATAGTGATAAATGATAGCTGTTAATACGGAAACCGCGTCGTTACAAATTGTTACAGCTCGCGAACGTTATGTTGAACAGTGCAGTTTAACTTTTTGGTACAAATATCAATAAATAAATATGCACTACAAACATAATAGTATTTGGAGCAACAGTTAGCCTCTACAATCTGTGTGAAAAATCATTGTTAATCTGTCATCAGAAATGTTTAAGTTAGAATGTGACTGGTAAGCGTAATCGAAAATGCGCGTTTCGTCCTCTTCAGGACTAGATGGCTTGATGAACCTGCATCCAAATGTTGATGTTCTTACTTGGATTTAAAGTCAGTTCGTTTCGTGCTAAACGCCACCGCATTCTCTACTAGGCTACTGAGTCCAGATAGCCACACTTGTGCAACTGGTATATATGTAATTTGAATAAGTTTGTATTTTCCCTGCTGATTAGTCATGGACTGAAATTGTTCAGCCTCTGTTACTATATGTGCAGCATCCTAATTAAATATATAGCCATTTCACAATGGTGAGACAACGTTACCTTTAACTAAGATGAACTTGATGATAATACCTTATCACGAGACGTTTCGATTGCAAGGAAATCAGCATCAGTTCTCCAATATATTCATTTTTATAGTTCTTTATTTTAATGTACAATAACAAAGTCTAACAGATTGTAATAAACATCTTCACTCAAAGAGTTAACTATTAACTGCAACATATTCAGCAGGAAGTGTCACCACTGAATTACATAAAAAAACATATAACATAATCGAAAATGAAATCAAATGAAACAACAGTTCCTATGAAACTCGTTTTCTTTAAATCACATCTCAGTCATAGTAATATCAGTAAACTTACGACATAACAAATAAGAAAGTTTTGCGAATTACGTTTACTGAAATAATGCATTATATTGTAATCTAAAGATACTTTGTGAATCAAACTGAAATAAGGACTGATTTTCTGACTGCCTTATTTGTATATATCTAATAGACAACCAGTGTACATGTAACCGATTACATTAAAGCTTCGTAGAATTTCAGAACGTCTCTTCCGCTTAGTTAAATAAATGACAAATGTGATCAGTATGAAGAATTATGCTGGCGAATGTAATTTATACGTAGTATCAAGTTAACACCTATAAAAACATTCACTGTATCTAATTAAATTTTCTGTGGAATGTAAGTATACGCAATAAGAAATCTGTACAATCTTCTTTCCTTGCCTTAATTAACATTTCATCACTAACAGAATATGTGTTGGCTTTTTATATTTGCATGATGATGACATTCTCTTAATACTTACGTAATGATCCTAAATGTCAGCATTGATGATGCCTAAAGTTGTAGGAATGGTTAAATGAATTTCTTTTGGATGCATTAATCAAGTTTATTAATAAGGATACCGGTAGATTTTGCTTTAAGTAACTGACGTATATGTATGCGTTTTCTTAGATTGTGAGATACAGTGAGTTAATAAAAACTTTGAATTATGTCTACTTTTTGATCTGTATTTAATAAATAGCCAAGATTCTTGCTCCCAATTATCTTCACTTAACCTATACTCAGCCAGGCAAGGTAATACTTAGAAATTCTATGCTAAACTTGCTTAACATTGTGCCAAATGTAACTGGCTCCATAAGTACAGATAGATAAAGCGAAATCAAGAACTGTCTTCATTCCTAATACTTGATTGGCACAAAAGTGTGAAATTGAACGTATTGGCTAGATTTTTTTTATAGATACTTCTTCAAAATGTTCAATATGATCTTTTTGTTAGCGAGATATTTGGAAATGAGATCGAGTCATAATGATCATGATTCATGACGAATGCAATCGGTAGAGCCTGTTAAAATTATGGAATACATTCTTTTTAGTCTCATTATTAGGTATTATGAATGCAAACTTGATATCACGAATTGATGTGAGTTAGATGGCTATTAAAAATCAAGGAATTGGGAGTAAACAGTTGTTTCGTTCTAGTATGGGACTCTTCATAAGTACGTGTCCACGACCTCACCATAAACTTGACTCAAGGATCTGTAGTAAACGTCTAACAACTAGACCACTGAGACAGCTTACAACAGTTGGTATTTTTAACTCAGTTAATTCGCTGTATTTATTTGTGCAGCCTCAGTATCAGCGCACTAGTAACTAACTGCTATAAGTGATTCCTAGAGTTCTAGTGATAAGATGTGAGTAGTGAAACTCAGTCATATTTGGGAGAGAGCTTAGTCAGTTACCCACCGACTGGACAGGATGCAGTCTCAATTGAGTCCACTAGAAATATCAACTTATGGAATCCTAATAAGTGATCTGATGGATAAGCATTCGCTACTAGTCATGGGATCGAATACGTGGTGGAGTTGGGAATCCTCACTTCTTAGGAGTCCTAAACTAGGACTAAACGGCCATCGACATGAAACTGTAACTAGGGCCTTCAAGTTTGTCAACTAGTATTCGACATTTAGGATATCTCATAAGTAAATAAAAACTTTAGAGCTGATAAAAAATTTGTCCTTCATGAAGAAAGTTGTGTAAATGTTTCTTCACTTTAATTATTGAAGTCTTTATTATCTTTATAAACAATGATATCAACGGTAAATGGAGAAGTAAAGGAAGAAATTAAGAATGGACTTTATTTTTTGCCCAATTAGATAATGGACTGTTTTTATTGATAGAAATAAAGGAATTATTAAACGTTGTACTTGAATATTTAACAACTGATACTACCAGAATATTGTTACTTGTTTGCATATCACTGTTTCTTCTGATAAGATCTCTAAATTCATAGTTGCTGATTATACTAAAATTAAATTGAGGTTGTTTTAGGTTTAGTTATTTGTATTCATCACACAGTGGAGTTGGTTGTATACCAATAAAAACCATGGAGTACTGGACGGCTGTTTTATTCTGATATGAGACCCCTCAGAGATGTACATCCTCGACTACTCCAGCGAATCCAAATTAATCCCGTCAGGTTTCATAACGAACACTTTACTTTACTTTACATCAGTGGACGAGACAGCGTCTAATAAATGATTTTTACTTTTATCATTTCGTGATAAAGTGAAGCAATAGGTATTTGGAATACCTCAGGAGTGCGCACCCTAGATTTCGCACCACAGGATTCAGGCTAGCAAATATCTAACCCCCTAAACTATTAAGCTGCCATCCAATAGTAGAACTTTCACTTTCACTTCACACTAGAGCTTCAGGAACCTCCTGAATCCCCTGTGGCGGAATATAGGGGTGCGTGCTGCCAATGAGTTCCACACTAGAACGAAACATCCGTCCAGTTTTCCTTGGTTTTTAATAATACCCTTCCAACATCAATCTGTAACGTATTCACTTCATTAAAAATACCAATCTTCACTACCATATTAACAACCATATTAATTCAAACCTCTAGGCGGACATTCAATGAAAAACATAAAATCAATTCTGTTGACAATTTTCAAACATTCTGTTATACAATAACTTTTTGTTTTCATTTAGTTATTAGCAATAGACCCAGATGAAGGTTTAAATGGTCAAGTAACTTATGCAATCAAAGGTGAAACAGCTGGAACATTATTCAATGTTGATCCAAGAACTGGACTATTATACTTAGAAAGTCAAATACCCAGACAATATATAATAAATAATAATAAACAAAAATCAACAATTATCGATAATCAAGGAAACGATATAACCTATCCAACATTTTTACTGGCATTAAATGCATGTGATCAAGGTGAACCACGAAGATGTACACATTTTCCAAATCTTCAAATACAGGTGAATCTTTGGTTTATTATTTCAATACTTAATCAATATACAGCGATTAGTTATTACTCAGTAAGAATTCAAAGTGAGTATCTCAGTTCTGTAAGAGGTCAGTCGGAACCTAAATATCTCAAATGAAGAATATAACTCCCATTCTTTGTTCATTAGGATTGGACCATAATACTAATGCAATCAGCAAATGATGATTTCATTAGTGATCAACCTTTTTAATAATTTTCAGATATAAATTCAGATAGTCGACTTTGTGATGTTATGAAGTTGTCAGCCATGCGCTTCCTCATCTGCTAGTTCTCCCTCGAACAATTAATGAAAATAAGTTTTTGAACTGAATTTCTGTCTGTTCTGTTAGCTTATTTACTTGGAATGAGGATTTGAATTTTTAAACGGAAACTACTTCCATTTCAAAATAACTCAACTGTGTGCTTGAAAAATCGATTTAGTGGCTTTTAGTTATCAATCCTTCTGAAGATCACAAGTTCTATATCGAAAATGGACACTGTTACATAATCAAGAATACACTTTGCTTTTCATCAGTTTCAATCATAACTTCTTTAGGTGATGATTTTTTTTCACAACATTTTGTTTACAATTATCTTGCTTTTTATTTATGCAGATTCGTAGTTCATCAAATATTATTGATGAAGTTAAAACAAATGAATATGGACAAAACGATTTATCATCTAATCATCTACATGATAACAGTTTAATTTCAAGATCAGATGATGGATCTATATCATCGTCATCATTATCATCATCATCATCATCAGTTAATTTTTTCTCAGATGATTCCACTTCTTCAAATAATCAACTTGGAAGATATTCACTTGGTGAAATATTTATTATTGGACTGTCTATATTCTTTACAATTTTAATTGTGATTATTTTATTTGCTGTATGTATTGTACGTCGAAGAACTCAACAACTATTGCAAAACAATGAAAGAATAAGTAAGCCAACATTATGTGTATTCATGCGACGAGTATTGTATATTAATAAAGTTTTCAATGTTTATAATCAAATGTTTAATGAGTACAAATGAGCTATCAATGATGAAGCTCAACCGTAAGACAAATATTATTAGTGGTAATATATAATGGTTGTTTATCTATGCCAGTTTGTTAAAGTCAGGTATGCTAATCATTATATACCAACTTAATGTTCTGTCTTTTATGCATGCACCACATGAATGAAAGTCATGAGTTCGATTTAGGGTAGGTTTGCGGAATCCCATTACTGGAAAGTTTCAAACTATGGCTATGAAGCTACCCAGTGTTATGTTTGTCTAAACCTAGTCTCTCTGTAATATACAACCTCAAATTCAACGATCCTTACAAAGTAAGAAATTACGGTGCTCTGTTAATTGCTGTGATAAAAGTTGATTACTTTACAGTTCATTAAATGCAAATATAGTATAGTGAAGTGTAATTTTGTATAAGAATCTTCATATCATGTCGTAACTAATGAAATACTTATGGAGTTCTTTAGACATTTCAAATGGTGTTACATGGAAGATTCTTTAAAAGACACTTATAAACAGCTTCTAATGCATGGAGATAAAAATTTTTTTTAAAAAAAATATTACATCTTTGAATGCAACATTCATTTACTAAGTTAATGGTGAAATTATCGAGTACTCTGAATGCTGTACATTTAGTGAACTTTGAAGTGAATTAAAATGAAATTAATGTTATGCGGTTTTGTGGAAAATGGCATTTTTATAAATTTGTTTTTCGTATTTGGAACAGACTGATTTCAATTAGATACCATTAAACACTAGGAGGATGTACTACAGTGATTCAATGATGTTCATAGTTGGGCATTTACTGTGAAACCTGAAGTTCTTTGGTTTGATTATTTGATGGGCTAAAGTATAGTCTCTGCTAGAGAGTCCCATACAAGTACACAACAACAGTTTGGATGTTCCTTATTCCCAGTGGTAATCAATCAAATTTGATCAGTGATGAATAAAACTAATTTTCTGCTATTTATACTCATTACTAATTGATCTCGGTTCAGTACCACCGAAAACTACAGAGCATTACATCGCCTTTTTGTCCTTGTAAGTGACCTCTGACTAGAACGCACCCTTGAACTGATATGAATGTAAAGTTAAAACTTTCATACTTGTAGCCAAAAGCTTGACCAATGTCCTCAATACAGTGGTCCTTGATAGGAGATTTCCCACTTTGACCAACTTGTGATAGAGTAAGGCATTCATTCAATGACACTTCTAATTACTGCCTCACGCATAATATATCTAATCTCCATTAGTTAAAACTAATTGCCAGAACTTCGAAATTCACATTAAAGCTTGTCATTAGAAAGCATATTATTATAGTTGAGAAGTTGTAATTTTGTGAAGGAAAGAAAACAGTATTTAGCATTACAAGTTGTATTCAACACAAACTGATATCTTTTTAATGTTATTACAAACCATAAGGCTAAAGTACAATGGTTCAAAGGTGCTAATAGTTAAGTGTTAACTTAGAGATCTGAAATTCTTTGATGAACAACTCAATTGTAGTTGTTACTAAGGAGTCTCAGATAAATATAAAAGTGAGATAGTTTATGGTGATTGACTATTTTCAAGTGATCGAATACTTCACAGATTGATGCCGAAAGAATACCACTAAAAACAAGGAAACACTGGACAGCCATTTTTTATAGTATAAGATACCTCAGCAATAAGCACTCTAGATTTCACTCCAGATGCTTCAGCTTGATAAACTGTTATGATGCGAGAAATTCGGTGGTTGGTTGGCCGAGTGCCAATCACAAGTGCTTAGTCGGTAATTGTTCGTCTGCCCTATGCCCACTTAGTCCCAAGCCGAAATAGGAAGAATGCGAGCCAATAGACCAACCAGACAGAATCCTATTATATTTCAAGCAATCCTTTTTATATACGTAAAATCAGACCGCACCGCAAACCAATTAGGAAATTAACATGAATACAGAACAAAGGAAATAGTGGTAGTGAATAGAAACAACTTGTACACAACTAATTAACTATAGTCCATAATAAGAGACAATGTAATAACAGTAATTACGCTAAACGGGAGGATAGGGTAAGAGAAACGTAACAATAATAGAAACAAAATGTTTCCATTGCATACAGTTAGAATAAATGAAGTTGTGTTCTTAAAACTTCTTTGTAGTCCGGCATAACATAAACATCTAATCCTCTACACTATTAAGCCAACATCCACTTGTAGAACATTTACTTCCATCAATTTACGAATATATACCGCCACAATCATCTACTTTAATTGATGATAACTATTGATTAGTGTTTGGCATTGAATAGTACTTAATCAAGATCTATTTGTATTGAATAAATTTATTCAATTTTGTTATCGAATAATATTCAAACTATGATTATTATTATTATTTCATAATTTATTTACTGATAAATGATGCATATTCATTTTATTTTAAACAATACACACATGGGAAATTTTAATTATTCCGCTTCATTAATAATTAAAAATAAATAAACAAACAAACAAAAGGAGCGAATTCAAATTAAGTGAAATCAACTAAACAAACAATAAATGAATCATTAAAAAAAATTTTTTTTCTTAATTTTAATTTTATTTTAATTATTTAGATGCAATTAAAACTACTTAAATTAACATTTGATTGATCTTTAAGAGTGTTACATTAATAATTCTATGTATAGGTATTAATTGATTTCTGTTGTCGTATGTAAATCCTGTGAACAACATCTCAATAGATTCATAACTTCATATAGTTGACTTATTATCTAATTGTAGAAGTTCTTATTTATGTATCTCATCATTTCAATGTTAATGTTTATATTGATAGTTGAAAATATTATACTATTCACATTTCATATTAGAGCTATATCTACAACACTATTGAATGTAGATAATAATTAATTTACTTCAAGTTATCAATTGTTACAATTCTAGAATTTATATGATTGATCTTTACTGTTGATTGATCTAATGATAAGTTCATGTTCACTGTAAGTATCTAGTTTCAAAATATGATTAAAGATAATCAAAAGAGAACCTCATGTAATATAAGTTCTATGTTATACGTATAAAAATTTAAGGCCATTGATGTTACTTATATCTGTTGATCTCAGTGACTTAGCATTACATGGACTACATTTATTGATTTTTGAACTTATCTATCAAATATTTAAGTGTGAAGAAGAAATTCATGTTTAATAGGGACTTCAAATTACTAATGAATAATGATATTGTGTTTTATTAATGAGAATCACTCTAAGGTAAGATTAACTCTCCAACGTAAATTGTTATTTATAATGAAAGAAACGATGGTAACTAGTAGTAGTATAATCATTAATGATTAATTTGAAGATATTTCTATAGGGAAATTATGATTTGAATAGTCGATTAAATCAACGTCAAATAGGCTAGTTAACTTTTATGATAAATAAGAATCACGCTACAACACATATGACGCTAATGAAATTGTTAATCATAAATGACAGTATAACAGTTAAATAACTACTACTATCGAAAATAATCTTATAAGTAAATAATTGTCGTTGACAGTGTAAAAGAGTTGAAGTTCACGGAGAGAGTGTTTAAAATACATTGTCACAAGCATTATTCAGTGACTGAGGACGCATTGGATGCAGAATATTTCATTAAGACTGGGAACTAAGATGTCAAGTTTAGACAATGTAACTTGAGGAGACACTACACATGTTCTATAAGTGATCATCTACTACTAGAGAGAAAACAAAAACAGTAAACACAATGACATACATTAAAACATCCTGAAGTTAATACAGTGAGCAGTGATTACTAGGCCATTAGATAAGACAGTTTGCAACAATGTCTTACAATAAAACCAAGTAGTTAAACTAGCAACATTAAACAAAGTTATGTGGATGTAACTGATGGTATCAGTGTTTATACATTTACAGTTCCTATTATACCAATAGTGAGTAAGTAACAATTGTTAACGTGAACACATAATGAAGTATAAGAATAGAGAAAATGAGAATTATGCTATGAAACTGAAGAAAGTAAATCTATTTTTCGAATAACGTTTGGATAACTGTTCTAGTTTCTCGAAAATTCATATTAACGATGGACTTACAATGAAATAGTTGACTTTTTAAAGCCTAGTTACAGAAGTTACAACCAGGAGGAACTACAGACTGAATCGTATTAGAGGAAGTAGAAATTAATTTATTCAGTGTCATGTTAACAAATTTAGCTTAATTAAACGGTTTAGTCCCAAGATAATGGATCTAGTTTTATAATCTAAGGTACAATCAATCCCAAGAATAAAAAGTACAAAGCGATCTTAGAAAGATTTCAAATTTATTCTTTAATGGCATAGGAATAATAATCCAGTTTTTTAGCAGTGATCAAACACAGGCTTTGTAAAGTGGAATACATGCATCGTTGTTATGTATGTAATCCAGACGTCATTGTGGCTTAGACGTTTGAAGAGTAACAGAATCAAAACTTAATATCAGTGGTCTCTCAATCTAACCAACTTTATTTCTGCATATGACACAAAGATAAATTCATTTTAATGTGAATAATGTATTTTCCTAGCTGTCTAACACAGAAATAAGATTAAATCATTTACTCACTTTAGTGAAATGTTATCACTAAATTGAAATGGCTTAATGGTGAGTAGTTTTAATTTATTGTTTGAATATGTCACTGGTCGATGACAGTTGGATACCGATGAAAACCAGAATATCTTAATATGGAACTCTATAGCAACAACCATTTCGAATAATTTTTCAGCCCAAGACTTTTAACTTAGTCACCATTTTAGTGACTAGCTTTAACATCTTCCTAAAATTCTAGTAAGAGTCCAGGACAACTGAAGTTCAGACATACTGAAAGTTAGATAGTTATCACTGATAGCATTAAATGCTTGCTTCACTATATCACAAGTTGATCAAAGTGAAGACAGCTATAGTAGTGACAGCGGTTAAATCTTCTGTTGCAAAAATTGAAGGTTCTGAATTTGATTTTTTATGAGGTCAAGAATGCATGTTGATGAGGAGTCACATTCTAGAACGAAACGGTGATGTTATAGTTTGTTGTTTTCAGTAGCATTCAATTGAAGTTATTCAGTAGTGAATACAAATAACAAATTAAACCGTATCACCATTCAAACTCAACTGTTCACTTCTTAAATTTGATTGTTTTATAAAGGTATGCAGAATTATCATTTCAACACTAATAACCAATTACTAATAAACCTAAACTTTAAGTAATACACTTAAATCAGATTTGGATAATGTTTTGTTATATCTAATTGTAAAGTAATAAACGCATAACGCTACTACGATTTGCATTCCTTTGAATCCAGTACTTGTTATCTTAGAAATATTTTAAATTTAAATTGTGACTACCAAGTAGAATCCAGTTCCCTTTAGGATTTATCAGTTGAATGTACCTTCATCTATTTTAATGTTCACATTAGGGCTCAAACTCAATATTTCGTTTCATTCACCACCATGTTTGCTAATGAGCTACTGATTATGAATGATCGCACTTGTGCAAAGGGTGCTTGAAATCAATTGTTTAGTGGTGATCCCAATAGCAATTGACATCAACTTATCGAGTTCGAAAACAAATATCAAACAGGTACTTTCAACTGAGAAATCTTAAAGAGGATAAACTAAGTGTCAGAGATTTCACTCGTTAGCAATAATCCAATTTTGATCATTTATGTAGATTACTTCTGTTTAGAGGCAATCAACTCATAGTTGTATATATTTAAGTTGGATTGTGACTGGCAAGTGGAATCCAGGACGCGCGTTTCGTCCTATTCGGGACTCATCGGCTGGATGTACCTGCATCCCAATGTTGATGTTCACACTGGGATTCGAACTCAGTCCGCTTCGTGTCAAACGCCATGGCGTTCACCACTAGGCTACTGTGTCCAGACAGTCACACTTGTGCAACGGGTACATATGTAATTCAGAATAGGCTTGTATCTTCCCGTTGATTTGTAATGGACTGAGACTGGTCAGCCTCTGTTGCCATATGTGCATCCTGAGCGGATCGCCTCTATATAGCGGTATTACACAAGTTATATTTAAGTTGGATTGTGACTGGCAAGTGGAATCCAGGACGCGCGTTTCATCCTAGTTTCGTCATAGTTGTATATATGTGACTACAGTATCTAATCAACTTTAATCTGTAATAACATCAACAAAGAAGATATAAACCAAACTGTCAAATTAGGAAAGTATCCATTGTCTAAATTGAATAATTGACTCCATTGAATATCTTTATTGATCATTGAACATCTCGTCCTTAATTTTTATTATTTCCTTTTTGATATTTTGTTTTGTAACTTCAATCATTTCGATACTTTTACCATTCCTTTATTTTTTTTTCTCTGTTAATCAAATTACCGGAAATCATGTATTATTAATGCATGAATAGTATTTATTACTATTACTATTATTATTATTACATTGTTACTATTATTATTATTATTATTATTATTATTATTATTATTAATATTATTATTAATACAGTTATAAAGTAACCGGAAAGAAAGATTTGAATAAATTTAATCATGTATTCTTCAACAATATTCTATCTTTCATTTCATTTCATTCTATCTCCATATTCTTACTGTCTCTTAATTTTCAGTTTAATTCATTGAATTCCAATGGTATCAGTCTGTGAATTATTCACATCCGGTACATGTAAATTAAATGAAGTATGCAGGCATACACATATACCATGGTAATTACAATGTACATACATACATACATAGCAATTATACTCAGTATCAATTATTCATCAGAAAATTCTTTTGTATCCTTACCCTCCTTCTTCATCAACCTCCTTTATTGTCTACTATTCAGAAATATTCTATGTACATAAGTGACCTAATGTCACATATTTGTCAATAGTAGGCAGAAAATAAAATTTGAACAATTTATGTAAATGAATAAAATAATAATTAGTAGTAGTATCTTTAATTGTATATTATAGACAGACTATAAATTAACAACTATTCGAAAGTAAATTTAACAATCTTTACATTATATATAAGCTTGATTATAGAAACTGATTTCTGGAGTCCAGGTGAGAAGTAACTAGTGAAGTTAACCAAAGTTACCATGAAAGGTAACTGATAGAGTCATGCAAATATATCGTGGATCAATTGAAACTATAAATGTCATCTGTTGGATGCTTGATAGCTGAGTGATTTAACGATTAAGAGCTTCTTATAAAGCCTGGAAGTCATGGAATCAATTCCTTTCTAAGGCCATGGATTCATATTACTGATGAGTACATACTTCGTCAAAACAGCCTTTCAATACCATATCCTAAATTTCAGTGACTGCTTACCTTAAACATCTTTGTTATGAAGAATTTATAGTACTGAACAGCTAGTAAAGTATTACTCAGCAGTTAAAATCCATTACTTCATCAAGGATTGAATCATAGAAATTTCGGTTTCGCACTGAGCAATTCATATTTATACCACTGAGTTGATATTTATTGTTTCACATTTCTAAGCTAAATTAACTTACAACATTGCAAGATAATCACCCATTACTATAAGTTGTTAACTAATTAACAATCAAAAAGGCCAAACTATAAAACTCAAATCTTTCTGAAGTAAGTCACTATTAAACAAATGATGGCTGTTATTTTTAGATATTTTAGAGAATGTTGAATTCAAAGTTTTATACCATGAATTTATTTTATTTGAAAATTGTTTGTGGAAATCAAGAAAATGACTCTGATTAAGCAAATAGTCAGCTGAAGTTAAAGGATCAAATGCTAACTCAACATTAACTGTAATTAATAAGATCTAGAAATACATAAGTAAATAGGAAACTCTGATTCTTTCGGAAATAGTTCATCACTGACTGACATCAATATACGACTTATTAGTTGATAAAATACTTGAAGCAATGGTATCGTTTTCATCTGAAATTTGAACAGTATGTAGTTTTGAAGTCACATTGCAGTGAACCTAGTCTTATCATATCTGAAGGCGAGGACGATATTATCTAGAAGTATTTCAGTAGTTTATAATTTTAACTTTGCTCTATATGACTGGCTAGTATTTATTTTATTTCATCTTTCATTAATTTCATTAGAATTTCGAATGATCTACAAAGGATCCAATTCATAGTAAACGTTCATTCAGTAGTAGAAACGGGAACTTTGTTTTAAATTTCTTGACAAAAAGAAAGCGATTATCTTTGTTATTTAAACTTAACATTGACCCATCGTTTCTGTGATCAGTCAATTCAAGCATGATATGAATTGTTAAGTCCAAAATATCCAAACTGTTTAAGAGAATACAAAAATGGTATACTGAAGTACTTGATAATTTGTATGGTTGGACCACATTAGCTATTTATAGTTTGGAGAGAGTCAGAAAAAACTCTGGATCTAGGTTTCGTGCTTTTCAGAACTAGTGAGAAAGATGTACTTGCAGTCCTGAGAAAACTGGGGTCAAACCCACCTGAATTAATCAGTTCTTTCAAAGTACATCTTGCTGAAATGTACCAGGCAGCAGGAATCCCCTGCTAACCACCTCCCATAAACAGAATTCCAGATAGCATAGTTGTTATCAAATGATTTATACCTAACTTGTAAACTCGTATGTTATTGCATGCATTCTAAAACATCTTTACTTAACCTTGAGTTCAACTTTAAGCGTAAAGTTAATCACACAACCCCATTCTTAAAATTAAAGTAGATAAAGCAAAACTTCGTATCTGAGATCTTTTGTCTGAAAGATGAATGCCTCAACCATACATCTGTCAATTATCTTTTAGTAAACTTTAGTAAAGACAATCTTGCTGATAATCTTCATTGTTTCCAATATTCATAGTTATCAGTAATAATTATACACTAATCAAATCAATACATCTTGGTAAAGTAAATAACTGACTTTTCACTACCCACAGACCTTAGTTACTATTTCTTAAAAATAATATTAAATTAATAATCCTTAATTCATATCAAATATGTATTTCCTTCATACAAAGTAAAAATGTGTCATATAATAATGCAATTTGACTTTAACACTATGTGTGTATACTCATAGAAATGTGTTAGTAGTATCTCTGATCTATTGTTTACAATCAATAGATATTAAAGCTACTTACATCATTTTACCACAAAACTTGACAATACGGCAGACTATATTGTTGTCTGTGCAAAAGAAGTCACATCATTAAAGATTCACTGTGTAAATGATTTTGTTACGTTTCATTCTTTTACAAGTATTTTTCTTCAATAAATAAACATAAACAGTATTAGGGGTGGGGGGGGGTGGAAGAAGTCTAAGTGACATTACTTCCTGTAGCAAAGTAATAACTGGACAATCGTACTATGCATATATCTAATGAAACTACAGATGCCTTAATCAAAATCATATGTATGGAAACACTAGTTGACTTTATGATATACCAATTATATAATAAAAAGAAAATGTTGATCACATTGATCGACAACTGAGTAGTCTGATCAATGTATTGTTCCTCCAGGTCTTCGATAGTGCAACTACCTTCCACTTCAACATAGTGCAAGCGAGGTTAAGTCGTGTAGACTAGTCAATACTTAGTGTGAAATCAGTGTGTACATCTCACTATTACAAGTGACCAATTATTGCTTGAATATCTCGGAAGTAATGGTCACAGAATGTGAAACTGAGGGATTCATGATCGACAGAGCATTAGTTCTGTCAAGATTACAGGTATGTCAATCAGATAAATAGAAGAAATAGCACAGAAAATATATTAAAATAGAGTCTGTTGCAAATTATCTCTTAACTATCATTTAATCATACTTAGGAAAGTGAGTTACCTTAGAAAGGTTCAAGTAGAGTGTTAGAGAAGCTAATGTTTAGTACATAGAAAAATAATGTACTATCGCGAAGTAGTAATAACACAAGCTGAATCAAAAGAAAAAAGCAAATTATCTTCTGATGTAAATTACATACAAAGACGGAACTAGTAAGAATCGGTACTTTTTCAGTTTCTTTAAAGTAAACTCACAATGTTATCATCTTATAAGTCATTTATGGAACGTTTAATACCTTTGTTAAGTACAAATATTTAAGTAGACTAGAATATCTAAGTATATACCCACCGGATCGTTGTTATATCGTATCATTTAGTTGTCGTATCAGTATATACGTGATAAAAGGTGAGATAAGTTGTATGGTATAGTATATATAACCGACTAAAGGTCTCATAAAAGTGTCAACTTCATCTTACTGTTACTCACCTTTGATTATAGCATAATTTCATAAATTTGACAACCACTTGATATAAGAACAAGTTATATATTGTCTAGTATGTAGTATTTACCTATGTTATGGATTGTTTTTATTACGACTTACTAGGTGAATGTATATAGTGCTTGTCATAGGGAATAAAGACTCTAGTTTCAGTGTTGGCTGAATCCATAAGTATTCTATTTTACCGCTTCCCAAATTAATGTAAAATGCATATCTGGTTATAGATAGTTCTCTTGATTATGTAAATCCATGTTGTTTATTGGAACTATTAAATTTGTAAATTCCACACTAATTTAATTAAGATTTGAAGGAAGCGAGGAGTTATGATTATTAAGTAACCACCCTAATTCAATTTAGAATTTATTCATCAAGATTACTCATTTTTTTATTAACCAACAGAGATATTTTGTTCCTTTAATAACGTTACATGGAAGAAGTCGGAGACTAGTTACATTGTAAGGGTGACATTAAAGACTGTTAGAACAGTGTTTAAATATGAAGAGTTAGCAATTTACATAGAGATGACATTTTGTTTTCATTAGTGTATAAAACTTGATGCTACGAATCATAAACATATATTCATAACAGTCATGTTAATTCGGCATAGCGAATTAATATGAATTAGACAACCACTGACAATCAGGAAGACCTGGACAGCTGTTTCATCCAAGTATGGGAGGCTTCAAAAGTGAGCTTCAGTAACCCACACCAGGGATCGAACCCAGGACCTTGCCGATCCGTAACGAACGCCTTACCATTAAATCACTGAGCCGGCTCCCAACGACTGATATTTTTGACTCAATCAATAAACATTACATAAATATTTACGGGGACCTCCTCCACTGTCATCGGTGGGTAATATTCAATAATGTCCACGGCACCCAATTATACTAACAGTTATCATGCCTTACTAGTGACTCAGTTTAAATGGTAATTCCTCAACCCTACTGAGAAGGAATGGCCAGTGGAGTTCAACAATGTCCAGTATAAAGATGTTACCATCTGCGGTATTAAATGATTAAGTATTATGTCACAAAGTAATTGAACTAGGATGTAAAAGCATTTAGAGGGGGCTCAGTAGTCTAAGATTTTAGTACTTGATGAAAAATTGAGTAGGGAAAAAACAACGATTGTAGCAGAATAAGATGAATTCACTTAAATCGTGGTATCATTACAACTGCTTTACTATCTAGAAACTATAGCAATAACCATTATTTGACATTATTGTACACACTGTACATGATCATGTATTGATCATGATCATAATGAGAAGAAATGCAATAGTTATAGAAGAGGTCAAGTTATTAAATAATTAAAATTCAGGTCAAAAGTTATGTAATTATAATTGTGAAGTGGGTAGATTAACAGGATAACGGTGATTAACGTTTATAAAAGGTAATCACTAATTAAAAGCATGAATCGACGTGTTGTGTAACTAACCATTCATGATCAACATTATATGAAATATATACAATGATATCAAATAATGATTACTATTATTATTATTTGAAATAGATTGTGGCTAGCAATCGCAATCCAGGACATGCGTTTCGTCCTATTTGGGACTGGTCAGCAACAGTGACTGAATAATTTTACTTCATAACAAATCAATTAAAAGATCCAAATACATTCTAGTCAGATTATTGCTAATGTTTCTAGATTGTAAAGCAATTGAAGTGATACCATGAAATAAATGAATTCATCTTATTCTTCTACATTCGTTGTTTTTTGTTAACTTAAATTCATAAATAAATAAAAATTGTATGAAATTTTTGATCAAACATTCTGGAAAACGTAAAGTTACCTAGCACAGATTATAATGAAATGTTTACTTATCGGATAATTCCATCCAATATCTTGAGTTACTGATTACTATTCTAAGATACAAAATTATCTATACTATGGTCATGATTCACTGAAACATAAAGTTGATATCATTTAGCAGAACATTCATGTTGATATTAATCCGTCATGAATTACTTCAAACATAATAACTATTTCATACACTTTGTTCCCTTTATTATTTTCATGAGAGCAAGAACAAATATTTGTGCAGAATAAGATGATGAATCATTTTATTTCGTTGGTTTCTCATCAGCTGCATACAACCTAGAATAATACTCTTTTACAAAATTAATATTTGAAACAAGTTTTAACATACTCATGAGAAGGGATGGAGTTAGTTGAAATCGAGATAACATAAACATGTGAACATGGCTTAAAATGTTGGAGAAAATGCTGTGAATATATATACAGGATCCAAGAGAAGGTACCAGAAGGCAAAATAGAGATCAGAGGTCAAATGATTACAAAATAAGAGGTAGTTGGAAAATTTGAGAATAAAGTGAATAAAACTCAGTTATTAAACTTTAAATGACCTAATTAAACACGAAATTTGAACCTAACCATTTGAAAAACGATGATGTAACGGAGAGAAGAAATTGTTAAATCTGATTAGAAGAGAAAACGTATTAAAAGAAACTTAGCGAAAGAATAATAACAATGAAAACAATAATGCAAAAGTTAGGTTACTAGGGTAAAGAAAGGCTTATAACTGTAGTTACATAAACTGTGTATACTATAACTTGTTTAGAGGTAATCTACTCATAAAGCACTTATTATAAAACAAAGTAATTGATTTCATTCTATAACAACATCAAAGAGATGATATAAACACATTTCTAATATATATGTATACATTCCAATTGCACAAGTTTAAGTATCTAAACTCATTGGCTAAATGTAGAATGTTTGCCCCAAAAATACTTAATTCAAGTCACGATGTAAACAACAGTACTGAAATTCAGGTATATCTAACTAACTACTCACAAATAGGACACAAAGCATATCTTAGATTTTCCTTATCAACTTTAATGTATAATCTATCCATTATATACATCATTGATAAACATTGATACACAATTACTTGTTTCTATATAAAATTTAATGAATTAGTTGATTGATAAACATCTTTTTTTTTATTTATTAGAATTAGAAATTGACAATATACTACTTATGCCTTACTATCGATTTCATTCTTAAGGGATAACACTTCACTATTTATTGTTTACGCATTATTACCATTGAATAGAAAAAGAAAAATTATTGTCCAAAAATAGATTGAATAATTCATTTAAGCAGAACATTCTAATGGAAAATGATAATTTAATTTATTAAATATATAATGTAAACAATAATATATACATTAATTATAAAGCATAACAATTCAATGAATTCAATGTACACAACCGTCATCATCATCATCAACATCGTCAACATCACCATCAATGAGGTTAGAATAAATCTATTCTTGACTAATGGAATACAATATCATTAATGTACACATAGTAGTTTGTCTAATCAACTATCTTTCTCCTATTTCAGTCATTTGGAAAAAAAAAGAAAATAGTATACACTTGTCATCTTTCATATTCAATAACCGTGAAATTATAATCATTCAATTAGTGACATTCTGTCTCAATGGAAATAATAATTTTCTAAATGAATGAAGTATTATTTTAATTTAATGTTGAATAAATTAATTTTAATTAGAATGAATTTGTATAATCCAATTGATTTGTTATAGACTGAAGCTAGTCAATCACTGTTGCTATATGTACATCCTGAGCGGATTGCTTCGACATTGCAATTATTCATAAGTATCATTTAAGTTGTATTGTGACTGGCAAGTGGAATCCAGGACGCGCGTTTCGTTCTATTTTGAACTCGTCGGTTGGATGTACCTGCATTTTAATGTTGATGTTCGCAGTGGGGTTCGAACTCAATCCGGTTCGTGTCGAACTCCACTGCGTTCACCACTAGTCTATTGAGTCCAGACAGTCACACTTGTGCAATTAGCGCATTGGTATTAGGATCCCTCTGTGAACATCAACATTGAGATTCAGGTACATCCAGCTGATGAGTCCCAAATAGGACGAAACGCGCGTCCTGGATTCCACTTATCAGTCACAATTGAAACTAAATTAATTTTAATTGTTTAATTATAATGACTATGTCTTTAATCAACCAAAGTTTCTAAAATAAAAACCAAAAGATTTCAATTATGATTAAGTAGTATAATGATTATTGCATTTAATTATAGCATGATCAATCAAAAGTGGATTATATTCTGAAGTTGGTTAGTAGTAATGAGTTTATATCGATGATAATTGAATGATGTAATGTATGTTGGAATCGACTTTGATATTACGATGATGATGTAGATTATACCTTTAAGTTGAAGATCAATTCTATACGAAAGCGTACATCTCCTCTTTGCTGTTGTATAAGTTCACAATGATCGTAGCTAATTTATCAGTTTTTAAATTCATTTTGTTTGATTAAATAGTTTTCATTGAGAGGCGTATTGACATTTCGATGCTTCATAAACACTTTAATAGTTTACTACATAACCATCTTGTTTAAATTGGATAGCCATACTTTTCTTACCTCCATTAATGATTCACTTCATGATGGATATCTAACATATTTGGAAACAAGACATCATTGATGAAATTAAACAAAGTTAAGGATGATGTCACAACATATCGATTACTTAGTTTCACATTAACGAATGATTTCAGTTTGTCGAGCATTAGAAATTAAAAGTAATGAAATAGGTTCAAGAAGTAATTTTGGAGGTACATTAAAATGAGTTGGAGAACGAAGTTCAACTACGTTAATAGTGAATTATCAATATTTTAAATTAACTTTAATTCAAATATCTGAAAACTTAAAGCTCGTTGATATGCCCAAAGTTCATAGGTTTGATAGCTGAAGTAAACTGGTCATATAATAAGATGAAACATCTATTCAGTGTATTATAGTTTTTAAATGTGCAACTGATATCAGTTTATAATGTGGAAATTTAAATTTGTCTATTTCTATAACACCTACTAACAATTCATTGTGGACTCAGCATCATGACTTGCATCCAACTACACTATGAATCAATGACTTGATTATATTATGCTAACAGAGAGACGTGACAAATTTTCCATATAAGGTCAATTCATGATTGAAAAATTGAAAACCACGAATACAGTGGTCTTATTTCTTAAAAAATTATATGAATCAATGTTTCTTTTTCCTACAGAAAAGTGGATAGTAATGTAGGATTATAGATTTGTTGTTGTTCGTAAACATTAAATCAGAGACTTGACAAGATGATCTTTGGACCGAAAAGAAAGCATTTTACAAGTTAGAAAATAAAACAAAACAATTGTATGGATAACCACAACGAGATCATCCAGAATCCCTTACGTGTGAAACTTAAATTAGTGCTCATATGTAACGTGTAGGTCATATAATACATGAACATAAACTCTTTCAATTTGTTCAACTAATTAATTTAAACAAATCAAAAGAATTGAATTGACATAGATTGTGGAGATTGGTATTTTAGTTGATTAAATACATCACAAATTGATGTTGGAAAGTTACCACTGGAAACCAGAGAGTGCTATCTATTGTATGCTTTGCTGAGGAGTCCCCTAGTAGGACGAAACAGCTGTTCAATGCTCCTTGATTTCCAATTTAACTCTACCACCACCAATCTGTGACGTATTCATTAAATTAAAGGAGCGTTACTTTATATTTAACTTAAATGACTTCAATCTCTTTAGCATATTTGAATCAAGTGTTACATTCATGAGATTTTCGGTGAGTAATTTACCTCTTTTTTTACATCTACTTATAACATAAGATATAGTAGTAGACATTTTTTTAATGATTATTTCTATTAAATTAATTAAAACAAATTTATGCGCACTAACTGATTTTTTCTCTCAGGGTTTTGCACGTTTCCATAAGTAGTTTAGCTACGTTTATTGTACTGATTATAATGGTTATTGGCATTACGATGATGATGATGATGATGATGATGATGATGATGATGATGATGATGATGATGATGATGATGATGATGATGATGATGATGATGATGATGATGATGATGATGATGATGATGATGATGATGATGATGATGATGATGGTACATTCCTCATTTCCCCAACACTTTTTATCTTTACTAGTATTCAGATCTAACGAACAATACTTAAATGTTTAGCCTTAAATATAATAAATTTATTTAAATAAAGCACTAAATAAGATGAAGCATAGTTTGTATCTTAGTTTATCAGTTCTCTCTTTAAATAACTTAGAAATAACAATGAAGTTTCATGTCATAGAATGGATTTGCCTTCAATCTAATGTTTTTTTTTATTTCTTCTTACTTTTATTACACGTACATTACTCAAATAGTTAATTATCTACATTTAAGTTCAATCATTTTCTTTCTTATTAGTTCCTTCTTTTAGTATTCTATTCTATGATATTCAATGATTTTCATCTTTTAGAATACTTCTTTTTCCATATACACTATCATGAATGAATAAGATATTAAATCATGTAAAACTTAAGATAGAAAGTAAATTAAACGATTAGAATAAAGCTGAACGATGTTAATCTATAGTGTAAGTTATTTCCTAATGTTATTATCATCTTCTTCATTAAATGTATGCCGTTATATTCTTTTATTCTTCTTTTTAATATACATTAAACAATAAGTAATTTTATTGATTACCTTTCTCTTCTTCTATGTAACCATATAGTCAGTCATTTATATTACTGAAATGTATGTTTAGATCTAATGCATAATTCTTTCATTTCAGTTAATGATTAGTTTAATGAAATATTATCAAATAATAGGCATATTCTAATAGAATATTATTAATTTAATAGAAAATGATTAAATGATTTGATTAGTTTACTTATATTAAGTGAGTATAGAAGTAAGTGAGTGAATGAATGGATGAATATATTCAAGAAGTAAATGATTTAAAAGGATGAACTAAAACGTAAAATGATTTTTAAAAAAAAAGAAAGACGTAAGTAATACATTCTTATTTAAATAAAAAACAAGATGTATTAGAAGAGGAGAAAGATTGTTTTATAATGAGATGATAAGACAGTGAGATAAAATGATAATGGAAGTTAAGTTAAGCAGGTAAGTAAGTAAGTTAGTTAGTAACATGCATATTTTGTATGATGCCTAAAAGCGAGACTACTTAATAATAAGAAAATTCACTACTTATTATGAATACTAGTATGCAGTAATAATAAATTGACCCTATAATACATATATGCACCTTTGTATGCTTAATCATATCAAATATAATATATAATTTATATTGCATACTTAAGTAGAAAGTTTATTGACAATAGTGACTGATTCTTCGGTACATATATTCACCAATTGATTTATTCATTTATACTTCTATGAATTCTTTAACTTACAATCTCATGAATGTTTATTGTACTTAGAAAGAAGCCGCTTTTTAATTATGTCAGTTATAGAGATGATAACGTTTATGAAAAATGAAATATCAGTAGAGGGATTGAAACTAAAGATTCAACTATAAACCTACTGCTCCACTAATATACTTTTGAATGTACATGTTTATTCTTTAATGACAACTTATGATGTACTTAAGTTATTTCTTCAATATTCACTATTTGTATTGAATCCTATAATTTTACACTTTTTTCCCCTTACTGGGTGAGTGCTGAGTATAAAAGTGTAAGTGGTTGTCTGATTCAGAACGATTCGTGATATCAGGATTAACAACTAACTATCTCCACAACTCCCAATTGTAATATTGAAGACATCTATTTAAGCTCAAACTTTAACTACTTTTGTTATACTTGTTAGGCTTATTAAGTAGTATTTCATTAAACATATTCATAGTTTCAGATAACTTAAGACACTAACAATAAAATACTGATTGTCAGCTTACACTGTGATATCCAACACTCATTTATTGTCATGAATAGAAAAATAATCAAAAGTAATGGATTCATCATAGAGTACAGTGAAAACATTATTAGTAACTTCAGTCGCTGTAGACAAATAATCATTCTCAAAAACAACTATTCCTTTAGTAAATTAAGTTTTATGCATTACAAACTAAGCTTAGTTAAGGAAACCCGTGGGCATGGCCAATGGATATTCACTTCAATTCAGCTTAAGATTACTTAAACAAGTGTACAACGACAACAACATTACAAGTAGCACCAGGAAACGTAAAGTATCGTCAGAAGTAAGCTATTATTCAACAACCGACTTATAATCTATTAGTCAGCATATTAAATCTATTAGTTCATGAAATAAATCTTAGGACTCACTATGAGCAATTAATTTCATCTCACTAACATAGTGATTAAAAAAAATTACAAGCAATACCTTCCCAATAGAGCTTCGGTACATGATTAGTTTAATTAACCTACTTTTATGAGGATATAACTTGCAGTAAATTTGATATATATATATATATATATATATATATATATATATATATATAATGCTTCACCTAATCTGTAGCTGATATAATCAGATGTGACCGTATTTATTCCAATAATCTATTGTATCTCATTAGTTAGTTGTTAGACATGATTTACTTTTAACAGGCACCAAAAATCGATTACAATTATTAATAAAGGATTCGATTTTATAAGGTAACTAACAAGAAGCTGATCTATCATCATAGTGTTAAATTCATTAAATATTCAATGACCTACGTACACTACTAGATTCTAACAAGTAATTTATAATAATACAGATGTATTATTCTACTGAGTTACGTTGTAAGTCTGTTCTATCAAATCATTTGTCACTTAGGACCTGTTACATACCATGTGAATAAATTAAATGTGAACTGATTGAATGACGCATTAGTCAACAATAAACTGACAAGAGAAATGTTTCTAATTCCATCAACTTTATGGCAATAAATGCATGCTATTATTGGGTATGAAGGAAACTACTGAGTAACAAGTTTACCTTCACAGACTAACTTTAGACAACCATTAAAAACCAGAAAGTATTTAGTAGATGTTTCATCTTAGTTTGAGTCTCTTGTAAATTCTACATTCAAGACTTCTCTGGAAATCAGGCCTCTTAATGAGCATTTAACATCTAAATTACTAAGTTGGAACTTAGTACTCAAAGATGAGCATTTTTACAGAACCCCATAGGCGGAGACTACTAATGATTATCTAAGTAATATTAACCTGTGACTAGTATTCGTATCTGTTCCAGTTATAAATAACTCGTCATACGTAAATATTATGTGATACTTTATTGTAAAAACAAAATTATTTTCTCCTGTAGAGGTTTATGCCTTCAAGTTGTTTAATGTTAAGTGTCAAAAATGTTCGTTCGCTAACAACATACATAAATCTTCATCAGATTATCTCACTGTTGTCTTTTACTAACAACTATTTAATACAGTTAAATTGTGTTTAGTAGGCAAGTTATCATTTATCTTATTTAGTACTTATCACTAAGATGTACATACAAATTATCGTTCTGAAGTATCCACTTTCTTTCAATTGATGAAATATAAAATACACTAATAGTTTCTGTTAAGTGAATATTGAAATAATGATTACATTGAGGATTAATATTTTAGTAAAGAAAACATTGAATTGAACTAAAGTGTTATTGTGAAGATGGTTAGTAAGTTTATTTGATTATGTTCATTACAAACAAATATTGATTGGGTACCATTAAGATCGGAAGGTTCATGGTTCGATTTCCTGATGGAATCGAGTCTATATGTTGCTGCGAAGCCTCAGACTAGAACGAAGCACCTGTTTAGTACTTTCTGGTCTTCAGTGGTATGCAACCAACATCAGTCCGTGACGGACACGGACAACGATATTTATAAAAATGTTATTTTATTAAGTATTTAGTGCTGAACAAATCCTGTCAAACAGATGTCACTGTGATTATAAAACTGAGTAACACTAAATCACACAAACAGACAGAGTTCTGTCAGTACCAATGACTAGGCAATCATGACTTTGATCATTACACAGAAATCAACCACTGTAAATATCTTACACCTAAGAACGGTGATACTGCCCCAGACTGTTAAACTGAGAACATTGAGTTTAAACTCTAAAAGAGTTACGTAAACCTTGTTAACGAAGAGAAACCAGAAAAAAATCTTCATTAACGACCCCTTCCCTCATTCACAACATTATAAATTGCATCTGATGTAGTACTATTTGAAATATAAAATAGTGCTCTACATCGCCATTTTTTCTAAGCCACGATTTCCCAGTAGTATGTAATCATATTAGTGATTGCATGCACCTTTTACAACCTCAACAGAACTTAACGATTTAGTGTAATATTAAGCTAATTTATGTTGAATATTGACGTTAGTTGGAGAGTCATTGAATAAATTAGATGCATAAATCATATTTGAATTAATCTCAACTGTTATAATTTGCATAACCTAACACTTCACCTGACAATTTAGTCCCAGACTTTTCAGGGTAAATTAATCAAAATCAAAGGTCAATTAGCCAATCTACTAAGTTCACTGGTGTAATGTGAAGTACATGAGACAAATTCGATTTCAAAATGTAATCAAATATTGACATGTGTGTATAGATTGCTGTGTTTATCTACTTCTAAATGTTATTGAGTATAATGATAAATTAAGCCTTAGGTTATGGCACTGGGATAGTTGAACATTTGAACGTATGCTAATTGACACATATGAGTAAACATCAAGTATCCTGAAGAATATGATAATGAGCATTAGTTAGACAGTGTGTAACATTGTTAAAAACAACAGTTGGCGATGAATTCAACATTAGTTATTAATTGTTGTCATTGTTGCGTAACTGGTAATACCGATAAGGTAGATATTATCGATTGAACTCTAATGTTAATCAACAATTGCCATGACGTAACCAACTGTATTTCATTTCTTCTATTGAAGATAATTGATTACGGTCACACGTGAACTGATTTACCTGCCAGTCGTTCTTTATAATATGCAGAGAAACCTTTCAGAAGTATTTTGACTCAATGAAAGAGAATTTTATTTCTTATTTCTAAGGGGTATAGTGTAGTCACAGATCTAATTTCAAGTTTTCTGAGATCCTCTGAAGATCTAAGAACACGTTTCAAACATAGTTCCTGTTTTTTTTTCACCCTAACATTTAACTATCAAGAAGTTTTCCCCACCTAAAACTAAATTATATTCACTACATTTAATTTCATAGATACGATTTTATAGTTCTTCCTTAGGTATCCTACCTTTAACTTTGACTGGTACTGATCTTATGGTCTCGCAAGAAAATAAACTTTTATATTGTATTACTTAAGTATACTTTGAATTTCTTTCGATTTTTCTTTACTATATGAAATCACTACAGTGCTGATGAACTTTCCCCTCAAAAAAAACATGGATTTTTTTTTCTTTTCATTGTTAATAATCTGTTTTAAAACTATTTAGGGTGGTTATCTATCACAATTGTTTCCAGTATTACATTTATTTTAATTTGTTTGTCATCCATTTCTTTCATCAATGAACAACTGTTTTATGAATTACTTAATCGAATACATTTATATCTTCATAGATTAATGTTAGTAGGATGCTACTGAAAACTAGGGAGCACTGAACAACTAATTCATCCTAGTATGGGATTCTTCAACAGTGGATTCCTTGATTTCATCATGTAATCCAATCCACAGCCTTTAGTTGTTATTGAAGACACTTAGTCGACTCTGTCAATGTGCCTAACGACATCTAGTGACATAATTCACACTTTTATCGATTTGTATGAATCATGACTATCAGTCAATGCTATGGCTTTATTTTTCTCACTTCAGACATGTTTGTACTCCACTAGTTACGGATTCACACTAGAACTTCCAGAATATCTTGAACTTAGTCACCAGTGAGTTGAATATGGTTAATAAATTAAAGTGATTTGTGGTGAAAGATATTAAACTCATTTACTTGTATTCGTTAAAGATTAATGTTATCTAAGTATAAATAAGAACCAGGAAGCACTGGATAGCTGTTTGTTCTAGCATAGGACTCCTTGGTAGTAGTATGCACCCTTAGTTCCTCTAGAAAATCGAACTCATGGGCTTCAGGTTGCATTTTTTAATAAAATTATTCAACTGAAAAAAGAAATTGTTTTTTAAAAGTTGGATTGTGATTAGCAAGCAGAATCTAGAACGCACCGTTCGTTCTATTTGGGTCTCGTCAGCTGGATGTATCTTCATCCCAATGTTGATGTTCACACCGGGATTTGTACTCAGTTCATTTCGAGCCAAACACCACTTCGTTCACTACCAGACTACCAAGTCCAGACAGTCGGACTTATGTTACGGGAGTATATTTAATAAGGATGAACATGTATCTTACCGTTGACTTGCTATCCCAGTCACGATCCAACTTTAAAGAAAACAATACTTGTAATTTCTCACTAAGTGGAGGTATTTGTTATGTTTTACAATTTATGACACTGAATGCAACTCTTTGTGCTGACTGGATAATAAAATATACCAGACTTTATAACCGATGACTGCGTAAGTTGGATTCTCTTAAACCCTCGTTGCCAATTGTTATGTATTTCGAAAATACAGTGTCCTTGATAATTACTAACCGCTGTACAGACACGTCTGCCTCGAGACTACCAGTCACCCAAGCCGGAATAGAGAAAAACAACGATTGCTGAGCCAAACAAACAGAATCGAATCGAATTGTATTTTGGTCATGCCTTTATATATAGACAAAATCAGACCACATAGTAAAACAATTAAGAAATTAACATCAATACAGAACCAAGGAAATAGAGGTAGTGAATAGGAACAACTTGTACACAACTAATTAACTGTAGTCCATAACAATAGACAATATAATAACAGTAAATATGCTAAACGAGAGGATCGAGTAAGAGGAACGTAACAATAATAGAAGGTAATGTTTACACTAATCATGACCAGAATAAATGAATTAGTTTTCAAAAACACAGTTCTGGTAGTTTTTCACTCTTCTTTAGTGTTCCAACATAACAATAATTTGCTTAAGATGCACATATAGCAACAGAGACTGATCAGCTTCATTCCATAAAAACATCAACGGGAAGATACAAATTCACCTTAATTGAAAGATGATTTAGTCAAACTTTTGAATAAATCACTTAAATTCACACACACACACACAAAATATGAATAAATCAACATAAAGAATCAACGAACAAAGAAACAACAACAACAACAAAAAGAAAAATATTACATAAACAAAATTGATTGATAAAATAAATCAAACTATAATTATTGTGAATTTTTTTCAATTTTCTTTTTTTTTTTAATGAGAACAGAAATAATTCATTGTAATTTATTTATTCATTGATTAATTTTTTCAATGAAAAATAATTTTTTTTTTGGAAAATTAAATCAGAATTAAATAAACATTAAAAAATCAGTAAGAAAAATTTATAAAAAAAAGAGAAAAATATCGAAAAGAATTTTGTTTGTTTTCTTGAAAAGAAAATGGTGTCTAGGTGTGTGTGTGTGTGCGTAGATTGTTTAGAACTAACATTTCAATTAATTCGATTCCTTTAGGCTTGTAACTTCCCGTTGATTTGTAATGGACTGAAACTGGTCAGCCACTGTTGCCATATGTGCATTCTGAGCGGATTGCCTCTATATAGCGGTAGTACACAAGTATTATTCAAGTTCGAATCCCAGTGTGAACAACATTGGGATGCAGGTACATCCAGCCAATGAGTGCCAAAATAGACAAAACGCGCCTGTTGGATTCCACTTGCCAGTCACAATCCAACTTAAATATAACTTGTGTACTACCGCTACATAGAGGCAATTCGCTCACGATACACATATGGCAACAGAAGCTGACCAGTTTCAGTCCATTACAAATCAACGGGAAGATACAAGCCTATTTTAAATTCGATTCCTTGTTAAAGAAATCATCAAAGTAACATATTTAAGTAGTCTGTCATTGTCTATTGTTATTTCAATTATTATGCAAAAAAATTCCATACTGTTTAATCCCTTCATAAATTTAAATAAAGCTAGACTGATTATTATTTGTTAAATACATTGAATTCATTTGGGTACATCCTCCTTAGATACTAATAGACAATTAATTACAATTAGTATAACATATGAATATCATTGTAAATCTAATAGATATGCATTCTGAATTAAGAGAGTAATAGAGAAAAGTGAAAGAGAGATGATTGTAAAGGTTTTCATTAGAGTATTCATTGATATATGAAAGGAGTTCTAGTTGAATTGGATTGATTATCTAATGTGGAAAGGGTTCATTAATCTGCATAGATAAGAAGGAGGTTGACGAGAATTGATAAACAGCTAAATCATTAACACTTTGGTAACATAATATGACATAGTGAAATAAACAGGTTAAAGTTTAACATTGAGGTGTTAGATCTAAAAATAAATCGGATGTGTCATGATTATGCAACAAGTAGTGATAAATGGCGCTAAAGCACAGAGTTAAAGAATAAATAGTTATCATAAATAAACAAGGACTGAATAAGATTGATAGTAACAATTGTACCACATATCGAGACAACTGAAGGCTTATCACCAATCCCTTTTGGATACGTGGGTCAAGTTTTAGCCTTCTAATCACGATAGCTTCAGTAATTCATGACATTGTGAAAGTGTTTTGGTTATTTGTTATCTTCAATGCTTCTGTCTTGTTCACTACATGCCTGTGGTACTTTAGGCATCTCAATCGCAAAACACCTAATGGACAAGGAATATGCGTACCTTAATATATCATACCTAGGATTATTATTTACTACAAAGTTTAGAAATTTCAGTTATAATTAAGCTTTCAGTGTTAAAAATATGACTTACTGCCAAATTCAAAAGTAAGAAATTAGCTTCATAGAAAGAATTAAGGCTAAATCAGTGAGTTAAAGGGTTAGCTCCAAATCACATAAGGTTAGAAGGAATGGCATGTAAAACAATCAGTAAAACGTATGAGTAACCCAGGATTTTCCAACATTACCTAACCTTTTTCGTGTTACAGTATTTTATTCGACTCTTTTTAACGTTTTACCTAAAGTTATCTCACAATTCTTTGTAGCATCCTAATTTTTTAACTAGAATTTCTAAATTCTATTTCTAATGTTAATCTATATGGTAAATGTTGTTCCCCGAGTTATGTCTCAGTTATGTTTCTAAAATTATGTTTAGTAGTGCTGTAAGACGGGAAAAACGTATGGTAATGTTGGGCAAAACATATTGTGACTTCAGAAACAGTATTTGGGGTTATGAATCTGTTGTAAGGCTAGTAATTAAGGTTAGAGTTAGGGTTATGATCAGACGAACACAGTAAACAGTATCTTTCCCACAAAAACCTTGAGTAAAGGGATATTTTTAGCAAGAATCGTATAAATATTTGGCTTATAGTTGTAACCACTATGGTGTGCATCGGTCTATAAATAAATATTTGACTATTAGTAAGGATTTTCGTATTGGAAGCAGATTGTAATCAGTTTTCGATTTGAATTCTCTGAAAGATGATCTGACAGCTTTTCGTCGCATAGATGGCTTTTATTGTCGTTATTTCTGTGATCTAACAACGGAAATGACAATATGAAACTATGATTCATTTATTTACTTTGAATATACTCATAAATCCTGTGATATAACTGCTTTCATTCCCGATAAACTATCCAGTCACAAATACTTTTTCCCAATTAGCTTAAGATGAATACTCGATCTACATGGTGATTAGGCTATTCGTAAACTGAACGCTACCATTTCAAGTATGGCGTTTGCCAGTTTTAATAGTGTACTCTAACCCGACTACTACGCTTTCTCAGAAATGATATCGATTTATGTTTGAAATTTACATACTGACGTATTTTAAACCTTCGATGTGTACCGACATCTTATAATCTGTGTTCAAAGTATCCAACATTGTTCGATTTTAGTTAGAAAACTTAAAAATCAGAAAGCACCTGCATAACTGCCTTATCCTTGTGTAGGACTCAATAGTGGGCAATTGAAAACCTAAATTCAGCAATATCAGCTATATAATAATTTCATTACATATCAAGCTAATTGATGTTAAAATTTCATATCACTAGATTCTGTCTTATTTCATTAAGTGTGTATTTTACAACAAGAGCTATCGTGAACCAAGGTTCCTGAAGATTCGAAACCAACACACTCACAAGACCTTCTGATTTTCAACTATTTCGCAGTTAACAATAATTTAGAATACAATTTGCATTCATCATCAATTAATCACTGTCTGTATCACGGAATAACAAAGAACACTGAATAACCATTCCATCCTTATTATGCTACTTCCATCAACCCCACTAAAAAAGTTAGACTTTATTATTTTATGTCTAGTAACACTACTGATCAAGTAGTATCCAGTAGTAAGATACTTCCTTCAATCAATTGAATAACAGAAAGTAACTTCTCTTATTAAAATAAAACAACTGTCTAATGTTCCATGCTGATCAATCTTAGACGAATACAAACAACAAACTAAAGATTTTTATTGAATAATAAATTTTTGTTTCGAGTTATTACTCAGGTTAAATACATTTAAACACAAAGATACATAAATGTATCATTCCATGTAATAGTTACATAAAATCTTTTATGTTTACCAGTGATTATTTGTCTAAAGTCTAAATGTTGACACTTTCAACTTATTCACGATACTGTGTAGAACACACTTAGTACCGATTGTAATATCTGTTATGTTTTGTGCGATATACACAATGACCTTGATGATCGCTAATCACTGTACAGACACGTCAGCCGCTCGACTACCAGTCCCAAACGGAATAGAGGAAAAACAACGACTTATGAGTCAACAGACAGATCAGATCAGATCTTTATTTCAATCATGCCTTTATATACATGCAAAATCAGACCGCATCATAAACCAATTAGAAAACTGACATGAATACAAAATAAGAGTAATAGTGAGTGTGAACTGGGGTAACGTATATGCAGTCAATTAACTATAGTTCATAAATGAGAAATGATATAACAACAGTTAATGCCTTAAACAGTATTATAGGATAAGAACAACGTCACAATAATAAGAATAAAATGCTCACTTTGTATACAACCAAAAATAATGAATCGTTAACAGAAAAAACAGTTCTAGAAGATAATCAATCTTCTTTAAGTGCCCGCCATAACAATATCATACTTATTCTTTATGTCAGGATCAATTTTGAAATTATCTTTCCAATTATATGGTTTGTACTAGTGCAATTCACTACATCTTTTTCTTTAGTAATCTACTTTATAATAAACATTTCCAAGTGTTCACATATTATCAAGTTAATCAACTCATTATTGTACTAGATGTTAAGTTAAATGACTGTTTGATTATTGAATCTTATTATTTATAGAACGAATGACTATGACAAACAGTATATTCGTCTTGATACCATAGCATATTTTAGTAGGTTAGAACCATAATTAAGGAACTATTGAAAAAATGCTATGGTAACAGATCATTCATACAATTCAGTAATGAAATCTATACAAACATGTTATGCCGGAACACAAAGAAGTGTTACAAACTTTAAGAACTGTGTTTTGAGAACACTATTTCATTTATTCTAACTGTCTGTAATGTAAACATTTCGTTTCTATTATTGTTATGTTTCTCATACCCTATCCTCCCGTTTAGCATAATTACTGTTATTACATTGTCTCTTATTATGGACTATAGTTAATTAGTTGTGTACAAGTTGTTCCTATTCACTACCACTATTTCGCTTGTTCTATATTCATGTTAATTTCCTAATTGGTTTGCGGTGCGGTCTGATTTTATGTATATAAAAAGGAATGCTTGAAATATAGATTCGATTCTGTCTGGCTGACCTATTGGCTCGCATTCTTCTTATTTCGGCTTGGGACTAAGTGGGCGTAGGGCAGATGCACAATTACTGACTAGGCACTAGCGATTGGCACTCGGTCACTCACCCCCAGATTCTCTCGCATCATAACAAAACATTTTATACTTTTAACACATTATTAATTGAATATATAATCCATAAATATATACAATGTAACACAATTCTTTTCTTCTCTTTTCTAAAAGATCCTGAACTGTTGAAGTTAAATCATGGAAATTCTGGATTCCACAATGTTGAATTACATGAAAAGAGTAAACGAACAAAATCTCGAGTTAAAGTTAGTAATGTTAAAATTATTTTATTCATTATAACTAAAGATGATAATCCTTCTAGGATATATATTTATAACTATATAATGTATTATATTTAAGTTGGATAGTAACTGGCAAGTGGAATCCAAAACGCGCGTTTCGTCCTGTTTGGGACTCATCAGTCCGTCACAAATCAACGGGATGATACAAGCCTATTCTAAATTCTATAGAATGCATTGCTTACTAAATGGCATTTTCATTACTTCAAACAGAAGTAATATCTGTTTATTTGATTTTTAAGTGACTAAATGTATTTAAGATGAATCAGTAAGAATTATTTAAAACTCAGGTTGAAAAAAACATTGGATACAGTTGAAAGACGTAACATCGATAACTGTGACATTGTTGCATAAAGAACCCATTACTACGAGAAATATCAGATCACTCATTATTTCAAATAAATCTTGTTAGTTAATTCCAGTTAACACGGAAACTAGTAGCTAAGCTTTCCGTTATTGTTCATTTTCAAACGCTTAACATCATAAACAATACAAATATAACTACAATGTGTAGAACAACGATTAGGTGATTGATACATTTAATAGTTGATCATTAAATTACTCGTTCAAGTCAATCACTGTCTACTTCAATTTGAACAAGTGAATAATCATCATTAACCTACAAAAATAATGTCACACGAATGTATACACCATGGCAACTACACTAATTTATGTTTGATATTTACATATGACCAATAAGGTTTATAAATCGATTCTTGTTTAATTATTCCTTGTAATCTTGATTAATTGACTAAATATTTTTTAATACAATTCACTCGATGTATTGCATTTCAATCATGTGATTCGTCAAGTTATTTAACTAAGGAAAATTGTCTTAACTGAGGATTGAGTAATCAAATTTTAAGTTTCCTGGCATCTACTATAATCATAGAACTCTGAACTAACACTACACTGTTTATATTTCTAACTTTGGTCAATTAGAGGTATATTGCATCACCTATGTGGTGATGGAAATAGTGAATAAGTTCAGTTGCATCTATTCGTCACAGATTGATGACGGTTGGGTACCAATGAAAATCATGCGTCAGTGGACATCTGTTTTGCCCTAGTGTAAGACTTGTGAGTGGAAGTACACACTCTTGATTCTGTTAAGCTGGTGAACAGTAAACCCTCTTCACCACAACAGCTTGTGATGAATGAAAGCAATTAGACTTACTCACTATCGCTAAAAGCCATCTAAATCCAATTACAATGATCATCTTACTAGTGATTAACTTAAGAATGTTTCTAAACTTCTAGTCAGAAGTCGTGGCTGATTATGTTTAGACTTATCGTTCGTGAAAGTTATCTTTAGTGGCAATGAATCATAATCACACTATAAGTCAGATTAATGGAAGTGGGAACTATACCGTCGGACTTCACGCTATCCTAGAGTTTTAGAGAGTTAAACATTCGGTATTTCAAAGGACCTGGGTTTGATTCCCTGTGAGGATCTAGGGTTCACATTGATTAGGAGTCACACACCAAGATGAAACATTTGTTCAATGTTCCGTGGTTCTTTGTGGTACCTAACCAACATTAATCTATGACAAATACAAATAGTATCGTCTACGTGCTTACTTTTAATAATCAAAGCATTCTTACATTAAAACAAGAGGTTATTTGGAAGATAGCAGAAATAATGATTTAATATATCGTTTACTTGACCTTATTATCAATGAAGTTTGTACATGGATAATATTAGTTCCATTAAACTGGTATGTAGATAGATAACATAGGTAGATAGGTAAATAATTCAGTTGGTAAATTCATTTGTATTCATTCACAAAATAGATAAAATGCTATTAGGTATTTACTTACGGGAAGGGGATAATATCTTACATGTCCTTTACTATCATATTATTATTTTGTTATTATTATTATTATTATTATTATTATTATTATTACTATTAGCATTATCACTATGATTATTGAATCCTCCAATCTTTAATGAAAATGAACAACAAGAAAATTAGATCAAAGTTTTACGAGATAATGTTTATGTTTAAGGACACATTAACCACAAGATGTATAAATAAATACATAGAGTATGTATACTTGTGTATGTGATAGTTGGTGGGTCGGTGAATAAAATAAAGATGTCCGATGACAATAGTTACTTTGTAAAGGTAAATATTTAATCTGAAAATAGTTCCTACATCTTATTAACTTCACCTTAAGATAAGAAGAAACAACACTATTTTCTGAAGTTCATTTAGTATGATAGATATAGGTCATGAAATGAGCTATTAAATAATATGTATGTACGTTTATGCATCATGATGTGCATGAATGTGCGCATTAAAGTAGGTAATGACAAGTCGGAGACAAGTTTAATAAACTTCCTAAGTCATAAACATACTAATCTGATGTGATAGCTATTATTCGAATTGACTATGCCATTACTACTGTTATTATTATAAGATAATTAATGGTTAGAAAATCTCATTGTGCAACGATCGTATGATTCACTTTGATAGATAGATGTGAATTAGGTACTACTGAAAACCAGGGAGCATCGGATAGTTGTTTCACCCTAGCATGAGACTCATGAGCAAGTCTCACCCTCAACCCCACTGAGGCATCGAACCTAGTGATATCGAGTTTCATGGTGAACGCGTAACAAATAAGCCAGTTTCCAAAAGTGGAATTCTAGCTTCCTATATGTATATAATGCTCATGCTATACCACAAAAGAACGAACTTAGGAAAGTTATGTAAATGAGTTAGGTGGCTTGATTGATCACATTATTGAGATACATAGAATAATTAGATTTGAATCAATTTATATACCATGTTGTTCAAATGTAAATATCAAACATAAATTAGTGTAGTTGCCATAGTGTAAACATTCGTGTGACATTATTTTTGTAGGTTAATGATGATTATTCAGTTGTTCAAACTGCAGTAGATAGTGATAGACTTGAACGAGTAATTTAATGATCAACTATCAAATGTATTAACCACTTAGTAGTTGTTCTACACATTGTAGATATATTTGTATTTTTTGTAATGTTAAGCGTTTAAAGCTTAGAAACTAGGTTCTCTATTACTTGAAAGTGATATTGAAATCTAAGACTTTAAATATATTATTAATAGACTAAGTACATCTACTGTAAGTATGCGCATTAACTTAACATTCGAATCCTTATCATGTTACAGCCATTACAGAAGCCACAATCATCATCATCAACATAGAACCGGGCAAATACGCACATAGGTTCAAGTTGCCATACCACATTAGCGCTGTGAGATTACAGAGGTACCATAATAACAGAATACAAGAGAGGAGAGTGACGTAAAGTTGTGTAGAAATTAATAATAGGATTCAAGATTTAGAGGAAATTAAAGAGTGAATATGCTTGCGCCACTCTGACCGATTCTAAGTCATGTCACCAAGTCGCTCCAGCTACTTATTGTGACTATCATGCGGACCCCAACCAGGTAATCTGTATCTACCAACATGACTAAAACCAACAGTCAGGGACTTCATGGACTAGTGCCATTGTTTTGGTTTGGCAACCCCTACCCTTTGTCCATCGTACTTCAACCCTAGCTAACATCGCGCGACGAGGCAGGCAGTATTCATGCATTCGCAACATGTCCTAGCAAGTGGCGTATATCATATATATACCTACAGATAACTCCTTGCCTTTAACTGGGAATTTAAGCGTGCTCGTCATTTTATAAAATGTCTTTATTTAAAAGTTTTTTTAAGAAGGATCCACTTATGAAATCTTTATATACCTTGTGGTATTATTGTTTTCATCTCGATAAACTATCCTACTGGTTAAAAGTGGTTGATAAAATTCAGACGTTGATTGGTTCATTTCTAAACTCAGCGCGGACATTTCAAGAATGATGATTCTTTGTTCCGAACAAAGTTATTTATTTTTGAACTTCGTGCAAAATCTAGAAGGCAATTTTTGCTATTTTAATTGGTTTAACTAAAAAAAACTTGAACCTTCAAAATGTTTACATCATGGATCTATGCTGAATAAGGATTATCAATCAAATGCTTGACAAAGAAGAGTACAAGTTCTCCGATTATTAGCAGTAACGTGTATATTGCGTTACCTTAAGTTTTAATGAAGTTAACCTTAACGGCTTCATGAATAAGGTATTAGTATTTCTAGTGAAAGGTGTCCGTTTCTAAATATTAACAATAAGTTACAAGTACATTTAGATAACTAGTCCGAATTCAACTAGACATTCGTAGTGAACTCTATGGGTAGCTGCTTGCATAATCTACCAAAAAATTTACTTATTCATTCATAAACCATTCACATCACTCTATTCTTAGTTTATGACTCTCAACACTTGAGTAGTGCCTAGAACGGAAAAAATAAACAATCAAAATCTATTCAATCAGTATCAAAGGTATTGTGAAACCATGTGTTTGATGAAGTTTACTCATGCTGAAAGTGATACGATAATCACTGGTGGAACTGAGTAATAGTCGTGCCACATGATGAATTCAATGAAGTTAGAAATAGGTCATAAATATCATTTAATGTAGAGTCATGTATTGAGAACTTGCTTGTTTACAATCAAGTATCAGATGAAGTTAGACAATGATGGTAATCATCTCAAACTTCATATAGAATAATGGAAATTTCTATTTGCCCAATAATAAATATAACCATATTTGATATGTAAATTGAACAGCTTAAATTGGACAGTATATTTGTTCATTTTGACTGTATTGTCACGTTTTTTTATATCATCTTTAGACGTTTTTATAGTTTAATGTAATCGTGGATATCGTATATATCCATTATATCAATGTGTATTAAAACTATAATTGGGTGTTGTGTCTGTTGTTGATTGCCGATTTATTATCACGAATTGGTCTGAATTAGACAACCATTGATTACCTGGAAGCACTAGACAGCTGTTTCGTTCTAGCATGAGACTCTTCAGCAGCACACATCCATGACATCATCAGTAATTGAACTCAGAACCCTTTGGTTCCACCATGAATAGTTTATCATTAGGCCACTGAGTCGGCTCACGATGGTTGATATTTCTAATTCAGTCAATTCATGATACGTTTGCACGACTATATCTATTACCATCAGTGGGTAACCGCCTTACATCTGACTCAGTTAAACTTCACAGGTTACAAGTTCTCACAAGAACTTCAGGAAAAACTCTTTCATAAGTCATCATTACATAGTATCTAAGTCAAAAGGAACAACTTTCAACTATTACAAAGTTTTCAATGACTCACTAATCATTACGAATGCATAATGAAAATTATTATTATTTTACCAGAAATTTTATGACCTGAACACCATTTATAAAAACGTGCAATACATACACCGTCATATACAAACGTAGATACATACACACATACACACACACACGTATACAAAAGAACAAAAAAAAACACGACAAAACATAATAAACATGAAACAACGTCTCTCATCAATGTACACTTCATTGGTTTCCATATGTCGACAATTAATTGACAAGCAATTCTTTAGATATAATTTCATATATTTTGATTATAGTAAAAATTGTATAAGAAATTTACATTAGAATTATTAAATGATACTTGACTTTGTAATAAAATAATCAAGAAGAAAGAAAGAAGGAAAGAGAGAAATAAAAAAAAACTAGAGGAAGAGAGAATGAGAAAGAGAGAGAGAGAGAGACAGAGTATAGTAAGCAAATGAGGTAATATTCAATAGAAGAGAAAAAGAAATTATGAAATAATTTTCTAGTTTTTTCTTTTTTTTTATGTAGGTCAATATAAGTGTAGATTAATGGTATTTCATTTGCATAGTCTTAGAGACAATGAATGATATACGTCTATGGTTAACAATTCAAGTAATATCGTTTAATTAACTCTTAAATATACGTCTTATAAGTTCTTTTTTCTGTTACTTTTTTTAAGGTACAAAGTTTTGTGTAGATTTTAGTTTCTATGTAAACATGTATTGTAGTTCATAGTATCATAGTTATTATAATTAATCAGAAAAGGGTAGACAAAAGGGGAGTATGATATGAAGTGTATTATTTTTCCCTATGTGCATTCATCTGAAAATATAGACAATCTAAAATAATAAGTTAATCAAGTACACTTATGAAAAAGCGAGGAATGGGGTGGGGGTGGGGGGATTAGGTAAACGTACAGAAAATAAACCTAGAAACAAGTTGAAAATAGAATTGAAAAATAAATCTGGTCCAGTGAAAAACGAAGGAAGTGTTTCATACAAACTAGCACGTACGGAGTTTTATGGTATTTAACCGTTGATTATGAAATGTAAACTAATATGTATGCATACATATATTCGACATATACTGACTTACTGAGATATTTATGTATGCATATAAAAGAATAATAAAACATATTTAGATCAAAGTTGAAATTTCAAGTAAAACTGGGATACAAATAGATTCAACTGACTGATTCCCAAAATAGTGAAATATTCCCCCCTGAATCCCACTGTTAGTTATATTTTTAATTCAATGTGGCTTGTAATTTAAAAGAATTTGCATCTTCTTGTTGATGACGTTATCGTCTGAAGTCCATTGAAGATCCACATACCGCGACAGACATTGATCAATTCTAGCCCAAAACAACATAAATGAAAAGATATATATATATATATATATATATATATATATATATATATATGTAACACGAGTGTGAATATCCTTACCTAGTAGTTCAGTTGATAGTGTAGTTGCGTTTGACACGCATAGATTGAGTTTGTATCCAGGTGTGAATATCAATACTGGGATCCAGGTGCATCCAGCTAATGAAATATGTGACATGAATTCCACTGCTAGATATATTTTAGCTTTTCTGAAACTTGTGGCTGAAGATACCATCGAGGCAATCTACATAACAGGCATCTATATATCTTAACAGGGACTGATCAACCGCCAATTGGATAACATGAACCATACTAGATAATAAGAAGTTATTCATTCAGATCTAGAAAGAAACGCCTAACCTAGATAACTTTATATAGTTATCTAGCTACATAAATAGGTGACTAAAGTTGGGAATATGGATCTCAGCATTTCTACAACTAGTCGTCGAAAAATTTATATTTACTGGCTATAGCTGATTCTAAGATTGGGTATACATGTTGCACAACTGTCTAGTGGTTTTCTAAATGATATTAGTTCATGATAAAACATTATCTATTAAAATGATAAATAAGTTGTGTCTGAAAGAATTATCGCCGATGCCACTGGATAACAGCCAGAAAGTATCATTACCTGAATAAGGTTAGACGAATTGAAAATTGACACACTGTCTTAGTGGTAATGAGATTAATAATCGGTTTAAAGTGTACGGTTATACATCTAAAGTCAGATCATAATATTGACTTACCTTTTTCCAGAAAGGAAGAACTGTTGTGATATGTTCTTCTTAACAGGTCAGGCATTTAATTTGAAAGTAATTATACCTATTCGTTGACATTATCCGTAACTGAGTTTAAACATTCACACTTGCCATATGTACACACCAAGCAGATTGACTCGATACAGTAATAGTCCACAAGTAACACTAAAGTGGGTGGTAAATGGTGTGCAGTAATGGACTGACCAGTTAAACATCTATCTAGTATTGCTGGGTACGAGACAAACTTTTCAAATCTCTCTAATGTGGATAATCAGGCAATATTATATGATGCTTAATTAAAACTAGACTTCACTAAACGTCTGTTAATTTTTTTTATTTACAGAATCTAATCAGTAGAAATTGAACTTTACACAAACGATATTATTATGCATTAGTAGAAAAGATTGATGAAAAACAGTGAGCACCAGCGATCCTATGGGGACAGTAATTATGAATTCATATAGGAAGTAGATTCCCTTACTGTTCTAATGCATTTTAGATGCGTCGGTATGCAATGCATGAAGTAGACTAATGGGATGCTTATAACAAACTAGATGACCACCTATGAGAGGTTACTGCTAGAGATAATATATCAGGAGGTGTATTCCCTAGTAAAGGTCTATACTTAGGACTGACCTCTACTTGACAAGATGTACCATCTGGATATGCAAATCCTTTAACCTAATTGACTTCGACCTATTTTATCTGGCTCTTGAAGTTCTTGTGGCAGTAGTCGAAACCTGGTCAATGTCTACACAATGTGAGACACCATGTCAAATCATTTATGTGAACACAACCAACAAGCACCTGAACTTAACCCTATGGTTAACGTGTGCATTTAAGTTTCTCTTTCTGTGGGACTAATACCCCTATTCTTAAATGGAAGGTTAGGATATGACTTGGTAGATCGATTTACAGCAGCCTCAATTAAGCTTTAGTGTGTTTGAGACTAGTAGTCTAGTTGATTGTTGAATAATGTATTACTTTAGTGCAGTCTGTTGACTGATCACGATAATAACCTAAGTTAGATCTCCAGAAATTGATTGGAAACTCTGCCTAGTTATCAGAAGTAATCGTAGAGTACTCGAACCCGCTTCTGTTGTATTCGCCACTCATATTAAGGGACAGTTCACTATGTATATTCCATTAGGTGAGAGAATCCATGGGTGGTTTGCCTTTTGAAAGTTTAAGGATAAACAACAAAGTGATTATTTGTTGTCCCCTCTGATTTTCATTGTCTCTCCAGTCAAAGGAAATATTCTTAGAGTATTAATCTCTCAGTAGTACCACTCAATATATGCTACTTTAAGCAACCTCAAACTTAGGCTTCAGGTATCGTCTACGTTTTAGTTTTCCCTATTTTGTATGCAGTATTCAAAGTTACTCTACTATAATTAAGGTCGTACTTTCTACGGAATATTCCATTTCAAGACCCAACTTTCACAGTATTTTCCATTCGTATAAGTCTAGCTACAGCTAGATTATACATATCAATTACATACAGTTCAGGATAAATCCAGACACTTAAAATGAAGCGGTTGTATAATAATAATAATAATAGTAATAATAATGGCCTTATTCAATACTATAAATTTTGTAACAGCCTACAATTCTATCTCCAGTAAGACAAAATCTGTTTAAAGTACTTACTTTCTGTACTCATTCTGCTGCTCTACATTCATTTTACCGCATATCATATTCAACATGCATTCTTTCCAGTAGATCCATTTCTCACTTTACATATGACAGACCAGGAAATTATGCCGATAGTTAATATACCCTTCTTTAATATGTTATATAACCATAATTTCTAAGCATTTTCCAATGTTGTAGGACTGAATACAGGTTGTTTAAACTAATCTAAAACAGTATGGTCAATATATAGAGTTGGGAAAAATGTACCTTAAATAATGGAGTAAACCACCTATGTAAATTATACTCCCCTATGAAGTGCTTATCTCATGAAGTAAAAAAAGTTACGGGTAACCATAAGAAAAATTACATAAGCTTCATTCATATTCAACCAATTCTACTTAATTAATCTATCACAGATTGATCTCGACTAGGTAGGATTGAAAACTGAACAAGCCTTGGCATTAGTTACTTCTTTAGTGTGAAACTTTTGAGTAGTATGTTGAGTCCATTTTATTGGTGGTCTAATTTTAGCTAACTAATTACTTAAAACTCTTACCCATATTGTTTTTCCTTTGTACGTTTTATTCTATCGAAATAAGTTATCATGATATTTCACAGTTAGTTACTGATTAAAATCAAAGAAAAACAGTTAAGATTTATTGAATTTACATTATTTTATATTGAATTTCAATTGTGGTGGTCTATGGTGATAGAAATTAAGTTTAGATGCAATATTCGTTATAGATTAATCTTAATTGGGTGACAGTCAAAAGCAGTAGGGACTGGACAGCTGTCACATCGTAGAATAAGACTTCTGGCCAATATGCATAGTCTATTCTGCTATGGAATCTAATCCACGTCCTCTAGGTTGACAAATACCTATTCACCTGCACTTTTGAACCAACCGGTGTTCAGTGATAAAATTTTCACTTCCATTAATTTGTAATATAATGTGACTTCTGTAGATTGTCACTAAAATTAACTATCTTACTATCAATAAGTCTGAACTCCACCAGTCACAACTTCTAACTAGAACTTCAAAAACATCATGAAGTTAGTCATTAGTGAGATGATCATTGTAATTGAATTGAGGTGACTTTATGAATATAGTAAATAAGCTTGATTTTTTCCATTCGTCACAGGTTGATGTAGTGCAAATGGTTAAATGTTTGTAAACCTAAAGGATCTGAGTTGGATCCACTTATAGAATCGACAGTACAGATTACTAAGAAGTTCCATACTACGATGAGACAGCTTTCTAGTGATTCGTGATTTTCATTGGTACCCAACCAACATCAATCTGTAGTGAATACTTACAATTAAACTTATTTTAAATTTGTTGAATCAGTAATCAAGATTGTTAAAATTCAAAGAGAGAGCAATGAACACACGCATTTTTGATTGATTTCATAGTAATAAATTTTATTTTGGAAGTATATTTTCTCACTTATTTTTTCTTTCAAATACAGACATCCATTATATAATCTCCTTTCTCTATTCTACCCACTAATCTCACTTCTCTATCAGTGTTTCTATTTATTTTTTCCTTATTCTACATCAAGTTAATCTATTTAACTTAACCTCTATCATTGAAGATCCTGATTCTGTCAATACATACGTATCTTTTCAACAAACAAACAAACAAACAAGCACATTTCTACATTCATATAAAGGAACATAAAGTGATATAAATTGCCTATTTTTAATAATAATAATAAGAAGAAGAAGAAGAAGAAGAAAAAGGCATAAAATAATTTCCTTTTCACTTAACATTGGCGTGACTAACATAAATTAAACCGTGGAAAACGAAGAAGAAGAAGAAAATGAAGTTGAGGGGAATTTAAAAAAAAATTAAACGATAAAATAAGTTGAAGTTGATAGAGTTAACTAGAGTTTAATGTAAATGAATAAATTGATCGTGAACTTCATAAGAACATGAAAACAAACAAACAAACAAGAATACTTGAATAAAACATCTAATCAATCAATAGTTAAGTTGATAATATTCTATTGTACTTTTCAATGAGTTACTACCATAAACTGTACTAAGAATAGTAATAGTAGAAATATCAGTGATTACAGTAATATATGAAGTAATGATGTGGTAAATGCTACTCATAAGGTCGTTGTCTATAAGTAGTAGGTAGCGAAACGTCGCGTGAAATTGAAAAGAACTAGTAAACAGCATGTGAGGCGAGTTGTGGGTTGGAAAAGAGCAAAGCATAATTAAAATACGTAGGAAAATCGAGGACAACTAGGAGAAGAAAGCCTACAACCGACAAGAATCGGCGAACACAGACGATGTGCAAATTGATTATTAAAAGTAATATATATAATATTTTATGACATTCTCTGTTTTCATCGACTAAATATTGCTTGTCCTAGTTGGCTTGTTCTAGTTGGCTTGTTCACATTAGTATCAGGAGACCCGTAACTTAAATTTTTTTAATAATTGAACTGAAGTGATTTACACGGTGATTAATAGTTAGTTAGTTGTTTTTAAACAGTCATAGATTGTTGTCGGTCAAGTACTATTGAAGAACAAAACAACATATGAAACAGATGTTTTGTTCCAGTATAGAACTGAAATAAAATTGACTGATTCATCGTGTTATGCCACGAATTAATTGAAGTTAGAATACTTCTATTTGATACCAACCAAATAGTGTAGATAGTTAAGTGTTTGTCATTAGACCTGAAGGTTTTGATTAAACTTCTTGGTGGATTTCAGTGTGCACGCTACTAAGGAGTTCATAACAGGATGAATCGACTGTTTATTTTTTGATGATACTCAACAGAGACCAATCTATGAAAAGTAAAAACAATAAATTTTTTTTTAAATTTTCAGTGGAATATTACTTAGATCTGATGCTAGATGACTTTAATTAATCAACAGAGAAAACTAGGTAGAAATTTCAGGCTAATTTACATCTTAGTTGGTTGAATTCGTCACAGTTTGATGTTGGAAGGGTACCATTGATAACCAGGGAGCATTGATCAGTTGTTTCATCCTAGTGTAGGGCACCTCAGTAGTATACACCTTAAATGCTACCCAAGAAGCTTCAGGTTGGCGAATTCCTAACCCTCTATACCAGCGGACTGACATCCAATTTTAAAATTCTCACTTTCATCAATTTGTGATATAGTGCGACAATCATCCATTGTTATGGGTGATAACTGTTTCATTCCCGATAAATGTGAATCCCACCAGTCACGATATTTGTCAACATAGTGTATATATATTTCTGCAGGAATTGACGTTTCTAATTAGAGTACAGTTCTGACTCATTTAGAACAAAGAGAAGTTTGTAGAGTTGGACTGTAATATAAGATATTTGTAGTTTGAGTGATTCGTAGAAGATAAATAAATAAGCAACATTGTCTTAATTAATAAATACTTGCCACTTTCTTACAATTTCACTTTAATACTATCCATCATATGAAAATAACATGAGAATCACTGGAGATTTTGCTACTTTCAATTTTGATTGATGATTTTGGTAAAAGCTCCTTCTTTCATATGATAGAAGTTGTAATCGTTGACATTGGTAAACTACTGTTATGTGCACAAGGAAGCGTTCATTAGAACAATGTTTTTAATTATCATTGATCATATTTTATTATTATGTAATATACAATCGCTACAGTACAATATAGGAACAAGTAAACACAATACTTGAAATGTCCATGCCTTGTTTATGAATGGGTCAATCATCATTTCAATTGATTAACCATTTCGAAGTCATTTCGAAGGCAGTTATTATAAGTGAATAATTCATTGGGAAGATATGTAGTTATATTACTAGAGGATATGAATATTTTACATGGAAAATGAATGAATCATAGTTTTTGCGGTGGCGTTGTCACTCTCAAGCCACAGAAACAACGATGTGATTGAAAAACTGTCAAGTTATTTTTCAAAGGATATAAAGTAAAGACTAATTGGATGTATCTCCTATATGAGATTTTGTAGTAAACGGTAGAGATTTATCCACAGACAAGTACACACCACAGTGGTTTAAACCATTTATATATTTGGTTTTCATTAAATACCTATTGTCATTTAAGTTTCCTGTGATAGACTTAATATAATTTTATTATAAGGCTGATTATAATGAACCTCATTTTAATAACAATGCAAATGGTTGATAAATTACGCACATTTATTTATGTACCTCGTGAAATCATCTCTATACTGTACTCTAGCCAACAAATTGTCTGCAATCAATAAATAAATACCTGTTACTCACCAAGAAGCACAGGCAGCCGAATAGCACACTCTAGTTAACTCTGTCGTCGGCTCTCCTTCCCAGTTCTTCACAATTACTAGTGACTTTTTTGTGTGTCTACATTTAATTCTCCAGCACAATTTATTCTTTGATATTCTTCTTTCTTTTCGATTTAAAGAATTCTAAGTTAGGACTTATCTTGTGAGTCCGTTTGATGAGTTCCTCGATTTGTGTTATATCAACCTCCATCGTTTGTTACAAAATTTCTTCCCTAGCTGTCTAAAAGTGCTTGCATATTTTGAAGGATGCTTGTGATTTTTCAGGTTTCACCCCCATACAATACTACTATCTTCACTATTGTATTAAAAATTTTGGCTTCAATCTTGGCTGACAGTTGTATTGAGTTCCAGATGTTTTTTAATTGTAGGAATCATGTTTTTTTCTTGTCAATTCGTGTCTTCACACAGGCATCAGGTACTCCTTGTTTATCAGGCGTGTGGAAGTTTCCAAATATTTAAATGTTTCGCTATCATGTATAATAGGGTTGGTGCTTGTTGTTTTGTATTTAAGGATCTTCCTTTTCCAGTGTGTATGTTAAGGCTGCTGTTACACCGGTTGTCTTTACCTTCTTTTGTTGCTGCAAGTGAGATAGAAGCAGCAAATCATCTGTGAAGTCCAGATTGTCTAGCCGAATCCAAGTTGTTCACTGATCGTCGTAAGAGTTCCGTATGATATTCACTATCTTCTCTAATGCACCGTACAGTTCAAGAAGTCTCCATAATGTTCTCCTGTCCACACTGTCAAATGCTTTCATATAGTCATGAAAGTTGATGTAAAGTGCTGAGTTTTATTCAATTGGTTGTTCAACAATGATCCATTGTGACGTGATTTAGTCGACACATGATCGATCTTTATGGAATCCGGATTCTTGATCTCAAAGTTGGGCATCTACAGGATTTTTCATTCGGCTTAACAATAATCTATTGAAGACTTTTCCTATTGCTGAAAGCAGAGTGATGCCTCTGCAGTTCTCGCATTTGCTAAGATCTCCTCTCTTTGGTATCTTGATGAGGCACCCTTCATTCCAGTTTGTTGGCACTTGTCCGTTCTCTCAAATCTTCCTGAAGAAAACGTGAAGCAGTTTTGCAGTAACTTTTATATCTGATTTGTTTGTCTCAGGAGGTGTGTTGTTCACGTCTGCAGTTTCGCCACTCTAAATTTATAGGATGACTTTGCTGATTTTTTCAATTGTTGGTAAGTCAACACTTATAGGAAGGTCTGCAGTAGTTGCTTCGATGACTGGTGGGTTCAGCGAGGCCAGTTCATCCAAGAGTCTTTCAAAGTGCTCTGCCCAACTGTTTCGTTATTCTTGGGTCTCAGTGGTTGGTTTGCCATCCTTGTTGTCAAATAATCGGTCTGGTTTACTGTGTTTTCCAGCTAGTTTCTCCGTTATATTATTTAGATGTCTCATATTCCCCTCTGATCCATCGTTATTGTTAGGTTTTACGAATATTTTCATTTATCAGCTCTAATGCTCCTCTTTACTTGATGGTTTACTTCTGTGTATTCAGCCTGTGTCTGTAAACTAATCATATATTAGTTATATACGATTACAAAACGCTGATACAGTGTGCCTCCATTAGTATTTAAGGTTAGAACGACAATATTTACAGAATGCATTGGGTTGATTGTATTTCATTGCATTTTCTTTAGCTGTTTACTGCCAATCGCTTTTAGTCAATGAACGATGGCCATGTCACTGTAGATTAAACTACATAGTGTTTATCAAAGGATAAGCAAGACTATAATGAAGATAATGATGTTTAAAATAGAGTGATAGGTCTATCACCTATTTTAGTCGGCTTGATTACGTAATATGAAAGAGGGGTTTCTTATTCTAAACAAATAAAGGGTATTAGATCGGGCTAATGAATCGTTAAAACACAAAAAGTTAGTTTATGATTTACTAAAATAAACAGATTAACATAAGAATGGTAGATATAAAATAAATTAGTAATGGCTTGGTTACGTAATAATAGATACCATTGAAATTAAGGAACAAAGATAAGAAATTTATTTTGACAAATAAGTTACTATTGGATGAAAATAAATAATAATAATCATTATTTATGCTAGTTGTCAAGGCAGTTAAAAGTTCATCAACAATTCTGTTTGGATACAAAGTTCGGGTTTTAACCATCCAATTACAATGTCTTCAACAATTCTCAGTGTAGTAGAGTTGCTTTTTTTGCTTACAAATCATTTTAAGGGCATTGATCACGTTTACTTCATATCTTTGTCTAGAAGATGAACAATTAAACTTCTATAATCATTTGATCTTCTATGATGTAAGTTCTTCAGAAAGTATTATTTAGTTTGTATTTTGACTGGTAAGTGGAATCCAGGACGCGCGTTTCGTCCTATTTGGGACTCATCGGCTGGATGTACCTGCATCCCAAAGTTGATGTTCACAGTGGGATTCGAACTCAGTCCGGTTCGTATCATACGCCACCGCGTACACCACTAGACTACTGAGTCCAGACAGTCACGTTTGTACAAATCAATGGAAATATACAAATTCATTCTACTTCTTCAGAAAGTGTTAAATAAGATGCCAAAACATTCATCTCACTGTAGTTATAATTTACTAGGCTTAGTAAAACATGTGAATTGAGAAATACATATTACTGAAGTCGGAAGACAGTTTTCCTAACATAAAAATACATGATAAAACATCTCATCAGTATCTAACCTTTATTTAAGTTAGATTGTGACTAGCGAGTAGAGTCTAGGACATGCGTTTCGTTCTATTTAGGACTTGTCGACTGGATGTACCTGCATCCCAATGTTGATGTTCACTCCGGGATGTGTCAGAGCTTGATCATACACAGAATTCAATTAGATCTCACATAAAGTATAATGCTTTTCAACTATTATGTCAACGTTTCATGGTCTACATTCTCAACTTAAAACTCTTTGTTGGCATCTGTTTTACCTCTGACATGTTTGAACATAATTTATCATTAAGTTTTATGGGCGAGAAATTACTGTCATTATACTGTGATATAGTAATCAAATGAGCCATGTTTGTAATCAAGCTTAAAACTCCTATATGAGCTCTTGAATTCATACTTTTGACACGTCCTCCAATGCTCTTTCAATCTAACATTAGTCCACCATGAGATTTAACCACAAGTCTTAAACAATTTTACATGGTTAATTCTTATCACTTGAATATACCATTAAAGATATTCTGAAAATATTATAAGTTTAGAAGCTAATTATCCGTATTTATCATATTTTAATTGACCAGTCTCATGTTTTTGTCAAATCGAATTCTATAAATCAACTTGCAGTTTGGTCACAAGTTTGACTGACTTAGCACTGTGTCTAGTTCGTTTTCATTCTAGAGATTTGAAGATTAGCGGAAGGTGTAAGCTTAAAGTATTTACTAGTCGGTTCTGTTATCTGAGAAGTACGTAAATTTTTAAGATAGTTAATACACTCTTATTAGATTCAGGTCTGTGTCACGCAGCTTCACAGTTTAAAGTATCGTCAATCAGCTAGTGGGGTTTCAATTAACATCTTGATTCATTTACATTGATTGAGTACTGATGAACTAATAGCTACAAAAATGGCTCAGTGATAACATCTTAGAAAATAAATTCGGTCGAAGTGGGATAAAGAGTTGTCTCGAGATATCGAATAGGCCTTAAGTATGACTGCCAATTATCGCGAAACTTAGATCTAAGGTTTCCTGTCACCCTTTTTCAACTACACAATCATACTCTAGAATTAGATTTCGCGACAATGCGCATCAATGATTCCACACACAATTTCATCTCCACGACTTCTAAACTACAGATTAAAATCCCAGTAGTACATTCGTTTGAACTGTTTCTAGTTAAAGCGCTTTACGTTAAAAAACTTCATTTACATTACACATTATTCCTTGCTCGTTATTTGATGTTGATTATCTTTTTAGTTATGCAGCTGGAATTCATGTAAACAGAACAAGACTCCAAGAAAGTCACTTGTATCAAAACCAGTTACGCAACGATCAGACGGAAATAATACAACCAGTAGTGCTAATGTGAGTACAATGTCGACAACATCACGAATGTTACCGATTAGTAGTAATTTATCAATTAATCCACATCCATTGTCAATGTCATTCTCTACAGAATCACAAATGATTGATCCATCAAGATTAAATTATTCATTAGACATAATGAATCCTTGTTTATATGATCCGAACATGCATCATCCTATACAATATGGCCCGTATACTCCAATATTTGTAAACACTACTAACAATATACCAGTAGTATCAGGTAAGCCTTTTATGTTTAGAAAAATTAATTTCATCAGTAGCAATATTATTCCTTTGATAAATCTTCCATGATATGATAAATTTAATATAACGAAATAATCTCAGTTTGGAAACCACTGTAAACCAAGAAAAACCCCACAGGTGTTTCGTCCCAGTATGACACTTCTCAGCAGCCCAATTCCATAATCACACCAGAGAATGGAATGTGGTACCTTAGGGTTTAATAATGAATGTTCAATCTTATGATCACTGATTCGGATACAATCCATTGGTTAGTAGTTGCAATGTTAATTAATTTGCAATATATTTAGGCGGCCTAATTCATTGTAATTCGTAGATAACTTTCGCATACCTTACATGTTTGGACTTCGCAAATCGTGTTGTCTCACTTAAACTCCAGGAATTACCTCCCTAAGTCACTAGTGAGGTAAAGTTCCTTCGCTCGATACTTGGAAAAGGGCAGTGGAATTTCCATAGTCACTGTGGAGTTCCACACGAAACGGCTGACTAACGCCAGTTTCTGGTTTCTAATAGTTATATAGTAGAGGTTAACTCGTGATATCAAATTAAACAATCTTCAAAGCACCTAGTTCGGATGCCATCAGCAACAGCCTTCTTTAGCAGAGAACAAAAGGGTAGGAATCCAGCTGAAGGTGAAGTTAGGAAAAGTTGTTGGGGGTAGATAGGATACATATTGAGGAAATCACCAGACTAAGTCACAAAACAAGCAATAACTTAGAATCCTCAAGACCAAAGAACAAATTGCTTTGGGAATCGGAGGAAGATATGAGAAGAATGAATAGCACTTGTGAAGAACTGGAAAGGAAAGCCCAAGAAAGAGTTGATTAAAGGATGCTGGTAGGCCGCTTATGTTCCATGTGGGAAAACACGCATTGACTTACAACACCCAGTTACAATATGGGAAATTATAGGAGACTATTGGCAACGTACTCAATGTTTATTAAGTCTCTTTACCTAGCACTTTTTATTCATTTAGTTGATAAACACAGCATATTGAAGCGTAGTTTTGATTACAACTTTCGTTTCAAGCGTTTCAAGATTTCTGCAACTGTGTGCAATTATCATGTCAATGTGGAGTGGGTCTTTACGGCAAATGATAAGATATCCCTATTGACAATTATGGATTGAAATACGATCTTTAATGATTGATTCTAATAAGTAAGCTCACCAAAAACTAAGCGAAATAAAATAGCAGGAAGCTATGAAAAAAGTTGTGAATAACCTCAACCGAAACTATTCGGTAATGATACCCGCCTAAATTAACATGACAGTCAAATTCTAGAATTACTATACTTCATGAAATCATTGATTCTTCAACATACATTAGATTCTCATAAATTGACAGTTGAATGATAGCCAATACCGTGTTTTATTAGTCTTAAATGACCGTATATATTCTATAGTTTAAATTGTAATATAGTCACTAGTCTAAAAAACTGGACATTTTATGCTCTCTATTCCAAATTAAACCTATAACAAGCTGTGAACCTACATTTCATACTAAGCGGCTCCTGAAATAACTGGTGATCATCCGTCATATATTAATAGTTATGAATTTTCATGATGTAGGCCAGTTCTCAACCTTCATTTTAATCTGTTAGTCGTAATCTATTCTCACTTCATGTTCGTCTACCATGAGCTTCTAAACCTGGTCTATATTGTTAGAAAATCGTTATTGATATAGGCTCATGTAGCCGTATGGACATAGAAGTAGACTAACACCATACGTTACAAAGAACTCAAATTCGTCAAGAACGTATAACATACAGTGAATACCTTCAACGTTGAGTTACTTCAACCAGAATTAATCGTAGTGAATCATATGTAATATTTTTTCATACAAAATAACTAACTTATTATAAAAAGCTCTTTAGGAATGAGTTAAGTGAGTACTTCTATATATTGCTGTTTCTTTACAAAATGTCAAAAAGTGTAATAAAGAAAAAATAATTTAATTCAGGGCTTATATTCTTCACATTGAACGTTTAGTTCCTCCCTGCACTACTGAGTCGGTGTTCAATGGTAGAATTATAATTTCCAACAATATGTGATATGATGTCACTATTGTCGATTGTCATCAAAGACGACTGTCTCAATTTCTATAAATTTGAACTCCACTAGCCACAACTTTTGACTAGAGCTTCGGCAACATCATTAAGTTAGTCACTAGTACGATCAGCATTGTAATTGAATTGAGGTGGTGTAAGGGAGACAGTAAGTAAGTCTAGTTGCTTTCATTCGTCACAGGCTGATATGCTACAAAGTGTTTTATGTTCGCCAACCTGAAGGATCTGGGTTACATCCCCTTACAGAGTCGACAGTACATATTACAAAGGAGTTCCATACTAAGATAAGACAGCTGTTCAATGCTCCTTGGTTTTAATTGGTACCCAACGAACTCCACCATGTGACGAATGCAACTAACAAATGAAAATATAGTTAAAATATAGGATAGACATTATTTTCCATTACAAGAAATGAGAAAAAAAAATTATAGGCTAGCTTATTAATATTACATTCTGTACCACTGAATAATAATTAGACAATAACTGGAAATGATTAAGGCTAGAAATGCCAACTATTTAATTATAAATCAATGGTCTATAAGTAAAACACTCGCGTACTAGATCCCATGTATATAGTCCCATACTACTTCAAAATACTCATCTAGTACTACTGGTTTTCTCTGACTGTCTATCTACAATGCCTAATAGTTTTGAGTTATATTCTGTAGTGAAATCATGTATACACACCACTATTATTCACAAGTATTATTTAATTTGTATTGTGACTGGCAAGTGGAATCCAGGACGCGCGTTTCGTCCTATTTGGGACTCATCGTCTGGATGTACCTGCATCCCAACGTCGATGTTCACAGTGGGATTCGAACTCATTCCGGTTCGTGCCATACGCCACCGCGTGCACTACTAGACTACTGAGTCCAGAAAGTCACGTTTGTGCAATGGGCAAATTGGTAGTAGGATGAATTTGTATATTCCCATTGATTTGTTATAGACTGAAGCTGGTCAGTCACTGTTGCTATATATGCATCCTGAGCGGATTGCCTCGATATAGCGATTATTCACACACACATACACAAGATTCTTTTTAATCATCTGAATAAAACAAGAACACATGTTTAGATTGTACAGGTAGAATACATTTCACTTCGATAGATTCTCATCAGTTGCTTAAAACTTGTAAAAATTTTCGGAAACTACATTACAAAATGAGTTGATGATACTTATATAAATGAATTTAATCGAATGTAATGGATGTTGTTGAATTTAAAATTATAAAATCGATTTGTGTTAAACAATCACTGAAAACCAAGAACTGATACTAGATAGATATTTCAGTTTAATATGTTACTTCTCCTTAATTCGTATTCGTGACCACCTTTATGCTTCATAAGCAACGTTTAATCGTCAAACTACTGAATCAATTGTCATTTAACCGTGGATATTTCTAATTTCAATCAATTAGCCAAGAAACCTTGAGGTCCTATTCTCTATTCACTGATTAGGTCATTTGTATGCACCATTCAGTATTTTCTAGTTTATTTAATAGTTACTTTGAACAGACATTAACAATGGACAGTAAGTATGCCAAGAGATTTAAACAGCTGTTGACATTTATTTCTTTTCTGAACACAAAGTCTGGTATCCGATTCTTAATAGTGATAGTCTCAATGAAAATTCCAGAATTAAGCTCTTTAATCATGGCCTTTACCAATGACATATCTACAAATCCTTCTGTTCATACTTACTTCTTGTATTTAATTAAAAATATTTGAAAACGTTTCATCTTTACAATAAAGTAGGTAACAACAAAAATAGTACTTATTTAACTGCAGAGTAAGTAAACCTTCAACTGATTATCCGTTTAATGCCATCCCATTCAAGTAACTGTTCTTTCTCTTTTCAGTGCTTTTATTAATATGTTAAAGGCTTATAAGAAAACTAACTATTATTCTCATTATTCTATTCAATGTTTGAGTTAAGATGATTTTATAGTAACTAGTGTTAAGTTGTTATTTGTACTGGACACAAATTCATCTCAGTTCGGTACCAGAAAAAATTAAGGAGTACTGGACAGCTATTTCATCTCAGTATAAGATTTTCCAGAATCGCAAATCATTTTTAGCACAAGAGACGGTTATCATTAATTAGTGTTAAATGATTATTACACTATATCATAGAAGTAAAAATTATACCAATAGATGATGGCTCTATTATTCTAATGGTCAAGTATCCTTCATGAGACCTAAAGATCTTGTATTACATTTTTTAGTAGAAACAAGAATGTACATTGTTGAAGAGTTTTATACTGAAACATAACAGCTATCTAGGTAATAGTTATCTTGGTTTTAGTGTTAACTAACTAAGATTAATTTATAACAAATATTGAATAGTCAATCCTGATATCACGAATTGATCTAAATCCGAAAACCATTGATCACCTGGAAGCACTGGACAGCTGTTTCGTTCTAGAATGGGACTCGATCCTGATGGGGTCATGAATACTCACTACTGAAGAGTCCCATACTAGAACGAAACATCTGTCCAGTGCTTCCAGGTGATCAATGGTTGTCTGATTCAGATGAATTCATGATATCAGGATTGACAATCAACTATCTCCACAGCCTTTCCCCCCCCCAATTGTAACTCAATATTCAATAATTCTTAGAAAAAAATAGTTATTCAATTTTTTTCTTTTTTTTTTCAACAATGAATACTTTATTTATAGATGATTATCAATCATTAGATTGTTGGAATAGTTTATCAACACATTATTCAAATAATAAATATAAACAATATAATCTATCAACTATTACAGATTTCAATATACCACAATCTTATAGTAAACAATTAAAACAACCAATGACAACAATTAATTCCAATTTTGATTTAATTCATAATATGACATTAACAACACCGTCAATTTTATTACATAATAATAATAATGGTAAACAAAAGGATAGAAGTCATTCTAATTGTAAATCACATGATATACATGCATCAAGTAATAATAATAATAATAATAATTGTATGCATGATAATGATATTACTATAACAACAACAACAACAATAAGTAGTATATCAATAATACCAGCAACAACAACAACAACAATGATCAATACTAATGGTAATTTATCATTGAATCAACAGAATATAACAAAAATTAAAGAGAATTCACATAATTATACAGGATTATTGAAATCAACTTTTGTTTAAACAACATCATTTAAGATGATAAATATTGTTAACTTACTAACTAATTAACTAGGCTTTATTTTAATCATTTCAAGAAGAATTATGTATGCAAATGTTAAATATTCTTCCTTTTGTTGTTTTTTTCTTTTTGGGGCTTTGTTAACTTCTTGATTTAGTTGCTTATTGGTTGTGTTTACGTTGAAGCTGTCTCTTCTCTTTTTATTCTATTCATATAAATCTATTTCTATATATACATACATGCATACATGACAAGTTAGTTTAATTAAAGAAATAATAATAATATCAGGTAGAATAACATTCTTTTATTACAGTAAACTTAATTGTTTGATTGATCAAAGTGAAAATTAAGGTTCAGTATTTGAATGTTAGTAAGATTTCAAGTGGGGAAGTAATTAATTCTAACTAGTAGAAGAAGATCATTTCAATATGATGATAGTTTATATGTATGATTAAATTTAGATTATAATTGGGAAGTGAAATTCAGGAAAGGTGTTATGGCATATTTAGGATTATTCAATTGAATATGTTTCCATCCTACTGTTAGAGTTCATATTTAGAAAAGAACTAATGAACTCAATGAAATGACGCAGCGTCATTTGATGTGAATGAAATTAATTTCAGTTTCGCAATGAATACTAAAACTAGGATAAAAGTATATTTAACTGATGAGTCCCCAATAGAAAGAAACGTAGTTTTGGAATTTAACTTCCCAGCCACAATTCAACTTTTCATCATAATAGAACTTTGATAATTCAACAAGTCTTTGGAAATAAAAATATTGCTAAACAACAGCATTGTTTAACGGCTTTTAAGAGAAATGATGACAACAACTGATAATAAAAATAATATTAATAGATTTATTCTCAGGTAGCTTCTTGTACATGAGAGCGTACCAGTTTACAAACATGATCGGAATGATATAGGTTTGTTTGCATACAAGGATCTTGATAAAGTCATTGATAAGAGATTCAAACTATATGAAGTTATTAGTTAAAAGCAAGGCCATCGACATCAAAGTTCACAGTATTACGGTGCCAGAGTTATGTGTTGTAACACAGTGCATATCTGACAAACAACTGCGCGCTTTTTGTTCTTGGCGCTACGATTCCAAGAGACAGCTGGGAGTAAACAGAATGAACCATATAGCATATCCAGATATGGGATAAGGCTAACAATATTTGCAACTTGGATAAAGGCTCCAACCGTGAACATATATGAGGGTATTCTTCCGTAGCGGTGGAATCGATAAGGGTTGATTCTGAACAGTGAGTTATTGATGCATTAAGTACGTTGTTAACCAGCGTTAGAAGTAACTTGCTGTAAAGGAGACCCATTGCTTAAGAGAATAGTCCATAAGCTCAGGGAGATGATATAGAAGAATATACAAAGTGGAAAAAAATAATAGTTGTAAAACAAATTGTCTCAAACCAGAATCTTCTTTTTTCCGTTTTTTTTCTTCTACTATTTTTCCTACTATGACGTCCATGCTTACAGTATTAAAGGCTTAGAACCCTAATAAGCCATTACTGACTAAGTTGAAGTTAAGTGGCAAGTAGTGGAGTATTTGGTACAGATCTTTAGATATATTGTTCCAAGTAATGTTCGGTAGTATATAGTTTACATACTTGTGTTACACGCTGAGCTGGCCTAGTACATAGCATATTATGCTGAAGTTTGAATAAATCGACAGTTTATTTACTACCTTAGAGTCACTAAATAGTTGGTTTATCGCTAGTATAAAGTGATCAATGCTATCTAACGTACGGATTTCTGCAGATTAACTATTCCAAATGGTAGTAAATTTGTGCACGAAAAATTTAGTTCGTATACTAGTCTTACAATGTTCAACCAACACTGTACGTGTATGATTTCTGAGGCTGTAATTAGATTCATTGATAAATTTTAATACAGGGTCGGGGGAGTATGCTAAACTGTGTACAACTTTAAAATACAATGTCAGATTGAGCTTCGAATGTCTTTTCCAAAGTGGTTCTAAGCCTAATGTGTCGCACCGTGCAGTGTAGTTTAGTCCACAATCCATCCCAAATATTCTTTGTGTAAAGTACCGTTGTATTCCTTCAATCATCAGCTTATCACTTATTCGGAGGCTGCTGATTATTAATAAATAGCATTCAAGTAGTGGGCGTGCACAAGCGTTGTATAGTACCAATCTAGACTTATGTTAGTAGAAATTATGGATTATACAACCCATAAGTCTGCGGGCCTTTGAGGTGACAGATGTTGTTTGTTCCGTGAATGTAAGATCCGTAGTGTATCTTAAGCCTAGGCCTAGAATCGTTTCACATTCGGAGATTCGCCCCCACCCATCTACTTAAAAGTAAAGGTTGAGGTTGAAACACATACTGCTGATCCAGCCACATTTCTTAGTGTTAAAGTGAAGTTGGTGTTCTTTACACAAGGCAGTGACTTCGTCTAACTCTTGCTGTACGATCATAACAGTATTGTGTAGCTCATTTCTGTCACACGAGTAGGCAACTTTCAAGTCATCTGCGTATAGGAAGCTTCTGTTGGTTTCAAAACAGCTACTAATACTGATGATATATATCGTAAACAAGAGAGACCCTAATACGCTCCTCTGTATAACCCCACTGGTTACTCCCCTAGGAGATGATTGTGCTGAGTTTACTGCGGTTATCTGATATCGATTAGTTAAGAATGATTTAAGCCAGCTCAGCAAAGAGTTTCGAATCCCTCTTGAGTATAATTTCTCATAGAGCATGCTGTGTGATACTTTGTCAAAAGCCTTAGATATATCGAAGTATAAAACTAAGACTATTTTGCATATATGTTGCGGCAAGATATAATGTGGTTAAAGAAGTCAAAGTGATATGTTAAGCACGATGGACTTTTTATAAAACTATGTTGTGACTTAGATATTTGGTTTTGTGCTAACAAGTGTTCTGAGATGCCACTTTTTTATTATCCTCTCCATGATTCGTTAGAGAACAGGAGTAATATTTATAGGCCTAAAATTACTTGCACATGCTCTATCACAGGCCTTGTATTCGGGGGTGATGTAGCTAGTTTTCCTAATGTTTGGGTATTCTCTTGTGTCTAGCGACAAGGTGAACGATTTAAGGAGTAGAAGTGGCATGTCCTCACCACATCCCTTGAGAAAGGTTGATGGAAAGCCATCGGCTCCTGAACCTTTTGTAGACGTAAGGTTTCCGATGGAAATGTTTGTTGGGATGTTTGTTGGGATGTATGTAAGTTTACTCAGGAGTGCTGTCGGACTATTTGTTTTAGTACTACTTCTAAGCGCATTAAGCTCTTCGTTCCTTTTATCTCGATCAAGTGACGTTCTAACAAATTCTAAGGTTTCATAGATTGAGTGTAGACATGAAAAATCATTAGAAGAGAAATAACAATTTGAAAGTTTTCTGAGTTTAGCTCGGTGTTTACTTGGGAGAAATGATGACTTATTCCTAGAGGGCATGCATATTCTTTTAAAGGCTATGGCATAAAAGCATGATAGAATTGTCGTGTAAAAAATAGTTAAAGAGTCTTGAAGTGAGTCAGTAGTAAAAAGCTGTTCCAATTACAGCATTTTATGAGTTTCACCAAAAGATCCCAGTCTGTGTTGCTAAAGCTTCGAGTGTCTGTATCACATCGGTACCGTTTGTGTGCTTTTTTCACTGAAGGAATAGGCAAAGAACAGAAAACCATTCTGTGGTCTCTAGTAGACCATTCTTCACCGACTTGCGTTGTGATGGGTATGATACTGCGGCAAAATATAAGATCTAGGATATTGTTAACACATGTAGGCTGTGTGACATACTATTTCCATCCATATAAACCCATAGTGGTAATTATGTTATCGTGTCGTTGTGGGCCACTGCTTGTTTTCTAGTTAATGTGTGGCAGAATAGAATCTCCCGCAATTACTTTATAATCAGCATCTAAGGATGAAGCCCGTGCAAATAGACTACAAAGTGCTGCGTCTATTTCTGGTCGTGAGCAGGGTGCTTTGTACACACAACCTACAAGCATCTTATAACTAGTGCCACATACCATGAGGCAAATAGAGTCAGGGATTGTACTTAGTGTTAGTTCTTCTACTTCTGTTACGATAGCGTGACAATGAATGTATTATGTACTCATTATGTTTACTGCGCATACATGAAATGTGTTACCGAATCTAACAAGATTTCTAGAATCATACTAAGTTCCAAGGTTATACATAACCTCACTCATGGACTTGTTTTCTGTAAATAAAACTGGTCCTAAAAGTAAACCTTATTGTATGCTGTGTGCCATAAGATTTTCGGTAGAAGTTAATAAGTAGAAAACTGCTATATATATAGTTTGGTCAGGAGAACTTTCTTCATGTCCTCCCTTATTTACTATTTAAAAGGTAAGATCGTGTCGAATTTATTGCGATAATCCAGTAATTTGAAAAGTTCACTTAGGTCAGCATGACGAAGAGAATAGATTTTGTACTATTTGCTTAATAATGAATGTAGGCTTAAAATTCATAAGATTGTTTTGTTGCTAATCTTGGAACAATTTACATCAACTGACACTGATATGTGTTTATTAAGTGAAGAGCCACTTTCTTTATTGAAATTACCACAGCATATCTATCTGTTTGTCGATCTTCACATTATTTGTATACAACATAACCAATATAGAAAAATATGGAGACTTCATATGCACAATGGAAATGACATTAATAGAAATGCTGGTCTCCGAAAGAATCGTCATTTGATAATGATTCCCTGCTGCATACTTTTAAAACTAATTCATATTCCAGTTTATCAAGGAAGTAATGCATTCTTGAACCCCAATCACCTCTTAGTAAGTAGAAATATATTAACGACGCTGTTGAATTCAACAAAGTTCATTAAATCTTGGACCACATTAAATTCTTACTTAATTGATAAGCTAGTAATAAAATTGGAAGCTTTAATATAATGGTTAAAGTAGTTGGCATTCAATTATCAAATAGTAAATTTAAATCACGATTCGTCTACTTTAGCTTGGGTGAATATGTAATTAACACTAGTATTCACATAAGAAATTTAGCATTACAGATTAGATTGAAGTCGAACTTAATATCCTTTAAAATAATGCCAAAATTAAGTGCATTACTGGCTTTTATTTGTTTGTTATGTAATTTTCTTAATACCTACAGATAACAATTCTTAAATATCTCATTCTATCATTGAAATTTGTCTCCTACATTGTGATGGTTTGGATAGGTTGAATATAACAATATGATCTGATTTCAAAAATACGCATATGCCCTCGTATAAATTGTTAAATTGGCCTACTGTTATCTCTATTAGTCCCAGTAATATTATTGCTAATCCCGCTTAGTATTCTACGGTTCGACAACGACAGCGACTTGATCCCAAATCAGAACAAGAGAAGAGCAGGTAGCGAGATGTATTGAGAAAATAACAGCAGTAGGCAAAAGGCAAAAACAAAGCAAATAGTTACACTAAGGTTTATATAAACAATGGTATAGAGTATTCTAGAAACTTCCTGATTGGTCGTCAGCTCTAGTTGGCTAAGAATGGACCAATCACAGCACAGCTTCGTGAGCATGTTTTGAGCATGCTTTGATCATGCTTTAATCAGGCTCGTTTCGTGCTAACAAATTAAAAGCTTAAAGTATCTCAATTAAAATACTAACTAAGAAGGAACATATTCTCACTCAATTTGCTGCCATTAATACTTGATTATCTCTCATTGGATTACTTATCTAAAGAGTACCATCACTATTATTTGATGACTAATAAAAACGTCAACATTGATGGTTTCAATATACTTTACGAAAATCATCCCAATGATTTGCATATAGTATATATATCATTTAGAGATTCTGTGACTAGATGTAAACAGCATGTAATGAATGCGTTATTAACTTTGAATCAACGGGACAAGATAACATATAAGACTAGAATTCGTCGACTCATCACAAATTCTCGATAATAGTGATTTTGATATAGATTTATTTGACACTACTCATAAAAGTGAAGTGAACTGTTCTAGGTACAGAAAGTTCTTTTTAACTGATCTTAATCACATATTACTTACTACTCTTTATCACTAATGTTCTATTTTACTTTCTTTTTTATCTCATTACAACAATATCACTTTGTTTATGCCTTACATACTTTACTAGTAACTAAGTATACCAAAATTTATGTGTATTATAACTAATGGTTAACTTTATTTATGCCTATAAAGAATGTCTACAACAACAAATAAAATAAAATAAGAAAGTTCCGTCTACATTTGTTTTAAAAGAAAAAAAATTAAATAAATTAATCTGTTTCTCTATTAGGAGTAGGGAAATATACATACAAACTGATTATAACAGAATGGTCAATGATTATGATACTTTAATGCTAGTCAAAAAGAAAGGTTTCTTTACATACCCCTTCCTTTTTATTCATAGATATACAATTACTATCTTCTTTTCAAAATATAAACATTATTACTTCATAATATAGATAAATTTCAACTGAACCCACTTATCTACTCAATTAATGGTAATTTTTATTTACTCCAATTGTAATTACTGATGATTCAGCATTTTGTTGTTGTTGTTGATGATGAGGATGATAACGATGAAGTTTCTGAAGATGATAATGATGGTTGAATAAGTTGTTTGAGTATTTTTTCAACAACTGAAGGATTGAATTTGCTAGAATTGTAACATTTTGAATTCGATAATAAATGCCTAACTAATTTCTTTAGACTCTTCTTATTACCATTCATGTACTGTTTGACCTAATTAACAGAGAAAAAACAAACAAATAGAAGGATTATACTCATAAGTAAAATAACAAGGATAAACGTATAGATGAAAGCAAAAATTCTTTTGAAGAAAACAATGGATAGAGGTTATACAGGAATGAATATCTAACATATTTGCAAACTGAAACACAAATAGGTATGGACGAATTATATGAAACAACTAAAGTGTGCTCAACATTAAAGAGGATTAAATGATGTAGTAAGTATAAAACAAATTAACTGATCTATAATATCCGCCTACAAAATGGGGAAATGGTAACCAGTGTGAAAAGGATAGATAAAAGGGATATAAGGTCTTGTACCATTCACTCACTCACTCTCTCTCCCTCTCCCTCTCTCTCTCTCTATATATATATAATTACAAAATTAAAGCGCTAAGATTAAATGCTAAACAGTTTTAAAACAAACATTTCAAGGATAGTAAGCTCACTTTCATTTTATTTACAAATTGAATACCGATTATATAACGAACTGAGAGTGGTGATGATAGTAACAGTAGTAACGAAAAGAAATTCTTATGAATATGAATAAATTAAACATTTTGGAATAATAATTGTGGATTAAACTGTTTATTTTTAACCCATTCCATATTATAGATTACAATAATACATACCATACCTAAGCTACTTATTACTAGATTTAAGTAGTTTTTCAGCAAAAAAAGAAATTGAAGAAAGAATAAGTCTTGGGTAAAATCCTTTTCAAGTGTTATGTTTTTACATCGTATTAAACATAATTTTTTTATTCTGAACAATATTGAATTAAGTAGTTTGCGTTTGTTATACATCAATCGCTGACAAACATACTACATTCAGGATTGAGTAAGGAAGTTATTGATAACAATTTACTTGAGGAACTAATGCTCTAGCTAGCGTGGAACATATCTAATGAATGCTTACTAGTAACAAAATAGTAATAGTGAATAAATATTTTATCAATGAAATACAAGATACTATTGTAAAAGTGTATAGGGATTTTAAATGCTTAAAGTATTTATCAAAGTTTCCTTAAATAAAGAAAAAAAACAGTTATGCTTCTATTTCGATATTGTCCGCATTCTGGAACATTCACAGTTGCACAAATAAGGTTTTCCCCGTCATAGATTATTTTAGTATAAAGTTCAGTGTTACTATTAAGGCTTGAAAGTTACGGTTAAGACTATGAGTGTGATTAACAACTAAACATCTAGTAAGGATAGCATACTTTTAGTTAATAATTAGAATTTGTTTGGATCTTCCCGTTGATTTATAATGGACTGAAATAGATCAGTATCTGTTGCCATATGTGCATCCTTAGTAGACTGCCTCGGTATAGCGATAGTTCACAAGTATTATTCCAGTTGGATTGTGACTGGCAAGTGGAATCCAGGATGCGAGTTTTGTTCCATTTATGACTTATCAGCTGGAAGTGCCTAACTCCCAGAATCGATTATCACACCATTGTTCAAACTTAGTTCACTTGCCAGACATCATTCAATCGGAATAATACTTGTGAACTATCGCTATATCATGGCAGCCCGAACAGGATGCTTATATGGCAACAGAGACTGATCAGTTTCAGTTCATGATGGTTCAATATAAGATCCAAATATTATATATATATATATATATATATATATATATATATATATATATATAGCCGTTGTACAAGTGTAGCTGTCTCGGCTCAGTAGCCTGCTAATGAGTGCTGTCGTTTCTGGCAAGAAACGAACTGAGTCCGAGTTCTAATGAGAACATCAGCACTGAGATGCATGTGCATCTAGCTGACGAGTCCGAAATGGAACGAGACGCGCGTTCTGGATTTTGTTTACCAGTCATAATCCAACTCGTAAGTTTAGTGTTTTTGAGTAGTATAAAGATATCATAGAATAATTGCATTCTAATTCATTAGTTATAGATTTCCTAGCTCAGTTATGATTGGTTAATTAAGTGATTTGTCACTGGTATTGAAAAAATTGCTAAATCATATCCACAAATATTGTATTACCGAAGGTTTTTATCTACAGATTTGCTAAACATTAGTACATATTCAGCAGTTAAATACCTTTGTTATTCTATTTAAGTGAATAAACAAGACTCATTTCAGAGTTGTGGAAACTACTTGATTTGAATTGTATAACATGGATTGACGTAGACTAGCCTAGTGGAAGCTGAAAAGCATGGTATAGTTATTTTGACCTACTACTATAACCCTTAGTAGTGATATCAAATAAAAATTTAAAAATCACTACAGCAGCTAGTCATAATGAATACTAGATCTCTAGTAACTAATTTAAAGGAGGTAATTCCAGAGCTTCAATGAGAAGTTATTACCAGTGTGCTTTAAACATAAGTGTGGCAGTTACTCACTAATCGTAACGAATGAAGTTGTCCAAAAAGATCGCCATTGACTGAAGCTAACATTTTAAATCACTGGCTATTATCCAAGTAGCTTAAGGATAAAGCATTCGTCCAGAAGTTTGTAGGTTGTGTTTGACCGTTAGAAGGAGGAGGAGGAGGAGGTGAGAAGATGAGAACCATTGAATCTTACATTAGAACGAAACGACTGATTTCTATCTAATCCATATTAATAAAATTCAAATTAACTAGTTGTTATATATATCATAATAAAGCATCATTGTAAATGCAACACGTGAAGATTTACAAATACAAGGGAGAAACAGCTATTTATACTACTAAATTAAATTTTTTTTTCCCTACAACTAAACAGTATAATCAAGTTTAGATGAAATGAAGTTTCTCAATTTTGTAATGTTAGAAAAGAAAAAAACAAAACTCAAAGAAGTTACAGAAAAGTAACAACAAGTTAAAATAATGAATACATTAAGTAAGTTTAACATTTTTTTGGGGGGGGGGAAGTAATATTATTAATAATAATGAAAAGATATACAAACTACTATCATCAATGTATCAAAAATATAATTGTTACAAATAGATATAAACCTATTTATTTATTTATTTGTTTAAAACAGACTATAAAAGGCCAATGTTTCTAGACTATTGGTATATTAAATATTCATCGATACATCATATGATATGCATATTGAATGACTTAATAGTAATTTATACAATTGGGAGAATTCAAATACTACAGTAAAGAAACTCGAAACTTGAAAAAAGAAGTTAGACAAGTAGTAGTTTTGATATAGTCTAGATATTCATATTTATATTATTACTAGTATTATTATTAGTAGTAGTAGTAGCTGCTAAAATGATATTGTTCATATAAGAGTTTGAATTATTCTTATGATGAAAAAAACGAAACCAGTATTATTTAAGTTGGATTGTAATCGGCAAGTGGAATCGATGAAGCGCGTTTCTTCCTATCTGGGACTCGTCGGCTGGATGTACCTACATCCCAATGTTAATGTTTACAGTCACAATCCAACTTAAATAATACTTGTGAATAATCGCTATATCAAGACAATCCGCTCAGAATGCACATATAACAACAAAGATTGATCAGCTTTAGTCTATAACAAATCAATGGGAATATACAAATTCATTCTAATGAATTTTGACCAGTTCCAGTTGATACATATTTATCTTGAGTGGAATGTCTAGATATACTTGTTGAATAAATTAATATTTAGCTGAACTCAGTAGATCAGTAGACAGCGCATTAAATGATTAAGATGAAAAGTATAGAGTTTGAGTTTAAGTGGATACATTAACATTAAGGTGTAGATATATCCAGCTCGAATAAGCCCTAAATGTAATGAAACGTAAGTGTTAAATTTCACTGCTAGCTATGATTCATCAATCTGAATGTTTCTTTTCCTATAATAATAGATAAAACTTAATGTGACTTAGCGACATTCTACGCTCAGTATATGTTTCAGGGTAGAAGCCCGTGATATTAACCGAGAGTATGAAGAGTGAATTCCTCCACTAGAATGGTAAATGTGTTCTGAATATTATAATCAATTTTGCCTAATCAGTGAAATCAGGACGATTTAAATCTTTTGTAAATAAACTTAGATCATTCCGTAGATAACGTTCAATCATTCGACATACAGAAACAAGAAAATAGGAGAGTTAGTTCTAGTGAAAACAATGTTATATAAGTATCTGTCTGCGTAATTTGAGCTACCAACGTAGCATAAAAACAGTTGAGTTAAACTTTACTAATCACTAATGCCAATCTTTAGTGATGATTTATTCAACTTTTGATCCTACTTTAGAATCCTTCAGTTTTTGGCTGTATGTTGTTGAAAAATTAATATAAGAGATGTGAGATGAAGAAATTATTACTTTTTAGTATAGTAGTTACATCGAATCATTTGTATAAAACTTGCTACTCAGATCAAGATTCCTTAAAATGTTTACTACTTTCCTTGTATAGTTGCTGACCCTAACGCTACTGTTACCTTCTGTTGATAAAATCCTATGGAAATTATATAACAATTAGTTTACTCGTAAATATACGTTTCATTGCAATGAAGCACACTCAGGATAGAATATATATATATATATATATATATATATATATATATATATATATATATGTAATTTATAACTACTTAAGTGTACATTACAATGTATCCTCAACAAAGTTTATCTGTCATTCATCTTCAATTGTAAAAGTTTTCAACCATTTCTTGATTGCACCGACATTTAGTATATGAATCCAAATGTATTCTTCTATATCATTTCTCAAGGAAATATGTAAATTGTAAAAAAATGTACCAGCCACTATGATGTTTCTGACTATACTATTTGGTATTTGGTATCATGAGAAGCTGTGGAAACTTCGAAAAGGTATCAGAGTACACAATATCAATTACATAAGCGATTACTTCGTTGAAGTGATTCTGTGAAGAGTTATGTTAATTCATTCATTTCTATGCGTCACAGACTGATATCGGTTAAGCAACACTATAACCCACAAAGCACTGAATAGCATTCTTAGTTCTGACATGGGGACTCTCAGCAAGCGTACACCCTAACAAAACCAGTAAATCGAATCAAAGACCCTCTGGTTTCTTGGAGAACACTTAACCATCAGCACCAGTGTCCAATCAAACAATCCTCATTTCTATCGGCCAATGATGCCAACGATTAAGCGTTTTCCACAAAACCTAAAGGTCCTAGGACTTGTTACCTGGTAGGGTCATGCGTACGTTTTGCTACTAAGAAGTTCTATGATATGACGAAGTAGCTGTCCAGTGCACCCAAATATTCAATGGTACCCAACAGAGATAGATTCATGATGAATACATAATATAAGTGCGAACAAGATACTATAATGCAACAGTTGTACAATTTTGAGATGAATGTTGAGTAACTAAAATCCACTCGAATAGATAATAACCATAAACATAAATTGCAAACATAAAATGAATGAAATCCTAACTAAAGTACACAAATTCGCTGTTCAAACGTAAGAGAAATGAAAATCCAATGATCACCAGCATAAATAAAAGATCAAGAGTAATCATCATGAATGCAACTGCATATATAGAAAAGATGAACACATTGTTTAATGATCATACTAAGTTACAAAAATTGTCACCTAATAAGCGAACATCATAGAAAAAACTAGAAGACAACTTATAGCCATTAAAAAGCCTAAAAAACAAGCAGGTTTTATCTCCCAGAGGGTATAAGAATACATAATACCTAAAGATACGACAATACTCGGACTATATAGCCTATCATAGGTAAGAGTAAAAGAGGTTTGCCAGTTACTCTAGCTTTAGATATGCTAGATTTAACTTAACAATGCAACTGTAAAATGGTTAGTAGAACTACTTAAACAACTTTCCAAAGAAGCTTTCAGAACTCAGTCGAAAAGACAGTTTTAAATTCATGGAAAATATACAGAATCAAAGAGTAAATAAGAAATATATGGATTCACTAGAAGTATCATTATTATTTATGAATGTGACCTTAGTGGAAACAATTGATTTTATATGCAATAAACTGGAAAATAGAGTAAGAGAAATTGGAATCTCTAACTCTTCTCTGAAAGAACTTGTACTAATATGAATAATGTATATCAACCTTTTATGCAACAAGGTGTTTCATAAACAGCGTGAAGGAGTTGCAATATAGTCACTAATAGGTACAATCTTAGTTGACGTCTCATTTTGGCAAAGTTAAAAAGGTCATTCAAAATGCGTCTTAAACAAACTAAAATCCCACTATCGCTATGTAGATGAGAGATTAAAAGTTTAAAGGAACAGAAATATTTACAAAAGCCAACCTCTCTAAGTTTACATGCCCATTATTTGAGTTTTGTCCCACTACAAAGATAAAACTATTTGTTTTAACTGACAGTGTCAAAGAGGAACTTAAAACCATCTATAAGCTTTCAAGCAAAATAGAATAACCAATGAAGTTCCTAACAAATCGTATATCTGAAAGAAAAAAACTTAAGATAAAATTACTAACTGTACTGAAAAAAACCATTGTACTTGAACTTACAGTTTCAAGGTAATATCCAGTGAAATTGTAACACGATGGTTAGGTAAAAGAGCCAGGACATTTAAAACTACTAGGTTGCCGACTTACTTCTACAGTTAATCAATTTAAAGTCAATGAACGGAAGGATATATTGTCACTACCTGCAACTTTACAGTGTATTTATTAGTCCAACTACCTATGTAGAACCAGTTAAATTGGCTGTATGTTTAAGCAAAGCTACCACCATATTTTTAAACATAATCCCTCTTTGTTTATCAACGGATAAAGGAAGACGATAATCTCAGTTTGACCAAACAGTAACTTTCCATAAATGTTCATCATGTAGTCAACTATTAGTCTGAGGCATGTTAGTAAGTGAAGACTACTTGATCAATGCAATAACCGTGAACAGTAGTTTAACATGGATGACAGCTCGGAATTCGCCACAGTGGCGTAGATGCATTGACATCTTGTCTTTTTTACATGGTGGGTTTAAATATACCTACATACATTCCTTTTCGTTACATTTTATCCAAACTATATTTTAGATGTTTCGGCTTATTATGTGTCCTGGTTACTACATTATTTCTACACCTTGACAAAGTAGCTTATTAATCTGGAGGCTTCAAGATAAGATAGTATAACAACAAATATCCTATGCTCCCCTTTATAACAGACTAAAGATTTTCATTTAGGTCCAATTACTAATCATAAGAATTATTTTGCACTACGATTATTTACTGCATAATGTAATTTTTATTCAAAAATTGATTTTGATTGGAAAACCTAGCGAAAATCAAAAAGTACTGAACGACCGTTTCGTCTGAGTTTGGAACTCTTCAGTACCGTACACCAATGATCACACTCAGGTCGGCTGTATCATGACTATGAACAGTATACTAGGTGAGACACAATGGATATATAATCCTAATTTCAATCGATTTGTCAAATAGAGTAAAAACTTAAATTAAGAACGAAAAGATAAGTCAGTGGTAATATTTGTGAGACATAATATCAACAAACACTGAGTGTTTAAAAAATGCTATCTTTATTAGCACACTTAAAATTGACGGGTCTGATTTAGTATGGTGTAATGATAGCACATTGATGAAGAGCCTACAGAGGATGGAAAAAACACTATCCTTCAATTCCCAATACTTCTAAAAAACCTGATAGTAAAATACACCAAAGTATGAAAGACTTTTCTATAAATCAATCACAATCCAAATGTAGACAAAGAGGTTTAACATACCAGTTCCGGATAATCATTAACTAATGTTTCACATTGAATTCTAATTTGATCTACATCACAAATTAAAAGGAGATCACGTTGTTCGGCCAGTTCATAAACTGAATGATATGTTATTTCATCATTAAGAGTCATTAGATTCAAAAGCTGACAAGAAAAAAAAAGGAAGAAGAATACGACGAAGAACATCACATAACAAAACCGAGTGAAATTTCCTTTCATAAACATTTTATGAGTTAATTAATACCCAATCAATACGCAATAGGTTGGCAAAAAAAAAACAGTATACTTTTAGCAATCACTAAAACTAATTTGATTCTTTTTAGCTTATAGCTAACATAATGCGAAATACACAAGCATGATTTTGTTGACAGCCTTTAATAATTTCACAAGAATATTTTTCTAAAGAACATTAAGGAAAGGGATGCGTTTGACTTATTTATCCTGACTTGACAATTACGGGATAAAATCAAGGTAGTATATGGAGATTGGTATTAGGCTTTAGTTGACTCAATTTATCAAGGATTAATAATGGTAGGGTATCATTGATGGAAGTGAGAATTCTATCATTGGAAGTATCCCTACTGGTGCAGAGGATTAGGCGTTCGCCAACCTGAACACCATGTATTCGAATACACTGAGGGAATCAAGAGAGCATACTGCTGAGTAGTTCTATACGAGGAAGAGGTAATTGTCCAGTGTTCTATGGTTTCAATGGTACCCTACCAACGTCAATCTGTGACGAGTTCAATCATTTACAATTACAGAAGTAGTAACCAAATTTAGCAAGTTTTCTAGAAACATCCACAATCACTACTATATCCAGTAAATCTATTAAAGATGAACATATAGAGATAGACACTAATATATTTCACTCCAAAATAATATCAATGGAACGGTAAAGTAACTCTTAATGATATGTTTCTTATGTGTCATTTGCACTACTTAATTCATATAATCAGTAGGTTAATCAACATTCGCATAATTTTATGGATAACGTATGCATTTACAACACTGACAGTAGTACAAATAAGTTAAAGTTGCCACCCTTCATTAACACAGCAAGATGAACACCAAATTAGTAGAAGTATGAGTCATATCAGTAGTAGCAATAAAAAAGTGTCAGCATATATAATATGATACATTCAAAAAGAATTAATGAGTTGAAAGATAAAAAATAATGTCATGCTTACAATTTAAGGGAAGACAGAGTGAATCCACCTGTATCACTGGAACCAGTTCTAAGCTATTTCACTCAGAGTCTCCGACCAATCGTGATGACAAATCAAATGGATCTAAACCAACTAGTCCTCATCTATTAACATGGCTCACACCGATAATCAATTATTTCATGAACTGATGTCACATTTATGTCTCTAGCTTTATCCCATTCTTCTCCAATATCAGTCAACATTGTGCATTATGATAGTTGGCGGCCGATATATACAATACGTGTCCAAACTACCTCAGTCGATGAGGATTCATAACTAAAACAATTCAATCATCATCCTTTCCTAATATCCTGCATCTGACCTCACCATAACTAACCCAGTAGTCCCGAAAATCGCAAGCGATGTTCCGAAAATATCTACGATTCAACACCAGTTATCTACGAATATCATCTGCTCTTAATGACCACGTTTCGCATTCATATAGTAAAACGGAATGGCAAGCTAAATAGTATACGCATCATTTAACTAATAGACAGATATCTCGCCTATGTTTCAGTGACGTAGGTTGGTAAACGCCAAACGGGTTTCTCTAATCTGCTCCAAGATTTCGTCGGACGTCAACCCATCAGGGCTGATCAAACTTTCAAGATAAATGAAGTGATTGACGCGCTTAACTACTTCACTTCCTATCTCAAGTCCTAATTTTGACGTAAACCAATCAACAGCCATTAGCATTTAGAGAAAAGATAAAGTATTCTGCATATTCTTGGATTGTCCCACAATGATATAGAAAGATTACATATTATCAGCCTTTTTATTACCAAACAGAACTGTGTCATCTGTGTACTCTAACTTAATAAATGAACCTCCTTGTAGACCAGTTTCTGAAAACGCAGACAATGAAGTTTTGTTTCCAGTTATAAACCTACTGCGAAATAAAATAGCCTTGATGGATACCACTATTTGAAGTTACAAGTTCAGATGACAACTCGTCAGAAGCTCATATATCATTCATTTCGATAAATAGTATACACTCTATACCACTGTTCAATACAGTAAGAACATCTTCAACAATTATTAATAAGTATTCCTTTAATCCTCATTTTTGTTGTGTGATTTCGTTTATCATAAAGAGCTTGTCTATTTGTTCTACATATATTTGACTTTCATGTACATAGACCTCAGTATACGCAATGTATATTCCAGTCGTCTCGGTCAATGAAAATTCACAACCTTACCAACCGATTTGCCATCTCTGTCTAGAACTCTGTGCTAAACTTTAATGTTGATTACTCGGTTGTTTTAGAATAAGTAAGCAAAGCATCAAATACATCCATGATATGAGATCTGATGGTTATACATATCTTTAATTTTCATAGCCTATGTTTGATAAAGATAACTGCCGAACAGCCTACTAGTCTTCTGTTTGTAAATGGATATCTCACTTGCGTCACAAGTGACAGAATCTGTGAAACACTGAAATCCTGATTTGTTGGCATTAATGGGTCACTCTACAACTGGTTGATCTTATTCACACAGCTTATAGCAAAAAATTGCCGATTATTGGGTGATATTGCATTTCATTGCTTCGCTAATACTTTCCACTAAAGAAGTATCATATGAATTGTCACCATTAAACATTAAGTGAATAATAAATTTCTTGTTGATATTAAAAACAAAACAAAAGTGAGTTCCATAATATAAAATATATTTTAGAAAATCTAGCTTACTTCTGTTGCCGAAGATCCAAAAATATGTCCAACTAAACTCATTTGTACAAATTCAGCTAAGTGTTTAACTTCAGGAAAGCTACATTTTGATTGAAATAAAATTAAAAGAAACACTGGTGTACATAAACAATAAAGTAAGTACACTCGATCAGTGGATGATGAAATTCGAATCAGTAACTGATTGCAAATATCTTATGTTATATGACCTTTATATACATCCCTGAAAATTCTTCTGGTAACTAACAATTAACTGATAATCATACTATTCTAGTTGAATGATTTGTTTGTAAATAATGTAGCTCGGTTTCTAGTCATACTATTTGTTAAATTGACAATATTAAGCATAGAGGTTCAAATCTAAAACCTATTTTTTGGAAGGTAAGGTGCCTCACATTTATTAACAATAGCATTAATTATATAATATATATTCATAAGCCTAGTTTGTATGTTAGTGTTTCTACTTTATGAAGCTTACCTAATCGACGAACGAAGATTAGTCTTATAAGCAAATTATTACTTGGATCGCCCCTATCATTTTAACATTTTATTAAATTGATTGAGTAATAATAACACAAGTTAAAGCCATACATAACACTAGGTTCATTAGATCGATTCTCAAAAATTAATGGATTAAATAATATAGGGGATGTTTTAATATTGCCTATTTGCTAGGGTTTGCAAACTACGAGGACACCTCGATACCCGCTACAAACGTATGACCAGCGACACAGCAACATGAGAACCAAGCTATTCTTCGGCGCCCCAGCTCAACTAACTAGGATGAAAAATTCCAACGTCGGCAAAAGCGTTTAATTCCTACAGGCAGCTTGTCAGATGGATAGCAAACACTCAACTCATGTGTATACATACAACAAAGAAAGCGTGCTTAGAAGTATCACAAATAGCATAAAAAAATTAAACAACGGGTCAAAAAGATTAAACGTCTTACTAAGTAAGAAACACAAACTGAAGATGAAAAGGGTGCATTCTGGCGCGAAAACGAGAAATTTACATTTTCATAAAAATAATGGGTTTACCGAGAGAATTCTTTGGGACTAATATCCAGCCCCTCCCCCCCCACCCGAATCTACTTAAATGTGCGTTGTTTAGTCATTCAATATTCTACATTTTTCCTACAAGTGATAGTCTGGAAAAAACTCTACTCACTTACTAAGTACAGGTTCATATACTCAACTGTAAGTTACACATAAAATCCGAGGGCTAGTGATATTAGTCGGCTGTTGAAAGCGAAGTAAGTAAGCTGAACTCAAACCTGCTACCCAATAGTTGAAAGCAGAACACTTTAACTACTGGAATATCATTCCACAACTACCGAATAAACTTCATAAAAATAGTGTTTCATAAAATAGATAAGGTAAGAATACAGAACTATGAAAATCATTGTTGTAAGTTTTAAAGGTGTAATGAAAGACCCCTCAAAAATAATTCAAGATATTCACAATACATTACGTATTTTGATACCACTTTAAAGTGATTAGAGTGTTTATACAATAGAAATAGATAGAAAAGTATTATGCGGAATTAAAACAAAATCGTTGTATACAAAAGGTGGACTAGAGAAATTCGAATACTACGATCACAAACATGTGATACATCTAAGTGCCAAGAAGGAATACCGTAAGAATTAACTCTAGTTAAAAGCTACCATAAAAATTGTATTTCCTGATTTTGAGTTACCTGACTTGTGGATTATACATTCAGATTCATTAGGAAAACTGTTTTCTTTCGTTTAGACATATATATTAATATCAACAAATTAAAAAAAATTATAAACTAAACATATATATATATACGTAAGATGGATTGTGACTGACAAGTAAAATCCAGGACGTCCGTTTTGTTCTATTTGGGGCTCGTCAGCTGGATGTACCTACATTCCAATAATGATATTCACAGTGGGATTCGAACTGAGTCCATTTCGTGTCAAACGCCACCGTGTTTACTACTAGTCTACTGAATCCAGACAGCCACACTTGTGCAACGGGCTCATATGAAGTAGAATAAACTTTGTATATTTCCCGTTGATTTATTATAGACTGAAACTAGTGGTGAACGGGTAGGTGTTTGACACAAAACGAAGTGAGTTCGAATCCCACTCAGAAAATCAACATTGAGATGCAGGTACATCAAGCCAATGAGTACCAAATAAAGTAAAACATGCGTCCTGGATTCCACTAGCCAGTCATAATCCAACTTAAATGATACTTGTGAATAATCGCTATATCGAGGCAATCCGCTCAGGATGCACATATAGCAACAATGACTGACCAGTTTCAGTCTATAACAAATCAATGGGAATATACAAATTCCATCCTAATAAACATATACATGTATTATAAGAATAAGTTAAACAAACTTACTGTACTAATGTATCTTTTTTTCTTATACCATGTAAATGTCCACATATCCAGTAACTTAACTCTTTAGCATATAATAATTCATTGAATTGTTTATTCTTATCAATATGTAAATAATTTTCAATTAAATATTTTAATGTCAATTCATATAAAGTAAATAATTCAATATTTTCAATTAATACAATAACACGATCCATTGATAATCTATGTTCAAGTAAAAGTTTTTGTTTTTTATATTGAGGTAAATTCATTTGCCAATTCATGGAATCTAATTGATACTTTTGTTTAACACATTGAATACAGATATGATTTTTAGACAAAGGTATAGATGATGAATGAGAAGTGGATGATAGAAGAGGATTGAGAAGAACACAATGAACAGGTTGATAGAAGTTTAACAGCTGGTAAATTTGGTTCTGGAATATAACGATAATCTTGTGCTAATTCTTTATCTCTCATTCGTAAGTGTTACACTGAAATGAAATGAATAAGAAGGCAATTTAAGGGAAATTTTAAAGTAGAGATAGAGTTGTAAGTGGGATTACTAAGCTGAAATGATTTTGTGGAGAACAGTTTATAAATTTGTTAATTTATATTCGTTAAATATTGATCCTAATTGGGCACTATTTAAGACTGAAGCAGCACTATACATGTTTTATTCCATTATGTGACTTTTCAGAAATGCTTACCCAGGACATTTATTTCTCGAAGTGAATACCTAATCATCAGCACTATTGAGTAAACGTGTAATTGAAGAGTTTACACATAAATCAATTTGCGATATAGCACAAAAATTTTATGAATGGATTGTGCCTCAATGGAACCGACAGTTAGGTGCTTCGCTCAGAAACTTAAAGATTTTTGGTATGATCTTCCATATTGGCTGTATGTATGTATTACCTCTGAGTAGTCCTATACTAGGTACGAAACAGATATTCAGTATCTTTTGCTTCTTAATGGTGCCTAACTGAGATGAATCTGCTAAGAGTATAAACAACAAATTGAATCAGGTCATTAGGCTACATAATAGGCATCGAGAAACATGGAAGAGATCATCCGTAACGTTCAATAAATGCATTAGATTCCAGTAATTTCAACCATTTCTCCACTCATTCTGAGGTCGATCTGTACTGCATATTAAGGTGAAACCTTCATTAAAGCTACATGTTAAGCCTGTAGAGTTATCGCGACTATCTGTTATCGATATATCAGTGTAGTGTAGATCAATTTGTGAGACAAAAACGCAAATATGGTAAAAGTTAGGGTTTTGAATGAAATCTCTCGCTTAAAAATACAATCTACTACGTAGTACTCATCCGCTGAATAAACAGAAAAACGATTGATAATGTTGGAAAAATGAAATCTCTTAAACACTGAGAACGATGTAGATAACTACAGTCATTTCTTAACTTTAAACCATGCGGGAAAATACGAATGAAGTTTGTATTTCCTGATAAATCATACTCATAGTTTAAGCTAAATGATACTAAAATGATCCACGATGCGTTTCACTGAGATCATAAACTTGAAAAGCTATGTAGCAGACAAAATGTTAGCCTGTCCATCATAACGAACACATACTACATGAAGATTGTTTGTGTATGCCTTTTTAAATACAAAGTATGATCTGTGAAGATAGAAGGTGTAAACAAACTCACACAGTTCAAATAGGTATTTTCAAAACACTAATTTTATATGACGAAACCACTGAATGAGTAATCGTGAGATAGGACCAGCTGCTAAAGCACTGAAACTTCATTGAATTAGATGGCTGGAATATGAGGTGTGAATGCTTAAACATAACCTACACAATACGTAGACTCTTAAAAAGGTAACATTAAGGCATGCATCTGTCTGAATTACGTATCAATATACAAAAATATGATTACTTTTAACAAGCTAACTGTAGTCAATTCCAAATTAGTGAAAGCTTACTTATTCACAGGATCATAACACCGAGTTTCTTGATTAATCTGACCACCAGACATAAGAATTTCCGATTGGCGTTTAATCTCATAGTCTAGAATTTTAAAAAAAATTGTATACAAAACTGAGAATGTTGAAATGAAGATATATTATAGAGACAGATTTTGTCGTCAATCGACACTAAAAAAGCTGCTAGTCATTGTTCTGGACTACTCAGAAATGAAAAGCCAAGAAAGAAGACAGGTATTATATTGACCATGATCAATAGTACCTGTCGAATTCATATCATGGAGAAACCCATATTAATTAAAGTTCAATGAATTAAATACAAACTGACAATCCCGAAGGTCCGGAGTGTAACCTCCTATGAATGGTTACGTATGACTATTGTTATAGAACCTTAAACTAATGATATAACTTCAGCAACATATTATATAGTAACCCACTTTAGTTCGAAGTAAATCCTTATCCATTTTCTGATGAAGTTTCTATTAGATGATACTTTTATTTTTCACAAAACTTGTGACAGGAACGAAATCTCAAATAAAGAGCAATAAATTCCTAACATCATTAAGCACTTAAATTATGAATCTTAATTTGCAATATTTTCGTTAGATTACTACTAAAAATAATGTTGTATAGTTGAAACAACAATCCAACTGGAAGTAACGAATTTCACAACATGGAAGACATTCCCATAATATTTTGTGAGAATTCCATTAGAAAAATACCGAGTGAGGCACTGAAAGCAAGAAGGACATAAAGTGTACAAATGAGTAAAAATTGTATATGTTGAGGTGCTTTTACAAAGATTGATGTTAATTTATTATTTGGTATTCGTTATAGCATTGAACTCGGATAGGAACCCCTAAAGATCGAAGAGCACTGAGTAATTATTTTGTCCTAATAACGGCGCACACTGCTGAGGAGTCTCATACTAGAAAAAGACCTAGCTAGTGCACTCTGGTTTTCGGAGAGTATGTAGCCATGATTAGATTCGTGAAAATCGAGCTTTAAAATTAACCGGATAGGTCCTGTGTCAAAATGAATGTTTGGGAAATATTCTTTTGCACACATACCTCTGATTTCTCTGTGTGCATACTGACTTCTTTAGTAGTGTATAGGAAGCGGAAATATACTGTATTTTGTACGATTTTATCCTCTTTGTATAGTACTTTGAAAAATAAGTCTAGTGGCAGGTGGGGATAAGATTTCCTATGAGTTCACTTTCAATAAATAAATGCTATTGTTGTAATACTTCTAAACTCTCTTGAACAAAAGGACAGATTGAGCGACTAATATAACTGACTCAACAACAACAAATGAATTGACAGGTACATGGTGGAGGTGAAATGTAAATCTTAGTCTTTTGATTTGTTGATAAATAGAGGTCAACTAGATAATAAAATTCTTAGTTTTGCTGCGAAGATTATACTTTTAATGAAGTTTGAGATTGCGTTCTTTAGAATCCAGGTAAAAACACTTTGTTGTCATGTTTAACCAAATGTAATTGTATAACTGTAGTTAGATATATGCAACAATGTAGCTTGTACATGAAATCATCGATAAAATATCACTTCATTGAATCAACCTCCTATTTTTGATTTTTCTCCACAACAACCCCCTTAATTGTAACTAAATATCAGCTCACTAGTGACTCAGCTCCTAGAGGTAATTCCTGAGTTCTAGTGTGAAGACTGTGACTGGCGGAGTTCAATCGTGTCGGGTGTGATGCAGTTACCCACCGATGATAATGGATGAGGTCGCGCAAACGTATCACGAATTGACTGAATTAGAAATATCAACCGTTAGGAGCCGGCTCAGTGGTCCAATGGTAAAGCGCTCGTCGCGGAACCAGTAGGTCCTGGGTTCGATCCCCGATGGGTTCGTGGATGCGCACAGCTGGGTCGTCCCATACTAGGACGAAACAGCTGTCCAGTGCTTCCAGGTGACCAGTGATTGTCTAGTTCAGTTCAATTCGTGATATCAGCATTGACAGATTAACTATCTCCACAACAACCCCCCCCTTAATTATAATTAAAATGTTAGTAAAAATAGACAAATAGATTTTCTTTTAAATGGTAAAAAATATCAGCTTAAGTATAACTAACCAATTGAACTGGTTACACCATGAATAGTATTTATATTTTTAATTTCAACACGAGGATTTTGATTGGCTAAATCCGGACCAATAGAGACATTGACATCGACACGTAGTTCACCAAATGCACCAACAGAATTACAACATTTTAAATATTTCAATAACCGGGATAAGTCAGTAATAAATGCAGCAGTTTGATCAGATGAATTAAAGTCGGGTTCAGTTACAATTTCAATTAGACCAACATCTAAAATACATAAAGTAGAAAAATTTAATGAAGAAATGAATAGGTAATTACAATTAAGAAATCATTAGGCTGACTATAATATCTGAGAAATTCAACCAATAATATCGAAATTAATCACCGATCAAAAGGCAAAGTGATTCATATTACTCATCGATTGAGTACAGATTATTATATAGTAGTATAATTACAGCGATAAGTTCAGCTTGAGTTGATAAATTTCGTAGATGTAGGCATTCATCAAAAGGGACTCGTTATATTTCTATGAAATTAACTGTAGTTTCAAGACGTATATCAAATAGGTACACCAATTACATAATATCAGATTGATTCATTTGAATGTTACTGATAGACGATCCAAAATTATAGAGAGTATTACTACAGAAATTATAAATAATACCAACTAGTGTTTAGCGTCGCAAATGGTTTGGTATATCTAGCATATTTCTATGTAATGAGTCGAGAGTGCCTGGTTTCTAGTTCCAATGAATTCTATTAGTATTTCAATTACTTGACAACGTTTTGGAAAAAGTAAATCGCGACATTCATATTTTAAATAGTAAATTGCGAAGGATAACCCTGAGACGGGATTTAATTGTTAATTTCTTTTCTAAGAAAATAACCTTAATGTTCAGAATTGAAAGTTACCAAATTAATCCTTTCTAACTTTAACATATATATCACCTGAGGTTATTTCGACTACTTAAGTCATCAAAAGTTTTTCAATAAAAGCGCACATATTTATCTTGCCTAATCATAGTTACAACAGCAATAGTAATGAAAATTTACAATTCAATCGAATTAGAAAGACTATCACAACATCATTCTGATCATCATTAATACACCGCATCACAGGAGTTCGACCGCTTATAAACAACCTAAAACTCGGCACTAATTGATAAAATTTGTATCCGAACACCAAAAGAAAATTGATAGGAAATAAATCAGTTGAATGTTCCACCGCTTCAGTTTTAATGAAACTGGACTACAAAATCATTTGTTTAAAACTTCAGCTACTGAAGTCAAGTAGTCGTCAGCTTCTTCGATTAGTGCGATTTTATGTCCAGTTGTTGACAACCAATCCTGAACAACTGTTCTGTGTAAGTATAAGATCCCACACCAGTGTATCATCTAAAACTTTATGATTGATCGAACATCTCAAGTCTCACATGGAACCCTCAACCCTTATACCAATGATTTAGTATACAATAATTCAAATTTCTACCTAATCCCCTTATGACATCACTCTGACAACTTCATTATTATCAGTGATATTTATCTCAATAGAAACAGTAAATGAAATCATTAAACGAAGGTAATATGTATGTATACAGAGCAATAAATAGTGAAAATATCATTACCATTAAAACTGATTATGACCTATTCCATAGGCTACTCAAATCAATTTCATAAATAAATAAAAACACAAATATAAATCACTTTCAATCTTACCAGAACGATTTAAATCAATTAAACTACAATTACGTTGTAGATTATGTAAACTTTTACCAGAATCTTGTTCAATTTGTATACATTTAATACGAGCATGTGAATGATAATAATATTGACCATTGATACATTGTATAATATTAGTATGTAATGGATGAATTTGATTAATATTTGATGAATTTCTTAACCAAATATAATCTAAATAACCATTATTACTAATTGGTTGATAATATTGAGTAATTTGATAACCAGCAGGTAAATCAGCATAGAAATAATGTTTACGATCAAAACGTGACATTAAATTAATCTTACAATTTAATCCAATTGATGCAATTAATGCAAGTTCAAGACATTGTCGATTTAAAATCTATTGAATTATGTGATAAAGAGAAAAGTAGATGAAAATATGAGTTTATGATATAAGATTTCAAGTTAGTGAAAAAATAAGATAAATATAAACATTGTAATTGATCTACATTGTTTGATGTCAAGAATGAGTATATTGTGGAACAGAAGGTTTTGTTTAGATTTATTTCATACACTTTGTTCCCTTTATTATTATCATGAGAGCAAGAACAAATATTTGTGCAGAATAAGATGATGAATTCATTTTATTTCGTTGGTTTCTCATCAGCTGCATACAACCTAGAATAATACTCTTTTACAAGAATTAATATTTGAAACAAGTTTCTACATACTCATGAGAACGGATGGAGTTAGTTGAAATCAAGATTACATAAACATGTGAACATGGCTTAAAATGTTGGAGAAAATACTGTGAATATATATACGATCCAAGAGAAGGTACCAGAAAGCAAAATAGAGATCAGAGGTCAAATGATTACACAACAAGAGGTGGTTGGAAATATTTAAGAATAAAGTGAATAAAACTCAGTTATTAAACTTTAATTGACCTAATTAAACACGAAAGTTGAACTTAACCATCTGAAAAACGATGATGTAACGGAGAGAAGGAATTGTTAAATCTGATCAGAAGAGAAAACATATTAAAAGAAACTTAGCGAAAGAATAATAACAATGAAGACTATAACGCAAAAGTTAGGTTACCAGGGTAAAGAAAGGCTTATAACCGTTTCTTTTCGAACACATAAGTTTGGTTTCAATCGTTTAATGGCAATCGCTTCGGCATATTTTAGAAGATTTGAAGTTTTTTGTCTATTGAACACTTTAAATGATTGATTAATATCAATTTGGTGTCCTGTGTCAATTAGATGCTTAGCGATCGCGCTGTTAAATGTCTTTGTTCCTGTAAGTCGTAGATTTTTTGGAACATGTTCATTATGATTATGAAATTAGGCATTTTGAAGTAGACATCATCTATAAGTTACTAGTAATTAATCATCGATATCTTTAAAGCATTAGGCATATGTATACTGAGATCATCAAGTGAACAACATTAAAGTTAGATCCAGAGTACTAAGTAAATATGCAGAACAGTTGATAGGATTATTTATCCGCATTGACTGAGATAATTGAGATACGTGTAACATTGATTGTAATAATAAATTGAAAAAAAGCTATAGGTGGTTAAACTAAATTGTGATATTAGTTTATGAAATCGTAGATAATTAATATTAATCTTATTGGTAAGTACATACTATCTGGTTAAAGTTCGCATGAATATCGTAAGCAATTAATGGAGACGTTACGTGATCTGGCTTTGAATTTATTGCAAATACCCAAGTGTATCCATCCTTTATCTCTCCTTAGTTCGTGAATTCAAAGTAATTGTGCATACATTTTTTTCATGGATTCATACTTTCTTCCAAAATTATTATTCTGTATAACACTTTTTAAATTACTGCGTTTATTGTATTCATTAGGATAACTTTTTTTCTTATTTGGGAACTTGAATCCATGCAGATACACGTCAAGTCTTACATGGCCCAAGACTCAGTCAGTCAATAACTTACAGCGTAGAACGTAGCACATGAACGTATAAAATAAAATTACCATACTTCAAGTAAATATAAACAATTTTACATCAATATTATAACTACGGATTCTATCTCAACCATTTATTAACCAGCTACTTATAACTATTTAAAAGAATATACTCCTAAGATATTTTCTACATCAATATCAAATTACGAGATAGATACCGAAAGAAACGATATACTGGGATACTTAGTAAATACAATAGTTTCACTCACTGGCATACTACCAGGCATTGCAACATCGTGCAAACCTAGTAATGTATTGGGTGGAGCTCCATAACGATAAGGTACAGGTGTGAATAATTTATTTTGTACAGACAGTTGAGCATGAATTTCTAATCCAATTAAAGGAACATAATTTGTTAATGGTGTTCTAGAAGTTTGAGTTGAGTATAGTCTCTGAATATTATGGTGTGAAATTACATGATTTATACAGAATAGATTCTTCATATACTGTGAAACAATCTTCATACTCTTTGTATACTGAAAGATACTAGGAGAAAAGAATATTATGAATGTCGATAATAAGAAAATGAAGACGTTTAAATATTGGTAATTGTAATTACATATCAACTGGTTGAGAAATGTTCAGTAAACAGTATTGCAATACTCAATAATGAAAGTATAATTTATGACAAAAGACTAATACAATGGTGTAGTTACCATTAAATAACCACTTCACCAGAAAACTCTAGTCCCATAGTTAGTTAACTGTAGTCAAAAATACCCGAGAGTAATGATTATGATCCCAACTCTAAACGTAATCTATAAGTACAAAAGGGAAATATTTGTTTAAGTTTACGGTACGTTTAGTTTCTTATGAATTAAGGTATGCTTTCAGGAGCTATAGCAACGTGCTAAGAAACTTCAGATATAACCACGCTACTCCTAAAAACGTATTTTGACTGCCCATAGTGTAAACGAAGAAGAATCAAAACTTATCAGCTTATATAGACCAACAGATCTACAGAATAATAAGTTAGATATAATAAACGAAGAGTCTGCATAAGCGTTCATCAGTAAGATAAGAAAATACAAACGAGATCAAAACGAACTAATCGAAGAAATGACGACAAATATTGGATATGATTCGAGAAGACTGAATAAAAAGGTATATATGGTGGAATACTGGAAATCAAAATCTAGCGAAAGATAGAAAGTGAGTACGTCGGAGCCAAAGTGATCGATTCTGAACCATATAAACCAAAGTCCATCAACACCCCAACCAGGTAGTCTGTATGTTCGAAAATGATTGAGGGACTGATATCATCTGAGAGATAACTAATGTCATGTTTTTTTGATTTTATGCATTGGTAGAATACTATCTGGTCAGTTACAATAAACTACCAAGCTGTATGACTCAGTGTCGTGACCATAATATTTTGATGGAAGGCGTTCTATAGAAAACCCTAGACTTAGGTTCCTTGATAGTTGATTCACGTCAGCTTCAGTAAAAAGATTCTCACTAATGCTGTGGAACAGAGTGACTCGGCATCAAAAACTACAGGCTACATCAATCCCCTAGAAATTTCAGGTACGCTACGCTGATTAGTGCCATTAGTACAAAATATAGTTTCTTAGTATCAAAAAACAAACAGTCTCGTCACAATCAACTATAAATTAACCTAGAGGTGAGGTAGTAACTAGAACACTAGTTACATAACAGCCTGAGTAGCCGCGTTTTAGTGATAAGTTGAGACAGAGAGGTGATATACTACATTTCAGTGAATACAGCATTATAGTGTCAATTTAAGCTGTTCAATTACGAAATTGAATTGAACGCAGTGAAATAAGTACTATATTTCTACATTTCAGTTGAATAGCGTACCAAGGTTTTAAAGATTTATACACCACAGTTAGATATTGTACAATTTGATTGGATATAATGCAATGTCAAATACATTAGTAGTCAACAGTCAACTGGTTGAAGGTATTCAACATTAATATATACACTAAATTTCGGATGTTATTCTATACTACTTATTAGTAACACAAAATGATCTAATACTAGATGGCTAAATTTAAGTTTTACAATTGTTAAGCTTGATAACTTGCAGAATCTATGCACATATTATCTGAAAAAAACTGGTGACATTATTTAAATATAAAACTATTTCATCCAAGAACCAACAGGAAATAAAGTAACAGAATTTAAGCGTAGCCGATTCTATTTATATGCACAGCTATACCCACCAGCTTTTTAAAATAAACCGAATTTGGAATGTATTAAACAATATTAGGTATGGCTTTTTGAAGAGACATGGCTAGGTGTATTAAATTCAGAAGCCGTCTTCCCTATTACTTGGGATTCGTAAGTTAAGTGCATCTCGAACTCGGTTTGAATCTAACACATATTCAAACTTATTACTCACATTTTCTAACATGGCACTCTCCTGCATACTAATGAATCACAGTAGTCATTATTAGGCAACAACCATAGCAGACTAAGTAACGGTTTTGAAAATTTTCACTATCATCTCTATACAATTCATTTCTAACTCCTGACATCGTCAATTCGTAAACATAGTGGTTCAAAGATTCAGGAAAAATATATCCACCAAAAGTTAAACGACGTGGTAGTATTACATAATTTAATAAATGCAATGAAGAGACTATAATGCTAAAAACAAATAAATCAATTTATTCAGCTGACGAGAAACTACTAGATGCACGAAATAAAATCAGTAGGTGAACATTGAATACGCTTAAAGGAGGTTTTCTGTAAGAATAATATCCTCAATAATAACCTCAATTTATAACTTAAAAAACATATAACCGGAAAACTCACTGCCTACACACTTGTATAACCCATTAGAAATACTTAAACCTAGAAAATCAAATAAACTATTTATTATTTGACGATTTCCAATCGATTCATAGTAGAGTAAATGAATTATTATGCAACTTCTTCATGTATTACTATTTTAAAAGTAGATCAAATCCACAGAAGCTAAAATTGTTAAGTTCATTGTTTCTGGCGTTTCTTCAATTAAGAGATTAATAAACCCTAAGACTACTAGAAGAAAGTTGAAAAAAACTAGTATCTATGTGTATTGTTTCAAGAATCCTTCACACTTTATATACTAGAAGAGCATGCTATTCTGATTAATTCGGATAGACTAAATATGACTGACACTTCCAAGTTAATAATTGGCTAGACCAACATAGTAAGTGTGAACTATCCGCTTAAAGAACAATTAGAAGTAACTGATCATGACGAGATAATCTGAGGTTCGTATAGTTGCATACCTCTGTATATGAGTACAAGTACTCAGTTGTTGAACTACAGTAACATAATATTCTATAAATACTAACATCATCAATTCAAATTAATATGTTAAAATCTAAAGAAACGAATAGAAACTTATAAAAAAAAATCGTAGCTCGGATGTAAGAAAACGATGTGATATTGGATACTGAAAATGAATTTTGGTAACCATTAACTTCTTTCCATTAGATTAGTATATGAAATAGTACTTAAAATAGAAATCAGAAGGAGAAAATCCAAAAAAACGAAGGAACTAAGCAGACAATAGAAGTTTCTTAAGAAAATTCTATACAAACTGTTGTTACTTTTACTGTACGTTGTTGTTCTTGTTCTTTGGAATGCACCTCGTCCTCATTCCCGTATTGATTTCTTTCAAATCAAATGAAGTGTAATGTTTTAAGAACAGTGATGAGGGAAAATGTTGGAATATGCTATGTTTATCAAAATACATTCAAATGAAATGTGTACAATACACTAAAAAAATGCACGCCTTTAACGTTCACTGATATATCTTGATTTATAAATGTATTGAGTTTACTGCTTAATATTCTGCTTTACAGCTGTAGAATATGATAACTGAAGGTGTGAAGACCAAACGTACATATTCACGGAAACCTTCAAGAAATTACTTCCCGGTGATGAGTAATGTCCGATGCAGATAAAGAGTAAATTAACTGACAAAATTGTGTAGTCGAACCGATGGGCATATCTTGGTTCTGTGGCACGTAAACAGTATGTATGAAAGAACTTACAACTTTTTCTAAAAAGTGCTTCGATACTTATGTATTGTGATTTAATATCTTTCTCTAAACCCTGAATATTTATCCACTTCATACCTATTTCGTATGCAAATATCACACCCAACTACCAATACCAGTTACCCAAGCCTCAGAAAAATATCAAACACAAAGTTGTCTCAAGAAAAGAACCAAATGGTAGTGGACAGTCATCAGGAGATGAAATACACAAAAAGTCTCATCTTAACATTCAACCACATTTAAGATAATATTTCCGATTATTTAAAAAGTGACAGAACACAGAAGAATGATAAAATGAAGTTTGACAAACATAGGTTGTAAGTATTTTAAAATCAGCCACCAGAAATTTTCCATTATTACATAAAGATGAGGAAGCCAGTCAACTTTACTGTTGTGTGCAGACATTCACACTAAGTTATGAACTACGATGTTAAAGAAATGGTACAACTTAGATGGCGAAAATCAGGCAAGGTAAAATTAGAAATGTTACTCGTTGGTGGGAAACCAAGTGTTGAAACTAACAGGCTTCAGAAAGTGATAGTCATCAAGAATGAACTAAATAATAAGTCAAAAGTTGAGTGAAGGTCAACTGAATAGCCGGAAACTTAAACGATGCTTTAAATAATGGCTAACAGTGAAAGCATAGAAGCACCTTTTAGTTTATTGGTTATATGTCAGCTGGATGCACCTATATCTGTTAATTTCCACATTAAAACTCGAGCCTAACACCCACTAATTCAAATGCCAAACCGATCCCAACTGGACTGCTGTTCTACGATACCACTACTAAATCCTGCTAGTACATCCGACCAACAAGTGCCGAATCGGAAGTAGTATGGAACTTGGGTCTCATAGACAGTTGTTATCAACAACACAATCAACAGGCAGATTCGCGAATATCGAGAAATGAGCTCACGGGATACATAAGCCGGTAATGACTAACCAATTTCAATCTTTAGTGTCAGCAGCGAGAAAATTTAAGTATTTATAACAAGCAATAGCTAGATGTTTAAAACAACCGTTTGAATAAAATAGTGACAATAATAGGTGCTACTAAATTGGTAAAAGCATGAAGATTAGACAAGAAGAGAAAATTAATTATTCCTGAATTGTACACGAGTGTTGTAACGATGTAATGAAGAATATGAGACGTGCTCAGGGTAAATGCTAAGTACTGAATGGTTTCAAATAATCTTGAGATGTGAGGTAACTACAGTTAAATTTATTACACTTAATTTTATAATCCAAAGATAACTCCAGAAGACCGTCAATTAAGACAATAAATATACGATAGAGACTTGACTTGTGAAAATAATTTTCAAAATCAAAAACTGACCTGATTTTAAAGAGTATGCAGTGCTGATATGATGCTACTTTAATAAATCACTGTTTTTTTGCCTTAGTCATATGGAAGCGTAGGTTTTCTTTATATTTCCCTAAATGTGTCATAAGTCAATGTTAAAGAAAACAGATAAAATTGTTCATTTATTATCTATTTTGGAATGTTACATCACAATTTATTGTTTTTCTTTTCTTTAATCTTATGTTTTGAACTACTACATTTTCTGTCCATTTGCTCTTGATATGTTATATTAAAGTACGTAACTTCTAATATTATGTACTACTTCGCCAATTGTAATGTTAGCCCTATTTAAACAGACTAGCCGAAATACAGTACTTTTTATACGTTTTACCGAACTTAAAAATACAATGGAGGACATGTTGAAAGATTTGTATTGATTAGTCCAATGCAGGAATCATTCAGACTACGTGGTAGGATAAATTAAGAACCTGAAGAAAAGAAATGTCTACCTTATCTATCAATAGCCCAAACTGTTGATTCCTAAATTAGCCACTTCTTGCTACTTAGTTTACTCAAACATCAGCTACAGATTCATGCAATTAGCTTTCAATCACACTTCAGTTGTGAGAGCTAGATATATTAACAAGTACCCAAGCCAATATAAATGAGATGAAGTTTTAACCTGAGACATCCCAGTTGAAATTCGTACTTTAACAAATAAGCTATCGCTTTATACTGCCACCAAAACAAGGTAACTTTTAGTTAACAATAAGTTTATGTAAGTTACTTAGGGTAAAAAAAAATGAATTATAATTTTTTAAAATCAAAATAGCATGGATAAGTCAACAAAACACACATTACTAACAAAACAACCATATTTTCTGGAATAACTTTTATTAACACAATGGTATGTTATCATATTTGTACAATATTACAGAGGTAAAGCAAAGAAGCCTAATATTTATTTACGAATGTAATTGAATGTACTTTTTTTCATAAAATTAAAAGAAAGATTAGTGCAAATTATAAAAGATAGCACAGTAATACAACATAAATTAAGCATATCAACTTATATTTGCGCTTCGATTACAGCACCGTCTACAGCACCCGGAATAGGTACAATCAGGTTATCTTTACTCATAAGATTATATTTTAACACGAATGTAGGTAAATCTTTTACATAGTGCAGTTGAATTCCTGTTTAAATAAAGTGAAAGAAGATCAGGGAATTTCCAAGTTAACAAACTTGAAATACAGCTTAGGCTTAGATTTATTCACGAATAACAAAGAATCATCAAACAATGCAGGATAGTAGAAACTCTCTTACTGGTCAGTCGATCAATCAGTCATGAGCGATTTAAGACCTAGCACACATGAGTATCGATTTAAATTGATACACTATAACAGAATAGATAGAACAAATGATCAAGATCAGTATCAAAATGGTAGGAGTAATAGTGATATAGGCAGTAGCACAGCAGATTTCGTGTGGAGAGTATGTTTATAACAGTATTAATCCTCATCATCGATTGCCCTAGGAGTTGAAGTGAAGACAAAATTCAATAAGCACGGAAGTAGCCGTTTACGAACAGAATGATTATCACAAGATATATGGGTTCTGTGAGTGATTGATTGTGGATGCTTTCATAACGTCCAATTATAAAAACGAATACACAAAACTCCTTTTCAAATGATCTGACTAGTGTCAAATAATTATGATAAACCGACTACCTTGGATATACACTCATTCACGTTAATCACCAGTGTGTATCTATAAGCATAACGGAAACTGATGTTCCTCCAATAGTTCAGACTTTCGACGGATGGCTTAATGACACGAATCTCGGTTCGATTACCAGAGTTCAAGCAGACATGTGTCAATACACTAGCTATTTCATGTGAGAATTGCAATGTTAATAGCTTCAAGTAAATGGGCAGGTTACCATGGATAAAACATAAGATAGCATTAAATTCAAAGCAAAGTAGGGTTACGAATTATTAGTGTTTCATAATTTCAATGGAAACAAGTAATAATACGAAATAAATACAAACTGATAAAGATTAATGTGTAATGACTAACAAAATATGATTTACTTACTTCGAAAGCATCGAATATTTCTCGGTGATGATAATAAGCATGTGAGAATATTCTGTAAACACGACGACATACAGAATCAAGACGATTGACTGATGTAACTTTAATGCTTACTCTATAATAGTTTAAAAGTATATGCGTTACAAGTTGATTACCGGCTAGGGAAGTATTTACTACTATTCAACAGACAAGCCGCTCCATCAAGTGTATGTCGCGTATAATCAACAGCTGGACACTAAACAAAAATACAAATTAATATAATTAGTGGAATAATCTAAATAAAATGTTAAAAATATTACCTGATAAAGATAATTCATCATAACATTAAATAGGTAAATTAATAATGAACGATTATTTCTTCTTTATTAATAATCTGACCATAGCTATTATTTTGACGTAATGGTCAAGTTTGAATATTGAGATGACGCAGTTGAGCCATAGTGACTGGGACACTCGTCTTTACAATCTATGACAGGTTGGTTTGAAAAACGTAAAGCTGAAAACAGAGAACTTAAGGTTTGAGTGAAAATTCTTACTGGTAACTGTATAAAAGTACGGCGGCTGTATATTGTTTACTTTAAACAACCAGCTTTTGCAGTGATACTACCTTTTCATATCAAGTGCAATGAAGTAAAACAAGATTGACTTAAAAAGTACACACCTACTTACACCACATCGATTTTCGCTGCAAGTGGCGATCTTTCAAAATAAGGATATAATACATCAGCAACTACTCACGAAAAATTCGTGCGTGATCAGAATTAGTCCGCCGTCACTTAGGCTTTATAAAGACTCCCAGGTCACTAGGACTATCCTCTAGGGCAGTTTCTATCCCAGGTACATCAAGATGAACCCCTTCATAGTGTAGAAAACCGGAAAGTGACAACTGGCCTCTTACCTGAACCTCATGAATCTATTAACAATAATGGTGTGAATCGCGTCATTATTTTGTGTGGTGTTTCATGAACTTACATGACAAGATGTACTATGGAATTTAGTTACGAATTATCGCAGCTAACAAAATAAAAACCGTTATTGGTATAATAATTGTTATCATAGAAACAAATGGATACCTCTTTAGGTGTTTTATGTGCAGCACACAAAAATATCCACTGATCTGTAGCAGTCATTTGAGGACATGTTTTCGGTGTACACTCCAGCTGTAAACGAACAGCCAACCCATTTAGTTCCATACAGAATTGTCTTAAATGTTCATACTTCCAGACTACTTCATCTTGACCTTCTGGAGCAGTTAAAATCTCGTCGACATTGTTAAAATCACGCCTTATTGTCTGTTGTATGTACTATGATGTAATATATTCCATCTGACAATGAAAAAATACCTGCTGAACAGCTAATGTACTTTCCATATCCTCGAATGGTTCATCAGGCCAATTACACCATTCCTTAAAAATTTATAATCAAAAATTTATTATGATTGAGTATACTTCTGCCTTTGTACCAGGTCTGTTTCGTCGAAAATAAACTTTGTTAGTCGCCATCTTCTAGAGAAAAAAGGTATTATTTTTAAAAATAAAAAGTATTTGGCACACAAATAATGTACATATATCTTGTGGGATATTTGAATATTTTAAAAATTGGACCAACTTTAGTTTAGATTCGATAATGTGTCAATATTTTACCGACAGCTCTGATATCTAGGACAAATGGAAGTCATATTATAATACCCTATGGGCTATAATAAAACACGGGTCGAGTAGTGATGGGTAACAGATCCTTAAAACCAACTTACGGGGTGCAAAACTGCTAGTGGATGGTGCTATGAACTTATACAAATTGACATGGCTAAAATGTACGTTACGCACGCACAAACCGTTTACACTGATGCTCATAGGAGAATTAAATGTCACGACTAATCTAGAGATAGCCCCGCCTTTTTCTTTGAGTCAATCCTAGGCGTGGACTACTGCGCAGCTTCCGAAAATGACTTAGTGTCAGTTCAACTACCCAGTTTTCTTAAAAGAGACTGTAAAGCTAATCGATTTTTGTCAGTCATATGTACACTGGAATTAACCGACATGTCTGCTTGATGGACCTGATATGGTAGTGAACATAATGATAATACAGTACATAGAAAATACTTGATTTGATTATCATCGCTTTCATATATTAAGATGAACTCAAGGATAAACAAAGTGTTGTAGGAGACAGTTTCAAGATAGTTGGCTGGAAACTACGGACCTAAGTTTCATTCTGCTGGTGCTCGTCAACAAGGTTTATCTGCGATCAAGCTTATGCTATCTGGCGAACTCGATCTCGCGTCATCAAATTTCACAGCTTACAACTACTATTACTCAGCTACTCAGGCTACGACTAACAGCTCGTACAACTGAGATGCTTACACACGGCTAGTCACTTCTGGACGATCAACCAGTGAAGAGTGTTGTCGATCCCATCAAGAAATTTCCGTGTTGGATCATAGTTAATGAGATTGTGGATCCTAACAGTTTATGCTCACTACAATTCTTCTTATGATTCTAGTTAAATCTAATTAGTAGAAAGTACATTAAAGTCACCTGCTTTAATGTTTCCAAATCTGTTTGACCAAGATTAGTTTATTAAGGAAAACAACTACTTCACATCCTGGGCTTCATTACATTAAAACTAGTTCGATGCCTTGGTTTATACATTCCAGCCAACGTAGAATCAATACACCGACTGAAAGAAACGATTAGATGATTATCATAGTCGAATTCGATGTTGTTATGGTCTAGTAAACATGCCAACTTTAATGTATGGAAGACAAGTGACAGTGACGGGCTTCACGGCCTCTTCGAAAGACTGGACAACCGACTCGAAAGTATTAACTGAGGTTGAATAAACTCACTTCCGAAAGTTGAATAACTAGGTTACTTGACCATTTACGTCTTGGATAGACCCATAAGAAAGAGCATAACAATCCCCAACATAAGTTGTATAATTTGACGCTTATTGAGATAAAATTAGAGAAAACGTAAAAACGCCGCTCTGTCTTGGCCCAACATAAACCCTATAAAGACTATCTACTTGAACACCACTGGTGAAGTTAGAATCTATGGCAAACTGCCATGAGAATCGCCAGTTTCAAGTGGTGTTCGTTAGGGTTGCTCCTTATCCCCATTCCCGGTTTCTAACTAACTCCGTCATAGACGTCCCCCCACCAGAAGTCACACTTTATCGAATAACTTTTTAAGAATCGATCACTTTCCAAGAATCCTACATGTTAACATAGAATACGGCAGAGGATATAGTTCTATTCGGTGAAGGACGCAGACAATATGCAGTCTCCTGAACACCATGAGTAATATTGCAAGCATATTCCGGATGAGTTTCTCTTTATCCAAATGCAAAATGTTACATCAAGACTAGTCTGCATCATTGCCTAGATTAATCATAGGTAGTGAAGTAGCTGAGTACGTTTACCACTTCACGAAGCCTCAACTACCCCGAGTGGGTCGGTGTCTGACGAAATATCAGCCCAAATTCAGAAAGATCGTTTACTTTTTACCAGCCTACGTTACTTATGTTGTAGGTGAGATACCCATACATACACACAAGTGAGATATCCGTCTTTCAATAAAATGTCGAGTATACTGCGTAACAGTCCGCTCCGTTTTAACATAGGGGTGTAGAACATGGATTATGGGAATAGAAGATATGTGTAGACTCCAGGTCTTTGATCATTAAAATCTTCACAGTATCGCCTTTACATTATTAAATGGGTGAATAAATAATATTGACATTATACGCAGAGTACTGGGAAAACATGGTAAATCGGTCGAAGAGGTTGTAAGCCTTCATCGACTGAGATGGTTGGGACATGTGTTGTTTATGCCTGACCACCGTCTGCCTTACCACGCTATGATGGGTGGCGTAGAAGTAGGATGCAAGAGAGGTAGGGGTGGCCATATCAAAATATTGCATCAGTTTATGAAATATTTGACTCCTGGTGTAATCCATATTGAGAGATGCAAGCCACCTGATTGAGGTCCGCGTGACAGTCGTGATCAGTGATTGGAGACGCGGGGTGACATGGTTCGAAACCGGTCACAATAGCGTTTACTCTTTATGTTGTACTAGGTCCTAAGTTCCATTATTATTTCGTACTTTCGTTTGCTCAATTGCTTTCTGTTGAATTATGCTGTTTTCTTAATCTTGTGGATTTGATTTCATCGTGGTAATGTGGTGTGGCAACTTGAATCCATGAGAACATACGTCGGATTCTACGTTGTACAGGAATAAATGGGACCAATTACAGAATAAAAAACGCACTCATAGATTCCACCATAATTAACGAAACGGGAGCATTCCGGTAGAGAGATCAAAACAAAAGAGAAGCTATAGTTAATTACGTAAGCCTCTCTCAATTCCGGGAGCAACATATCAGTTAGTTACTCCCTATAGACATTGACAAGAACGTACTAAGTGAATTAATCTTTCTAGATACGAAAAAAGCAACGTAACCAAATGAACCACACGTTCAATTATTAAGGCAACTTGATATACGTAGCTGCTCAGCTCACAACATTCAGAATCTTATAAAACTAGTGCGAGTTACTAGTGGATTGAAAGGCAATCATATTCGTTACTATTTACAAAATAACATAGACTTATTAGCCTAAAGATCGACGTTAAAGTCCTGGAAAGAAATACTAAATCCGTTACGGCCGTCCCTGAAATTGACGCCTATTAAGGTAAGCATAAATGGCATATTGTGCATAAGTTTCCACTAGCAAGGTAGATCTAAGTAGACTTGGGAGATAACAGAGAATTGGATTAAATGTATATCGGAATCACGAAGTCCTTCAACAATGTCTTATAAACTAAGCAGTTACTGAAGCTAGAAAGCTTAGGAATATCCAATCACTAAGTGAGCAAAAGACTTTCTTAGTCCTCAACAAACAATACGAGCCAACCAAAAGGTTTTGTCCTAGAAAACTAGTACTTACGGGAGTTTTGAGAAGGTCGGTACAAGATATACTAATACCAATTGTCTATGCCAACGAACTACCACGTATCGTCAAATCCCAAATGATATCTTTATGTCGTTATCAAGATGCAGAGATAGGTAATTGAGGATGTATGGTTAACTAAACCATCGAAATTGACGTCAGTGTTTAAAAATATGGCATTAGGCACACAGACGCGACTAACTACAAAGCCAGAGTGGCATCCTCACATTCCAGCCCCAATTCATAACTCAGAGATAGTAATCTAAAGACCACTGAACATTTGTTCGATTGAAACCGAAAATTCAACGATAGGAGAGGCGTTAGGACTAGCCTACATCAATGCGCACAAAAATACACCAACACAGGAATAACAAAAATAGAAACAATGTGTACATATGGTGCGAGTTCCCATTGAGAAAGCAACATAGATATTAAGAAGGTAATACAGAGAACCATTAGGCGCATACTCTAGAAATGTACGGCATATTACAAAAGTTGCACCAATTTGCCCTACGTTAGTCGTTAAAAATAGGGGTTTAATAACAGTGTATTAAACACTAAGTGGCTTTGGACCTAATGAATTCTATTCTTGTATCGCGAAACGATCTAGACAGCTCAGATTATGACAGACTAGTTCAAAACAACAGACATAACCCGCATAGCATGTACGTTGTTCTCAAAGAAATCAACAGTGAGAACCTAATACCTCAGATACAGCAGGTGCATGTGCTTTTATCAATAAAAAAATGAGCTAAGTCAGCACTTGACATAACAGCGTGAAAAAAGGGTGACCTGACAATAAAGTCTAGAATTTGATAGAGCAGTATTTCCAATGTGTTCAGTACCTTAGCCTTGAAGCCAAAAACGCCGCCTGAAATGACCAATATCGTTAAAGCGAACTGATATACGCCTAGCGACTTCTAAGTGCTGATTTTTTGATGTTACCGGTTTACATTAAGATTTTCGGTAGTGTCTCATGGTGGCTATTTAGGTATTGGTTGTACTAGCACAAGGGAAGTAAGTGTTAAAAATAATACAAGCATTTTTAATTCCTCTTCCTTCTTTCCTCGATTCAATTACAAGTGGATTTTTAAAGTTAAATAACTTTGTTCATAAATATATTTGCATTAATTTTAAACGCTCAGTTTAGCTTTTTTCTCTCTTTTTTCCTTACTGGGTAGTCTCAATTCCAGATAATAGGGAAGTCAAAAGAGTCATAACTAGAAAAGTGAGAGAAGTGGTTACGGCAGTTAGAGAGTTGGAGGCTGTAGAACTGATAAATAACTATTAGGGCGTTAAAAACGTACTCAGAATTCCTTTCACAGTTTTATAGGTTAGTGGAGTGGAATGGTTGGTTAGGTGCAAGACGTCGCAGTGACCACGGGCCAATCAGCAGACATGTCACAGGGAACTTTCTGTAAAGTGATTGATTGAAAGTTATAACTATTATATGCTGAAATTATTTACAGAATTCACGCCGATTTACTGGTACAGTCATGGTGAATATAGCTGTATGATACCAACACAAATGATACGGGAAACAAAGGTGTTTAAAAATGAGAAATGTACAATTAGTATGATGTGGTTGATTTAAAGGGATTTACAATTCAGCTCAAACAATATTTGCATACTAACGCTTTTCCAGTGAAACCCTTTCAGGAATGCTTATGTAGCAGCAGAGACTGATCAATTTCAGCCCATTATGAATCAAAGGAAAAATCCAATCACATTATATTTGCGTTTCGTCAGAATTTAAGCTCACTACAAGGGGTAGTCGTAGGTCACATTTGGCTGGACTACTTGTTGCGGAGTCCGTAAGTAAGACAGATCTCTATGAAGTTCAAGTGAACAGAATGTGACCTTTTATCTAGGTTAACCTCAAGACCATTGTTTTTGGTTCATTTTCCAGGGTCTGACTGTCTTTCTATTATTCCCACATATCTGCATCATATATGATAGGTGTCCACAGTTCTGCGTCATTGGCGTAGGTAGGTACTACTAAACCAACCAATATTTACTTAAAGATCATTAATGAGGATAAAAAACAATATGACCAATTATTACTCCTTGTTACACCCAGGAAGACGATGACCTCCAGGTGAAAATAACTCTATTCACCCCAAAGCATAACTCTCTCTCTCTGAAAGGTAGTGCCTAAACTAGGAATGTAATTGGTTTGCAAACTGAAAAAGGGCTACTTTGTGGGGAAGATGTTGAGCGGCACCGAGTCGAATGCTTTAGCAAACTTCAGTAAGATGGTTTGTACAAGTGTGTTTACATACCGATACGCCTATCCAACAATCCCACGCTAGTAGCGCGTTAGTGAAGCGGGATCAACACTCTTAGAATCCGTGCTGAGTAGTCGTTGAATAGGTTACGCTTATCGACGTCACTTCCTATGTTGTTCGTTAAGTGGACATTCCAGTACATTAAACTGTAGCAGGTGCGGGGCTACTAGACTGAAAAAGCCTGAGTCCCTTTTACCACTGCCTTTAAAAATGAGGGGTGAAACTGGTTTCTACCTAACTTTGAGAAGTTGTCTGATACTTAGTGAGTCCTGTAAGAGGTCAGTGGCATGGTGACTGACGACTGAGGCTCAATCTGCTTGGATTTCAGGGTGTATGCTGTTACAACTTTCGATTAGGTCGGATCCACAAAGATATGTAACAAACTTTCACAACTGTGTTTGAGAACACTATTTCACTTATTCTAACTGTCTGTAATGTAAACATTTTGTTTCTATTATTGTTTCGCTTCCACTTGCCATATTCTTCCGTTTAGCTTAATTACTGTTATTATATTATCTCTTGTTATGGACTACAGTCAGTTAGTCGTGTACAGGATGTTCCTATTCACGACCACTATTCCCCTCGTTCTGTATTCATGTTCAATTTCCCTAATTGGTTTGCGGTGTGTTCTGATTTTATGTATATATAAAAGGATGCTTGAAATATAATAGGATTCGATTCGATTCTGTCTGGCTGACCTATTGGCTCGCATTCTTCTTATTTCGGCTTGGGACTAAGTGGGAACAGGGCAGGAGCGCAATTACCAGCCAGGCACAAGTAAATTGGCACTAGACCAACCCAATCACCCCCCCCCCCAATTCTCTCGCGTCATAACAAACTTGTGGGATTATTGGTTTTATGGGCAACTAGTTTACGTGGGACTAATCTAGAGGATATTACTGTATGGTCATATCCACCTTCCTGGTTTCAAGGGCAGGGTAATCCTGAGATATTTGCCTTTGTCTAGTTGGCTATCACAGTGAGCATTGAGGGCTTCGTCAGTCTCCTTACTGCCAAAAAGCTTACGAAAGTTTTGTGATTGTCCAGAATGCCTTATCTACATTGTTACTTTGTACTATAAACTGATATTAATTGCTTCAAATTGATCTTCAGCTTCTCTGCAAGGGCAAGTTGGTAACAAGTTTTCATGTGGAGAACTCTGAAATTGCACTCACTATACAAATTAAGATACAACCTATAGTCAGATGCTCAAAATGAGTTTCCTCCGCTGCTACTAGGCCCTTTTTTTCCTGCCAAGTGGCTTGTGCATCATCAGCGGAGTATTCCTCTTGCTAACTTCAAAAAGGGTTTACTCCACGTCGGGTTAATTTTCGTCTTTAAATAACCCCCTTAATGTTTAAAAACTCTGAGGTTTACTGGAAGTACTCTCTCATTAAATAAAAGTTAGTCCTGGAATGATCGAAACGTGGTGTGCAGCCGTTTTTGAATAGATTTCTACTGGTCATTGTGCCGTATGCGATGAGTTCATGGTGCATTGCAACCAGTAGTAGTGTGAATTTCGACAGTTCTTCATGAAAAAACTATCATTAGATAGTAGGTGGTTGAGTTTTGAGGGTCTGCTCTCTCAGCCTCATCGTATGTACCACTTGATTTATGATGGAACTCAGTTGTTGATTGGCGAGCCTTTTGTCGTATCTCTTTCAGCTGCTAATTCCAGCATCGCTGTGTTAAAGTCCTCAGTTATTAAGTTTATGTCGAATCTGACAATTCACAGTGAAGATATTGTTTGGGTTATCATATCGTTTTAACAGTGTCTGTTAGTGGGTGGATACTACGCTTCCTTCCCCCAATCAATTATCTAGATAATAATGCAGCATTTAATAATAATAATAATAATAATCTATTCTCAAGTATCATTTCTGTTCTGCTGTTTTTTTCTTTTTTTTCAGCTCTTAGAGGTTGTCTCATACTATGCAAAGCGTTGAACATCTGTCATAATGAAATCCCTCTATATGGTGATTTAAACCTACCCTGTTATTTTCCTGTATCTGCAAAGTCGTACAATGGTCATGTCTGTAATGGACGCTACACACATGCTAATTTAAAGCGCCTATTATTTCACTGCCTCTGTGTATCACAGTATAATAAGTTTGTGTAACAATTAAACCCCGTTACCGTTTGATATGGACTTGCTGATCTTGCCTGTAAAAATGGCTTTTTCATGATATCAGGTCATGAGGTGTGCAAGACGGAGTAGTTGTAAAACTCTGGTAGCAGTAATTTCTCCTAAGTGCGCTGAAAGCCACTCCTCATTGATGAAAGTCGAAAAAAGCGGTGATCATTCGAATTTCATTGGGTTTTTAATAAAACCATGAGTCACTACCATATACAAATGAAATGATCCGTCCTCCTGAGGTCTATTTGCTTGCTTTTAACCCCATGGTTTATTGCGTCTAACCTTAATCCAACAGAATTTTTTAACTGTTAGCTTCTAGAATGCCAGAAACACTCTTCCTGCCCCTCTGGCTGAGCAAAATTCCACCATGAGTCAAGAATTGTTTTCTTTTGAAGGATGAAGACTGTAATAAAGATAATAGAGTTACTAGAGTGGCGCTGACCCATCATGTAAAGTGTAGTAGTCTTGTCATTAGTGCTTGTGGAAGGTATTTCGGTGTAGACACTAAAACGTTTGAAAAGATCAAGGACAGGTTGAAGCAACTTAGATTGATTAGTTAGGAGTTTACTTGAAACCTTAAACATACGCCAAAACAATAAACACCAGGCATTCATTTACTTTCTTATTGTGCAATGGGATTATATTTCCTATTATCTTATATTGAATGTTGAAAAGTTTTGTCAGTTTGAATGATTAGCATCGTGCTTCCACTGTCTCTTGTTCACGACATAGAAATAAAAACATATTCACTAGTAATCTTGTTTCTTCTACCAATAGAACGGGACGTACCAAGACGTTAAATACTAACTATGCTTCTCACATTGGACGCTGCCAAAGACTGAGAGCGACATTGCACCGTCAAAATGTGTTCCTAAAATTGATTGGTTCATATGGACTCGAATAAAAAACTCTACTATTGATGAGATTCATTTTAGTTCGAAACTGTTAGATAGGACTAAACTGCAGAGCTAGAATAATGCGATTTAAGAGGCGATTTTCAGGGCGCAGTACAGCTAAATTAGGAAATACAATGCTATTAAAAGTTCTTGAAGAATTTGGATGAAAGCAGTAATATAACCGTATCCATGAAGCTAAAAATTGCCTTGAATAGGATATACTTCCTATCTAGTTGTATGCGAAATTCGTAAGTATCTACTTTGAAATGATACTACGGATTAGCATACTGATGAACGGTGTTGATCAAACATATGATAAATGTAAGCGTCGGCTGAAAAAATATCTGAGGACATATTTGTAGCAGCCACTGAAAATCCTGGACATAGAATTTCACTTGTATATTAATATCTTGGTATGCATGTCACAGTATGAATAAACAGTGAAATTTCATTTATCAGGGCTTCCGGATTTTCGTTTGTTTTGTCAGCTGAAATAAATAATATCGTACCATGTACAATATGCTACCTGAGAATACACTATTATATTAACTATTTTCTTTCTTTTATGTGTAAAACCCAGCAGAGTACCCAATCGTTGGTTGAGGGTAGTTACAGAGTTATGCAAGTTCATTTTATTTAAGTAGCCAGATAGATACCTAACCAAATCAAGGAATCAAGATCAATAGAACCCATAATCAAAAATGTCACTAATCCAAAGTCAAAGAAACAATTATTATGTAATCATGTGAATGAGTTTTCACGTAGTTATTTCTCTAATTCTAGAAACGAAAAACAACTGAATAGCCTCAAAATATATTTTTAAACGTAAATTAAATCCACCCATTGTGATATTTCCAAGCTAAGCTTATTATTATTTATAAAAGCTTATCCTTCATATTTGTCACGTTTTGCCAACTGATTAAAGCTGGCTCAGCGTCATATACCATGAGGGCCCTATGGAGTAAGTTCGGAAGCTCGGTGTAGCTAGAAAATATGCAAAATAGTTACTACACCCACATAAATAAAATAAATTTGTTATTTTTTTTTTTTATATTTTCTGCATGGTTTTTATATACTATTTTACAATTTAAAAAATAACTAAAAACATTTTTTTATTTGAGTGCTGTCAATATTTACACGTTATATAGTTAACCTGACCCACTAAATTCACTTTTTATAATACAAATACACATACTTAAAAATTTTGTATTTGGTTCCACAGGCCATTCCAGAAATGACGAGAAAACTCTGAAGAAAGGAACATATTTTGTAGAAACTTCAATGCATTGACACCAGTGTATACACAATTATTCGAAAGGTGCACAACGTCGTTAGCTATCAATGAAACGTTTACCAATGCCTAACGCACTCGGTCTTATTTATTAAACTGATTCGTCCAAATGTTCTCACCAACCCATTGGAAGGGATAACCAGCTGTAGCCGGTATATAATTCCCCATATAGTAAATCACACAAGCTTTCGATCTTAATGCTGACCATGTTTGCCTAAGTGGACAAGGTTAGTTGAAGGCACTAGGTCAAGTATAACCACAAGATCATGACACAATGTCAAGTAGGAAGCAACTTGTCCTAATTTCTAGTCAGCGTAAACGTTCATATCTTGTTAACGCTCTAGTCACCGTCAAACATACCTTTATCTCTGTCCGTTGTTGCTATTAAATTTGTTCTTATTTGTACATGTGGGTTAAATCGTTAGAAGCTAATCTGGTTATTCGATAAGTTTTACTAAGTCTCATACATAGTATTTAAAGACTGCTACTATAGCTCACCCCTACTAAACTTTCTTTACAAAACAGCAGCAAAGTCAAGTGATCTGCAACCTGTGTAATAATGATTTGATTGTAAATTTGTTTTAACGTTTCACTCTAAAAACATAACGTCTTTTCTGCGGAATTCGCTCTGTAAGGTCACCTATGGAAACTGTGCTTAAAGGTATGAATATTCCTTTACTTAAGCGCTTACTTGTAGGTGTTGTAGCGTACATTGATGTCAGATCATCATTTGGAAACCCTGCAATTGCTATTAGTAAAAGTCTTGAGTCATTGGGTGCTTGCGTTTCCCATTCTTTGAGTCAATTAGTTACACATGTGATATTTCGAAATGGATCTGATGTGGTTAGGAGCTGGGCAGTTAAAAGAAATATACCGATAGTATCTCCTGCATGGGTTAAGGCATCTAAGATGATGAAGGTAAGTTAATTGTATTCAGGTTACCGCACCTGTCTTGCAGGTTAAGGCTCCTGAGTCGACGTACACTGAAAAAGAGGATATGAGTGACGTCTCTGGAGTATTTGCAGAAGTAAATGGTGAAAAAAACCATGACAAACAAATGACAGGAAAAGCTGATCTAGTAGTTCTAGGTAATACCTACTTTTATGTCTCCCATTCGTATTTTCAGATATAGATAGGAATTGTTGCACTTAATTTCCCTTACTTGTAAGATGCGTAATGTCCAATTATGTAGCTCTCTAAATTTTCTACAAGATCGTCTTATGAATTATAATACTATGTTTTGTAAACGTAAATATCACCTTTACTAAGTACCTTAAACTGAAATCTGAGAAATGTTTGGTTCAATGTAGTTGAGTAATCTATCGATTAATTTAACAGTAGTATAAGCACAGGAAAGGCTTCTCAACCTACCTCACCAAACTCAGACAACTTGTTTTATCTCGAGACGAGGTCATATAAACTACAAACATTTTCTGACACCTATTACAACTGATATCGAAGGTCACTCTTAATATATGGTTCATGGCTTAGTGGACCAATCCATACCTAGTTACAGAGTCTCATTAAATAGAATTTGCTGTTCAAACTCCCGAGAGTTTCTGCTACCTTGATATGAAGTCAGGCTTGCCTTTTGTGAGGAGCCAGTCGGATTATACTGGCTGAAGTAATCATTCCTTAAGATTCTCTTGTTGCAAGCAGATAGTTTGAATGGCGATACAACAAACTAACAAGCTTAGGGTCTGATTGTAACGTCTTATTGTGAACTGCACAGAAGTGTGATAACAATAGGGTTTTTCCCCCAAACAGCTAGCATGATAGCAATACTGCCTACCCACAAAAAGGGTGGTGTTAAAAACGGTTGGCCCACTTCGCCTTACTCCATGGACTAACGTTTCTGGCACTAAGGCCTTAACATGTGCGTAACCCCCTACGTACAAAACTACTTGTGAAAAGGTCATGTGTGACTAGCCTCAAGCAGTTGTCTATGGTCACTGAGATCACATTCTCGATTAGTCAACACCATCTTCAATCTAGCTTTTTAAGGTCACTCAAGAGGAAGAACCCTTTCAAAATGTGAGCTACCAGGAATCGATAATCGCCCTCATACCTTTAAACAGTACTCGAAATCCATCCATTTGCAACTGACTATCTAAACTACTAGTAGTCTTTAACTTTTTAAATCCATTGGTTTCTCTAAAGTGAAGTTCTTATAGAATTTCCTTACATGACTTAAATGCGTTAGGCCTACTCATGTTCATTGTATTCAGAATCCTAATGATTTGTGGCGTTATTCAGTAAACCATATAATCAAATAAATTATTTATGTCTAAAATGAAATTATCGTCTTTTAAAATATTTCTAGATGGAAAATATGACGATCGACTACCGATTTTTAAGCCAATACGTGTAAGCCAAAAGTTTATTAGACCAAAAACGCCCCCTGAGATGCGGAACTTCCTACTTCGTCTTCAGGAACGTCAGAAAGTAAGTAATGAAGACCCTATTATTTGCGATGAGACTGTGATGAAGAATTCAGAAGAAAATATCGAATCTGGAGCACAGTGCCCAAGTGTTAAAGAGAACACTCAAGATTCCCGCCTAGAATCAGGTATATTTTAACGTCCTGCTTTATTATCGTGTTTATTCTCCATATTAGTGATACATACTGTTGTAAGTAAATTTTGAAATAAGGTCATACAGAATTTTTTATACATCATATTGGGTACTAAATCAAGTGGATTCAGGTCGTGTTGATATTACCATGTTCATCAATTTTTTTTTAAAAACTCCGTTCTGCTGATAGGTGTTAACAAACATTTAGCATACTCTGTATTCGCGCAATCGATATTTATCCTAAACTAGTACACAATTTGTACGTAGTTGCCGAATTACATTATTTAGCTCCCAGCTTGATATTTGCGCATATATTCCTTTAAAACGAAGTATTTGTTATTTCCGAAAAATTTGAGCTCTTTGTAGCTAAGTACATTTTAGTATTCTAACGCTACTTGTTTAAACTTACAGTTTACTAACACGTACTTTTAGTGATATAGTCATTTTCTATGGTTTTGATGCAGTGAAACGTTTATTTACAACCTGTTATCAAATAATAATTTTATATTCTACTAATCTCATAGTTTAGTATTTAAATTAAACAGTTCTCGATACCCTAAATTCGGAATGTTTGCTTCTTAAAATTGTGTTGTGGTCATTTAACAAAATTAATTAATAACTCTGCAAAATGATGTTAGTAATCTTATGTTCTCTATCCCTTCATTAGTTTAATAGGCAGTAAGTTGATCTCAGTATGTCACAGTCTATTTTATCCTAGTTCTGTATATTTGTCTTCACTTCATATAACATCCAAGAATTATGCGATTTATTCATAGTATCCGGGACCTTTATTTAAAGCTTCATTATTCCGTAGGGAGTACGTGGGCGATGTCTGTCGTAGGTCACTCTTTTTATCCATAATCTTATCATTTCATTAGAAGTTACTAAGTCACTAAACAGCGTAGCGCTTAGCAAATATCTGCATCTATTCGATTTATCATACTTCATCATCACAGCAGTATGAATACTAAATTAACATAAGTTGTGGAAACATCAGCTATTAGACATAAAGAATATGCTTCATTGAAGAAGTTACTTCGTAGAGTAATTGTATATAAAATTTCACGCTAAAAGTTTAGGGGAACCCAAAGGGTGGATGTATTTGCAAAATCGCCACAGATTCTCGGTCGCGTTATCAAGAGTTTCCCAGTATTAGTTGCGACAGCCGTTCGTACTCTAATTAGGTACTCTTTGCTTATCAATAAGCCGCACACTAACCGTCAGCAACCTCATATAATGATGAAGCGTTTTGGTTTGACCGACCTTAACTTTATTCCATTTTACTCTAACCCAAATGTTCATGAGTAGAGGTAATCGGTGGTTGGGCATACGTTAAACATATCCTAGCCAACGCAGTCAATGAAGATCCATCAACTGATTTACTATCTTTTCTTGGTATCCTGTGTCTACAACCATCAAACGTAACTCATTGGTCCCAGCAAATGCATGGAAAGATTCGAAGAAATTTTCTATCAGATATTAAGTAAAACTGCAAAATTATAAAACTTGATTTCTAAATAGTGAAGAAATTTCATCGGAGGCCAACCTATCAAGCTTCACTGGGTCCATAAATTGAGTGGAGCGGTAGATACGCTAATCTGCTATAAAATTTTTAACTTAAGCAAAATTGAGGAGGGCCGTCAATATTGATTTTCTGTTCACGTTGTTTAGAAATAGCTGAAGGCCAAATTAATCTCATCTGAACGTGTTCTACATGTTCCGAATGCCTTGTCAGTCAGATGTACAACTGTTTGTCTCCGCTCTTCTGATTTGAACTTTTTTATACGACTTACAAGGTTGTGTTGGATAAAAATTACTAGTTGACAATTGTCCAATGAGATGGGTACCAATCAGTTGAAGTAAAATCACAACATTACAACTTAGTCAACATTAAGGACAAACGTTATGTTATTCGCTGTTCATTGTTGATAAATTAACGTATGTGTCTCACTCTTCTATGGAGTCATTTTCAGCCTGAACAACTCAGTAGTAATGTCGCAGACTGCAAAGTTGAGTGACACTAGTTTTAGTCTCATAGAGAACATCAATTCCCTTTAGACTAGATATACTTTACTGACAAGTACTAGCTAGCATGGAATTCTGGTTCATGATTTCTTTCGAACGACTCTTAGCCGCTTCAATATTTTCAATTTAACTTATTTGTGCCTTTACTTACTTATAAATACCATCGAAATTTTAGGGGCGCTTTATGAGTTACCTATTGTCCGTTTATTTTGTATTCTACCTGCTTTTATTTATAGTTTTCTGTTTTTTTTACCTTATTAGTATTGATTAATCCCCCTATTACTTCTACACAAAATGCCATAAATCAACTAGAAGTTGTCGAATTTTGTCATTCTTTATCACCCATAATCAACAATAAACACCAAGGTACTGATATTATCATTGAGGATAGTATAATAAACGATTCTACAATTGAAAATGATCATGCAACCTAAATCAGAACAAAACAAATTCAAATGTCGTCTTATCAATCCTAATATAGAGTCACCAGTTGGAGAATTAATCATTCCACAAATTAAACATTCGTCACATGTATTCAATCAAATTAATAAATCACAAAAACGTAGAAGGAAGTCATCTATTATAAGTAATCGACATTCGTTTGGTACACCACTTACACCTGATGTTCTTCTGGACTTCGTTGCTTCTACACATTCATCAAAATCTTTTAACATAAGGAAACATGTTCAACCTGTAGATGGTAAATTACCAAGTAGTATTCAAAAACAGCAGCAACAGGTAGTACCAAAATTATTAATTCATAGAAAACCGTCAAAGTTATTGTCAGATTTACAAAAGTCACCAAGAATAGAAATATCATCTATGGAATCCATTCTCAAAGAGACCAATTATTGCGGTAATAATAACAATATTCCTAATGAAGTTGACTTGAAGTCTTCACCGTTTCACATGTAAAACAACACCAGTATGCAAACAGTCAAATAAACCTATCTGTAGACGTCAATCGAAAACTAAAGTGATTACTGAGAAAACAGAAAAGAATGGTCGGAAAACTAAACCTTTATTAGTATCGTCATCTATGCCTAATGAAAATACCAATTATTCAAATAATGTTTCAACTAAGCGCAAAAGAAAATCAACCCATGTATTGTTTAAAAAAACTAAGCAACCTATAACCATTCTTCCACCATCCAATGTGGATTTAGATGCAACAGTGAATGATCCTTATTTACAGAAATCGAAGTCAAACAGTAAACAACAAGCGAAACCAACTCAAACTTCAATAGGATCTAGTTCTATCCGGGGAAAAATACCTAATTCAACTAAAGAATTGTTACCGGATATTCATGGGAAACGAAAGTTAAATACTGACGATTTAGTGATTACATCATCTCTAAGGTACACCTAAACGTCTGTCTATGAGTCAAATAAAAGTGAGTTGTCTATTAAATACTCTAGATCAATCCTTATACAATTCTGTAGGACTTTTCATCATTTCGGTTCCACAGAACCTCTTAGAAAATTTTTAAGTGATATATTTTTGTCGACTTTGTAGAAATCTACAATCCACATCACACACCAACAATTCTTAGTTGGATGGTTTGTAGAGAATAATTTAACCTGAATACTACTTGCGTCATGAACTGACATCACCTGTAAAACCACTAACTATTAAATATCTATTTCGTTCTATTTGGAAACTTCTGAGTAGTGAGTATTCATTCCTAATGATATTGATTATCACGCTATATCGCTAATGCATTCATATCAAAGTACAGGCCATTAAATTTTCACTCAATATTTCTTGGTTCAGTCTCTTATAACGTTTCTAGTGATCATTGCTGATCATTCTCAAACTAAAAATTCCTGTTCAATATTCCTTGATTTTCAATTATCTTCGAGCCGAAAACTGCCTCTCGAAATTGGCATTAATGAGATACTGATGTCCCAGGATCGGCATAGTGTGAAGCTGCTCAAATCACTACATTCAGTCATTAAATATTCATGTTTAATATTACGTTTTAAACGTTCAAAATTATCGTACATTTAAGGTTTCATTTGCATTTTGAATTTCACGACTACTTACATAGAAATCAACTACACAGATACTATAGGACAAATGCCTTCATTTGTCCAAATGTTTCGCAAATACATTTCTTCAGTGTTTTAGGATTTAGCTTTAAATATCACGAGCTTTTTCTGGTCATAGGCTTATGTAAAGATATCTGTGTAATTGTTAATTATTTCACGGCTTATTTTACCAATATTTAGCAGGTGCACAGAATTCAGTGTTTAGTTATTTCTTTCATAGTTGGGATTTGTTTTGGCTTGGTTTCCCTTGTGAAATATCTAATTGCTTTACAGCATTATCGTCATGTTTTTTTCTCGTCCATTCTACTGAGTTTATTTTATGTGTTTATTTAAATAAACAATATTGTTGCGAATGCATACAAAAGTAGGCACCACACAATTTAAATAATAATATTGAATATAAATAAAGAAAAGGGAATGCAATTATAGTTAAAGAGGTAAAATCTAACGAGAGAACAAGAAAATTATTAGGAGGTACATTTCGTAGGGAAAATGCAATCAAGAATGACTTCATTCGGACTAGAATTCCTCTCGTTTCAAGGGGAATGTAAATGAAAACTTCAGCAGGATCACCACTGGTTTCGATACGAAGCCATATTTTAGGTAATTCTTCAAGCCACTGAGTCTTACCATCTCTAGGACTCCAACTAGAGAGTCGTGATGGGTCATTATATACCAATTCTATACAGCTTTCTTTCGTATCACGGTACTGTGTCTTAATGAGGATGTATCTGCTAATCCTTGTGTACCTAAAATATCAGTTGTACGAAGAGAATAATGTGAAAATTATCAAGTCAAAAGTTTCTTTATGTGATCTGACCAGTAAGTACACAAACTTTGGGGGCAAGTTCTAAAGTTTGACGATTAAAAAATAATCAACTACTGACCTTTTTCAAGGATTTTGAGCTACCAATTCGTTGATACATTGGCCCATACAAAATCCATTTCAATATCCATAACAAGTCGCATAATAAGGAAGTTGTGTATAACAGACAGTGTGGTCTGCAGTCATTGTAGATCAGCAAATATGCATTGTGTTTATTTCTTGCCTTGTTTTTGCATGAATCTATGATGTCAGTTAATCGAATGTACACAATCTTGTAACTATTCTATGCTTCTGACTGGCTTATTATACGTCAGATAAAGGTAAAAGATGAGACATGCAGAGCTAGATGACGTAACATTGAGTCATTCAAGCTTGGAAGTATGTTTTCACTGCATTCAAAGTATTGACTTAATTTAATTATTGGTGTAATATGAACTTTGTCATTACAGCTTTACCCATGCTGTGGATTTTTCATCAACTGACTTTCCTTTGCAGTTAAATGTGTCTTATCATGTATATATATCACTAAGTTATATTTTTTCATTTATTTAGCCTATCAGTAAACGAAATAGTTTAGAAGAGTTTCGGACTACACCACTTTCACAACGCAAAGGTAATCTAATGTAAATAATAATTAACTATTCACTAGACTAATATAACTTCATAACGGAGTGTGTATTTATGATATCGGCTTCAAACCACTCTATTATTATAATAGTGTCTCAAATCATTGTAGTGGGACCAGGCTCCGAATCGATGGCACAGTCGTTAAACATAGAACGCTTTAAAGCAAACAAGTAACATTTTCATGTCTTTTTTGGTGATAAATTAATAGATTAGTGTTGAAACACTCGATTTCTAGCCATTACATTGCTGATTCTGACGTTACCTACTCAAATCTAAGCACTGAAATAGGACCACTACTAGTCTTCACATCTATAGCTAGGTTTCTGTTAAACTGCGTTTTCTAAACTGAGTGGACGAATCGCAGAGCTTTTGTCATCATTCTGAAGGACTTCATCAGAGCAAACTTTTTACAGAAGTGAGCTATGAGAATTTTTCCACAGATAACTATCGGCTTGTCCCGTCAATCCTGAATTTGTCCGAGCAAGCTACTAGTCACTTGCAGAGAAATTTTTATTACTCACTTCTATAAGAAGTTTACTCCTATGAAGTCATGTAGATTAACAGTAGAAGATCTACATTTAAACCATCCAATTCTGAGAACTCAATTCAACCCACACCATCTTCCTGAGATACAAACTTTCTTATCATCTCAAAGTTAGACTTAATACCAAATTATACATAAACCTGTCATTTTGTTAGTAAGTCATATTTTCTAGTAACTGTATGTCGTTATTTTTCCTTATTTTTAAGCCGAAACTATATCACTGTGTGTTATCATTCATAATACTCAGATTATTGTACAGTACAGTATATATTGCTAGCATATTAAAATTTGTAATTCATAATTAATGTAGTGGTATATAAGGTAATATAAATGCTTGAGAAATAAACATTGTCACCTATATTTTAATTGAAATAAGAAATATCAAGTATTCTTATCAAATTCATAAACTGTCTATGATTTGTCGTTTTCTGTTGCTTTCCTGATCATTTTTCCCCTTAGAACAAAACTGTTATAGTTATCTAAAAAGTTGTACTACTATTACACAGTATTATTGTTTTCGCCAATTTTCACTATGATTGAGAATTTTGATTACTTTTACCATTTTCTGCCACTGGTAGCCTAATTAAAGGCTTTTTTTACTTGAACACAATTGACCGAGTTAATGTGTATGGCGAAATATTATCTGAACTTGCGATCTCATATGTTGTAGGTCAAGACTGTTTCCCTATATCCATTTTTGTTTCATCATTGACTTACAGCTTGAAACAGTGCTCTCATCATGTGAAGTAAGAAATATGGACCATTAGATTTCAACTCAATAGTCTGGAAGTAACGCAGCGATCATAAATGTTCTTTATTCAATTTTATGACGCGCTCGTGGATATACATTGCTGAGGAAGTCCAAACTAAGGCGATTAAACATCTTAGTGCTGTATGATTTTGAATGATTATTTACCTGATGACAGTTTGTGGGGTAAACTGTTAATAAGTGCATTATTTCCTGCAATCATCTCGAATCATCCAAAGAATGATTTTTCACAATCGTTATTGTAAACGTTTACATTGCAGACATACCGTAAAATTAAACGCTACGGAACTTGCATCCTGAATGGCTTATTCTCAAAGACGGTGACTAAAATAGTATAAATAGCCTGCAGTTTAGAATTACCGTCGTTGATTAGGTAGGGAATAAACCTAATTAGTTGAGGTGGTGGGGATCAAATTTTTGTAATCATAGTGCAAATGTAGTTGAAACGTATTTACATCAGATCCACTCGATTTGATGTTTGAGTTTGTGTAGTTGGAGCTAGATTTTAACAAAATCCTTTTTTTTTGCAGTAAGCTAACCTTTACTTTCATTTGGTTTACTGAGTTATCATTAGTGATTACTGAAGAACTAAGCAATTGCTACTAGTCGATAATACTACAGTTTCACTGATCGTTTTGTGTGTTAATTGATATGCAGAGATTATTTTAATATAATAATAAACGCTTGATGAATTATACTTCAGGTGGAGAATTGAATGACAGAGTGTTATCACGATACATTCCTGATTAAAACATGTTCAAAACATGCTTGCTAAGCTGTATAACTCATTTTTCACCAATCAGTACCAACAAACAATCGAGCTGATAGGTCATTCTTATGTGGATTTTATATAAACCCTAATGTATTTGTTTACTCTGGACTCTGCTATTTCTATTTCGAATATATTTTTCTACATGTTACAACAACCTCAGTCTATGGGGACTTACGGCTTCATCAACTGACTTATCATCTTTCTCTATTATCCTGTATCTTACCTTAGCTATTCAATTTACAGCTTTTCTAAAATGAAACATGTTCTGTCCCTTAATAATTGGATACGTACAGGTATGCTATTAGACTACTCGATGTTCTAACAGTACATTAACATATAATTGAATACCATATACGTCTTAAGTAACTTGTCTCGTGATAAACACTAAAATTCTTATCACTAATGATGAATTCCTTCTTTAAATACCTACCATACCATTTTACATCTTTACTATTTTTTAGGTGCTAATTTTTAGTAACTTTTAATTTACATACACTATGATAGTTGAATTTGTAAATTAATCAATATTTTACATTACTCTCTAGGCATATCGATACGATCTCCATTGGCTTCAGAAATAGGTGCAACAAGAATCAGCATAGTATTCAGTGGAACTCAGTCAGAGTACGTTTTAATTTTACAGTTAATTGGATTAGTGTTTTTTTTTTAATTTTATCTTCTAATTTAGAATGAAGACTATCCACTGTCAGCTTTTTGCAATTACTCCATGGTTAGATACATATTCAATTGACTACATAGTTTGATTCATATTAGTGGGTTGACTTTAGATGGTGATTATGCAAAGTACTCGTTAAATTCCCTAAAATCTACTTTTTATTTGAATTACATATCACTTTCCATTTATAAAAATATTGTGTATGAACCCCTTTAGATAAGTTATCGTTAACTAGTCTTAAATTTAATCTTCATTTAGGCTAAAAGGTTTTTCTGGTTAGCATTGTTTTAGCAACCTTCTGTGTCACATAACAAATCAACTTCCATCCTAGGAGAAAACTATTAAAAGACTCTGGAGGTGGATAGGACATATATTGAGGAAACTATCAAACTGTGTCACATGACAAGCACTAACTTGGAATTCCGAAGACCAAAGGAAAGGAGGAAGACCCAAGAACACATTTCTCTGTGAATTGGAGACAGACGAGAAAAAAATGAGCAGCACTTAGGAAGAGCTGAAGTGGAAAGCCCAGAACATAGTTGGTTGGAAAATACTGGTCGGTGGCCTATGCTTCCACATGGGGTAACAGGCATTAGTTTATTGATTCCTTCATTTAGGCTGGATTTGAAGAAGTCGTACTTTATTTGAGGATATATCTAATAATAGTCAATTATAATTCGTAGTATTAGCCAAAGTGATAGTCTTCTGGTTGCATTATATTAATACAAGTGTCTTATTTTTTTTTGCTTTTATGCTAGCACGTAAAATGTTTTTCTAAATTTAGTAAGCTATCTAATTAGTATTTTCATAGGAGTCTATTTAATTAGAAATCATTATTTTAGACTATTGATAAGTGGAATAAAAATATTTTGCTTTAGATCTTCATTTGTCTTATTACGTCATCTGGAAAATTGTTCTGGACAGTTTTTCCTAATTTTAGACCACTCAGGACAAATCAATCAGTTCTTGTTATCTGTTATTTTACATTAGTTAGAAGTAGGTTACATTTTCGTTAAGTAGTAGTTTCGCTCGTTCATCTGATGTTACTGCGACTCAATAAGACATTTATTAGTAATCGTATTTATTTTACATTCGTATGTTATCAATACAAATCTTCTGAGATGTCAAGTGCCTGTAAGTAGTTATCAAGAGACCATAGACCCAGGTTCCGTACTAGTCAGCACTTGTCATGAGAGCGTTTCTGGGATTTATAGGTAACTGATGCTTTCTGTAAGATTTAAACCTAGATAACTCAGCTTCACAGTCGTAGATATTGTCGTCTGTTGTTATCATCGTATCAAATCGCTCAATCATATCACATTTGTTCCTAGCAACACTTTATTTATGGTTGGATGTAGTGTTAGTAAAATCAGTGTCACCGCTTTTAATATCGGAGAATTTTGGTAGATGTCGATATTTTCTCAGTGGCTATCAGACACTAATTTCAACATTGTATGTGTTGAGCGAACCCATCAATTGTCATAGATTGGACTATTTTAAGTCTTAAGTGGTACATTGAGAGCTTTCGTAGGATTATTGTTAAGTAGAGCAGTTGCTTAGTGATCCAATCACTTGGTTTCCGATTGGTAGGTCATAAGTAGGTCAACCTCGCTCCTCCTACTTCTATTTAAGCAGCTGTATAGCATCTTTAACCTCTACACATAAATTTGTACTTCGTACACAGGTATATCAATCATATGAGTCGAATTTACTAGTTGAATGTTTTGTTCTTTGTTATTTCTATTTTACAGAGAAGAACAAGTTTTAATCGCATTATTAAAATCAAGCAATTTAATTGGTTATGATATAAGTTAAACTTCCATCTACATCGTTGCATTCTCAGTTAAAAAAACTGAAATCTAAACTTGGTACATCTAATCGTTCTTGTGGCTTATCACAATTTACACATTTAGTCACTGAGTCCCCATGTCGAAGAACATTGAAATTATTTCATGCTTTAATTCTTGGTGTACATATTGTTTCCACAGACTGGGTACGCCAGTCAGTAGCTTATAATATGTGGTTATCTGAATTGGAATTTAAAGTGAGTTTCTATGTAGTAGTTAAAGTTATTTCATTTAGTGTTTCTTAATCGTTAAATATATATGTCTGTACTAGGCCTTGAGTGGTGACACTAGTATAGATGGAGTGTTAACCTTGGATGAAATGATCAAAACTAGAGTAGCCAAACTAAAACGTGACATCATTCCATCAAGTTGTTGACTGGAGATCTGAGCCGCGTTAGTAAGTTTGGACTACGTGGTTAAGGTCCGCGCTATGGTTACGATCAGTGATTAAAGTCTGGGTGATATGGATCATGATCATTCACAGTGACTCAAGTGCATTCATTCTTTATTTTCCCTCTAGGAGTTTGAGTTCCACTATTCTTTTATACGTATTACCTTTTCATTCTTCTTTATTGAACCATACTATGGTATTCATTTTTTAACCTGATCTTGTGCTATTGTGGTGATTTGTTAAGATGAAATCAATTTGACCTCCAACTATCTACAATTCCCAAAAAAATCCTGAATAGAAAGTCAATATTAACCACCCTCTCCAATGTTGTCTCAGTTAACAATTCTATTGTTATTCTGAAACGAGGGAAAGAGCCGGGATCGTATAGACAAATTTCAGATTTTTAAGCGTGATTATCTAAGCTTAGCAGTTAGAATGACAAATATATATCCTACCTAATGTCTGGAAGGTGGAACGGAATCCTATCTGACAAGTCTTGATTGGCGATCGTCTCAATTTATGAGGGAGGAAAAAATGTCTTATTGTGATGATCACAGAGTAATTAGTTCGGGTAACACAGTGTCTAAAATATTAACTTTGATAATTATCGGATGCCCTAACTAATGACTCGTGAATCACAAACCTGTGAAAACCAGGTTGGTTTCAGAGCTAGTTGTGATTGCATCGGCTAAATATTCACCTATCACACTATATTTTAGAACATAGACATATTTATAGTTGGTGGTAGCTTTTCTTGATTCGAAAGTAGAGTTCATCTCCGTACATTGAAAGGTTTCATGGTAGTATTTATTATCAAATGGTGTACACATTGAGTACATAAATCTTATGACGACTGTTTACTCAGACACGATTGGTCGAGTCAGAGCTTATGGCGAATTGTCATTTGAACTTGTAGCCTCAAATGATGTCTATCAAGGTTATTAATTATACCCTTTTTTTGTTTAGTTTCACTATTGACTTAGTTCTAGAAACAACGCTCCTTATCTAAATTGTCACAAATTAATTCCGTACAGGGTGGACTTATTGACTTGTAATATGCAGATGATATAATTCTAGTTAGTGAATATGCTAACAATATGACGAACTTTTTGATATTATTGAGCACCAAGTTAAGCGTGTTTCAAGATGTGTTTCTGTGTCCTCTAAATGCAAATTGTTGTTTCAAAGCCGGTTCACGTCAGCTTCTGAACTAAAGTAAGGAATGAGTAAACTCTTGACGACACGACTGATAATTGATGGCGATTTAGCAGATACGTTTTCTCTTTAATCTAGAGCTTTGTTATTTTTTTAACTTTATTCTTATGAATTTATTCTACTTCATTTTCTTCGTGGCCTGTATTATTCTACTTCTACTACTACTGTTGTTTGTACTTCTGTGGTGGATACTACATATAAGTCATCAACCACCATCAACTACTTGTAACCGCTCAAGAGCAAGCAAAATCACTTAGCAAAGGTCGTTGGTCTCCAAACTCCGCTATTACAAGAGAAATTGTTTGGTCATTTGAAGACACTTGTAATTTTTTTGAGAAGTACAAAAACCAGCCGCTTAAAGCTGTTGTCGAAAGCGTCCGAGATGGATGTTCTGTGCAAGTCTTCATTCTACCGGAGTCTCTCAGGGAAAAACCGAATACATTTGTATACCTCACTATTACAATGACAGACATTAAATCGCCATCGACCCGTTACGAAAACGGAAAAATGGTCGCAGAGCCATGGGGTCTCGATGCACAATTCTTTACTGAATCCAGATTGCTTCAGAGAGATGTTACCGTATAGTTGGAGTCCATATTTAGTCAGAATTTCGTTGGAAGCATACTCCGTCCAAATGGAAATATAGCTGAATCGCTGTTGCGTCAAGGTCTTGCGCGCTGTATTGATTGGAACCTCAACTTAGTAAGCGTTCCAGGCGCTGCTGAAGCATACAAAGCAGCTGAAAGATTTGCAAAGGAAAAGCGATTACGTCTGTTTGAGAACTACCAACCTACGCAAGCAATGGAAGTACATGTGGACAGTGTTAAAACAATCATCCCTGGGAAAGTTTTCAATGGGTTTATATGTGAAGTTGGCAACGGTGACAATGTTTCAATCAAATGCTCAGATGGTGTTCATAAGTGTTATGTTGCTTGAAAATTGGTGGTGAAGTGAACGAATGCCAGATGAGGTGTGCCTAGTCGATGAATGCGCGTCTGCCCTATGTCCACTGAGTCCTAAGCCAAAATAAGAAGGAACACAAGCCAACCAGACAACACTAGTGAACTGCGAATCTATTTTCATAAATACATCGATTTTTATATCAATTAACTTACAGTGATATTCAACAAGTGGAATCATCAACATTTAATTAATACAATGAAATACTGTCAAACTGTACTCAGGAGTAGGATTCACATTGAAATCAAATTAATGTGAATGAAAGTTTACAAATGAAGCTTACAAAAATTCAATACAACTTCTTTCGTTTAATTAAATCAATCATTGTATCTTTAGGGATTAGGAATCCCTAACAATAAGCTTTTCCCTATCCAGCATAAGAGCTCCTCGACCCCAAATTGGCAATAAAGAAGAAGAAACTACTGTTCAACGTGGCCGCATTCGTCCGCTTTACGACATACCGTATATGTTTGAAGCCCGAGAAGTCCTTCGCCTGTTTATTGGGAAACACGTAACTGCCCAAGTTGATTACATCCAACCGAAGACATCTAATACTGCTGACGAACGTGTCTGTGCTACAGTTAGAGCCGATGATGTTAACCTAGCACTGCTCTTAGTTTCAAAAGGTTTGGGCTCTGTTATTCGTTACCGAAACTCCAGTGATCCTCGTACTGTATATTACAACGAGCTTCTTGCTACAGAGGAAGATGCTCAGTCTAAGGGATTCGGAATGTATTGCAAACAAGATCCGCCAATTCATCGTGTTACAGACCTCACAGGAAATGTGGCTAAATCTAGACAATTTTTGTCTTTCCTACAACGTGCTGAAAGATTGGATGGTGTTGTTGAGTTTGTATTTAGCGCAAGTAGATACCGTATTTACATACCTCAAGATACCTGCATTATCACATTGCTACTTGCAGGTATTCAATGTCCACGCCGAGGAAGAATTTGTCCAGATGGTGTTGCTCTGCCTGATATGCCATTCAGTAATGAAGCCTATACATTTACAAAAGAATTGTGCATGCAACGTAACGTAGAAGTTAGGGTTGAAACAATCGACAGAGTAGGTAATTTCGTTGGTGGTTTACAGTAAGACAGAGAGAGACCACGCAAGACATCTAGAAGCAGTACTCAAACGAATCGAGGAATTTGGGCTTGCGCATCAATAAGAAGAAGTCACAGATAGCCAAATGTAATGTCACACTGCTGGGGTATAAAGTAGGAGATGGTGAAATGAAGCCATTACCCGAGAAAATTTTGACTATCAAGAACATAACGGCACCCACTTCGAAAAGGAAACTCAGGCAGTTTATAGGAAGAGCAGCATTCTATAGCCGCTTTATACAGAACTTCAATGAGGTCGCTGCACCACTGTATAAACTACTAAGCAGCGAAAAATTTATATGGACAGAGGAGGCTCAGAAAACCTTTGATCGGATCAAGCAGCTATTAAACGCAAAGCAGATGACATTGAGACTTCCGGTCCGTGGAAAACAGTTCACAGTGGCCACAGATGCCAGTGATTTTGGCCTTGGTGCAGTACTTCGGCAGGATGACGGCGTAGTGGAATATGCCAGCCGCGTTTTAACGCCAACGGAACAAAAGTACTCGACCATCGAGAAAGAGTGTCTAGCGATCGTTTGGGCAGTAGATAAGTGGAGACCGTATCTGCTAGGCCAGCCATTTCACATTGAGACCGACCACAAGCCACTACAGTGGTTGAAGACGGCAAGAGACCCCCGAGGAAAATTGTCACGATAGACACTGCACCTGCAAGAATATGATTTCACGATTGGTCACATACCAAGAAGTCGAAACGTAGTAGCTGACTACCTGTCAAGACCATGTGAGGACGCTAGCTTACCGGAAGTAGCCTGTGGAGTCAACAAAGTGCGAACAGACCTAGAAAGACTACTTCGTTGCCAGAAAGCCAATCCAACGCTTAGGACGGTGAGACGAGTGTTAACTGAAGCAGTGGATGACGAATCAATACACTTTAGCAGAGAGGTAAAGACGTTGTTAAGCCAAAAAGACAGATTAAGATTAAATGCAGCTGGAGTGTTAACATGGAAAGACAACGATGGAAGCTGGATAGCTGTCATTCCAAAGCCATTACGATGTGAACTAATCAGCGAATGCCACCAACTAGCACACACAGGCGTCGCAAGAACCACTGACCTCCTGAGACAGAGTGCCTACTGGCCAGGAATGCAAGAAGACGTGATGAGATACGTCCTCGCCTGCCCTTAATGTCAGTTAATGAAAGGGGATAAATGCATACGCACTTCGTTACAGCCCATCCCCGTAACGACAGTAGGCGATCTGTGGTCAGTGGACGTAATGGGTCCATTTCCTCAGGCATCGAGCGGTAACCAGTACGCGTTGGATAGAGGCTGTGGCGATTCCTGATCAACGAGGGAAGACAGTGACCGAAGCAGTGATGCGGCACATCGTGGCCGACCACGGCGTCCCGAGAATGATATTGACCGACCAGGGTTCATGTTTTGAGAGCGAGGAGTTCACATCTCGCCTTGGGTAGTTAGGTATCAAAAGAGTCAGAACAACACCGTATCATCCGCAGACCAACGGACTAACGGAACGAAATAATCACACTCTAAAAGAGTGGTCGGCAGCAAAGGGGGGGTAACTGGGAGACGGAATTACCGATGATATTATTAGCACATCGAGCCTCGAATCAAGGAACAACAAAAAAGTCGTCATTTCAGTTGATGTACGGAAGGAGACCACGACTGCCTCAGCCACAAAAGTGGAATGATAGGAAATGGAAGGAAGAGCGGAAACAAGCGGTGGAAAACATACAACGGAAACAGGAAATGGACGTTAAACGATCAGAACAGCATCAGGGGAATCAGCTGAGACACTTTTCAGTGGGAGATCTGGTGAAGTGTAGAGGACTGGAGAAGCATAACGGGTAGTGGACTAGGCTCGAAGAAAGTACTCCCCAAATGGGAGGGCCCGTATACAGTGGACCGGTATACACCATCAAGAAGGACAACATAGAGAAGCGTGTAAACATAAGTCAATTGCAAAGATGGATGTGTTGGAATGATGGGGCAAATACGCAGAAACAAACAGCGACCACAGAGGCAAGAAGGTCGGCGCGCATACGAGCACAGCAGTTAAATGGAGGGGCGAGTGTGGTGGATACTACATATAAGTAATCAATAAGTAGTAGGTAGCAGAGCGTCAAAGGAAATTGGGAAGAATCAGTAAACAGCAGACGAGACTAGTTGCGAGATGGCAAGAAGTGAAGCATGATTAAAATATAGAGTACAATCGAGAACAACCAAGAGAAGCAGGCTGATAAACGATACAGTCCAGACAACGCGGAGGATGTGCAAATTGATGCTTGGAAGTAATGTATGTAATATTTTATAACCTACTCTGTTTTCGCCAAATAAACATTGCTTACCCAATTGGTCTTTTCACACTTCTACTACTCGAATATTCCTATTGGTGTATTTATGGATAGTTACGATGTATACTCCCGGACATATTTGCGAGGTTCTTTGTTTTGTTTCACTGAGTGACTGTCAACCATTACTAAACTACTTACATTATTACTAATCCCTGTCTATGCATATGTTTTATTAGATTGAATGCAAATAAGACATGTTGCTTACTTCATTGACTGGCTGTAATTAAACAAACATTATCAAAACTGGAAGCACTGAATATCATCTCTGTCTCGATATGTTATTTCTCAACAGTACACAAGAATAAAATAAATCATTATTAGGTTTCTGAAAAAACCCTACTAGTATAGGCTTGTCAATTAACAATTAGCAGTTAACATTTCTAGTGTTTGTTGATTCGCAATGTTGCCTGACCTTCATTTATTACTATTGATTATAGGTTTTATATACCGTATATGTTAGTAGCATACTTTTCGCAGCTCTTTATCTAAATTTAGTCATCAGGAGTTACGTGAATTAGGTCAATAAAATATCTCAGGATTGTAATTCAAATAATGTATTATTTGTTTCATTCTTTGTGAAATATTTATGTATTTAGCCTCCTGGATTACCCCGTTTGTCACGTATGCAAAAAATGAACACATTTTTCTCTAATGTTGGTATCATTTATGTTGGTCCCGATACAAAACCACCACGTCAAGATCTTGTTGATTTGTTAAATTTAGGCGGTGCTGTAGTAAGTGTATAGTGCTTTTTTCTGCTTACATGATGCTTTCTTTTCTATTATATTTATATTGGCTGATTTGTGGGACAATAGTCTTGTTTTTAACAGTGATTCATCCTTCAAGAAACGGCATATTTTAAGTGTTATTTCACACTACTAGTTAGTAGTCAGAATGTATGTTAGTAAGGTTTTTGTTTCCCGGTAGGTCAAAAATCATAATAATAACATGAACTTTCTGTCGTACTTTACCATTCGATTTCCAGTTATTAGCGATTATTTGCAGTGAGTACTGGATAGATAAATAAATAATCTTGGTTCATTAAGATATTTTTAGGGAGTTTAACTGTTTTGCTTTACTCGTCTTCGACGACAGTTCCCTTTGTCTTTCTCGATGCGCTGATATAATTTATAGCTGCCTGAGTTAATACACATCTATACCAGATCTTAGATTGTCAGTGATTTATTCAGATTAAATTACAGTCATAATACGATTTTTACAGATGAATACTTTACATCGTCTTCCAACTAGTATTACATATTATTTTTTTCTCTATTTTAGCTTACCAATAAGAAAACACAAGCTGCAATTCTTGTAGGTTGTATTATGTTGAATAAAACATGTATCAAACCGAGTTGGATTTTAGGTAGGCAATTTACACTTACTATGCTTGTTTATTCATTATCATAATATAATATTTAAATGTAGACCTCATTAAGAACTGACTTCGTTTGACAAATCATTAAACTATAGCTATTTCACTTTAGTTTAAAACCGATTACCGGTGTTTACCTGGTGATTATGGCAAGTCCAATGCATATCTGTATAAATACGTATAGAATTTCTACTTTACTGCTATCGGTTAAACTTGTAATAAAGAAAAAATTCTGCTTTCTTTGCTTTTTAAGTGGGGGGGGGGCACAAGTTTGGATAAAACTATTTTATGCTTTATTTCGGATTGATTAGTTTAAACGCCTTTTTTTACTTCAGTAATGATGTGCATTTTTCATAGTTTATTTAACAAGTACATAAGAGATGAATAGAATGGGTAAAGCTATTTGTATTAGTACACTTGTACACTTTAACTCAGATAACAACGACTTTAGGCTGTGACTTTAGCAAAAGTATTACTTAGAATAAGCTTGTATCTTCCGGTTGATTTGTAATGGACTGAAACTGGTTAACCTCTGTTGCCAAATTTACATTCTGAGTGGATTCCCTCGATATGGCGATAGCATAGTGTGAACATCAACATTAGGATGCAGGCACATCCAACCGATATGTCCCAAATAGGAAGAAACGCGCTTCCTGGATTCTACTTGTCAGTCACATGCCAACTTAACTATTACAAAAGTATTATTCATTTCCATCGAAAGTATAATCAATCACCTATCATTCAGTCTAAGTTTCAATCTATCGATAATTTCAATACTCTACATTCTCATAATACCATAAACTTTTCTCTGCTTTTTTTTTTCTTGTTGTTGTTTAAATACAGATTCAATATTTCATGCTAAATTATTGCCAATAACAGATTATCAAATATAAACTTGAAAATATATCTTAATTGATACCTTTAAACATTAATCTGGTTAGTGTTTTTTTAGCATGCTTGTGTTTTACGGGATAGGCGTGCTAACCCTATGCCCAACCTTCCTCCTTTACCCGGGCTTCGGGATCGGCAACAACCCTAGAAGAGCTGCAGGAGGAGTTACCTTTAAACATGCACTAACATAATTATCTCTTGTTTTTTCAGTTGTTGTTTTTTTATTTTATTTTTTTCCTTATTGTACCTACAACTTATGATGATTATTTTTTTCTTTAAAATTTGTAAATATCATTTTCATTTGTATGCTTTTTTTTGAATTTTTTTTCTTCTTTATTCAATGTTCAATAAATTACTTAATACGTAAATTAGTTAATTTTGTTTTACTGATGTTGATAACATGTTGTGTTTTTTTAAAAATCATGATTGAATACAATTATAGTATTTACTGTTTAAAGTAATTAATATGAAAGCCATTGATAGTTGACCAATCAATTAGTATATTGATGAACTTTGTAAACATATGTTATATCTAACTGTAGCTTCTGCTTTGATATATGAGTCGATCTACCTGTCATGATAGCTCATTCAGGTTATATTAGTGGGAATACCTGATCCTTTATGTTTTATTATGATAAGTAGGTCGATTGGAAGACAGTAAGATTAAATTCAGGGTGAATTAGAACTGGGATGCGATTTTAGTAAGATGTTTTTGTTATACAATGCATATTTTCAACGACATTGACTTCCCCACAACGGAAGGAGGTTGTTAGGAAGGATCGGTTGCTAGAAATATGATGCCTAATCTTGACCCGAGAATTTTCTCTGGGAGAAAATCAAAAGTATATATCTTTTACATCATAAACTTACCCTCAAAAAGGCCATATATGACGAGCTTCAATCATTTAGGCCTCTGTAGACACCCTTCCAGGTCAATAATGCCTGTTACTTATCCAGTTTCTTTTTCTCTCACTTTGGACACATTCGATTTAAATTTCAATTAGCACAATCTTCTTTCAAAAGGTTGTCTATTTGAAAAACCTAATTACTGTAGAAGTTTGTATATTAAGTCTAATGACGATCTACTCATACCATGTTTACCAATAGTAGGCTGATAAGTTGCAGTCCTAATAATGAGAGGACTTAAACTACATTCATTATACCCATACAGTCTGTCGAAAGTTGCAAGTTATTGTCCTACATGATTCTAGTGAATCAATCGCTCATCATCAAGTGATCATTCAGGAGCAGGATGCACTTAAGTAGACAAACAAGTCATGTAATGTCTTCGATTAACTCAAAGGTATGCAGGTGTAAATAAGTAACAGTAATTGTTCCATTCATCTCATAAACGTCACGTGCTCATCGGTTGGAATATTTCGACAGTATGAATTTAGATGCTATTTTGTCTTTCCTGTCCATGTTTAGTTAAGCTTATCAAAACTTTAACTGAACCAGACAGAACGTCGTAACAATTGTTAATATCTAGCTTAGAAACAGACTTTTGCTTAATTTGTTGCACATAGAATATTCCAATTCATCAGAATACAATTTCAAGTCGATGACATATTTTAGTATCTGCATATGCAGTATGTTACTAAGTAATTTAAACATGTTTAGAATTCACCTGAACTAAGATTCAGATATCTAACTTAGTACATTCGAATAACCGGTTATTTCGATTTCGTACTTCATCCACTTTCCGTCCATTTCAGTGTTTTAGAAAATTGTGTATAATTGTTCTCATTCCTTATCTTGTATATATTTATGCCTAATTATTAGCTTTATTCAATTTTCAATGAAATTTCGTATTAAAACAAATGATCCTGGATGTATTGAGTATTTCTCAAGTGAGTTTACAATGTAAATCAACTGAAGTTATCTATATTTGCATTGTTTATTTAATGTTTTTATTCAACATTTACTATCGTTTTACTGTTCATTTAGTGAGGTGGTTAAGATATACGTATGTCTTACCACCGCCTACCTCGACGAGCAATACTATCTGGTGTGGGAGTAGGCTGGAAGAAAGCTAAGGGCAGCCAAACAAAAACATGGCACCAATCCATGAAGTCATTGACAGTTGAGCTGAGCCATGTTAATAGATCCAGACCTACATGGTTGGGGCCCATTTAATGATCGTAACCAATCGGTTAGATGCCTTAGGTGACATGGCTCAAAATCGTTGGCAATGGCGCAGGTGCATCCACTCCTTGTCTTCCTCCAAATCCTAAGCTTCAAAATTCATCATAATTTTCTGTTTACTGAATAATATTTTCTTAAATCTTATCTCCCATCTCTAATCCTCTCCGTTAGTACTAACTCTGTTAATACCTCCACTACTCTGGGATTTAATCTGACAATTTAATCTCTATCTGCGAATTGGGGTATGTCAATTTGGACTGATGTACGCATGTACCAAGTTCTACTTTGTAACTGACTAACTCATTTAGTGAGTGAATGCTGCATATTAAAGTCGGAGTTTATCAACACTTGATTTCTAAAAACACGTAATTGTAGCTCAGCAGTCAATATCTCAAGTGAAAACACAAATATAGTAATTAAAATTTAAATTGAAATCTCCAATGAAAATTGCATTTTACTATGCATCACTTATCCATTAAACAAATAGAAAATGACCAAGACTAATGACTACTAAATATATATTGAGAGTTTTGCTAACGAATTTCAGCAACTTTAATCAGTAGGTCAACTTAGACAAGCTAGTAGAAAGCATCATTATTCTAATTAGCTATTTATGAGATTTCTAGCGATAGAATGAAAATGCATACAGCTGGTGATTCTTAATGAGATCCATCATATATTCACGAGATGGTAGAATTATTCTTGATGTTGCACTATACACGATACGATAAGTTAAAGCTAGTCCCAGCCTTATCTTGTTTGTCTACTCACAAGGTAATCCGACTAAATCAGACTAGTCACAAACACGCACATAATTATTACTATTATTATTATGTATTCTAAACTAACTGATATGTATACAAGATTTAGTAATTTTCCTTCAGATATATTAGTTCAACGATCATTAACCGATCACATGTTTTCCTCTAGGTATATCAGCTACTTTAGTGTGAGACTTAGCTTTTGAATCAATTTGCAGTAGTTCTCTCTGCCTACACAGCCTGCAATCCATTTCATCTTGGTGTTCATTTCTCCCCACATGTTGTTCCATAGGTTGTGGTATATCAAAATGTTGTGTCGCTAGAATTTTTGAGGGTTGCGTGAGCGAACGCTATCTCTGATACTTGTACCTCAGACGTATACCGCAACTTGTTCCCTTTCCAGCCAACAGCTATTACAAAAGACTAGGCTTGTAGGAAGATTGTATTGTGGAGTAAAAACTGAGATGAGACTAGTGAACCAGCAAACCAGTCAATTGTATTTTCAAAAACATCGATTTTTATATCAATCAATTTACAATGATTATTCATTAAGTGAAATCAATAACATTTAATTAATACAATGAAATACTATCAAACTGTATTTAGGAGTAGAATTCACATTGAAATAAAAATAATTGATGAAAGTCTACAAATCAATCTTATAAAAAATCAATACAACTTCTTTCATCTAAATAGTCAACCATTGTGTTTTTAGGGATTATGAATCCCTAACACAAAAGTCCCATACATAGTTTCCATGGATATTCTACTTTTGGAGGGTAGATTATCAATGTTTTCTTTAATTTGAAGTTAATTTATATGTCGTATTACCACTACGTCGCCCACTTTCACCTAATACACTACATCTTCTGGCCACAATCTTTCCACTAATCTATTTTAGTCTGGCAGGCTCGTAATCATCGGGCATATGCATAATCACCGACTTTGAATTTGCAGATCTATTTATAACCATTTACTCCGTTTTCATGTCACACTAAATTTACCTCTAGGGATGCACTATATCTAAAAACATTCTTATGAGTCGACCAAACATTATTACAACTGATAACTTAGGGCTCAATGTTACCCTGTATGAAATAAGAAATTGCTGTAAGGCTTCTTCATCCTTAATAACCTCTCATTTCCCTTTTATTAGGGTCCCTTCAAAGATATCTAGGAATCTCTCAATTTGTTCAATAGATTGTAGGTGGTACGGTGGTATTCGTATATGTTCTACTTAGTATCGTTGGCGAAATTCGGTGAACTCAGCCAAGACAAATTGTGTTCCATTATCTAAAATTAAGACATTGGGTGCACCCAACCTGTCAAATAATTGACGTAAAGAAAATATAGTTTCAGACATATTAGGTTTGGCGCAGCGAAAATCTCAGGCCACTTAGAAATCTCGTCCATCACCTCCATAAAACACTGATCATTAACAGGTCCAGCGTAATCAATATGTAGCTACATCCATGGCTTGTTTACTTCCGACCGTGGCAGACTTCATACCTTAGGAGGCCTTCTCAGTTCCTGGATCTAATGAGACTAATAGTGACTTAAATAAATCATCTACATTGCATGCAGCATTAAGAAGTTTATTCATTAGTCCAAATTATAATTTGCTATCTTTTTCTATATGTCGATTGATCTCAGTTTCCACGCACTTACAAACTACCCAAATGCCCACACATTTTGAGTGTCTATAACTATTCACCACAGTCAGTGAATTCAGACATGAAGATATTACAAGTAAGGGGATATAATATTAATCCTCAGTTCAGTTTAGCTTCCTTCACTTTTTCTATTTTTTGAAATGATCCTATTCTTTAGATATTGTTCAAATGGTCGCTGGATTAGCTAAGAATGTCATCTTGCATTTGAATAAAGGTCAGTTATCATTTGTTATTAAAGAACGAGTAGTATTTGGCGGGATTACAGCATGGTGTGATTTAGAGCATGTAAGTTATTCTCTTTTAAGTACAGAAATCTTGTTCCTAATTTAGTAGAAATTGAACATGTAGTGTAATAATACTGTCGTTCTTCTAGATAAACAATCGTTATTAACAGTAAGAGTAAGTTTAAATTAAGGTAGAAGTAGCTGATTCAAAACTTGCCATCAGTTCATGAAGTCATAAATTGTTGATATGAGCAATTTTGGTAAATGCAGACTACTTGGTTGGGATCGGTCCAATTATTATCAACTAGTCGTTGACTTAAAATTGGTCTTGGTAGTTCAGATCTATTCACTGTTTATCTACCCTCTGATAACAAGTTCCAATGTTGCTTCATACATTTTATTACGTCATCTCATTCGTCCCGTCCAGTGTATTTTGATATAGACAGTTAAGTTGTATTGTGGTGGATACTACTTATAAGTCATCAATAAGTAGTAGGTAGCAGAGCGTCAAAGTAAATTGGGAAGAATCAGTAAACAGCAGACAAGACGAGTTGCGAGAGGACAAGAAGTGAAACATGATTGAAACACAGAGGACAATCGAGAACAACTAAGAGAAGCAGGCTGAGAAACGATGCAGTGCAGACAACGCAGAGGATTTGCAAATTGATGCTTGGAAGTAATGTATGTAATATTTTATAACCTACTCTGTTTTCGCTCAATAAACATTGCTTACCCAGTTGGTCTTTCCACAGTATCATAAGCCTCCACATATGGAGTATGACTCAATGTCAATTTAATAAATCTGTACTTGATAATTTTGTTATGTCATTGTCTTATGATTATATGAATTTACGTTCTAGACATCCATCTACAATTTGGTTGTGCTAACTATTTGCAGTATATAATCTAACTTTGCTTTGACAATTATTAAAATTTATGCAGCATTGAATAGCTGTTTCACCTTTGAATTTTTTTCAACACTACTCATTAATTAGATGAATAACGACTAGAAATAAGTTTATATTTACTTTCTTCTGTTTCCATTCTACTAATCATAGGCAGTATTATTTTCTGAACGTATATGTGAAGGAATATCACCGGATCAAGATGAAATATTCTTAGAATTAATTATGGATCATTTATTGCATTGTATTCGTTCTAATACACTATCTACATCTAATCATAATTCTTTATACAGTTCATCTTCTACATCGAATTCATGTACAACAATGAATAAATCACGTATTGGTTCTAATTCTTTAACTGGTAATTTTGATCCATCAATTTGTCGATTACTTGGCTTAAAAATTAAATTAGTTCGACGTAAAACACCTTGTTTAGCAATTGAATTGGAACAGGTCAGTATAATGATGTATTTTTTTCTTTTTTTTCTATAAAATTTCCTTAGAATTCCATTAATTTGTTTTAATTACCTATCAACGTTAACAAATGCACTTGTATCGGTTTAAACATTCAACAAGAATCAATCAGAAAGTACTTTTTTTTTTTTAATCATTAGTTTCATACTTCTGAACTTTTTCATATTAAATCTGACATTGTAAAATTTGCTTACTTTTAATGAGGTTGATTCTCAATAGTCAAGTGATTTATATAAGGAAACAATGAATACTATTATTGTGAATTGAAGTTATCTACAACGATTTTAATCTTTATTTTGTTGTGACGCGTGGTATGGATTCTTATTTGACCGCGAAATCTCTGTCGTCAATTATTAATCTCGTCTAAGTGGACCGCTTGATTCGACTCCTAAGCTTTGACTCGACCCCCAGGCTAAAACTACACTTCAACGTGAACACGAGAGAGAAGTCTCGAAATACGGCAAAATAACACTTTACTGCAAGGTTTCCATTATGTACAGAAACTAGGGTATTTATATTATCATAAATGTCATTCAGGCTTCTAGAGATTTCTATATCCTACTAAACACAGTAGCAGTAAGATAACTGTCCAATCAGAGAGATATCACGTGACTTCTCATTGTCTAGAATCTTCTGGTAAAAACTATTTGCGTTCTGATTAGACACAATTTTCTCTATTGATTTCTACGCCTTTCTGAACTTGTTTCAAGGGGTTTTTTGGCTCTATCCAGCAATTTAGTATATCATATTCATCATTTCCTGTCACTTTATTTATTTTCTGCTTGGTAAAAGTACAATTAAGTGATAAGATTTACTGATTCATAAAATATTTGTAACAAATTCCATAGTAAATCAATCATAGCTGAGCTATGAAATCTAAAACTGGTCAATTACAAATTAACTTTTGTAAGACAGTTATATACTACTCAAAAATACTAAAACTTATGAAGGTATAATAAATTTTTTGAAAGCAAAAACTAATAATTCTAGCATTATTTAATGTTATCATTAATTTTATCTTGTAACCTCAATACTGACTTTTGCTATGAATCCGAATCCTAACACTTGAATCTCTAATCTGAATAATGAACTCTTTTCAGGAACAGTTTTTTTTTTACAGTATTTGCGTATATATAAACTTTCGGGTATCCTGAATGTTGAGATCTAGTCAGTATGGTAACAGTAAGTCAGTGCCTTTCTTTTAACCTCCAAACAGTAAAGCTTTCGGGAAATTCTTTATACATTTAAGATGTCTATAAACAACCGTAGTATCGTCCCTTCTTCATTAAATAATAATCTAGATTTACTACATTCTGATTGGTTAATAACCAGTAAAAATGTGCTACTGTTGATTGGTTTGTTAGTTCATTTCGATGTCTTAAAATCTGTCCTAATTGGGCTATTATGAGTATTTATTGCTAACACTAACTATTTCTCTTCCCTTGAATTGAACGTCTACCTTTCGGTTTTGTTTGTTTTATGTATTCAGGGTTATCATTCTCACCACAACAGTGTTACCATAACATTGTTGTAGTAATACAAGTTTGTCTTCTTGTATGATTTAATTTTTCAAAAATTCCAGTCTTTTCAGTTGGTTTTTCATCAAAGCTTTATATATATATATATTATAGATATATATATATATATATATATATATATATATATATATATATATATATATATATATATATATATATATATATGCGAAATCCTGTATTAGATAAACGAATTCTGGAAGATGTAGAAACCTTTACATACTTGGGCAGCATCATCGATAAACATGGAGTGTCTGATACGGATATGAAGGCGCGAATTGGAAATGCAAGAGCAGCATTTCTACAATTCGAAAACATCTGGAACTCGAACCAACTGTCAATCAACATTAAAGTCAAAATTTTTAATACAAATATGAAGACAGTTCTGTTGTATGGAGCTGAAACTTGGGGAACTACGAAAAGCATCATTCAAAAGATACAAGTATTTATAAACAATTGTTTGCGTAGGACACTTCGGATCCGTTGGCCGGATACCATCAGCAGCAACCTTTTATGGCAGAAGACAAATCAACTTTCAGCCGAGAAAGAAATTAGGAAAAGACATACATTGAGGAAATCACCAAACTGTGTTACAAGACAATGCATCAAGATGGAATGCTGAAGGTGGAAGAAAATAGAGAAAGACCCAAGAACACATTGCGTGGGGAATCGGAGACAGACATGAAGAGAATGAATAGCACTTAGGAGAAGCTGAAAAAGCTCAGGATAGAGTTGGTTGGAGAACGCTGGTCGGTGGCCTATGCTCCACACGGGAATAACAGTCATTGATTGATATTAGATAAACACTATGGTTGTAATATGAAGTCACTGTTTATCTTCAACTTAAAATCTTCATACATCTAGGATTATATGTTTTGTTTTGTTTAAATATTTAGTCAAGTGTTACAGGTCGTTCACGTTCTGTTTGGCATTTTATTCCTGTTCAAGTTGTACCTCCACGTTTGTGGGATGAATTTATAGAACCAGCAGATCCAGATTTCGATGTAAGTTTCAACTAGAGCTCAATATCTAGTAGAATATATTATTTTAAATTGGTGATTAATATTAATAATTTGAATGTAAATTATTTTTTCCTTAAGACCAACCAGACTAATGTAAGCTGAGGCTGTTTTTGGCCTTGCGTTAATTCACTCCTGGTTTAACTTTACTCATCTTTGAGACACACTAATTTTGTAAGAGGTAATAATACTACCTAGTTGTCCAAGTTGAAGCAAGTCGATAAATATCCGAGCATTTCAAAGGTCATGTACTTCAATCGGCCCCTTTTTAACCACTATAACCCCCCAGAAATATCGGTAGATAATATCCTTGGTACCATAACCCCAACTCTCACGATCAGTTACTGACTATAGTCCTATCATTCGTCTTGCCATTTCTGTTATGAGGCTTGTGTATATCCTTAGCATTTTTCTTGTTGTCATGCCATCGTACATAGGCAATATTTCAAACATATATTTATAATAAAATACTTGCTACGTGTGCTAGTTTCACTGAAGATATTTCAAAATTATAGATCGAACTCCTTCACACTATATTCCCTCTCGACAAAATTGTTTTATAATTTATAGTTGATTGCTTGGCAGTGGATTTTAGTGCAGGCGTTTCGTCTTATACACGATTCTTCAGCCAGATGCCACTACATTTCAATATTGATGTCCACACTGAATTTGAAACACAGTATTTACTGATTCATGCACCATCGAGCTATCGAGTGAGACACTGGTTTATAATTGCCATCAACTTGTTCGATTAGTATAATAGACATAATTATGAAGGGTTTCTGTTACCTCTTTATTGATATGTAGAACTGAATTGTGGTCGGTCATTAAAAGTGAAAGATGAAATACGATTACAAGTAGAAAAGTGAACCTAAGCATTGGTATAAAATCAAGAAACCTATGAAGTAATTTATTCGATGTAATTAAATGTAAATGTCAATTATTACAATGTACAAGCTGTGAAGATGATTGGATATAGGTCAGAGTACTGTTGCCTAGTAAGCAGTATAATATAATAATGTTGTGGTTGCCCAAAAATCTTTCGTAAGCAATCTTCAAACCTTTTTGCAGATAAGAAGTTTGTTTTTTCCATCTAACAATTAATGAAGGAGTTGATTTCTAAAAATAAACGACTTACTGTTAAAGTATGAACTGATTTTTAAATTATTCCTGAGTCCCACCATGTAAGACGAATCGGTTATGAGGGGGTGTTTATGCAAATAGCATCAAACCTAAGGTAAGAGGAATATTCGTATTTCCGACTACATTAAGATGCAACAGTAGTAGAGTGTTTTCCTTAGACAACCAACATTTCAGTAGTACTGCTTTCTTACAACGAAAAGACAGGGTCATGAAAAATATGTTCTATAATCGCACATTTTATTTCTCTTCATGAATTTCAGCCTCTAGCAATAAGATCTTTTCAAGTAAGAAGCTAGCAAGCCATCAACTGAGGTGTTTCAGACATGGATTACTTATGCCCAACCACCACTTACACGATATGCAGTGCTAACTGAAACAGGGATAGAATGAAAAAAGCTAGGGTTGGCCAAACTAAAACGTGCCGTTAGTCCATGATATCATTGATCGTTGGTTTGAGTAATGTTGGTAGGCGCAGACTACTTGATTGGGCTCTGCGTGGCTGTCGTAATCTATGTTTAGGGATTTTAAATGACATGATTGAGCTTTTTTCGGACTTTTTATACGTTTTTGTTTGCACAAATTATTCCATTTTCCCTACCACTCATGTTGCTACAATATCTAGTACTTTGGCATTCATGTTGTTGTACTGATAGTATGCGACAACTTGGACGTATGCTCAAGTGTACCCTATTCTACGTTGTACATGACTTACCCACAATTTATTTCACATATTATCGATTAATTCCTTTATTTTTATGGATTTTTCCTAACTTTTAGGTAAGTATTTTTTTCCCTCCTGTGAAAACATTACGCCCTTTCGTTGATCGTATGAAAAAGTTTGCAAAGTTTGTTGTAAGCTACAAAAATTTTGTTTTGCTTCCTTATTATGTAAACAATGTGTACCTTTATGTTAATGAACTTTTATTAACTGAGGAAATCGGAATTTGTTACGAATTTTCAGTCAAACTCTCTAGGCACTTACTATGCTTTCTAGTACGGCAGACTAGACTACTCAAAGTCTAGAGAATGCCTGATCAAAACATCTTTAGTCCTTAGTGTTAGTTACTTCTATGTAATTTGGACGTTTAGATACTGACTCCCTGATCACTTGTTCATCTAAAATCCTAAGCTTATGTTCTGAACAAAACTAAAGCATGAAGGTATTGAAGAGCCTTTAATTTGAAGGGCAATAAAAGGTATTTAGCTGTTTATATGTGATTTTAATGTTCTAGAAGCTTATGGGAAACAAATTAGACAATTGTCTGATCAGCGTTCAGAAAACAATTGGTTGTTTTCTCGAATCCTCCTGAACATTTCTGTAGGATTTTGATTTTCAGAAGTATTTTCACCATTTCCCAGTTTTGTTAAGTTCTGGAAGATTTATCATGAAATGCCAACAGTTAATATTTGGTTGTGCTTTGATAGCCTTCATTTAGCAGATATACGTCTCAACTGCGTATGCAGTCAAATTGAATCTGCTCGATCTTTGAACTATCAAGTGAGTTGCTGATATTTTTGAGTCTGGTCTGAGTTACTGCGAAGCTACGCAAGCAACGCTAAAGACCGATGCATTCCCAGTGTTCAGATCCAATACCCTGGCCACAAATTATGCCTGTTAGCACCTGATAAATGATTTCTCCTTTATACTGATGAGATTTAGTATGATTATTTGAGGCGACGTAGAAGTTTATATCCAAGATCTTGTGTTTTCAAATCCATAGTTTCTTACACTCATACATTTCAATTGCTTTTTTATTCAGATTATCAGCGCTAATGGTTCAGGTGAATTAAATTTTAGTATCAACGTTGAATCATTAGCCTGTGTTAAATTAACATTTCGTGGTTTAAAAGCACGTAGTTGGATGTTACAAGAATCACTATTGTCAGAAATCAACGATTCAATGGATGAAGTTCGTAGTACTGTCTGGGATTCAAATGATGTAGATTTAGATAGATCAAAACAAATAAACGACGATCCAAATAAGAAATTAGTATCAGTTAGTTTAGACTTACGACGAATTAGTCAGTTGTTATCAAGTCCAAGGATTGTACCATCGTGTTTTGTTTGTAGTAAGTTCTACTTTCTTTATTTTAATGCTTCATTTAAGTTGAAGTAGTTTTGTGAGGTTTGGTTTTTGTTGTTTGCATTGGTCACAAATTGATCTAAGTTGGATATAAATAAAAACCAGAGAACAGTAAAACTTTTTTGTTCTCAGTAGTGCACACACATAACTCCGTCTAAGATCAAACACAGGACCTTTATGTTTTATAGTGAACATACAACCATCAGTATTACTGAACCGGCGTCGAACACTATGTTTATATATATATTCAAGTTGAACTGTGCTGTTGTTTTATCCGATTGGGACGCAAAGTAGAACAGACTTCGTTATATTGTGAACGAGTAGGAAGGTACAATTTCCAAAGCCAAATTACAATGAACATGACATGTAGGTTGTAAATCACCTAAGTAAACTGTTCATTTACTTCAGTGGTATCCTTCACTTATGTTTCTCATCTACTATGATCTTGAGATATGATTCGTCTGGTTTCACGTGTACATCGTTTCTGCACTAATTCGAACTGTCAAACATTTTTTGTGTTTTATAAATTATATATACTACTTGACTAGATCGAAGTAGGAAGAACCGGATATAAACTTGTAATTCATTAGCGGAGAGCTAAGCGCTTAATGCACTAGGCTACATCTTTGTAATTATAACTATAACCGTCCCATAAACCATTCATATAATGTTGAGAACTGTAATGGAGTTTATGAACTTCAGTAAGTTACCTAAATCCGCATGATTCAACATTTTGATGTTTTTCATTCTAGTTCCTATTTTTGGATGTCCACATGCACCGATCCAGTTAGTCATAGACAACGTAGAGCTCGACGCTTATGCGCACATACCCAATTTGCTATACTATATCATAGTAACTTGAACGTATGCGCTGAGTAGTTCCATGAGAATGCCCTGGTACTTCCGAGGGTGAGTACAACCTATCCTCATACGGCCTTGCGTCTACAGCCTCTACCTGCTACTTCATGTGGTGTGGTTTTCACATCTGGTGCCTATACAAATGATCAAACCGACGAGGCATATAGGTTTTTAGAATAATCGCCAGCATTTCTAATATTTAGCTACTCTATGCATTAGATATCTAGAATAAACTTTTAGAGATTGTAATACTAAAAATCCACTCCCAATTTGATATACCTCTAAGGATGCCACCAGCCCACACAAATATACTCATGGTGTTTATTAATATCCATCGATATCAGTGACATTTCATGTTGTTTCATTGGTGGGCTGCTTTAATGTGCATATAAGTGAATGGGGAGAGGAGACGTTCACATTGTTTAATCCTTTCTTTTTTATGCTTCTTTATAGATATTATTCATGAAAAATTAGCTCAATTCTTAATGTTATTTGACAATCACAAATTGAAATTCAATATCCCAGCATCTAATTTATAATAATAAAATTATCTTGTTTGTTTGTGAATAACTTTGTAATTAATATTATACTAAAAAAGATTCTAATATACAAATATACTACTTATTTTTCTATCTGGTGTTCTAGTTACTCTGATCACTCATCTTTTGGGACTGGTAGTTTTTTTTCATTGAACGAAATAGGAACCTAACTATAGTCGACTGATGACCTTTTTCCTGGCTATTTAAAGAGCACCAAAAGTAATAAATAATTTCAAAGTCTATATTTCAGCTACGTGTTACACTAAGCGTATATATCGAAATATTACGTATATACATTGATCGACTACTGAATAGTGACTAATATCAAGTTTATCTAGTGTTTTAGTGCTCATCGAACTTAAGTTACAATTCAAATAACTTAATGGTAGCGTCTCATACTGTAAAGCTGGATTCGAGTTCAAAAAGGAGTATTGGTTCCATCAAGCCCTGTAGGCACGCTTTAGTGATGAGTCCCAACTAGCACGAAACCTAAGTTGAGTAGGTCAATGTCAAACAATAAGATGTAAAAATGAATGAATGTCACTGGTTTGGAGTAACTATCTAAAAATGTAGCCTACTGTTTTACGAATGGATCGATAGTTTGAGATATACTACTCAAAGTCGGTGTTTCTCGGCCCGATAGCGTGAAATAAACACATCACGTTTGTATAATTCGATTCCAGTTAGCTAATAAATGCTTATTACAACTGTCTTTGCACTCGTGCAGTGAGTTACTGTTTCGCCTACATGCAGTGCACAGCAGGTGATTACTTGAACTGAGTTATTTTCCATAAATTCTATTTCCCTTATTGTTACTCTATTGAACAGATAATGATCCGATTCGCATTTTCGAACCGCACCGATTCAATTTACAATGCTTCTAACAGTCGACAAGTGTTGTCAAGACGAATGAAGATGTTTCTCACAAATGAATAAATATGCCAGCGCTATGTTACTGAGTTTCAACATAACGTAATTCACACTTATTTCTATCGGTTACTATAGCACGTAAAATACATATATACATAAAATTCTGCTTTGATTGATCACTACACAGTGATCAATTGATGTAAATATCTTAGTCGTAGCCTGGAAACATCAATGTTAATCTATCAGACTTGATAGCTAGGGTTCAAAGTTCGTACAGAGACAAAATCACGACTAATGGACGTTTGTGCATACCAAGTGGTTCACTGTCGACCAATCGGTAAAACTCTAGAAGTTACTGATGTAACTTCTATATAAACTATAATGTTGTCTATTACTATATTTTGCTGATTCTTGTTAATCTAGTTTATTAGGATGTATTTTGTTTCGTGCTCGATTATTTCTAAAAAGACGCCATGTCAGTGAAGTTGTTGAATACTAGGTAGTGAAGAATCAGCAGCACGGAATTTAAGTCTGGAAATTTTTGTTAACAACTATCAATAATTTAACAAATAAAACTAATTTTCAGTGGTACCTTCTCAAAATCAGTCTGTGACGAATACAAACTGAAACTAACCTCTAAAAAAACATCCCAAACCAACTACAATAATTAGATCACTAGTGACCTACTTCAAGGCTCTCAAAATTCTAATGAAAAATTGTGACTGGTGGAGTTCACATAAGCTAAGATTAAGTTAATTAAAATGGTAACGAGTGATCGTCATGCTCTATCAAAATTAATTGAAGTGGAAATCATACCATTGGCCAATGATGAAGTGGTATTGATGTTTTATTGTACATTGAGAGACCTGATAGTCCTGAGTTCGACTATTGGTGAGGTCGTAGGTGCGCACTAGTTAGAAGTTCTATACGATAACAAAATAACTGTCAAGTGTTACATTTATCCTATTGGTACAAAACTGAAATTAATCTGTGACCCATGCAGAAAACCAAAATTACTCTTTTGAAAATCTTGCCTTTTATTAGCTAGCTTTTCTGGTTGTAGAATTAAAAGCGGGTAAACTCCATGTGGATGAACAAAATAACAGAGTTAGTAGAATCATCAGATGTAATCATAACAAAAAATGATCAAATAATTCACACATTAAGAAATACATAAACATAAAATCATAATTTAGAAAAGTAGATACATAAAACTAATCTGTAAATTTGAAATGTATATTTGTAAATGCTGCCTCTATTAACTTGATGATTCCGAAATCCAAGATATCAAAGTCTAAAATTAAATATTTAAAAAAAGAAGAAATATTTCAAAATTTAATTATTCTATGATGTATACAGTAAGAACCAAAAGTGGTAAGAGCTTTAGATCATTCACACGGTGTACAGTCAATCACATCGTTAGAAGACACTCCACAGTTAATGAGTGATATGATCACCCAGTCGCTTAAACTAAAATGGGCGTAGTAGGGTCAGTTACCATAATAAACAATACGGATACGAGTAAATATCTGAATTAGTTTCGGTTGCCATAAAGCATTAGCACGAAACCAAATTAATAAGATTTATGTTAGAATATACTTCAAAAAGAAAGGGCGAAAAAGTATGTGTGGAAGGATAATGGAGAAAGATAAGAAATCAATACATTTGCACCATTGAGACTGATCCTCGATCATATCACTCAATATCTCCAACCACTAATCTCTCACTCCCCAACCAGATAGTCTGCACTAACCAACACACCTCTGATCTACAATCAACAACTTCATGAACTAGTGTCACCATTTAGTTTAGCCACCAATAGTTTTCTTCATCCTATTCATACAATATCCAACATCATGCGTCGAGGTCGGGGTAGTCAGTGGTTAGGTATACGTAATGCATGTCTCAATCCCCTCAGTCGATAAAGATTCACAACTCTATCAACCGATCTGCCATCTTTACCTAGTACCCTGAGTCTAATTTCACCATTGCTAACTCTTTTATTTCACGATATGTGAGCGGTGGGTCGAAGTGATCTTCGACCAGAGAACTGCAACCTATATGTCTTTCGCTTCCATAGTCGATGTCTCAGCTTAAATAAGTGGTCCTTAGTTGAAGTAGGGTTCGAACCTGCAATTTTTCGACTAATAATCTTTTATGGGTTAGGTACTATTTGAGATTACCTAGTTGAGAATTTTAGCTTTTTATTTGTAATTTTGGTAGGGTTTGCAAATTAAGATAAAGCATCGACACCAGAGAACAAACGTATGACCAGCGATATAATAACAGGTAGGCCTAAGCTATTCCTCTAATCCTTAGCACAATCAACCAGTGGAAGAAGCCCAATGTCAGCAAACAATGATTCCACAGGCAGCCTGAACAGACGAATGTGACAAGCACTCGTGTGCATACGAAAAATGAATGTCCTTGAAAGTGTTGCGAAAAGTGTGCTAAAATAAACAACGGATCAATGAGATTTAATGTCCTAACTAAGTTAAAAAACATAAACTGAATGTAAAATGGGTTCCCTTTGGCATGAAAATGAGAAGTTTAAATTTCCAAAAATGAATCTAAAAATAGTACATTTACTAAATAAATTCTGGAGGTTTAGCATGCCCAACAAATCGTTGAAATTTTGTGATTTCAGCGAAGAAAATGGTCCATTTACGGAACAACTCAATCTTATTCTTTCAGTAGTGTTCACAAAGTGTTTAGTTTAGTAAAAGCTGGAAGATTTGAGTTATCACATGCTTCTCAAATATAAGATTCGGAATTAATAGAATAATTAAGATATTCAAACTCTTGTATGAATGTTAGGCGTATGTACAATTATAATAACTAATAAGGAACTGTTGTGACAAGCCTACAAATACATCATGTAACTAACGCATAATGCGTTTGTGGCTTCTGTAGGGGGATTTTAATGTCCAAGTCGGTAGGCTAAATCAGACTGAAAAACACTTAGGTGGGTCACTCGGGATCCCAGCACAGCGAACGGAGAATTTCTGATCTAATTATGTTCAGACCACCGTTTATTTATAGCTAGCACAAACTTTAAGCATAAAGAGAGACATTGTTTGACCTGGAGACCTGTCATCTACACAACGATGGACGCAAATCGACCACATCGGCATCAGCTATTGTTGGAGAAGCTGTGTAGAGGACTGCCACTCTGTCTAGGGCACGTAAGAGCACGTATCTCTATGCGTTTTGCTGGTCGCAGAAAGGTGGCATCAGGCAAACCCCTTAGATATCAATTCGAGACTGAAAATGCCAAGATTGCATTTAAAAAATGGCTTGGCCAAACATTTAGTTGCCACAACCAACAGATCCACCCCGAAACAGCTTGGAACGATTTTAAAGTAGGTATAAACGCAGCAGCGTTATCTGTATCTAACTTCAATCCAAAGGTTATAAAAAACCATTGGATCTCCGTAACTTCCAGTGAACTGATGGAGGCTCAAAAACTTATTCCAACAAGCTCGGATAATGATGAAGAGCGACGACAATTGAAACGTAGACTGACAAAGAGTCTACGTAAGGATAATGAACAGTGGTGGGCAACAAAAGCAAAGGCGATGGAAGCATCGGCGGCAGCGGCCAATAGTAGACAGCTGTTCCAACTTATCAAAGACACCGGTATTAAGAAATCGGGGGTTAGTGAAATTATCTCGGTAAAAGATGGATCTATGGTTCACTGTCAGTCTAGAAGATTAGAACGATAGGCGGAACACTTTCAGGAACAGTTCAACTGGCCTCCAGCAACCCTTAGTTTACCTAATATCCCCAAACTACCTGAATGGAAAACTGACACAGGTCTCCCAACTCTCAGTGAGGTCGAAAAGGCTAAATTAACTTGAAGCGACGGAAAGCAGCTGGACCTGATAGGTTGTCAACTGATATTTTTAGGGATGATGGTCCAGTCTTAGCTGGTAGGTTGACTGATATATTAGCCGACGTCTGGGAACTGAATATCATCCCATCTGATTGGTCTCGTTCACTGATCGTTCAAATTTACATAAAGGGACAGAAATCCTCTTGTGGTAACCACAGAGGAATCAGTTTGACTAATATCGTATCTAAAATATTATCCATTATAATCATTCGGTGTATATCCGACACTAGAGAACGGCAGAATTGAGAAAACCAGGCCGGTTTCAGACCTGGACGTGGCTGCATCGATCAAATATTCACCCTGTACCAGATTCTCGAAGATAGACACATGTACCAACGTCCGACAATAGATGTATTCCTTGATTTGAAGGCAGCTTTGACTCGGTAGACCATGAAGTCTTGTGGCAATGTTTTTCATTAAAAAGCGTACCCCAAAGTACATAAACCTTATAAAGGCTCTATACTCGGTCACCACCGGTCGAGTCAGAGCCTATCGTGAATTGTCACGAGAAATTTCATGCTCAAGTGGGGTTTGTCAAGGTTGCCCCTTATTCCCATTTAACTTCGTCATAGATATGCTCTTAAGTCTCACTTACTTCTTCTAACGCCTCAGGAATTAATCTCCCTCCAGGAGATCCTCTTGTCGACTTAGAATATGCAGACTATATAGTCCCATTTGGTGAAGACGCTGATAATATACAGAGTTTCCTGATCACCTTGAGTAACAATGCAAGCATATTCGAGATGCGCTTCTCCCCTTCTAAATGCGAAATGTTAGTCCAGGACTGTCCTGCTCCTCCACCTAGATTAATGATAGGGAGTGAAGTAATTGAATGCGTTGACCACTTTACTCATCTCGGAAGCCTCATCACCCCCGGGTGGGTCGGTGTCTGACGAAATCTCAGCACGGATTCAGAAAGCCCGATTGGCATTTACCAATTGACGCCACTTGTGACTCAGGTGAGATATCTGTCTCTCAACGAAAGGCTGGGTGTACTGCTCAGCATTCCGCGCCGTTCTAACATATGGCTGCGAAACGTAGGCTATGAAAACCCAAAATATGCGTCGATTTAAGGTATTTGACCATAGAAATCTTCGTAGCATCTCTCGTATATCATGGAACAGTCAAATAAGTAATGTGGAGGTTAGACAAAAGGTTCTTGGGAAATATGGTAAATCAGTCGAAGAGGTCATTAACCTTCATCAACTGAGATGGCTAGAACATGTGTTGCACATGCTAGACTACCGCCTGTCTCGTCGCGTGATGTTGGCTAGGGTTGAAGGAGGATAGAATAAGGGCAGAAGCGGCCAAACCAAAACATGGAATCAGTCCATGAAGTCTCTGACTGTTAGTCTAAGCCATGTTGGTAGATGCGAATTACCTAGTTGGGGTCCGCGTGATGATCGTAATAAATGGCTGGAGACACTTGGAGACATGGCTCAGAATCGGTCACAGTGGCGCAAGTGTATTCACTCCTTAATTTCCTCTAAATGTTAAATCCTATTATTAGTTTCTGCACAACTTTACGTCACTCTCCTCTCTTGTATTATGTTATTATATTACCTCTGTAATCTCGTAGTGTTGATGTGGTTTGGCAAATTGAACCTATGTGCGTATTTTCCCGGTTCTACGTTGATGATGATTGTGGCTTCTGTATTGACAGTAACATGATGAAGATTCGAATGTTACGTTAATGCGCATACTTACACTAGATGCACTTAGTCTATTAATTATATAACCTGATAAAAGTAATAGCCACAACCACACATAAATTTATTAATCCTCCGAAAAAACAAGAAAAAGAATTCGCACAAATTAACTACTAGTGATGAAGCTAACCACATATGCACCGGATTATAAATATCATGATGATTGGGTCTAAACACAGTTGTGGAGGTCTTCCATTATCACTATACCGTTTAAAAAAATATAAACTCCTAACGGGTGTATTGTAATCTATGTCCAGCATTAGTGTTGAGATTCACCGAAGATTAAAAGCATAGATGCTCTAATGAATTTCAAGATTATTACTACTGGTAGTAATACTATAATTAAGGAACTGATTAACTTGGTTGATGGTAGGGTTATGCAAGCAACTGACACATTTTGAACTTGAAAGAGAAACAAACACAGTATAGAACATCTTGCTAAATGAGTTTGTTGAGTAGAGAAACCATAAAATGCCTATTTGGGCTCGATCATATATGAATTTTATCATGCAGCCCTACATCTATCGAACCTTATCCCTCCGTCTGTTCGGGAAAGACAGCACCACTTCAAATACTAAACATATGAGGAAAATACTTTGTTCTCTTACCTAAACGTCAGTATACTTTGTAATACAACTTTAAAAGTAAGTTCACTGCGCTTTGTAACATGACTAATTATTCAATCTGAGTAGCATGAAACGAACACCTCAGATAGATTAAGAGTACACAACTACCTTTCTCCATTGCTCCGATCTAGCAGAAGAATTAGACACGGTTACTCAATCACACCATTTTTTACGACTTTGTCGTCGACGACATTATAGGGATATCACTGAAGGAAGTGCGTGCAGGTGGTGTGGATCTACTTCTAGGAGAGGCTTTTACTTTGAGTATGCGGACGACATTGTCTAACAGTGTGATAACACACAGGCCATACAAATCACAATCGGTTGGCAACTAGCGTCAGTAGGTATGCACATACTTTGCACCTTTCACTTACAAAGTACTTATGCAAAATTGGTAGGAGCCTGTACCTGATGAACCGTTGGAAGTAACTGAAAAGTTCGTGTATCTGAGTACTTGTGTGACTGTTAATCGTGGCATGACAGATGAAATGACAGACCTCATGTAATAAAAGCTAGAGTGACTTATGCCAATCTGAGTCGTCTTTGGCGCCATCGTAATGTGAGCCTGGTTAGGGTTAGGGTTAAAAAGTCAGGTTTACAACGCTTTGTTGGGGACGGTTCTGCTCTAGCTTCGCAAAACCTATTAGCTTTGAGCTGAGGATATTCGGCGTCTCTTTGTATTTGAGTATTGTTGTCACCAAGGAGTGGTAATACCATGTTAGTAATGCTGAGGTTCGGTGATGTGTTTAAGTGCAGTGATGAAAATTCAATTGGTGTCATCAGAGGTTTCATATCGTGTATTATATCCCAATTCAGGGACTGGGTGGAAAAGGCGGAAAGGTGATCAGTATATGACGCGGCACTGTGAAATGAGAGAAAGCTGCATAGGACTAGCATCCATCCATCTATCTCAAACTCCTGGTTAGAGTAATAAAAATAGTGTTGCTTAATGACTTAAGTGATACGTAATCAGATATGGCCCAGAATAGAAGCTAATGGCAAACCCGTTGTTACATCTATTTCGAGTTTGTGCAGTTTTCACGCACACAAAATATAGCCGGAAGCTGAGCATATAAACAGGTTCTTGCTCAATATTAGAAATTTTAAAAAATAAATATCACTATATACCATGAATGATAAACAATATTATTGTATACCTACCTCATCATCTGCATTACGACTGACACCCATTACATGTCCACGATTCATAACAACACTTTGTTCATAACGTGAATCTAATTTTGGTAAAACAATCCGCCCAGATCTCGTACGACTCAACTGTCTGACGTCAACTACTTTACCTAAAATATATATGTACATATATTTTAGTGATTTACATTAACTTATTAAAAAAGGTGTCTAAAGGATGAGCAAATTAACTAGGGCTCTAAAATAGCAGAATATCTCAATAACTTTGACAAGTAACTATAAGAAACTACTGAATTAGAAATAAACATTTTAGGTCAATAAGATAGAAAACCTTCTTACCACAGGTTTTGTTTCGCCTTGAAATATAGTCAGAATAACATTATCAAACTACGTAATCTATTGTTATGCCAGTCAGCATAAACTACTTTGTAACTTTTTTAGTATAACTATAAGTAAATGTACATAAAGTGTGCCACCTTTTTTGAGATTCTGGTGTTTGCTAGTCAAATCTCAAATTCAAGGTACAAATTTCTGGGATCATGTTTGGAATCAACGAACGAATGCTAATTACTAAAGAACAAGAAATAATGGAATGAATGATCTTGAGTGGCCTTTAAAATATGACGGTTGTTATCATGTTCCGTTTCCTACATTGTGGGCGGATTCTTCTTCTAAAAGCACTATGACAGCTGATTCGGAAGTGATCTTGACGACATAGCAGACTAACGGCAGAGACAAGTGTTCGAGGACGATCATACATGACTCTTTTGTGTGGAGTTTCTGGTGCGTTAGCCCTGTACTTCTTAAGGCCTTGCTTCTGGAGACGCAAATTCAATAGGTAAGTTTATGTTTGGTACCTTAATGACCTATCGCTTTATATTTCTTCCTCAGGTTATCAGATGGTAGAGTCGCTGAAAATGCTGAGTGCTTGTCATCACGTCTCTGTAGTATAACTCCGATATCTAATCTTAAGTTTTCAGGTTTCAGCTTTACTACTCACTGATCAGCCTATAAGGTAAAACCTAAAATATTGTTCTATCGAATAATGATTTATGTAAGCCGATTTCTTCAACTATCCATGCAACTTTAGAAGAAATTAATAATGAATCAACCATGATATAAAATCACCCAGATAGCAGCAGAAATGAAGAGATACAACTTGACTGTGCTCGGGATCAGCGAAACGCATTGGACTCAAACTGGACACAAAACATTAGCTACGGGAGAGGTGCTACTATATTCCGGGCACGAAGAGGAAAATGTCCCACACACCCAAGGAGTGGCTCTGATGCTGTCTAAGAAAGCGCGCAACGCACTTGTAGGATAGGAATCACATGGACCCAGAATCATCAAAGCATCTTTCAAGACAATGAAGAAGGGGATTACAATGAACATCATCCAATGTTATGCACCCACCAACGACGGCGACGACGAGGACAAAGATCAGTTTTATGATAGGCTGTAGTCAATTATAGCGAAGTGTCCAGGAAAGGATCTGACAATCCTAATGGGGGACCTAAACGCCAAAGTCGGAATGGACAACACCGGTTACGAAGACATCATGGGACGACAGGGACTGGGAGAAAGAAATGAAAATGGTGACAGATTTACAAATCTATGCGCTTTCAACAAAATGGTCATAGGTGGTACAATATTTCCCCACAAACGCATACACAAGGTTACATGGGTCTCACCGGATCATACTACGGAGAATAAAATTGTTCATATATGCATCAATAAAAAATTCAGAAGATCAATAGAAGATGTGAGAACCAGGAGAGGAGCTGCTGTAGCTTCAGACCACCACCTAGTGGTTGCCAAAATGAAACTGAAGCTAAAGAAGCAATGGATAACTGGAGTAACAGCATTAAAACAGTTGAATACAGCCTCTATTCGGGATATTGACAAACTCAAGGAATTTAAAATAACTCTCAACAACAGGTTTCAAGCCTTACAAGATCTGCTGAACGAGGAAGAAACCACTATGGAGGACAACTGGAAAAGAATCAAAGAGGCACTAACTTCGATTTGTCAAGAGGCTCTGGGCCGCAAGAACCACCATCATAAGGAATGGATCTCTATGGAGACCCTGAGCAAAATTCAACAAAGAAGGAACAAGAAGGCAGAAATCAACAACAGCCGAACTAGAGCAGAGAAAATCAAGGCACAAACTGAATACACAGAAGCAAATAAACAAGTAAAGAAGAGCATTCGAGCCGAGCACATACCAAATCGCAACACTACGGATCATCGTTGAACAATCAATTAAATGGAACTCGTCACTGTACATCAATTTCATCGACTATGAGAAGGCGTATGACAGCGTAGACAGGAGATCACTATGGAAACTTCTTCGACACTACGGTATACCAGAGAAACTCGTCAACATCATCCAGAATTCTTACGACGGACTACAGTGCAAAATTGTGCACGGAGGACAGCTGACAAATGCATTCTTAGTAAGAACCGATGTCAGACAAGGCTGTCTGCTCTCGCCTTTCCTCTTCCTCCTAGTGGTTGATTGGATCATGAAAACCTCTACATATGGGAAGAAGCACGGGATTCAATGGACAAGTAGGATGCAACTCGAAGATCTGGACTTCCCGGATGATCTAGCACTTCTATCTGCTAAGGTTTCGCGAGTTTATGGTGACACCGAGATAACCGCTAACGAACGTAAGACCAGTGACACAGTAACAGGAAGCTAAGCTATTGCGCAGCGCCCCAGCCCAGCTAACTAGAGTAAGAAGTCCAAAGACAGCAAGAAGCGTTTAATTCCACAGGCAGCCTGTCAGACGACATCATCACACACAACTCATGCGTATATATACAAAAATAGAGAGCGTCCTTGGAATGTTACAAATAGCGTACTAAAATAAACAACGAACCAATAGGATTTAGCGTCTTACCAAGTGGGAAACACGAACTGAAGGTGAGAAGGGGAAGTTTTGGCGCGAAAACAGGAAATTCAAATTTACACAATAAAATCACAAAAATAACCGGTTTGCCAAGTGAGTTTTGGGGATCTAACATCCCCAACACTATCCCATACACACCGACAAATGCAGGTGAAGACAACCAACGTAGCAGCAACCTCAGCATCAATAGGCCTGAACATACATAAGGAAAAGAGCAAGATCCTCAAATTCAACACCGTGAGCACCGACCTAATTGAATTTGATGGTGAAACTCTGGAAGAAGTCGATACCTTTACATACCTGGGGAGCATCATCGATGAACAAGGAGGATCCGATGCAGATGTAAGGGCAAGGATCGGCAAAGCAAGGGCAGCATTCCTACAGTTGAAAAATATATGGGACTCCAAACAACTGTCTACTAATCTCAAAGTTAGACTCTTCAATTCGAATGTCAAGATAGTTCTTCTCTATGGAGTTGAAACGTGGAGAACTACTGCAAACATCCTCAGGAGAGTACAGGAATTTATCAACAACTGTCTACGCAGAATATTGAATGTCCGTTGGCCGGAAACCACCAGCAACAGCCTACTTTGGAAGAGAACAAACCAACTTCCAGCTGAAGAGGAAATCAGGAAACGACGTTGGAAATGGATAGGACATACATTGCGCAAATCATCAGACTGTATCACGAGCACTAACTTGGAATGCTGTTGGAAAACGGAAAAGAGGAAGGCCAAAGAACACCCTGCGTCGAGAGCTGGAAGCAGACATAAAAAGGATGAACAGTAACTGGAGACAGCTGGAAAGGATTGCTCAGGACAGAGTTGAATGGAGAATAATGGTGAGCGGCCTATGCTCCTCCGAGAGGGGTAACAGGCGTAAGTAAGTAAGTAAATGTCATCACGTCTCTGTAGTATAACTCCGATATCTAATTTTAAGTTTTCAGGTTTCAGCTTTACTACTCACTGATCAGCCTATAAGGTAAAACCTAAAGGAATAGTTGTTCTATCTAATATATTTTGATTGGGATATGTAAGCTCGACCACTTTGTCAATGTTCCAATAACGATCCGAGTGGAAGTAGTCAACTATTAGGACGAAATATAATAATTGAATCGTACCATAGACCATTATATGAAATGGACAAATAATACAAAATAAAAAAATATTTCGGAAGTATAGCTGACAAACCTGAAGCTGTATACAAACGATAACGTTCATCAATACTGTCATCGTCTTCTATCACACGATTCAATGTAGAATGATGATTTGATACGACAGTACTAAGTCGATGTACCTTATGCAAATTATGAGAATTTTTTGATTGATTTGAACTTCTTCTTTCTGGCAATAAATGTTTATTGTGTTTTATAGATTTATTTTTTAAATGATGATTTGCTTGACTGAATTCATTGTCTTCATTTGGAAATTTTCTTTTTTTTGACTTTTTGGGTCTGTTAGGAATTGGTGGTGTATTATCAGATACCGAAGTGAAGTGAGAGAATGAAGCAACAGATGAGGCGTTTTTATTCATTTTGATAGGTGATTTATTGACATGTTTTGTTTTAACATTTTCTAAAAGCGAAAAGATTTTAAAAAATTAAGATCAATCGATCATGATCAAAGTAGTCTGGAAGAAAATGTGCGATATCCCAAGATACTACATACTACCGGTGTCAACATGAAAAGACAAAATTAGTGAGATAAATATCGAAAGAGTAGAAAGAATGACTAAACATTGAGAATACAGTTCAAAATACGGAGGAGAAAGATATGTATGGAGGAACACTGGAACTTAAGATTTAGGGGCAGATGAAGTCTGAATACATATGCGCCATGTCACCAGAAGTCTCCAACCTCTGGTCAAAGTTATTGAGTGGAATCCGACAGGGTAGTCTGCACCTACTAACAAAGTTATCATACATAGTTATTTAGTTTAATAAATTGTTAACATAAAAGACATCAGGTAGAAAAATTACCAAATATGGAAGAGTAACACACCACTGATCCAACTTAGTTTGGGATTCTTCATCAACAACACGCATTTACAAATATTTATGAAACTGGCTTTGTGATCTTTGAATGCCACAGTAAGAATAGATGCTCCTTAAGCTACTAAGTTCAACTTTAAATCGACTCGTAATATAAACCGACTATTATTCAATGTCATTAGTGATAACAAACCAAGCAAGTGAGACAGTTAGAGTTGATGGCATTGAACGATGGTATCCTTAACCTTAAGCATAATATATAACTAATTAATCTTGTATTTAAAAGTACTTTCCACTTCATATTTGTTACTATATTTTTTTAGTTGTTGATTAAACAGTAGGACAAGAATGTCTGTGCTCACTGTGGTTCGATAAATCTCAAGTTATGAGGCAAATTAGGACTTCAGTTGGATGCCGATTAATCCCCGGGTTTCAGTGATAGCTATTTGAAACTTGACGTTTAGTTTACAAAATACCGCCTTAAAAGACTGATGCACTAATTCCCAGTTACAACTACATTTTTGTTTAGAATTCAGTTATTTTGTAAATATATAAGGATTACTGAAAATGTCATTGTATGGAAAATACTGAACACCATCCACCCTACACTATCTATGATAGTCAAAAGGAAATATGCTGTTTTAAGAACATCTGTTAAGTGTGTGCCAAAATATCGTAACAGTAAACAAATCTTTGTACCTGCTGTTCCCTATAAATAAAAGATCAAACTAATATAAGTAGTAGATATCACTGACTTCATCCACTTAGTGCAAAAAAGGTGTTGATTGTACTTGTTATGTCGTAAGAGAATTGGGGGTTGGTTGGCCGAGTGCCAATCGCTAGTGCCTAGTTGGTTATTGCGCGTCTGCCCTGTGCCCACTTAGTCCCAAGCCGAAATAAGAAGAATGCGAGCCAATAGGTCAGCCAGACAGAATCGAATGTATATTTCAAGCATTCTCTTATATATACTTAAAATTAGACCACACAACAAACCAATTAGAAAATTAACATGATTACAGAACGAGGGAAATAGTGGTAGTGAATAGGAACAACTTTTACACAACTAATTAACTATAGTCCATAATAAGAAACAGTTTAATACCAGCGATTATGCTAAACGGGAGGATAGGGCAAGCGGAGCGTAACAATAATAGAAACAAAATGTTAACATTACAGACAGTTCGAATAAATGAAATAGTGTTCTCAAACACAGTTCTGAAAGTTTGTTACCCATCTTTGTGGTCCGACCTAACAGTTCTTACTAAACATGATTAGATAGAGAAGTAAATGGTTTACCACTAACATGTACTAGGTTTTGTGAGACTCTGTACGCAATTTCCACAGTTTAGTATTTATTGTATTTCGTATTTTCTCTTACGTTTTGGTCTATCATTTGATGTATATAAACAGTTATTTCTACGCACTAAATGATTTAGAATCGACTAATATTGGCTGGTATTGTTTCCTCTCTCTCACTAGCCATTTGAACGGCTTTGGGCTGGTTAGCCACTTCCAAGCTAATGCGCATTCGCTCGTTTCCCATCATAGATTACAGCCACAAGTTCGATTGGCGTGTTTAGACGCAAGGTCAATAGATCACTGATTTCGGTCACAGAGCACACCAGTATTCACAAGGTCATCCTGTTTTCAAATAGGCCCTAAATGCAAACGACTTTACGCAGATGTCTTTTAGGAGTTATAGTTACTTCTTTGAGTTAATGGTCAGAAAAATAATTTCATATTTTTCGAAATACTTTGGAGAGAAATAATCCTGTATTATACGCAAAATAGAAACTTATATAACGTCAGCTCCTTGACCTCAGTTGCGCACTGAGCTGATGCTCCCTATGGAATTTGAGCCTGTGTAATCCACTTTCGTAGTGTGGAATGTTACTGCCGAATTACTCAGGCCTCGATTCATCTTCTTACAGGACTGAGGTACGTACACGGATTTAACTCAAACGGAGGATCACAAGGATGCCTTGCTGACGAGCACAAATTAAAGGAGAAACTAGGTCCATGATTCGCTACAGACTAATTCCAACCGCCTAACATCAAAACAATGCTTGAGATGTTAAATCACGTAGACCAGTGACTACAGGATAACTTTATCAATAGAATTCAGTCAGAACTAAGTACTACATAAGCATAACACTAGTCACCACCTCGTGACATGTCAACATAAATTTAGACAATATTTGTATTGTTTGATAGATCTGAAGTTTCATAGTAAGTTATCAAAAGTTTTGTAGACTAAATACCATTCAGCAATAACATAAGTTAAATATAAAAATAACACTGCAAGGCTTTACGGTCTTCAGTGACTGTTTGAACATTACATCATACTTTCACATAAAACTATCTCTAATTCATAATGCCACATGCTATAACACTTTAAACTATAGGAAAAAAGTTAATTAGTGCATAACGTAAAATATAACTCACTACTCTCAACAGGAGCGGCAACTTCCAGGTCCTTTTCCAAATTACGAAATGTATTTACAACAAGTGAATCCAGATCTACATTATGATTAGTTGAACCTAATATGTGTTTGTATGGGTTTCCCTGAAGTCAATAAAAATGCTTTATTTTATACTAGTATTATACTTGGTAAATTCATGTTATATTGATGAATTGATGATATAAAGTATGTGAAATCATCAGACCTGCCACTTACCAATGGTATTAGCACAAGTTACTACGCGTGCTTGTTTTTTTTTCATTTTATACAGTCTTTTAGTGTTTAAATAAACGGCGAGTAATCGACATTTGAACTTCCAGGCTATAAGCATGTGATCAACCACAGGAAGCTCCGATGTCAATTCCCCGCCGTTAATCTAGTCACTCAGGGTCGTGTTAAATGAGGAAGTGAGGACCTACGTAATGATTTATGCCAAGAGCATGTATTGTGTCAAACTATGTAGTCAGCATACTGAGAGTTGGTTAGAGGATTTTAGAAAGATATCAATACATAGACAGACAGATACAAAAATTCACCTCAACTGAATAAACGTGTATATTATATCAACAGTGGATACCATTCATTGTCGTTAACTCAGGAAACAATTTCGGCCTATAATTTTTAGTGGTAATGTAACTTAGAATGGAAATACCTTATTAAATTACACAATATATTTTTCCATCCTGATAGTCCCATATAACTTCTCGACGGATAGAGCTGTCTACAAGTCGAAGAAAACAGGTAATGTAAGGCTTTAGTAAGTGTACCTCAATGATTCGGTGGAGAGTGAACTTTTCTGTCAGATCACTGAAATCTCTCTAGGTTCCTCAGGTTAGCTTTTCCACTATTCAGTTAAACACAGAAAAACTGTGGACTATATCGTTTTGAATAATATATTAGACAAACTAATTCATTTGTGATTATTGCAAGACGATTACAGTTTTTTTATTCTGAACTGGAATAACTAAGTTGCCAGTCTCAGCACACTGGAAAATAGATCAGTCTGAATAGCGTAAAATAGTCAAGAGATGGACAGTGATCGAAATAAATCTCTACCATTACATATGAAATGCAAACGTAATTGGTTGAGAAAAAAATGTGCTGTCAACTATATTTCAAAGAATATCAGGACTACAAAACATGAAGCAATTAAGCACAAAAAGCCACTAATGCCATAAATAGCTGCCAAAATCCCGGTGTCTTTAAAAACAATCTTCCATAATCAGAAACCTTATGCAGTAAGCTTCACTGATAAGCTTATGTAGAGCTTGTTTTATCGTTAGACAAAAAGTCAAGGCTATTGTTACAATTACACACACTCTGTCTTGACTGGATAAGGTTGGAGCCACTAGACTTAAAGAAACAACAGAATTAGTCCCTCGGTATAGGGCGAGTAGTTGTAAGAATTCAATCTTGCAAACGTGAAATTGATGCACCTGTACTTTTTAAAATTGTCGTGTTAAGAAAAGCTAACTTTAATAAGTTAGCTCACTCATTTGTCGTGTGTACAAGTGTATGTACTTGACTTACATCGATACTTTAAGTACGAGGGCTAACTAATACTACTTGATATCCCAAACAGAATTAGATGGAGCAGGGTTTCAAATGTACGACTTACGGATACAAGTTCGATATCTTAACCACTGAGCTACCGCTTCATATACAAATTAATTACTAATAGTGACAGTATGAAGCAACGTAAAATAACATACTATAGAGACAGCAAAAGATATATCACCTTTAGTAACTTCTTAGCAGGAGTAGAGTTCGTCAGCTTAACAGGCTCAATATGAGGCTTAATGAGTGTAGGCTCTTTAATGCTTTCAGAAACAGTAGACAAGAAGTAGTGTAATCCTTGAGTCCAACTCCTCCAATTTTGTGCAGGAAATCCATTAGAAAATGCATCAATTATTCCGGGAGGTGGTGAACTGATTGATAAAATTGGGTTAAGTGCACAAAACGTCGACCAAGTAAATCCTCCACGTAAATGATACATATTACCACCATCAGTGTATACAGTTTGACCATCTTCTGAGATAGATGAAATACGATTGGTAACTACGAATCTACAAGACGTTTGATTTGGTTTTCTTTCTATTCCAGCAAGACAACAATCTCCGTCTACTTGGGGTCCAACAGGACACCAAGAATATAATTCAGTAGATGTCAAACACTGTATGTTTAAAGAATTAAGAGCAAGTCTTGGTGACTTGCGAGTGTCGCTGAAAAACAAATAATTACGTCAGAAATTATTAACATTAACCTACCAGCACGTATCAACACCTGAGCAGATAATGTTCGAGTTTTCTTGCAATCTAGGTAATAGTATAAAAGGAGTTTGAACTAAATAATCATTTTTCACAGAAGGAAAATTGGATATACACCCTGAACGTGGTAGCGGATTAAGTTCCATAGATGGAATTGATGATATGTTGAGAATATTTTGCTTATCTATCAGTCATTTTAGTTAATCAGAATTTCTCAGTATTACTTTGTTCAAGAAAGTTAAGAAAATCACGCACAGCTTTTAACATCGATTCAAAGGTATCCATAACGGTAATTGAACTAGTGAAAAAGTATCTTTCGAATAAGGTGTGGATTTGTCAAAGTATGTCGAAAACAAGTTACATTCAGCCGCGAAGACTAAAAATGCAAAGACGTAATTAAAAACATTTCACAGTTAAAGGTGTTTATGCATGAGGCAATCGAATAGTTACAAATTAACAAGATGGTATCACTATCATCCAGCGCAAGTATGTTACTGATTGGGATCGGTTTGCAAATTTATCACAATATAACATATAATCGAGATTAGGCATAAAAATAAACTATGCGTTCCCCGCTCTTTGTACCTTTCTTTTCATCGAACTAATTTTCCTTCTTGTATCATATTGTCTAGACTTCTCCCTACTACCACTGATGTAATCCACCACTTCTACTAAACAGGTGTTCGTTTTGCTGAGATAATGGTGCGGACATGTGTCTGGTTCTACGTTATACATGACTGACTAATGAGTTCCCACGAATAAAACGTCACATAGGAGTTAAGGTAATATAAAGTTAAGGACCTGAGTGAAAAACAGATGAAACGACTGCTACTCGAGCTTCATAAAAAAGACTAGTTCACCACTACACTCTGGGTTACTGCTTAGTAAAAGAATTCTTAACCGCCTTTCAAAGTAGATAAGTCTTGGTCAGCACAGAAGTTTTATCTATTACAATTCGGAAACATTATGTAGTTACAAAATAAGGAGCGATGAATGAATATCTTCAACAGAATGTGTTTAGGCTGACGTAATATACATGAGCATTAGATTTTAGATTCGAACATTCTCATTGTATAATTCGGTTTGAACAACTAGAATGCTATTACTAACCCTTACAAAGTATATGGTTCGAAATCAAGTATGGAAACTTATACTTGATAAGAGTTACATTACATTCAGTCAGTTATGTGCAACGTAGAACCAGGCACATATGTAAGGACTTGGACTGCTGCATATACGTGCCAGGTTCTACGCTACACATAATTGACTGAATGTAGTGTAACTCTTATCAAGTGCAATTTTCCATACTTGGTTTTGAACCTATATACTTTGTGGGGGGTGTGATAACATCCTATTATTTAAACTGAATCCCAAACCCAGTGTTTAATTCGAATTCCTTAACAAATATGCCACTGTTTCGACCAGTGACTGCTACTTTAAGTTCCTTTCTTAATACATTATTTTAAAATATTTGCATAACCTTGTTCATATAGTATCTGCTCCCTACTCAAAAATAAACGTATCCTCAACACATTCAGTCGGCTCCGAGTAATAAGCAACTTTATCACAGTAAATCGAATATCCTAATCATAGTAATTGATTACATAGCTGAAACCAACAGTTCATTACTATTTAGAATGATACTGTGTTTGGATGACCCCCTAAAGGTTTTTTTATCTAACTCTAGGGATCGCAGAATCTCAAGATAGTCGATTTGTACATATTTAACACATACCGACTATTTCAATCTATGCACGTTCATAATACTGTCCAATCCATCTCTTGCCTAATCACTTAATACTCAATCTCTACAAATTAGAAAGTTGCAGTACAATATAACATGAGAATAGGAGTATACTATATTAAGGTCAGAAGTGTAAAATGAAAGCTTTTCTTACTGTTGTGTCATGGGGTCAAATACCCCATCTTTTCTTTACATCAATGACTTACAGTTACAAACTCATCGGCCCCACTGTTTGCAAATGAGATAAGTTTACAGAGCTATTCCCAATGAGAACTGAAAAAATAAAATTTGGATGCCAATGTCTAGTAGACAAATCGGTAGCAGTTAAAAACTCATTTTAGCGGTAGTGCAGTAATGCACACCAGGCTATTGCGACGATATTCACAACTAAATAATGAATGGAATACCACTTTTCCAGGGTTACTGACCGTAATTATTTAAAAGTTACGGTTACTACGACCTAAAAAAAACACGGAGAATTTAATACTAACTTATCGCATACTGAGCGATGAGTTTGATATTGATGTGTCGTTTTGTTTTGTTCCAACTAGGGCTGATCAAATGTGGAGTAACAGTTTTGCATCGGGTTTTGAATTACAGGGAAATTCCCTACCAAGGTACATAGTACTTGTATCTATGGCTAGGTTCAGAGCGAGATTGGATCTTTAAAGTACTATAATTCACGAGGGATTGATGTCGACCAGTGATTCTCTGTCCTTATCCATGAAGACTAATACTTACAAACTCCTTGAAAAATGATCATTTCATGATATAGAATTGCCACCAGTTACCTGTGATATATTTCAAATTTATTATGACTACACGTTAACTAGATGGAAAACCAGTTTTTCATATTTAAAAGTCCTTTATTCGCCTTCGCACAGGTTTATTTACGGATTTTAAATAACAACCCAAATGTTTAAAAATATATTGCTAGACATGACTCTTCTAGTAGATTCGAAGGCCGTAAACTTCCAAACATTGACGGTGAGAAATAATGAACTGACTCTGTAACATCTGTATGTAAGTTATCAAGCGTAGTTTGTAAGTATGACAGGATGTGAATTCTTTTATTTGTTCTTCACTAACATGATGCAACAGACTCAACAGAAGTGAATTTCATCAATCAGACTTATGCAAAAAATCTGTCGAAACCAATGACTGATTATCATGGTTCATGATTCCCGGGGATATGCGTGAAACCAAGTGATATGCAGTGTGATCAAACTCATCATGTATTTGGAATAAAATATATTGGGTAAGAGTATCGATTGTTGACATAGTTCATGATAATGACACTACAAGGACACAAACGTAGGATGTGAACGTTTTTAAACAAACCTCCCAAAAATTTCAAAAAGGCCGAATATGCCTTTAAGAAAATATATTAGATTACGAAGCTGATCCTCCATCGTAATCTTATACAGAAAATCCGGAAGAACATGACATATAGTTTCGATGAATGGGTGTAAAAATGTGATCATGAAAACAGATAGCCAATCCTATTATGGCATGGAAAAATGACTGATTTTGATGTGAAAGTAAATTAGATTGAAAAATATAAAGTACCTTCATGGCATAAATAAACTGCGAATACGGAACAGAGAAATAAAATTCATATTTGCTGCATAATGGCATCTACCTGCATTATTAACTTAATCCTAAACAACTAACGTACTCCTTACTCTAACCTGGATCCCTAACGCTTCTCTAAGCCGTAAACCTGATCCCTAATGTGTCCATAACCCTAATCTATAACCTATTTTTAATTTTAAATGTAAACTAATTACAACTATAGTCCATAACTTACTTCCATAATCTAATGCATCATCAGAAATATTAATACTCGAAGTACCAACTTACATCAGCAAATAAACGACTGTTTTTATTCCAACAAACATTACAACGAATCACCACATTATCTTCAGATTTTCGGCATTTCTGAACAGTCATTTCATTGCCAAAGCCACAAACAAGAGTCATAATCCCACATCTTGTAAATACGCAGAGTAGCCCGGAGTTCTTTTAGGATTAAAATTATACAATGACAGGTCTAAAGTGATAATATATTGTGATGCATAGCATGCTACGTCTGTCATTCCTTCATATAAGTATGCGTAATAACCTTGGAAGCAATAATTTGCCTGTGCCCGGCTGAAACCTTAACGTTCGTTCGCCGAAAATTCAGCAAGCATAAAGTATGAAATATACCTATAGGTTGTGTCGAAACTGTACGGCACACTAGGATATCTGATGAGTCTTTCTTTCGACTAAATAAACCCAATACAGTATATCGGATTAAAATCAGAATATAGAAATATAAGGTTATGACCGAATTATTTATCGATGGATAATTTTACATTTATTTACAATCCGTTACCAGACAGCAAGGTTAGGATCTTTAGATTACCACTTACTTAAGATTTTGAGTGATTAACTAATACACAGAATATCTACATCTCTCTAAGAAAACATAAATACTTTCAATGCTCCCGCATATCTATTCAATACCCAACATTTATGTGATACGCAAGTCTTAAATCCATTGATTTCATTGCTCTTGCTTCTTGAGTATATTGATTTTGGTTTTAGTTCCTTAGTTTTACCGAATAATACGGTAACTGCCTGACGAGCTCTAGTTATGGTAGTTTTTGGTGGTTGCTTTTGTTTGTTTTTTTCTACTATAATAACCTTTTGACGAGCTAATTTAACCAGTTGATTTCTTTGCACTTGCTTCCTGATTTTAATAAAAGTTATGAGTATTTGGTAGTATTCAATGTGAGGTTATAGCTATCTTCCTTTCGTGGTAGTTGATTGGCAGATTGATGTCGATTAAAAATGGATGTGTCACAGATAGGTGGATTCGCAAAGACCAGCAGCTATCACCCAGCTGAGCAGTCGTTCAAGTAATGAAAAATAAAATCAAATGAAATAGAAAACAAGAGAAAGGTAAAAAGACAGGAAAAAGCAAGTCAGAGGCATGGTTATACATTAATGTAAAAAGATCTATAGGTATCCTGGGTAAACTGATGGTAGTACTATATGCGATGGTAACAAATAACAGGTGTTATTTCCTTTTATTATTTTATTATCATTTTTATTTTCTCGTTTCCATTTTTCCAATGTTTATTCCACTCTTTTTTAAAAGTATTTTATGAATTATGGCAGATTATTATCCATCCATCTTTACTCAGTTCTAGGCAGTTCAGCCTACCAGTAATGTTTTAAAGGTTACTATAAAACGAATAGGGATGGGCAGAAGGAAAGTGTAAAAGTTTGTGAATGGATGTTATGAATGGAAGTGTATAGAAATTTAGTAGAACTAATGGCAAGAGTTCAGCCTCCTTTCTAGAAGGCTTGCAATATACCGTTATGGTACACATGTTTTACTGTAAAAGCTCACCAAAATTGAAGGTGCACAGTTACTGTTTCTGGTAATGAGTTTTACGTACAGCAAACCCTAAATTTTGACAAGCTGGCCTTCATCTGTTTATGTTGTAAACTGTTACTAAATCGCCTCGCAACCGTCTGCATTTCAAGGCGGACAACTCCAGATGGCCTACCCAGTTAATGTGTAACCATGTTACTGAGTCCCGCTAGCCACTTTTTGCTTCACCTGCGTACCCTTTCTAAAAAGGTTGACATTTATTCTTAGAGTGGCCGGAACAACGATGTTTTTGTTTTTTACGGGTGCAGTTTAATGAACGTTTTAAGCATAATCAGAAATTAGTCTGATATCAGCTTAGCCAGCAGTCAACGATCTCATTGTAACGTAGAGTATACTTTTGTGACATTCACTTTGTAGTTTTTCTTGTTCTCCAACCTGGCGGAGAGAAGCTGACCTAGGTTTCGTTTCTTTGAAACAATAGCTATTCGTTACGCCTTAGACTGTATTTTCACTGAATACCGTCTTGTGTGCAGTAGTACATCGCATCATATTTCTGAAAGTTGACAGTCAGATTATTGCTAGTTATCCATTTTTCTACCTTAAACATGTCTTGTTGTACTGTGGTGAATACTACTGATAAAGTCGCCACCTAGAAAAGTTTGCTGCGTTGGGCTTGTCTTCGTTAGACAAGGATTTCATGGAGCAGCTGTCGACATCTCAGTTCTTGAAGTCTGTTCCAGGAAACGTGGCTAGACAGATTAGGTTGGCGCATGCGGTTCAACCTTTGAATGTGGTGAAGATGGAAGGGCTACGCCGACAGTTGACAAGCGTAGTGGTTTCTGCAGTTACAGAAGATAGTGTGATGAATATTTATGGAGAAGCGGGTCGCTGATCTGAAAGATCAGGTCGCACAGGTTTGAGTTCGCATAACGACGGTAAATTGGTGCTTTGAGTGTGGAAAATTTGGTCATTATAGAAGAAATTGCCTTGAAGAAACGATGACAAAAACTTGTTTAAACGTTGTAGTGCCACCTTCTGTCTTCGAAACATCGTTTCGGGTTGTTAGGCTTGGTTAATAAGGGTGCGTTGTATACAAAATCGACGCGTAAGTGGGAGAGCGTTGATTTGCTTAGTTGACACGAGTGCTGCTATATCCTTAATAGACGTAGGACCGTGTCAGTCCGATGAGGGCATGTTCATTAGCAGTACAAGCCGTAAGCGGACATGCTCTGGAAATTGTAGGAGTGTCGGACTGCCGCGGTTAAGTCGGGGAATTACCCTCATACAGTATCCGTTTATAGTAACTAAAGATATACAACAAACAACACTGGGTGCAGATTTCCTAAGAGAGGTTAGGGGTGGTTATCGATACAGAGAATGGTACGCACTAACTACGGACATTGTGGTATACAAGGTAACAGTGAGGTGGCTAAGACACAAGTGGCGATCTTACCGCAGGAGAATAGAAAAAGCGTCGATAAAATGGTAGAAAAGTAGAGAAGCCTGTTCACCAAAGATGAAGAGGCCTATGGATATTGTAATAGAGAGAAGCATAAAATTCCTATATGGAGTCATAGGAAGATGACGTTTCACACACGCCGGATTTCTGTTCATCTGGAAACAAACGTTATTCGTCAAGTTGAAGAAATGTTACGGGACAATTGAACAGCCCGATAGTCGGTACAATTGACCAGTGCTGCTAGTAAAGAAATCCAATGGGAACTATAGATCCAGTGTTGACTTCAGAGAACTAAACAATTTAGCAGAGTTGAAATCATGTACAATGCCAACTGTGGCTGAAACCCTAGATCGCTAACAACAAGCATGATTGCTTACTGTGCTAGACCACTGGTCAGGGTATTGGCAACTATCTATAAAGGCGAGTGACAGGTACAAGACAGCCTTCACTATGAGTCAAAAGAAGTACCAGTTCAGGAAAATGCCTATTTACGGCTGGCAAGGGAGCCGTTCACATTTAGAACACTAACGAACTTATTGCTACAAAATCTTGAGAACGTGGTGGTTTACGGAGACGATTTGGAGGTTTATAGTAAAACAGAGACAGGACCACATAAGACATCTAGAAGCAGTTCTCGAGCGAATCGAGGATCCTGGTTTGAGTATTAATAAGAATAAATCCCAGATAGCCAAACGTAACGTCACACTGTTGGGGTTTGAAGTAGGGAGAAGGTGAAATAAAGCCGCCAACTGAGAAAAGTTTGACTATTCAAAAGCATAATGGCACTGACTTCGGAAAGGAAGCTGAGGCAGTTTATGCGAAGAGCAGCATTCTACAGTCCGCTCTAGTAAGGAACCTTAACGAGATTGCTGCACTACTGCACAAACTATTAAGTAATGAAAAATTTATATGGGCATAGGAAGCACATAAAATATTCGATCAGATCAAGTGGGTATTGGACGCAAAGCAGATGACAATTGAAACTACCTATTCTTGGGAAACGGTTCACAGTGGCCACAGACAACAGTGATTTCGGCATCTGCTCAGTACTTCAGCAGGACGATGGGGCAGTGAATTATGCTAGCCGAGTTTTAACGACGATAAAACAGAAGTACTCAACCATTGAAAAAGAGTGTCTAGTGATCGTTTAGGTGGTAGATGAGTGGAGACCATAACTGCTGGGCCAGCCATTTCACATTAAGACCAATTACAAGCCACTACAGGTAGGTTGAAAATGGCAAGAGATCCCCGAGGAAAATTGTCACGAAGGATATTACGCCTACAGGAATATAGTTTCACGATTAGCCATATACCACGAAGTCGAAATGTAATAGCTGACTAACTTTCACTACCTTGTGAGGACACTGACTTACCGGAGGTTGTTTTTGGAGTCAACAATGTGGAAGCAGACCTTGAAAGATTTGTCCGTTGCCAGAAGTCCGATCCTAACGCTTAAGACAGTGAGACGAGCGCTAACTGAAAAAGTGGATAACTAATCAGTGCACTTTAACAGAGAGGTAAAGACGTTTTTAATCCAAAGAGACGGACTAACATTGAATACGGATGGAGTGTTAACACGGAAGGACAATCATGGGAGCTGGGATAGCTATAATTCCAAAGTCATTACAACATGAATTCATCATGGGATGCCATCAACTAATACAAACAGGCGTCGCAAGAACCACTGACCTCCTGAGACAGAGTGCGTACTGGCCAGGGATGTAAGAAGACGTGATGAGATATGTCTACGCCTGCCTACAATGCCAGTTAATAAAAAGCGATAAGTGCATATGCACTCCGTTCCAGCTCATCCCTGTAACTAACAGTAGGTGATGTGTGGTCAGTGGATGTAATCGGCCCGTTTCCTCAGACGTCGAATGGTAATCAATACGTTTTGGTGATGATAGAACATACTACGCGATGGGTAGAGGCCGTGGCGATTCCTGATCAACGTTGAAAGATGATGACTGAAGCAATGATGAGGCACATCGTGACCAATCCACGGCTTCCGGAGAATGATATTCGACCGATCAACGAACATGTTTCAAGAGCGAAGAGTTCACAGTCCTGCCTTGGGCAGTTAGGTATCAAAAGGGTACAGAACAACACTTCATTATCTGCAGACCTACAGACTTACAGAGCGCAATAATTACATGCTAAAAGAATGGTTGGCAGCAAATTGGGGGTAACTGGGGGATGAAATTACCGATGACGTTGTTAGCACATTGAACCTGGAGTCAAAAAATAACAAAGAAGTCATCATTTCAGTTGATGTGCGGAAGGAGACCACTGACTGCCAGCAGACAACATAACCTGGCCACAACCAAAAAAGTGGAACGATAGGAAAGTGGAAGCAAGAGCTGTATAAGCAGTGAGAAACATACAGCAGAAACAAAAGCGATCAGAACAACATCGATGGAACTCAGACTGAAGTGCTTTTCTATGGGATATCTAGGTGAAGTGTAGAGGACAGAATTCCATGGCGGGTGACTTAGTAGGCTCGAATAACGTACTCCCCAAATGGGAGGGTCTATACGTTATCGTCGCTAGGCGTAGGACCGGTTTACACCATTAAGAAAGATAACAAAGAGAAGCGTGTAAACATAAACACTGAACGACATGCGAATTGATGATTGAAAGTAATGTATGTAATATTTTATAACATTCTCTGTTTCCACCAAATATATAATTTGTTTGTCCTACTTGGCTTTTCACAGTAGCCATATCTGTGTCTACACCTATCTATGACAGTTCTCAACAGCTCTGCACCCTGATTGCACTATTAACGAAAATTAACGGGTGGGCGCTCAGTGGGAGATTGCTAATGCAAATGAGGTATGACAGCATCCCGACAGCCGAGCATCGAGACACTTCAGACGTAGACGTCTTCTAATTTTAATTCACTCCGTTCACGTTGGTACAGAACTATTACCCTCCCCTAGATAGTTTCGTATCAAGTAAAGCAGTGGTTCTGTGGAACCCATACCGGCTGCCTTGTGAATTATGTTGTGACACTTGAGTCAAACGCTTTGGCGAAGTCCAGAAATTCTTCATGGATCTAAGTGGTTTTTCCCCCAACAAGCTGACCAATCGTCCTATGCAAGTTAGGTGCTTTAGCTACAGGACTAACCTCGCTGAAAGCCGTATTGTGTCTCGTGTAGCAAGGTTGTGCTTGTTGATGAACTCCAACATTTGGACATTCACAACGCTCTTCAGAACCCATGAATAATTTTGGAATCATCACCAAAGGCCTGTCATATTCAGGGTTTTTCTGTCATCCCCCCTTTTTATAGATTGAAACGTGATTGCTGTCTTTCGCTTTTCGATAACTGTGTTGACTATAGTGAGTACTGGAATAGGTCACTGATGAGGTAACCGAGTGTTCTGGAGAAATGTTTAATCACCGCTGTCCTCGCTTTATCACAGACCAGGTGACCTGTTGAGCTTTAGCTCCAGCAACCCTTTTAGAATTAATCGACGCTTAATTTCAATGTTCCCCAGCCCAGAGATGATGGCCTCTGGTTAGTCGGTTACGTCTGAAGGACAGTTTGGCTGTCTGCTAAATGAGTATTACAGACTTCAGTCCGCCTCAGTGCTGGTTAGAGTCTTCCCATGAGGTCATGTAACAGTTTAGGACACCCGCGTTTGTGGCTTAGTTCCTAGCTATAAATCAATACAAGTGTTTTGGGTTTATTGGAGCTTCTCGATGAGGTGGGTTTGGAATTTGTCTTCCTGTCATTTCTGTAGCTTATGTCGCACTTGCTTTTTAAGCGTTAGTACGATTTGTCATCAGAGGCCTCTCCTGTGGGCCTTCACCTGTCAAGTTCTCCGCTGTGCTCTGAGAAGGCTTAACGTACCCTTCCCAGATCACCTATCCATCTCAGCTGGCCTGTCTGACACGACTAAGTTGAGAGGCAGTTCTAGAGGAATCGGTACTCGTGGGCGATACTCCTAGAAGTGCAGCTTTGTACCGACTATTGTCTTTTTAATGTCATAGAGAAAAATGTGACAGTCGTATTTTTTTTGAAGATCTCTGCCTTATTACTCTAGATCTGTCTATACGACACCTGGTTTGACCACTGAGGTCACGCATGACTGTATACCACGCCACCAGAGCTTCAGTGGGACACTCATGGCTTTCGAAATTTTGAAATCGCCTGCAACTAAGAGAAGAGAGGCCTAGCTTACCAAGACTATCTTCGTATGTCGTGTCTTCTGTTAATTACTCATTTGGTATCTTGGCTCTTGTGTATCAACTCAGTATCTAAGGTGTTTGTGAATGTCAAACCTATGTTACACCCTGTTAGTTTTAGAATGTATGTTTCTTGGTGAACAGTTCATTACATGACATTTCATCAAGTTAAATTTGATACGATCCTCCTTAGCCTACATTTCAAACAGTGTCAAGTCACGTTGAAGAACTTGAGAATTCTCCTAACTTCTTATGGCTCTACTCATTTCAACATGTCTGGATACATAAGGACAGAGCAACTTGACCTGGTTGAGCGATTACCCATAAAAACAAGGAACAGTAGTTGTCCAAATGTTGTACCTTATGTGACCCCTGATGTCCATTTTCTCAGGACCCTGGTAACCTTGGTACAGAATACTAAGTCCACTAGGTAATTACTGACCTCCATAACTTAGTATGGTATAGATACCGATGCTCTAGTCTGTAGCACCTGCTATCTGTCTAGTCACATACTTTAAGTATTTGTTAGAGGAAAGACCTCTTTCGCTTTTTGGGAGTTGGTGGCCTTCCAATGAGTCCTTGAATAAATTACACACCGGTTCGCAGATAGCTTTTGCGTGCTACTTTAGGAACATTGGACGAACGTCATCGCTTCCGGGTAACTTCCTTCGCTCTCTAGAGAACCACCCTCAAGGTCAATGTGAATACTCTGCCCATATCTACTGATGGTGACCTAGTAAAAATGCCATTTTCCACTTGGTAAATTTGGCCGATCTGTTGTTGGGAACGAAAATTGAGGGTATTGGCTATCTCGTTTGAGCCATGATTTTCCTAGGCTCCATTGTCTCGTCAGTAAGGTATCATAGTTAGTTATGGTTTTGTGTTCTTCACGACTCATATCTTTCCTGTGTTCGTTAGCCGCCAACTCGCCTTCCGACTTCTCTGACTAGAAAAGCTGTTGTAAGCACTCCCTTATAGTCTAGAAGTTTGCATTATTGTAGCAGTAACAATATATTTACATCCCACAATAATGTTTCGTTAATAACTACTTCGAATGTTACCACAGCGTGATCATAACTGCCTAATGGTGCCAGCACATGGATATTTTCTGTAAGAAACGGGCACCAAAATATCATGCATTTTAGTCTAATTGATTTCCCACGAATGCCCCGTCTCGTATCCCTTTCTATGTACACATGAATACCTGCGGTTTTGGTAGTAGTTTCGAAGACTCTGGGAAGCCGTTATGTTATAAGGGGGTACTTTTTGTGGAATTGAGAACTGGCATATTGGCGTCTCTGACAATAAGTACCCAGTAAAATTTCATTACCTGTAATCCAAAGAATATTTGAAGTAGTTTTTCATCACATTATTTATAGCAACAGAGGATAATAATTTGGTAGTCTTAGTCAATTTTATGTGTTGTTTAGTGTGAAAAACCATTCTAGATGTCAGGTATAAGTACCATAACCACTGACAAGGTTGCGTCATTATAAATCCGTAGTATCTATTTATCACCATTTGATCGCAACTAGTGAGCTTAGTATTTGCAGAAGCTGCACGAGAAATCTTGGTCGCTAATACTCACTGAGATTAATCACACTGTTTATCCGTCATCGTTGTCCTACGTTCGCTCCTTGTTCCAGTGTTTTTTCATCTTATTGCTTTGTTGCTCACGTTTAGCCATATTACTATGCTCGCTGGGCATGCCTACTAGGTTGTTGACAGTTTTAGTCGGTGTGTAGCTTCCTTGGGATATTTCGGGCATTACTTTGTGCATATATCAAATGTATCTCCTACGCTGTTGAATAGCCCGATTCAAATCCTTAGCCTTACGTATCCAATAACATAACTTGGTTCTATGAACAGAATGAATGGGCAAAATAGATCTGTTCATAAGGAAGCTTGAGTTTATCTCTGATAAAAGCATACCTACTATGAGATGCATCGTAACTGGCTTGTAGAATATAAATAATCCCTTACCTTGAGCAAAGATACTAATTTCTCTGGCTTACCTAAATTTTGGGTTCAAAACACCACACTCAGGCCAGATATCCTGGACTAAACGTCATATCAATGCGTGTACTCAAAACTCCGACCTATGCAGCCGAGAAAAATGATGTTTTAGCCAATACAGCAGTTAAGTCATGCTAATGTAGTAAAGTCTATTTACTAATTGAAATTACATTAGTGTCCTACCCAAAACCAGGAAATCACAGTGTGATGAATACCTGATAATAGCTTTTCGATTTCAAATGCATAAATGAACTCTGAATAGCGGTAAATATATCCATTGATATGTCTCCACGATTTGTACACATTCCTTCGGTTTAATTTCTACTCGTGGTTGACGACCACCAATAATTCCGAAGGTCACGAATGATGTCAAAGAGGCGGTGATTACTTAAAAACTAAGATGGTTACTTAAAGATTTTGAATGTTTTTCATGCTTTGTTAATCGTAAACAATGTAGTGGTGTAACATCTTCTCCAAGCTGTCTGCGCCTATTTTGGTTTCTTGCAGATTATTGTTTGGATTATTTAAATATAACACTAATTACATCGACGGTTTTGTTATATAATTGCTTTCACAATTTAAAAAGATTATCAGTAGAAAAATAAAATGTGGAGCATTTTATTAAGTTTGATTGCAGGTAACATTTTTATTTGCAGAGAGACTTTCATTTTCTTCTTTCACTTTAAGATGACAACTGAGGCAGGTGAGTAAACATATTGTGACCAGATAGAACATAAAAAGTCATACCTCACATACATGGCATTAAGTACTACGTTTACAGCAATTCATCGAAATAATATAATTCAGATCTTACTTTTAGTATCGCTATCTGATAAGCTTTAACTGTGATTGTGACAGTAAGGTTAGGTAACCAGTGGTGTGATAGCCACTTCAACTACAATAGGTAAGGATTACTGCTTTGATTACATTAGCTAGGTATGTGATCCATGTCATGTCCAACGATTTTGTTTCTTCCAATATATTATCAAATTTGAGTTGCCTCCTAAAGAGCCCACGGACCTTCTTACAAACTATGCAAAAAACTTGTGATGTCAGTGGTTTTCTGGAAACTATTTCTAGTTCTTACCAGTTCGAAACAACATTCCTGTGAAAGTCATTTCTGAGTGGAGGTTGACGTTGCATTAAGACTTACAGCTTACAACTAGAAAGCGAGTGTATATGAGTTAAATTGAGTGGTTTTTCTTTACTTACCTCTTATAGGCATTATACTCCCTATTCAATGAAATTGGATGGCGAAAAATGTTCACATTGTCTGACTTAGAAAAGTGGTGCTTTAGTGAGTAGTTTTAGTGTGTTGAAAAGTACGAAACGTTAGTACTGCATGTAGTTTCCAAATTGAGGCAGCTTGGAATGAAGAAGAAATATTGAGGTTATTTAGTAACGTTTGCTCTGGCCTAGTCAAAATTCACAACAAATGATTAAATAAGGAACAGATCTATGTTAACTATTTGTTTTAATGTGTATTAGTACTTAAATAAATATCACCATTAGTTATTCAACCAAAATTAATTTAACAAATTGTAATTATCACTTTTTTTTTAAAAAATAAACAGAAATGTTTATAACATGCCTTTGGGATAGACTATACACTGTCTCTTCAAAAGCTAACGTTTAGATCTATAAAAATCTTAGTAACAGTGCATCAAAAGTTACTTGTTACAGCACAATATTTCAAGCCTTGGAAGTGTGCTTCAACTCAAAATCAGAAAATTCAAAGTCCAGTCAACTCATTTATTACAACCAAAAAGGTAGACAAACCAATAAGGCAGCAGTCAAAACCGAAACGTCCAGTAAAACAAAGTAAGTGTAGTTTAATAAAATTATAGAAATTTCAGCAGTAGCGTAAGAAAAAACAAATGTTACAATGAAAATAAATGATAAGTGTCGCAGGGGCGAAAATCACTATAATGAACAGCTGAAGGAATTATAATGAATAAGCTAACTTTCAAAGTAAAGCGACAAAATACAATAGGAAAATGTTGCCTAGTGCAATCTTTACACATAGAACTTTCTTACACTCCATTTCGGCAGCTCATTCTTTATCTACATTAACGGTTGGGTAAATAGAAAAAAGTAGACTAAGATTCAACATTATATTCTTAAAGCCAATGACTAAGGGCCCAATGTTGATTAAAGCTGCACCCATTACACCTTGGTTGAGAGCGATTCTAATAATATATTTATTAAGTGCAAAAGGGTCTACGACTTTGGAAGTTCACAGATCTCCTGAAATGTTTAGTGTAAACCCAAATGGGCGTCATTTACATGAAGTACACAGTTGTAGTGGCCATAACGTCAACTGCAATTGAATGAAGTCAAAGGATTTTACTGGGCTTTTCGTAACAACAAGTTCACTCCCCATCATAGGTTGGAGGCTTTATAAGCCTTGAAAATTTAAATGAAACCCTGCAGCCATGACACCTTTAATCTTTACCCGTACAATCACATTCCGAGTTGTGAGCAATCTAGTAAAGTTATTGGGACTTTCAGGACACTCATCGACTCAGAAGTTGTTAGCATTCTAATAATCCTATACAAGCGTTCTAGACCTGATTATCTAGTCTTCAATTAGAAAATTCACTCTTTTAATAGAGCAGAAATCTACCCTGAGGATCGAAATACTACATACTTATTACTTGAACAAAAACAAAGACAGGAAACTTTATCTAGAATTATCAACCAGTTACTGCCACACCAATGATCTCAAGCATTATAAAGAAGACAATTAACTATCAAACATCTGATTTCCGACTTAATGAAGTCTTAAGTAATGTTTCCCAGGATTTCTCGAAACCGGATAATACGCTACAAGTCTTTGTGATTTTGTTAATAGGGTTACTTCGAAACCTCGATCAGAAGAAGCCAGTGATAATACTCAAGGTTGATATAAAAGGGGTTCCTAGAACGCGACATAATATAATAGTCTGTAAGCCTGAGCCTGTTGGCATTACTAACGCTCTATTAGGATGGCTTGAGTAAGATTATTCAAAATGACATCAAATAATAGGAATAGGTGGACTTATGCCAACAAAACAACGTATAAGTTATTTGAACTAAACAAGGTGGGCCTATAGGCATCTTAATATATGTCAATAACATACTCAGGTGATTTACCGTCGGAAATCCACACTTATATGTCGACAACTTAAGAGTTGTTTACAAAAATTAGCATCAGAAAGCCTCACAGTGCTTTGAAATTGTACAGGATGGGTTAATCAATCCAAGTAAGTGGTGCTAAGATTGGTTTCGAAAATTCAATGCTGAAAAACGTAAATATAAATACATAGGGGACCCTAAACTTGAAATACCGATCACACTAACAAACATTACACTCCCGAAACATGGTTGTGTAACTGATTTAGTCATATAGCACACTAATAGCCTAAACTCCACTGAACCCATCTCTACTAAATTATCAGAATCACAACGACTTTAAGTTTTTATTCTATTGGGCTTTTACCGGAATGGATCATAACTGACCCTTCATAAAATATGTAAAAGATCAGTACTTGGACACTATGTTACCAGTTGAGCAGCCTACTTGCGATTAATAGACTGGGGATTAATTGCATAAAATGTTGTCTGTTACGACAACTGAATGGAACTAAAACTATAACCGGCTACGCAGCCAGATGCGATATGCTAAGGTGTAAAACACATTAAAAAGGAGACTTAGAACAATCCTGATTCTATTCTATAAGCTTCCATAAACATTCATTTACTCCTTCTCCGTCTTTACTAGATTCCATGAACTCAGAAATAGTCTTTAAAGTCGAAACTGAGAAATACAAAGCTGGTTGGTCTATTCAAACCACGTGTTATATTTCAAAAACTGGATATTTGAGTAAAATTACAGTATTATTCATACTTATTTCCAGGATGTAACGAGGCTACTGGTCTTCACTTTTAGTTCGAAGATGTGGTTTTGTGTCTAAATTGATCTACTCGTAACAAAATACATTTTAGTTTGCCTATCATTCCCTTAAATTATTAGCAAAAACATTACACACGTATTATTGTGTACCTGTGAATTAATACTACTGTGTCCTCCTAATACCAAACTGTCCACACTCGTGAATCATTGTGTTTCATTTAAAGACTTGGTAGTGACACCATCATTATTGTCTACCGCACTTTAACAGGAATTAGCCACTGGCGCTTCCTCCAAAACTATCTATGTGACTCATAAACGACGTTCTCGAGTACGATGCAGTAAATACACTGTTTAGTGGGGAAACACAAATAGGCAGCAACTCTTCAAAATACTTCAGTTGGAGAGGTTTGTCACAAAAACAGTCAGCACCTTTTCAAAGTCAATTCTTTGGTGCAGTTTCTTGGACAAATAATGAGATCCATTACAGTAGGGTACTTAGACAAGCAATCAATAGCATTCGCAGTCAAGCTATAGCGATTAGTGTGCAAAACGACGAAACACAATAATCTGTTAACAATCAAGATATAAGAGACCATCATTTTCACCAAAACATGGCTCTCCTTAGATTACATAGCAAAAGTTCAGTGCAGAACGTTTCACAAAGAGGACAGCGAACACAGCCGTTGGGTGGGGTGAAGGTAACTTATATATAAGCAATCTTCCTCAGAAAGCACAAGCTGCACGAAACACTGTGCTAATGAAGCCACACATTTTTAGCTGGCATGCTTTCAGCAAAAACGAAAGTAAACATCCAGTTGGAAGAATGAAATATCCTCCTATAAGCGATGATGGATATAATGAGAGACTATCTCAGTCAGTTCCTACATTACTAGATACTAAGTCGATCCACAAGTGGTGAAATATGACAGGTACCTATTATAAACTAATGGAACTTCGATGAATGCTAGGGTTTTATAGAGTCTTATTTGTGATTAACTGAGACGATTCACTAATAAAATGAACTTCTCCGAAACATTTAATATGGCTTCTGGCTAGGAAGATTCTGAATTATAAACGTTTTGCTACACAGGGTGATTAAACAAACCACTGGAATAGAAATTTCATGGAAATGAACTGGTTTGCGTTCACACATCATTATTTAGTGCCTACAAGATAAGGCAAATATTACAGGATCTATCAGAGTCTCGCAAACTTAGCCACAAATGGTCATCAAGGAAGGGAGTTCTGTACCATGATAGCATTCTCAAAATAAATGTCATTAAAATAAAGGGCCTTCTCAAAGTTTATTTCTTGGGCTTATAGTCGCCTTTAATGTTCATGAACGATCTCCTATTAAACCTGAGCTAGTCTATTTTTGTTTACACTGTACACGTGGAATTAAGGCAAGTTATTCAATACCATGGAGACAACTGTCATAACTAAGAACAAAAAGTGTTGATGGAACGTTTAGTTGTAATAACAAGTTAAACAAGACAGATAGCAAACAGGGTGATAGAGATATTGCACAGGTGCACGTCTATTCTAGATGTGTTATAAAACACTGATAATGTATATATCACCTTGCGTATTAAGGAGTAATGTTAGCAATATTAACTGTTCTATGTCAGCTCCTTCCTGGATAGCTCGAGGAAGACACCAGCATACAAAATGCACAGATCGCAAAGTAAAAATATAGTTGTCAAATATATATATGGATATATATACAACAGTTATATGTCTGCCTGATAAAAGGTGCCTTATTGATAGCCTATAATATTCCAAGAGTGATTGAACATCCGAATAAATTTGTTATGTGGGTGCGACACTAGTTGATTCCGTAAACAAATCACCGATTCTTACTCCCCTGAAAGCGTGCGCATAGTAAATAGACAGCTTTCAATTATTACAGGAACTGATCTACCGGAGTACAAACTCCCTACAATAAGGTCTTTAACAGCAGGCCAGTAAGCTACATGCACCATTTTAGTCTGTCTACAGAAGCTTTGAGTAGGATTCGATCATTCATCTTGGTTTTATGGGACATGCTCACTAGTTCTTTCCGATGTAAGTTTCCCTAACCAATGTCATTAGAACTACCATTAAAATTATTATCCCTACAATTATTATTCGGCCGTTTTTTATTTCGTTCTTACTTATCGCAACAAATTACACTTCTTGATTTAACCACTAAGGAATCTTGCAACCAGTTCGCAAAACAAACCTCATTGTACTCCCCGGAAACGTTAAGACGTTCTACCGAAAACACCATGACGCAAACTCCATGGAATCATCTGATTTATATAAGGTCGGTATCGGTGTACCGAATATTTACCAAGAAAGGGGTGACAGGAAAGATCTCACATGCTGTAGGTTTGTAGAATCGGTCATTATGATATCCATGGTAATGGAGGGCATAACTAACAACCAAATAAGGAATATATGAACAAGCACAAAGTGTTACACGAGATCCAGCAAAAGTTTCATAAAGACAAAGCATATCCATACGATGTTTTGCTAATATGGGAGAGCTAAACAACATGTTATGATCGAAAGGCACTGGTACGCGTAGTATTTCTATACTTCAGCATGTTTGACACAGTTGCTCCAATTATTCCTATGCGATATGTATCAACCTTGGGATTCACAGATTCTCTACTCTTTTGGCTAAGAAGCTGCCAGAAAGACGTAATGTTTTGCTGCTAAAATTGTTTAAACCTGAAGAGGACTAGTTTATTCTCAACATCGAGGCTTTCATAAGGTGCAAACATTTCACTCCTACGATACTTTGTTCTCAGTAAATGGACTTCCTGTAAAAATCGAAATTTCATTATCGCTTAAACATCAACTGTCCTTCCCGTCTACAGCCAACAGGTTCTTTAGTGCAAGCACAAATTTACAGTAGAATAACAAATAACAATTTATTGGTGCAAATATGGTACTATATTTAACAATCAGTTTACATTCAATGCACAAATACTAACAGTTCTCATGCCCTGTAGAGCCTAAGGGATTCCAAGCAATTTGCGCAGTTAATATATAACAACAAATAAGGTAGTGAAAGACATGTCTCTAGCTGCTTTTCGTAGAAGAAATGCGTTTCCTTAACAAATAAAGGAACAAGGTTATATCTGCAACGACCAACTAAGTTAACCACTCAGGCAGAGGCTGCCAAAACAGTGAACAAATGTGGTTCCTAGCAGTTAAAATATACAGGAACCGGTTAACGAGCCAGAATTCAGCAACTGTTACAATGAAAGGCATAAACAAACAAAAGTAAGAGATTATTCAGAGATAGAAAACAATGAAGTGACACCAAATCCAAGTTAAAGGAAATTGTTTTATCCAGAAAGATGAAAGAATTTTCACATAGGTCAGACGGAAATTTGAACCTTTTCCGCTTTAAGCAAACCAGACCTACCTATTTTCATTCACTCCGTCGGTGACAAACATAATGAACTATAAGAGACGAGGATTTCAAGGCTCTCTCGAGCGACTAACGTAAGAAATGTGATATACCTAGACGACATGTGTGGTGATTGGCCATTATAAACGTAAGCAGACAGTTGACGGACTACAATTAAGTGGATAGGTAACGTTTACTTATGTATTTACCATTTCATATCGTACGTGTGGTACTTTGTGTCCAATCTATCTGGTTTTTGATGATTCCGATGTAATATCGTGTCTAGGTAATTGATTAAGGCATAGTCGAGAGTATTTGTAGATATTATGTTGCAGGTAAATCAGAATCTAGAAAATCAGCCAATTCTACCTTTAGATATAACAAAGTATGGAAGCCATGTCAAATTCAACCTGATAAAAAGATTTAGGATAAATTGTAGCTTTGAAAGTAAGCCCCAGGTTAAATACACTCTTCACTGTCACATCAACAGATTGGACCTAAAAATGACCTTAACAAACGTTGAACACCGGAGTACACCATAATGGCAGTTCTCCTGAAACGTATGAAGACAATCATGCCTAGAAAACAATAAGGTCGTAACTTCGACGACTAAAATGAGGAAACAGATCCTCTAGAAAAGGTTCAGCGCCAAGCAACTGGGTAGGTAGTGAGTCTATAGTGTTATTCCTTATAGAGAATGACTTCAATGGCTACCCCTAATTTCCCTAGAATACAAGAGTAAAAGGACACCTAATTTGGTCATACGAAACTTTCAAAAGCTCAAACCCTGCAGGCCTTTATTACAACAGCCGTTCAGTTAGGAGCCTCAAACGAAGGCTGAACGTCAGGCGACATAAACTTCTTTCCGTTGCTTAAAATATTGAGAAAACCTAATGACCTACAGTCATTCCTTAAATATTTATTTAATTCTTTGAACTATTACAAATAACCTGGCATTTTTCTTAGACAGAAGCTAGCTGCTCGTATACAGTATTCAAGTTTTGCCTGTGTCAACACAGTGTATAAAGTCAGGAATGTCCTATCACCAATATACCTCGAGGCTCCACGTATTAACAAGAGAGTATGAAAGCTTTTAGCAACTATATGATGTCAGTGCAAAGTGTGTTAAAAAGCGAATTTATACTGGCTCGTCACAAAGTATTGAATGACTTATATTATTGAATACTGGAAACATTGTTTAAACTGACGTCTAATTATCAAAAGGTTTAGGTTTAATGGCGGCTAGATATCGAGATGTTGGCACTAAGGTTTATATTGGTGACCTCCCGAGAGAGGCAGTCTGAACGAGAACTGGAACGTATTTTTCGAGAGTATGGGAGGTTGCGTAACGTATGGGTAGCAAGAAACCCACCCGGTTTTGCATTTGTTGAGTTTGAAGATGCTGCAGATGCCAGCGATGCTGTGCGTGAACTAGACGGAACGTAAGTATACAGTTCGCACCATAATGTATTAAACCCAGAGTCATGTGTGGTGTACGCGCCCGAGTTGAACTAAGCACTGGAAAGTCACGACAGAAACCATGGGTACGTGGTGGTGCGCGCAATGGCGGTGGACGTGACAATGGACCCGGTTCTCGTCGAATGAAGCCATTTGATCCGGCAGACAGGTGTTACGAGTGTGGAGAACGTGGACATTACGCCTACGATTGTCGTCGTCGAGGTGGTGGACCAGGAGGTCAAAACGGACGCAGCAGGCCTGATGGCCGAAGGAGGTCGAGGTAATTCACCTTACTCGCATGTCGTCTGGTATCGTCTCGGCTCCCATGATACGTTATCAGCTGTCACGGTTTTTCATCCAAGTACAACAACCTTAGACTACATCAGCACCATATTTCACATCACTAACACCTAACTATCGATTGCTGGTACTCTGCTTTCCGTAGCGGTGATTCGTCACTAGCAAACGGAATGCACTGTGGAAAGACTGGTCTCCATAGGTACTCCACTCAAACATTCGCATCTTTGACTTCATTGCGGCGGGCATAAACTGTGCCCTACATCTCGGCATCTGTGAGCCGTCGACATCATCGTCGTGACTACAGACAGCCACTAAAGTTAACGTCCGTTTAGACCTACAGCTTGTTTATCTTCATGCCTAAACGTGTAAGTGCCTAGTTTGTTAGCTTATCGATATGTAACGGTCTTCAATCGTTCTTTTTTCACCTTCTCATCGTACATATGTTTTCTTTATTGCAGGTCTGTGTCAAACCATAGAAGTTTTTCTCGGAGTCGCAGTCGTTAAGGACACGGGTTTGTTGCAAGTTTACATGCATTTCAATTCAAGGCCAAGGATGTTAAGGCTCCTCCGGGTTATTCGTATCCCAAATAAAATTAATATCCATTACGTCTCTTAATTGCGTGGACAGTCTCGTTTCATGTCTATCGTGTTGCGCGAATGTACTTGGTAGGGTTCCTGGTATCTAGATTCACGTTATACTTATAACAGTGAAGTGCACCGAGCAAGCATTTTTTACCTAGGTGGTTTACTTACCAAATAGCAGCTTTATCTTGCCTCAAATGTTGCTTATCAGATCGCCATATCAGCGTTCTCGTTAGCTAGTCAGCAACCTTAAGGTGATCTAGAAGAACTAATTTGTGGTTGTGAATGACATAGTATGCGATTGTCTTTAAGATTGTGTTCGTGCGTTTTCCGGCTCACGGTAAGCGAGTTAGTGGGGGATGCGTCCTGCTTTTCATTGCAAAGTGTAAACTAAGTTCTAGAGAGATGTTGATCTTTATATAGGGTTTGGCTCCTAGCATCTGTTTATTTTGGTATTCTGTCTAGCCGTATGTATGGTGCCACGGGCTCACTTTGCAACTGTCAGTATAATCACCTCCCGGTCTGACTTTGAGATCGCTAGAGGATCTCGAGATTGGGGTCTCTGGTTGTGCGTCGTTAGCTTGCTTTAACTCCGATGTTTTCGGCAGCGAATGTTGGTTCTCTAACTCCTCTGCTTTGCGATTACGAGTACGTCGCGGTGGATGTGCCCCAAAAAATGAATGAGAGCGGACCAATCATAGGGTGGGTGTGTTACCCTTTGGATGCGCAGTGGTGGTATTAGCGCAGGCCTCCCCCCGCAAAGCGTAGAGACTGTCAGTTGTTGTGGGCCGCTGTTGGGTCTTGCTATCCCTCCATGCGTGCCATGTTAGTCTCTGTCAGAGTGCTAGTCTTGTTTGCCTAAATAGGTAACGGCTTGAAACATAATTAGGCGTCTGGTCCCATATCTCGCGGCTGTTAAACTAGATTGCTACACGCTGCTGGCTCAGCGTCTGACTGACACGGTCTGCATAATACATCTGGGACTAAAAGCTATCAGTGTTTCTTAGGTTGTATGATCAAGGGGTTAGGTCGAGTTCCCTGAATGGGTTTGGGAAATCTCGTTTCTACCCTGGTTGGTGTCTACTTCTGGAATGTACTTCATTAGTTACTAGCGGACTTCTCTGGGGCATTGCTCGCGTTTGCTTAGGTAACTTCTTATGAATCAACTCAAATCGCATTCTACCTATTCTGCTTACTACCTACGTTTTCTACTTTAGGACTTATCTTGTTATGCACTTAAGGTACTGGGACCTGGATTGATGCTCATGTATGCACCTAGGTGGCACACTGAGTATAATTGACTGAACTTTCTAGCTTCCTGAAGCCGCTAAATAGTCCTTCAGCTAAAGCAGGAATATAACCAATATTCTAGATGTTCATTATCTAACAAATTTGTGAGTTACCACATTTATATTTGTCAGCTTCGGAATATAAAACCGAATAATAATCGATTGCAACTGTTTCTTTTTAAAATTACAAATAAACAAAGTTTACTGTTGAGTAAACAAAAATAGAATAGAAAAAGTATAAAACTGAAGTAACTGGAAACAAAAAATTATTTCTAAAATAAAACAGTGAGAAAATAGGTTGTTTAGGTTATGTAGAAATGAGTGAAGTGGTTATTTGAGTTCCTGCTCTGTAGAGTCAGTGATGCGCTTCGTTTGTGCTTAAGTTGTGTAACGAAAGGCATACGAGATTACTTGATAATTATGAAAAATAAATAAAAGGTAAATAACTTGATATTATCGTTATCTGAGAAGGAATACAACAAAGAAATGAGATTGCTATACGATTAGATCTAGGTAGAGTCATAATCAACAGGTAGTAGTCGATGTTAAGATGAGTTGTAACAAAATTCATTGTCCCATAAATCAGCTATATCATACAAACTTTTGTAAGTACTATCAAGTGGTATTGACGTAGCACACTGATTTAAAGCATTCACAATAGATTCGTCTGATAACCAACCAGTATAGGGACTGGTGCTTGTACGTGGTGTGACTATTGATTGTTGTTTGTCTTTGCTGTTAATTGGTCCTAATAGGTTTCTATAATAAGCAGCATCGAATGCATAACCACCACCGTTAGTTAGACGTGCACAACGATTCCATCGATACCACGCATGAATCCAAAAGCGTGGATAGTATAGGGGTGATAAGATTGGAGTAAGTATTTGTGAAGATTTGTTTACAGTTTGTATGAGTTTAGCATAATCTGATGAACTCTAAAAGAGAACAATAAAAAAATCCAATAAGACATGTAGTGTCAGACTTTCAGACACGAAGTTGCATGCCACATAGTTCATCTTAATCCAGGATTTGAAAACCAGATAATATTACTAGACTTTAAATGTAGAGTTCGTAGCTTAACGCCAAGTACACGAATAGATAATTAGTAAATGTTAAGTAAACTAACTAATGACTTTATATACACATTCTGGTATATTTTAGATTGTGGCTAGCAGAGGAGAACTAGGATGTGGGCACTTCGCATTATTTGAAAATTATCAGATGACTTAGTAGGAGCTCAAGAAGTTTGCAAATTGCTAACTAGTTACGACGAAAACATTAACAGATATAGTTGAAACATAATTTTTCAATAATTACATTTGTTTGGTGGTTGGAATATGTATTACACATGTCGAACCACTGCCCATCTCGGTCTATGATACTTGCTGGAAGAATGGTTGGGATAGCCAAATCGAAGTATGGCACGAGTGCATGAATTCAATTAACGTTAATTTAAGCTATGTTGGCAGATTGGCCTACATGTAATAACTTAATAAATAACAAAGTGTATCACATGATGAAATACATTTTAAAGTGAATAATGCGGTAAATAAGGATTTAACAAACTGGAAAAGTTAAACTAGATGAGGCTATTTGAATTAAAATGATTAAAGTAAAGTATGTATTTACCTTCCATACAACAGCAACCAATTTTCTGAAAACAGTTTAAGAAAGAGTTACACTCCTTTAACAGTAAATTTCTGGAGGTTTATCCTCGATTCGAAGAATAAAAAAAACATTGTGTTTGCTTCAAATATGGTTTTTAGTCATTTAAACCAATAATCTTTGCGGATACTGGTGAACTACAGAGGTCAAATTCTCTCAATTGTTCGGTGAATCTCAAACGTAAACAGCGAATTCTACACCAGGAACTCTCACATGACCTCTCATAACTTAAACCGAGGTTTATGATCTGGATTCAATTGTCTAGAGCTTACCTCAAATTTGAGAATGTTTACGAATTTGGAAAGTATCTTCACAATGAATACTATGAATTTCGCAGTTAATACAGGAATGAAAACATCACTATGAAGTTAGGTGTAGTTTAACTCATTAAAAATCCCTTAAGTTAGGGCAACAATACTTGCAGAATAGAATGAATTTGTTCAACTTTGAGGCTTCTTGTCAGTTGAAAAAGTGGTCTAAATTAGTATTACTAAAAACAATGTTTTACATACTTTAATCAAAGACATGGAGTTGGGGTTAGGGAAAGTTATATTAACGTAAATTATACATGGATTATCTCAAAAAAAGTAGCTAAACTTGACGACAGAAGAAACAAACATCTACAAGGTTTTACGAATATGTTCCTCAAAACTTTGGTTCGAAAGAAAGTAGGATGTCCACAAATGTGATCAACAGGCACTCAATAAACAACTGACATAAAGCAGATATCATAATTATGATAGAATAAGCATCATTTTTTACTCCACTATTACTATCAAGTGCTCATAATCTAGCCTTTGTATTTAGTATGGATTTATGGCGAATCTCTTAATATCGTGGTAAAATGAATGTAGTGATGTGAAATTATCTATTACATAATTTGTGATTTTATGTAGTTTCACTAAGTACTCAACTACTAATTTTAATCTCCTTTATATAAATACTCATCATTCATGATAAATATTTTACTCCTTCTTTCTGTTTCTATGTTTGTCTGTAAGGTTTCGAACTCAACTTCCAAGACTAAAGTATTCAAAACGTTGTGTGTAATAATATTACAAATTATAACTTTATGCTATTTAGAGATAGTAAGCCTGGGGATAGGATAAATTTGTTTTATTTTATAAATTCCTGCTATTTAAATTTATAAAAAGATCAAGTAATATGAAACTGCCTTAAATATATGAAAATTTGAGACCTAGATAAGGTTAGGCTCTGTGAACTGTAAAGCTGACATCTATTCTATCTATCAATCTATAAAATAGAGGTCACTTAACCATACATTCAAAGATACATTAAACGAAGTTAACAGGAACGAAAGAACGAATCGAAACAACCAATCAGAGACAAGACCATTAGAACATACTGAATGAATACTCGTGAAATAGTCACGATGGTCACTTTTACGCGAGGTTAGTACTGAAGATGTGGTTATGAACGACAACAGCAATTTCGTAAGTAAACTAACCAGGTTAGAGAACTCAATATTACCGATACCCCTTAAAATCATATTGAATAGTGAACACAAAATTCATAGAATTCATAAGAGGATATAAAATATCTCATATGATTTGATATGAAAATACACCATTTATAGGAAATCAATTGAATCAAATGAATGAATAATTATTTATAATAAATGTCACTTAATCAACTTATTAGTACACTGACATACCTTCATAGGATCTGAGTTATACTTCCAAAAATATAACCAATTAGGAAGAAGTTGACATCCATCATTAGTTAAAATATCATTCCAATTATGGAATGAACGCCATGCACCGATATCATGAAAATAATTGGATTTTTCAACAATCTGTTCATGTGTCATAGCTTTTGTTTTTACATGTCTTGCAGCTTCACATGAACATGAGAATTCTATACTGAATGGTGGAGTTCCACCGCCTCGACTTAATGCACTGTCTAATAATAAGACCAAATAATCCTAAATAAAAAGAAATACACCAAGTAAGCATAAAAATCCGTAAGAGTTATAAAATGGAACAGATGTCATATGTAAATTTTGAAAATCAAAGAAAATTAGAATAAAAAAGACTGGGTAGTTGTTTGTCCTAGAGTGGAACTTTTCAATAGTCGGCCCCCTATAGCTTCATACAGTTTCACGTAATCACAAACAAAGCTTTTCCGGTAAGAACATAGATTTAGGCCGTTCAACAGTCCCTTTATAGGGTCATAACAACTGCTCAGTGATTCACGGTTTTTATTGGTTTTCTAACCCAAGTCGATTCGTGAAATCAAATTCAGTAATCCCCCCCCCCCGAAAAAAAACTTAGCAATAAAGTGTAAATGTTCAGTCTATATAACAAGTTGATTTTAACTAGGCAAACATTAGAACCCATGAAGTACTAGGTATTTGTTTCATCGAAATATGGGACATAATTTGTTTCTAAAACATAATCAGTATAATTAGTACAAGAACATACAATTATAATGGTCAGTGAAGAGAAAGAATACCGAATAGTGATTAGAAGTGTATTTTCACAAAAAATTAGTGGTCATAGAAACGGCACAATACTGTGATTGATAGATCACATTAAAGTCAAATTGAATCCAAGTAGTGGGAATTTAAACATAGTTGGCCAATTTAATTGTACAAAACTAACACCTAATATTTATTATACTTACCTCTGTAAATGCAAATTCTGTAGGAAACTGAATCAACAACTGATGAACACAATCAATAAATAATGCAAAGCATACACCACCATCATAATCCGAGTTAACTGAGTCATCATGCCAATCCATTGGATCCGGTACAAATGGATAACCGTAGCGAATCCACTCTTGTTCTATTAAATCTTCAAATCCGTTTATAGTTCTATTCTCTGCGGATAACATTATCTACATATCATAAAAGAGGATAATATACAGTTATACACATTTTCTATGAGGGATAATTTAAGTAGAATGATACACAAACTTAAAACAGTGAATGAGCAACAGGCACTATGAGAGAGGTGTGCAGCGGTACTCCGCTGTGGAGCCTAAAAAACACATCAGTCCTGTGTTCTGTCTGTTTTTCTTAGTTATTTGACTGTTGGTTTGATAATTAACAGTATCTTCATATTACACTAAATCTTCACTCACAACAAAGCCCGCCTAACATTAGTGAAGCAAGTCGGCATAAGTCAGGCGAGCGTTCAGAGCTGTCAGATATCTGCGCAGATGGGCAGATGAGACCTTCAAGATAAGTGAAGTAGTTAACACATTCCATTACTTCACTCCCTAAGACCAACCTAAGCGACGATGCAAACCAGCTATGAAGCAATATTTTGTATTTAAAGGGAGAGAAGCCCATCCCAAATATGCTTTCACTAGTACTCACGGTGTTAAGGAGAGTCAGAGTTTCCACCGAATAGGATTATATCACCTGTGTATTCTAAATAAACAAGTAAACTTTTAAGTAGGAGACCAGTTCCTGAAAAGTTAAATGTTCGAAATGATGACCTCTATAAGGACAAATATAACGAAACTAAATAAAATGGATAAGGGGAAACCTTGACGGACATCACTTGAGATTAACAATTTTGATGAAAATTTGCCACAAGCTTAAACTCCACCAGTGGTGCTCGAGTAGTACAGCCTTCATAAGGTTTTTATACTTTTGAGTTAAATCTTTTAGTGACAAGCTGACACAAAACCTCTCGATCAACTGAGCCGAATGCTAACCAAAATCTTGATGGATCTGATGTTCAGACTGTAAAAATGGACAGCCCATGTTAAAATCCAACAGGGAGCATTAGACAGATTCTTGATGAGTGCCAAATGGCATGAAACATAAGTTCAGGGTTTCCTCCTAACTACGTTGCTTTTATACAGTGAAATATAGTTTATTAATCAAAATGTAGCATGCATACATATTAACATACCTGTACGAGACTCATTAAAATCGGTTGCCAATTTCGACCACTATCTGGTCCACTTAATAAAATAATTGTTCCATTATAACCATTCACCGGTTTCCTGGCATACTGATAAATTGATTGGGTTAATTGTGTGGCTTGTTTCAATATAAACAATAAAAAATCTAACCAGTTAGTTGATGATAAATTCTCTAACCAATCAGAACGATGTGGACTAAACTGGAATGCAATATTGTCTAATTTTTTTTTATGCAATGGGTGAAAATAGGAATAACTTCGACCAAGTGATTGACCTATACTGTTACGTAGATTACTAGTACTATTACTACTTTTATTATTATTAGTAGTAATGGTAGTCATAGCATTATTTTTCTGCTTGGTGTTAGCATCGTTTTTATGAAAATTGAAAAAACGGAATCTATGTGATTCAGATGTTGTCGATAAACGTCTATCAGTAATTGAATGATCACGGAGATTTGATTTGGATCGTAATGTAATACTAGGATACTTATCACGTTCGCTACTTAATGAATCTGTAGATAATGTATCCCATTTCATATAGAGCAAATTATTGTTAACTGCAGTGGTTTTATCATTATTCAATAATTGAAAATCATCAACTACTGTAGTATTATGTTCAGTAGTATTTGCAAACTCATTGAAAATCTCCGCATTTGGTACTATGAATTTGTGATAATTGTATAAGGTTTTTTAACTGTAACCAGGATTGTTGTATGTGGTTATACTTAGGTGTAAACCAATTATCAAAGTGTCCGTCATTTTCATATAATTCTGTTTCTAATAAAGGTGGAATAATATGATTTTGTTCAAATGATTTAGAAGAAACATCGGCAACATTATTTACATTATTGCTATTATTACCGTGGTGGTTAGATAGATGTGACGATGTGAAATTCTGAGTAGTAGTGCACAAATCACCACAATCATCTTCATCTAAAGGCGTATACAATTCATGAAGATATTGTTGAGAACTTTGTTCCTTCAATTTGATACTAGTTTTATGCTTAAATAATTCATTTAAATGATCACTAAATGATAATTTAATATGTTTTAAGAATAATTTCTGTTGGTTTGTTACTGGCAGATCATTATTACATTGGATAAGCTGGCTGATATCTATATCGGTTAAGATGTTACCAGAACGCAGTACCCAAACATCGTAAGAACATGGTGGTGCTGCTGATGATGGTGGCAATGATGACGGGGTGTTAACAGGAAATGAATACGGTGAATAACATTTGTATAAATAGTTATTTTTATTGACGGATGAATTAACTTTATTTGGATAATAAAATGATAACACTGGGAATCGATGTCCTTCAAAGTAATCACGAAATACAAGTACCTAAATGAGAGACCAAACATTAAGAAATAAATATACTTATCAGAGATAACACATTATTTAATGAGGTGTATATAAAGTTTAGGAATATGGGTTATTCAGTTAGAAACAGCTAAGAGATTTCAAGCTCGAAGTGTCAACAAGAAACAAATGATGAGGATTATTAGGGCTAAGGCTAGCGGCTATTCGGTCACTTATGCCTGTTTATTTAGTGTTGATCCCTGAATATTACAGTGTGGCGTTTGTTAAACATTGTATTTCAGGCCCTAACTAAAGTTGTATTTCTTATATCGGCATATCATGATGTGGTTACACCGGATACGTTCATAGTAGACAGTTGTAGATAACTTGAAATACTTACTTACTTACTTACGCCTGTTACTCCTCTCGAAGGAGCATAGGCTGCTCACCAGTATTCTCCATTTAACTCTGTCCTGAGCAATCCTTTCCAGCTGTCTCCAGTTACTGTTCATCCTTTTTATGTCTGCTTCCAGCTCTTGACGCAGGGTGTTATTTGGCCTTCCTCTTTTCCGTTGTCCAACAGGATTCCAAGTTAGTGCCTGTTTCGTGATACAGTCTGATGATTTCCGCAATGTATCTATTTCCAACGTCGTTTCCTGATTTCCTCTTCAGCTGGAAGTTGGTTTGTTCTCTTCCAAAGTAGGCTGTTGCTGATGGTTTCCGGCCAACAGACATTCAATATTCTGCGTAGACAGTTGTTGATAAATACCTGTACTCTCCTGAGGATGTTTGCAGTAGTTCTCAACGTTTCAGCTCCATACAGAAAAACTGTCTTGACGTTCGATTTAAAGAGTCTAACTTTGAGGTTGGTAGACAGTTGTTTGGACTCCCATATATTTTTCAACTGTAGGAATGCTGCCCTTGCTTTGCCGATCCTTGCCCTTACATCTGCATCGGATTCTCCTTGTTCAGATAACTTGAAATGCTTGAAATAAAATCTTTAGTCGAAATTACATTCTAGTAAAACATCATTAGCCGCACAATGATTAGTTCTGATGAAGAAGATATTAACAAATAGTTAGGTTAAGATTTAAAATATATGTACCCTAACCCAATACTGATCTTTGTCATAAAACACAAACAGCTTAGGCTTGAACTTGTGGGTAGTTATAGCCTCCATAGTGGAGAAGTTTCTGATTTGTTGCTCTTTAGAACTAATTCGTTTGAATTCATTGGATGATTTAAAGGGATAATTATAATGGGGCATTGTAATCAGAAGTTACGAGTTGTTCTAGAGCGTAGATGTTGAGTGATATACATAAACACCTTGATAAATAGATAGGAAAATGTTCAGAGATATGTTTAGTAACAGTTCACTTTCTGCAGCCAATATAGTCTGTTTCGCAAAAGCAATTAAACTTGTTATACGCCTTAGTGTGATCTAAAGCGATAGCTTATCATTGCCACAATCAAGAATAACAGTTCAACTGGAAAAGATAATACGAGGTTGAGAAAAATATGTTTTCGGTAAAGCCTTTGAAAGTTTATATTTTAGGGTCTTCTTTGAATTCAATATTCAGGAAACGGTGTGGATTCTTTTATGGCAAAGCTTTGGTGCTAAAATTACATCAATCAACTGTGAAAAATAATTACTGTCGTCAGTTCAGATATATTTAGCTCCTAAGGACAGTAAATGAATCCCGTTACTCTTCTGGCCAAGAGAGAGTCAGTTGTGAAAATATGTGTACTGAAAGTTTCAGTTTGATTTTCTAACCATGTTAAAATTATGTATAAAAGGTAACACTTACGAAATAAGAATATTAATAATTTAAGACTAGTGTAAATTTATGAGACTCTCGGTGGCTCAGTGACACACATAGGATATGCAGAGGATTAGTCGTATTCTTCATGTATTCATGTCTCCCTATTCCATTTTTAATATAATATGTTGAGATAGCAAAGCTTCAATGATAATTATTCAATTTAGTATGAACGATAGGCAGTGAAACAGTCGAGTACGACATAAACATTTGAAAGAACAATACTATGACCTGACAGTTGGGTAAATAGTGAATCAAAATTACTGTAACCGATAAGGAACAATATATATAGATGCCAAAACAGATTTGGATACGTTCATGTCGACAAGCGTATATAGGAAATAACATTTGATCTACAAGGTGTCGAGGAGGTAATTTAGATCCTTAAAAGGAATTTAAATGAAAATCGCTTTCGGGTGTTACACAGATGAGTTTTTGTATCAAGTGTACGTTGACGTTTATACCAAAATACTTCTTGGTGATATTTAGTTCTGCAAACTGGACAGTTTAATTTTGAAACTGTCGTTGTCATTTTGAATAACGTTATCAGCGCTAACTTCGACTACGGATAGAATTTATGGAGATAATTTGTATTATGTTGGAACAAGATCCCTGCAGCTTTATGCATTCATAATATGCAAACCAATACTTCACTACAGGATATAACTCAAGATATGTTCGACTGTGTATGTGTATCATATGAAATAGAATGGATGGGTTAATGATACTTTCTATCTATCTGTTTAGATTAAAGTAGACAAGCAAAGCAGATTTTAGCGGTCGGATGCTTCAAAAACACAATGCTACTGAGCCACCATAAAAAAGAAACTGATTTAGACAATAATGTTTACCCAACTGGGTGATCTGGTAAAATGACATATTGAACGGATAGACAGAGTTCTATATTTGGCGAAATGGGGTACTTCAAAGTTGGGCATTTGTTAGGATAACAATGAATAATAAACAGCAAATACAAATAACTAATCCACTTACAGATATTTTAAATGCAAGTGTAGGTATCTCCAAAGGTAATGTACGACAATAAGCAAACTCTGTATTATTAATTATTTCATAATTTCCTTTTAAGCGATGATACCACTTCGCTTGTAATCTTGTCAATGAATTAATTGGAGTTAAGTTGATTGGCTGACATACACATGTTTGATGCATTAGAGGGTAAGAATAAAGAGAATGATATATACAAGGTAATTACAGCAACATGAACTGTGCAGATTCTAAAAGTAATGATAAAAATTGTTTTGATGGATTATTGTTTCTAAAGGTTTGTCATTTCCCACTTATAATATTCAAAAGTATCTCTGAAACTCAACGAATGGATACATTGATGCTTACTAGTTTTGCAAGTTGACTGTCTATCGCATAACATGCTAAGCAATGGGATACTGAAGGAATGTTATTTAAGTGCATTCAGCTGACAATTCAAAAACAATTCTTTTAGTCTAGTATGGTGTAGGTTAATGGTGTAAAGATTATTAGGCCAAAACGTTCGACACACAATCTAACTACACGAAATCAACAGTTAAGAATGGAATGCATAAATCTATACAACAATAATAAGACATCTGAGCATAGATGAACATCAACCAATGTAAAGTAAAACTGCTATCATAGAAGCATTATAAATTCTGTCTTTTACAATAAAACTAATGTCACAACGAAGCCACAGGGTTATCCTACCTGTAGTTTGACTGCTATCACATTTACACTAGTGAAATACCCAGCAACAATGAAATTCTCAGAATACATAGTCAGTAATAGAATACAGGGTAGTTGAACTACATATTTCATGCAGACAAATATGGTATCGGTTACTGGTGTGTTGTCAAAGAGCTACGAACAACTGACAGTCTCCTATTTCATTCACTTGATACAAACTTAATGGAAACAAAAGTCTGATCAATAACGGAGAGAATTTATGGCCCAACAGCTACTACACGTAAATACATTTATAAAGAAATTCATTCAGTTTCAAGTAAGAATATAAAACTCTAAATACATCAATAAGAAGAAAAAGCTTTTACGGCCGCGTTAATGATGCAAACTGCAACTAAAAAAAGGTGATTACACTGTGAAATTTGATATTTTAAGTATCCTAGGTGGATTTCTGCACTTGGCTTTTACGTTGAAGTGTGCATTTTGTAAACACTTTTTTTCTACAAAGTGTATAGACTCAGTTACACAAATACAAAATGCGATGGTTTAGTGGTGAATAGGTTCAACGTTTAGTCACAGCTTCCTATATTCAGATCCCACTTTACCTACTTTAATCTGGACAGTCACGTAGTATCTATCACTAAGCTCTGATGACGAGGTCGCTATGAATAGAAAAATCTATTGGGGGTTGGATTCTAACTAATAAACTGTATAATTAGTATTAAAGGTGTAGGAAGTGGATAGTTATTTTGTAATAACTAAGTAATGTACATTCACGACATGCCACAATACACTTTAGGTAGATAAATGTTCTGTACATGAAACAAATCATCATAACTCACTAAACTAAGAGTAGAAATAAAGTTCATGGACTTCCTTCTTTTTACAAACTTTTACGTAGTTAGATATCAAATGATACCAGTTTTGAACTGACTTTATTTAAAACACACACAAACATAAATACAAGAATAAATATTACGTAAATAAGTACCGGGTATGCATTAAGCGTCATGTGTAGATCTACTGGGTGTTAGATAACACTCACATAGTAATGCAAGTGTGTATTGATTGAGAAACTCTACACAGCGAACATCAACTGACAGTTAATTAATCTTAGATATAATTGAAGGCTTATTCTTTACGTCATCTTATTGAATTATTATTCGTCATTGTGAATATTGTTACCATATGTGTGGTTATTGCAAACTAATTATTTTTAAAAGTATGGCACATGATAGATTTACTGGTAAAGTCAAGACAGGTTTACATCGCTAAGGTTGAATAAAGGTGCTGAAATAATTTGGTGTATGTTGATAACTCCACTTATCTTGGGAGTCCCATCAGCCATCGGAGGTTAGTATCTGACGAAATTTAAGCAGAGATTCGAAAAACTTGCCAACTCAACTCACTTGTGGTGAATTTAATGTAGAGGGGCATTTTTTGTAATACTCAATAGATATGAGACCTAGGTTGTAAGAATAGAAGACATAAGGAGGGTATAGTATTTTTGAAGTAGTGCTCGTATATGTTAGGATAATTGAGGGGTGTATGTTGAAGTCAGGCATAGGGGACTAGGTAAAGAAGGAAAACTGATTAATGAAACTGTGATTCATTATCGAGTGAAGTGATTGAAATATGTATCACGTATGCCCAATCACTATTTACTTCAACGCACGAATATGGCTAATGCAGGTGTAGATCAAAAGAAAGTTAAATGCAGTCAAACTAAGAGGCAGCATCGCTGTATGAAGCCATTGGTTGTAAGTCTGGTCCATATTGGTACACGGAAGCTACACAGTTGAGCTTGGTACGATAACCACGATCAGTGATTGGAGATGTTGGTGCCATGGTGTGCGAGTCAAGAATAATGGTTAGACTTTCAGAACTTATATTCGGAAATATTAACTACTTCCATTTTATTTAGTTCTAACCTTTCCTTTGACCCATTGACTTTAGTGTACCATTTTCCGTTAGTAAATTAGAACTAATTAATTATGTACGTGCTATCCAAATTTCCTATCATTGTTGCCTTCATCTAATATTGGCATTATCGATGCGATTGACCTGCTGTGCGGTCTAATTTTGCATTTATGTATGTAGACGATGACATAAAAAGATCATTGGTCCTTGTAACTAGATTGTTGCGTCATCCAAGTGTTCTTTCCGTTCTGGTTCGCGGACAAGCGTATCCAGCAGACTGACAGTAAGCTGGTAATACCTGATCTTTGTTGGGTCTTATATTATTCGGTTAACTACCAAGGTTGTGTTTATTGGTAAGTAGGGATTCATCCGATTAGACCAGCCAACGCAAGTACATAACAGGTGAATGACATGACTTAGAATCGATTTCAGTAGAGTTCATTACACATCTTTATCTAGATCTTGCATTCCAGGATTCCTTTAAGTATACATTTTTATCCTTTCATCTCAAACCATATTCTACATGATTAGTCAATCCTATTATCATCATTACTATGATTATTTTCAATCATTCTCTACTCATCCTGTCGTGATAATGTTTGACAAACTGAGCTAATGGACATTTGCATCAGGCTCTAAGTTAATTTTAACTGGCTGAATGAATTCCGGTTAGATATGCTAATAACAATTCATCTTTTAATCTAATCACATTCAATCTCAAGCTATTACATATCTTACCAGGTGGTGGCGTGATACGCTGCACCAATGTTACGACTATTTTACTCAATGCAGATGTGCTAAACTTCATATTCTTTTCACGTTCTCGCACTAAACTTTTTATTACCTGACTATATTTGTTCCTTCTGAACCATGACTACAGTGGTTAATATTCCGCTAAAGTTGATTTAACAATGACTTTGACTAATGCGATTCCTGTCGTAGTGCGTCCACAAGGTGCGTGATACCTTCAGCCCAAGAATATTTACGCCAAGTTCTGAACATACACGATAAACTGACTATGAACAAGGTTACTTTGAGTGGTGTTAAGTGTATGATGGCAGTTATCACTTCCTAGTTGGCTGCATCGTCGAAGAATTATTCTTTTAAATATACCTGAGGAAAGAACTGGGTTACGTATTGTCTTAACTGTCTAGGAGAATCATCACAGAGCACGGCGGATAATTGCCTAGGACCAGTCACACAAGACGTTTTGTAGACAGCTTCTAATGATAGCTCTGTCATTTTAAAAGCTTTATCGACTGCGAAGAAAGTGGGTAAGGCGGAGTGATGTGTTCCATTTTGAGGGTCAATCTTTTCTAACCTCTTCCCTTAGTTTGGGAAAGACTTCAAGGTGAGAACTATGGTCAGTGGACAAATTAACAAAGATTTTAGCTAAGTTAAATATATCAACAAGCTACTTTAAACAATACATTATTTATAAAAGAACTTACCAAATCATGCACTTTATTAACTTGATTCATTTTAGTCTTTTCATTAAAACAATTCCAATTAATTAAAAAATTATTTACAGATCTCTCATGAGAATCAAAATTTACTGTTTGTTCAGTGATCAATACTTTTTTCAGATCACGATTAGCATATTCATTAGCTAATAAATATCCTGTAGATCGACGAACATGTGAAATTCTTGCTGTCAACAAATTAATAAATATATTTAAATTATTTTTTATATTTTCTCGTAATACACTCAATTCTTGTGAAGTTAACAAAGAAGCTGTTGACAATTTCATGTGATGTTGATACATATGGCATATTTGAAATGAGTACACTTCAAAATCTGTTGTTAATATTAGTAGTCGCGTAGGCAGATGTGGTAATTTTTTACTTTCATATAACCAACGCTTTTTGAAATTTAATTGTAAACCACTAGTTGAACGTTTCCAAATATTATGTATTGGATCAAATTTGTACAGGCGCTCACGTCGATCTTGTATCAGTAAACAGTCAATTTTACCTAGACCAATACATCCAGGACGATCAGATGCTAATGAACGGTAGAAATACGGTTCTGTACGACTGAGTGTTTGAGATAATAATTGACTAAAGGCAATTTAAATAAGAAAAACAAAATGACTAATGAATTTCTGCAGAAAAAAGAATTACTGTTATTCGGTCATTCATCACTAAAGAGTAAGTTAGCGCTGTTGATAGGAACTGTATAAATTCTAGCTGCCTACTTTTCTTTTTACAGTAGTAGTTGGATGTGTTGATCACTTTAATTGTCTTAAAAGTTTTATCAGCCATAGTGGATGAAACCTCGTCAAGGCTTTAGAAAGCTTTCTTAGCTTCAGCTAACGTGACACTTGCGACGCAAGCAAGATGTCTGTCAATAAAGGGGCAAGTACACTACGTAGTAATACTTTGTGTATTACTTTCTGAATGTGAAACAGACTCTAAAAGTATATAATATTTATATGTTACTGGTATTTGAAGCGTTGTTCCCATATGTTGGAAACATCGAGTGACCAACAGTGAAGTTAGATGTGAAGTGCTAAGGTAACTAACTAGCATTGACTGGACTCATCTGGATATGTATTATGTATAATCAAAGTGATATCGGCTGAAGTAAAATTAGGTTGGAAAAAAGTAGTGTGACCAAACCAAGACGTGACACTAATACACGGAGTCATTGACTCTTGGTAGACACTGACTACCAAATTTTATTGCACACGATTACTTATTAGAAACGTCGGGCAACATTTCTCATAATCAACCTATAGATGCATTTGCTCCATAAGTTTCTTGGAATAATAGAAGTTTCCTGACTCCTTGATCTGGATCTTATTTACCACCCCTAGATTACATAGGGGGTACGGAAACTTTTGTACCAAACTCCTCGCAATACACTCATAAAGTGTTAACACAATTTTGAACTAAATCGAATAATTAAAAGACAGGTGTTAACTGTTTTTTAAGTTAAGCTATCATGAATTAACCTTTTTATTACATCACTGAAATGTTTGGTATTTTCGAATCACATACATGTTTCAGATTCAAATAAATGGTTTGGTAGAAACTGGACTCAATGCGAAAAGACATAAGGTGTAAAATTGTGTTTGAACAATTCTAAGAAATGATAATTAAACAATTTTAAAGTTTAATTCAGTTAATTCTATGGTAACAAGTAAAGTCTTGTTATCATAGTACTCGGTGCTTAGATGCAGTTAGATTAGACTATTTAATATCGTAATTCATCTCATTTAATCCATGTAAACTGACGGTAATCAACAGCAAAATACGGCAATAATATCCCCAAATATGACAGTGGAAAACCGTACTAGGCCTAAATTAATCTCTATAAAACACTAAGCTAAAAAAGCGTAGCAATTTTCTTGTTTTTCTTATAACATGAAAAATTAGAATACTGACCACGTTAATCTTACCAAATGTATACATCCTTCCTTTTATAAACCATGTTTTAACAAGTAAAATATTATTATAAACAATATCAATAGCAAAAAGCTGTCTGTACCATGAATTAATTTTCCAACTACTGACGGTTAATTTTTTTCGCATCGGCTTAATGAATGAATAAATATTTATACAGCTTTCGGTCAAACTAATATCATAGGATGAACCAATCAGAAGCAAGAACAGGACCTTCGAGTTTGGGTATGATTCAAAAATGAATGAATGTTATCTTACGTCAGAGAAAAAGCTTCGTAGAAGTATATCCATATAATGCTCATGGTGTGTAGAATTACTGAGAAAAGTGTGTTTTATCATCACAGTGTTAATATTTTATTCCTAAATTTATTAGTGTTCATTTCATTCTAAGTATAATGTACACAACACGGAAATCAGTCGGTTTACATTTAAACTTATTTTATTTAATATAAACTAACGATGAAATCACTATATTGGTGATTCACAGGGAAGATAGAGTGCTTAATATAATTGGAATACTGGAGTAGACGATGATTTCTATGTATGACTTTTTCACTAAAAGAAACCTTATACGCGGAGATGTTTGCACTTAGATCAGTGAAGGTTAAATTACATTATTTTGTGAAACTGATAGTTAGACTTTAAAAAATTTCTAAAACTTTTAAACTTTAACAAGTCTTATAACTTTTTTGTGCAATATTTTTTATATACGCTTTTTCCTATATTATACTTAAACCTAGGTTTCTATTAAATGATTGGATGTATTAACATTTAGGAAAGCCTATTGAATGTGTATAATATATCGCTAGGTTGTGGTAAGTTACATGTTTTGTGACACCTTAGATCTTCATGACTAAGTTGAAGTTCTAACCAATGACCACTAGTGATAAAACTTATTAGTGTTTATATACTCACAACTTCAAATTATTTACATGTAGCCATGTAAAAAATATTATCAACGTTTTAACAAATTTTCGTTGTGATTAAGGAATCCAATATGAATAAGACAAAAAAAGCAGTGACACACTATTTAATTAAGTAGAGATGTAAAGATTAATTCAAAGTTAAAGATCGCTTTTGTCACACTGGAGGATAGATAAAATATAGGGAATGATCGATAGCTATATTTGCGGGGTTCCTCAGTGGTATGCAGAATTGAATCACGCTAAGCCGATATCAATGTTGATGAGTATACACTTACTTAATAGTATTATTGGGTTATATTATCTATGGCGAAAGTTGTTATTTTCACTTAAGCTCTTTTTCTACATGTTTATTATAGATTAACTAAAGTGTTTCATCTCATTTGGTAGTTAAAAGCAATATTCACTCAGTCATGATAAACTAGTCACTTACTCATGTCTGTGTATCACATTGTCGCTAAGTTCGCATAACCAATTTGATCGTCTTAATTACAGAATTTATGATTAGAACTAGTTATCAATAAAATACGAGAAGCCAAGACTATCTAATAACCTCAAGTCTATTTATTCTAGTGGATATAAGACTAAGATACAAATGAATTCAGTAAACCAGTCACGAAATAAGAACAAATATTCCATTAGTAGTCAATATTTCATACAAGAGTATATATATATATATATATATATATATATATATATATATATATAATGACAAGTCATACGTAGTAATATGTTACTGCAGTAAAGATCCATAAATCACTGCTAAATTTAGGCATAATACAATTACAGTCATATGAGATGACGAACTAGCCATATATACAAGCAACATGAAGTGTGATTTGTCAAATATTTATTTCTATATATGTATATGAAAAAAACTAAAAATCGAACACAAAAAGATTGCTCTCAGAACATAGTTTTGTTTTAGCATGCAGTGTGAATGAAAGTAACTATTTTTGTTTTTCTGAGGAATAACCATATGTTGAAAAATTATGAAAACAATGCTTAATTTAATCAACTGTGCATAAAATACAAATAATTGAATAGACACTTGTGGAAGAATTGTGTGACAGAACTCTTTAAGTATAAATCCTTATGCTCAACTTCGAAGCAATCATTATGTGGGAGGGTTGGTGATACTACTCAGTTACCCAGATAGAAGTATGTGAGCGCAATAGAAACTTGAGACTTATTAGCTTGTGGTCGAATGCATTATCCATTAAGCTACCTCCACATCCTTAAAGAAGAAATAATCTTTAATTTGGTGGTAGTTTGTGAAGAGTGCATGCAATTTCTAGACGCGATTTTATCAACAAATTACTGCCGAAAAACTTTGAAAACTATGATCTAGTTCCCAAGAATAGGCACTCAGCTGAGTATACAACCAAGTTCTACATTGTAATGGTAGTCTTGAACTTATTATATTCATAAAACTTTTGAAAATAATATATGAGGTGTATCCTCTAAATAGAATAGTCTACACATGAAACGTTAGCCATACTTCTTTAAAATTACATTCTGATGATGAGGATGATGATGATAAATATCTCATGAATACGACGTCTAGTTCGGAGAATACAGAATTTGCCGAATTTCCCTCTCCTGAGCTATAAATATTCTACAACACTTCAAAACTTGATGTATCTCATTTTTTAACAGCAGACATACATGACTAACTCTTATATTATATGTTATGATATATGCATAGGTAATGTTCAAAGCGAATAGAACTTATCATGATTTCCAGACTCATCATAATTATCTATTTGTATCTTATCCGAATGATTCAATGAATTCTGATTTTGATGGTGTCCACTATTTCGTTCAATGAGTTTGTGAACCAATTGATTCCTTGTCGAGTAGAATAACAAACTAAGTAGGGAAAGAGTTCCAGTTCTCTCAAGTTTTTACTGATTTACCCTTCCCTAAATTGATATCAGTTTTAATCAGTATAGTCTTCTAATCCAGAAAATGTAATTATTAAAGTTAACAAGGCCCTTTGGCAGAATTTAAAAAAATGTAAAATGGGTCCTAGAAAGAGAAAAATCCTGCAAAAACTTGAAAATAAGTTAGGAAATATGTATTGACACCGCAGTCAATACGTTATAATATCTCACAATGTCAACCCACACAACCAAGCATTTATCAGTGCAAAGGCAGACAATCGAGTAACGGTGATAAAGGAATGTAACACATAAATAAATACACAATACTAATTTACTATGTCTCCAAATCCCCTGATATTACAGAGGATATGGAGGGATTGCTCGTTTCCTCTCACTAGAAATGCCCTCATATGACTGGACTGATAATCACTCATGCCAGAAAAGTCTTACTGTTTTCACTTGGCGTGAAACACCTGATGCACAAACAGTTGGTTCTTACAGACTACTGACGACTACCAGGACCCCAAATTAAATTGTAAGTGAAGCTTCCCATAGCTTGTATATACACGGATTAAACCGGCAACTGGTACTTACCAACGAGTTGCATCTGGTAATTACAGTAAGTTGTTTCAACTTAACCTAAACACTGAAAATAAGAAGTTTAATATCAATGAAGTAATCTATAAAGTTTATAGTGTCAGGCAGTCATAATCAAAATAGCTTATTAAAAATATGTGTTAGCTCAATATACCAAACGAGTTGGTGCATCAGTTAGTTACCTCCCAAAGGCGTCTTGAATGCTGTACAGAGCGCTTCAGAAGACAATGTAACAAGTCTATTGAGACAGAAACATTGATCCATATTTTCCTGATCTCCGCTTATAACTACCAATGCATCTAATGAAGTGAAAATTCCTAATGAACTCCAACTACTAAAGTATAAAAACTCAGCGGGTCTAGAGGAGTTGACCTCAGCTCTCCTCAAGGTTAATAGGAATATTAAGTTCATCAAGACAACCAGACTATTTGGAATGATTTCGATAGTGGCGCGTTCCATCATCTTGGAATGAAATGATCTTCGTTGATATCTTTAAGAAAAGTCTATGTAATCTATTAAACGATAATCGGTGTACAATTCTGATTACTACTGTTTGCAAACTAGCAGGCTCTATGACATTCCACAGATTGACTAAAACCAGTGAAACCTACTAATAAAGAGTAGGATTTTCCATTTTCATGCAGTGGGTTGATTAATTACATCAGTCTGTGCCAAATGTCATAGCGAACCCAATCAAAGTTGAATTTGTTGATACCAAGGTACCCCAGATTTGTCGAACACGACTGCTCTGTAAGTGTCAATTGAAACCTAGTGAGTCTCAAAAGTTTATTAAACTATTCATGACTCTGTAAACAAAAGCTACAAGTGGAATGATGATCTGTAGTACTCTATTTCATCCCACAGACTTTACTAATGAGTATTTAATGCTGGTGTTAGGACTAAGCGTGTAAGCGAAGGTATAATTGGTTGATACGGTACCACATTAGACTGGTGTCTCTCAGGTTATCATAACCAATAGGTTTACATCCCGGAAATCAAGTGATGGAACACCTTGAAAACGTCATAAGATGACCCAAAATAAAAGCCAGTGACGATCCATCATAGTTTTCTGTAGAGCAAAAAGCTTGACTGGCAAAAACAAAACGTCAAATGTATGATTTGAAAAGTATTTAAAAATGACATATTATGCTCATGAGAGTAGACTAGTGAACATGTACCTCCTAGAAAGTCAAATATGAGATATGATAGCGGTTCAAAATTTTGACAACGAAGAGTTTTAGAAGACATTTGATCCAATTGAATCTAGTCAGATTTTAAAACTACGGAGCTACTCCCCCAACAGCTTTGAAAGACTACAGTGATCAATTTGTATAGTATACTCACGTTAAGATTCAAATCATCATGTAAAAACAGTGTTACATAATAAAAAATATGATCAATAACATTGCTTTAAAAATACTTTAGATGAGTTAACTAACCGAATAGAATTAATTTCATTCTTATTTATCAGACTATGATTAATACACGGTACAAACAGAACTTCCCAGTTTGACAAGCCCAAAACACCATACAAGGTTAATTTATTGTGAGTAACTTCAAAGCACCCATAACGAAAAATGGAATCCAATGGCTTTCCAAAATATTGCTTCTCTCCTGAATTCCTAACAGCAGTTAACAAATGACCTGAAGGGTTTTCTGAAGAAACTCCACGGAAAGGCACTTCATAGGCGCAATAACATGATACATTATCCATTCCATTCGATTATAATAAGACTGCCATAGTTATTGGAAATAAAGGAAAAAGTGTGGGTGCAAATAAACAAAATACTTTACCGATTAAATGATTATACACTGTTGAAAAAATATTTAGTGAGACAAAAGCTAATGATGAAATGGTAAAATTCATAGTTGAAACAGAAATACACTATTTTGGGTTTACACGGATACCACCACACTGATGACAGTTTAAAAGTGATATAAATAAGATATACTGTTATTTGAGAATGATAGAAACTTTCAAAACAGCAAGAGACAGATAATTCCACAATCTTAGCTGGTTTAATTAGGTCATCTGAAGCTGGTGCTTCATGATTTACAGAATGCAGTAATATATATTGCCATTATAGCACTGTCGGTGGAATTTTACAGCTACAACCTAAGTAAGCAACAGACTTATGGGGTTGTTACAATATACAGATTATTAACGACAACAAATAGCGATGCAGAATCTGGCAAAGAGCTTACAAATTGCCTACACAAAACCAACAGGTACACTGAAAAGAATCTATTCAGGATATTGGATCACATTATGTAGCTTCATCTAGAGAGGTGAATATAATCGACAATTAGGTTTCACAAATGAAACTGGCCTGAGATATATAATTTTTAAGTTATCAGACAAACCCGCTGAAAACGAGGCAAGATATTTAAAGTGATGTTTCTTTTTCATAAAGTGGATGACAACAGTAATTACTCAAACCATTTTGGTCAATCAGTCAGTCAGTTACAACGTAAAACTTGGTACATGCGTACGTCAGTTCAAGTTGCCATGCCCCAATAAGCAGATATAGATTAAATTGTCGGACCGAATCCCAGAGTAGGGGAGGTAGTAACAGAGTAAGTACTAATGAAAAAGTATTGAGATCAGAGATAAGATTTGAAATAAAAAAATGTGACAGTAAAGAGAAAATTATGATATGCAGATAGACTTTTATCCATGAACACTTACTCGTGTCACACATTTTTAGACTTCATATAATTTATTTTCAATATCGTGAAAAGTAACTGTACTTTATGCATTTATATGTTAACATAGTTCATAACAGTTTGGTTTAGCGTGCATGAACTTATGCACCTGTAGAATATTTATCTATTTTTCCAAAGCCGTCATGGTAAATATCTTCCCGCTTAATAACATGTTAGTCAGTCAGTTAGCCAGTTACAACGTAAAACTTGGTACATGTGTACATCAGTTTAAGTTGCCATGCCTCAATTAGCAGATAGAGATTAAATTGTCGGACAAAATCCTAGAGTAGGAGAGGTAGTAACAGAGTAAGTACTAATCGAAATGTATAGAGATCGGAGATAAGATTTGAGAAAATATGATTTAGCAAAGAGAAAATTATGATAAGCTCAAAAACTTAGAACTTGGAGGAAGACAAAAAGTGGATGCATCTTCTCCATTGACAACGATTTTGAGCCATATCACCTAAAGTCTCTAACCATTTGTCGCGATCATCACGTGGGTCCCAACCATGTAGTCTGCATCTGTTAACATGGCTCAACCCAATTGTCAATGATTTCATGGACTAGTACTATTTTTTGGTTTGGCCGCCCCTAACTTTCTTCCAGACTAATCCTACACCAGACAACACTACTCGTCGAGGTAGGCGGTGGTCAGGCATACGTAACACATGTCCTAACCACCTGAGCTGGTGAAGATTCACTACTTCATCAATAGACTTACTGTATTTACCCAGCACTCTATTTTTAACCCACTCACTGCTTACTCGGTGCTTCCAGCAAACACGAGCAATGCTTCGAAGACATCTATGATCAAATACTAGAAGCCTACGAATATCCTCTATTCTTAATGGCCATGTTTCACATCCATAAAGTAAAACGAATCTAACTGATGCACAGTGAACGCGTACTTTTGTCAGCAAATGAACGTCTCGCCTACGCCACAAGTGATGCGAATTGGCAAAAGCCAATCGGGCCTTACGTATACGAGTTGAGATTTCAGCAAACACCAGACCGTCAGAACTAATGAAGCTCCCAAGATAAGTGAAGCTGTTAACACATTCAACTACTTTGATGCCTATCACTAACTTTGGTGCCAAATTAAGCCAGTCCTAAAGCAGAATTTTGCATCTAGATGGGGAAAATCACATCTCAAACATGCTTACCTTCATTTTTAACGGAGTCGAAAGATTCTGCATTTTATCAACATCTTTACCCAAGAGAACTATATCACCTGCACATTCTAAGTCAGCAAGTTTACCTCCTGAAAGGAGGTTAACCCCTGAGCAATCAGACGATGACAATGTTAACTCTAAAAGTACATCCATGATAAAATTAAATAAAAATGGGGAAAGCAGACAACCTTGACGAACACTACTAGGGGTGATCAATTTCGATGACAATCCGCCTTAAGCTCTGACTCGACATATGGTGTTTGAGTAGGGAGCTTATAGAAGGTTAATGTACTTCCTCGCTACGCCTTTCAATGACAGACAATGCCACATAATCTTACCATTTTGGTAATTACAAGTAAGTCAAAATAGAAAGGTTAATATCTAATCGACTTTTAAGAATACAATGCTAGAGTAACAAATTATCATAAATATGCTTTATTTGAGTTTTTTCTTATTCTTATATAAACAGAAGCTAATGACTTTAGCGAAATGTACAGTATTCAAAAAGATGTATAGGGAAGTTGAAATTTCTGGCAAAACAACGTGCTAATATCAGAGATATATGACATTAAATTATAGAGAGATTGAGTTATTAAAGTTTATACGTATTAGATGAAAATCCTGTAACATGCGAATAGAAGATTTAGTTCCGCATGTCGCTCATATGCAACATCATCCTTCTGGTTTAATATGATCATGACTAAAATTACAAAAAGTGATTTGGTATTATGCTTAGTAAATTTAAGTCACTAATTAGCCTTTATGGAATATTTAGTTTTACGTATTCCATTCACCTTTTGTAGAGAGACAACAAATACTATTTGAAGCGCAGCCATTGTACATTGCGCACTGAATACAGCTAAAATCCAAAATTCAATATATTTTTACAAGGTAGTTTTAAATAATTGATTTGTTTATGCTCGCATCTCAATGTTTAGGTGTGCTTCAGACAACTTGGTATTATTCAGTATGGAAGTTCTTTCTACTCAAAAAAAAAATGTTCTGCAATCGTAGCAGTCAACATGAGTTCTGTCGTCCCGTAAAAATGGATAAATGAGTGTATATATTAGAACGGCGAATCGACAACAATTAGCAGTTATGACGCTGATGGGTAATCAACTAGGTAATTGTTTTGTTTTGTGTAATATATATAATGACCTTGATAATCGCTAATCACTGTACAGACACGTCTGCCCCTCGACTACCAGTCCCAAAACGGAATAGAGGAAAAACAACGACTTATGAGTCGAACAGACAGATCAGATCAGATTAGATCGGTTTTTATTTCAATCATGCCTTTATATACATGCAAAATCAGACCGCATCATAAGCCAATTAGAAAACTGACATGAATACAAAATAAGAGTAATAGTGAGTGTGAACTGGGGTAACGTATATGCAGGCAATTAACTATAGTTCATAAATGAGAAATCATATAACAACAGTTTATGCCTCAAACAGTAGTATAGGATAAGAGCAACGTCGCAATAATAATAATAATAATAAAATGCTTACTTTGTATACAACCAAAAATAATGAATCGTTAACAGAAAAAACATTTCTAGAAGATAATCAATCTTCTTTAAGTGCCCGCCATAACACCTCCCCTTTTTTGGAAAAAAAATATCATCGGTAAGATTTGTTATAGGGGTTTACTTTGATCCTGTTTCGTTTCTTTAGAATTCTTTGTGATTTCCTGAGAAATGATGCTGTTCTTGGCTCCACTGCTGGTTTCCAGCAACAAAGTTCGGTTTTTATAGGGGCTTTGGCAGCTTGTGCACATTTCGAACATGTTAATACATAATTCGTAACATCAGTATCAATGTTTGGCCAGTATACGTAGCTGCGGGCGAATGCTTTCATTCGGACGACACCTGGATGGGCAGAATGTAACTGTGACAGGACTTTGTAGCGCAAAGATTTGGGAATAACTACGCGGTCACCAAACATAAGACAATCGTCAACAACAGCAAGGGCGTCTCGTCGATAAAAATATTGTCGTTCTGATGCGTTGAGGTGTGGGGGCCAACCACACAAAAGATAGCGAATAATTGTCTGAAGCTCTTCATCCTTCCTAGTTGTCGATTTTACGTCCATTGCTGACAAAGGTGTAGCCTGAATAGAAGTTTGCAATATATGATGAATATCATCTTCCAGTGACACCGTAGCAATAATAACATCTTCGTTGTCAAACTTTTGAGTCGCAATTAATCTGGAGAGAACGTCAGCGTGATCAAAGTCATTGTTGATTTATAGCAAATCTTAAAGTCATAAGCTAACAACATAATTGCCCAACGCTGTAAACGATTGGCGGTATGTATTGGGATGCCGGACTTTGCCCCGAAAATAGACTGGAGAGGTTTGTGGTCTGTCAGCAACGTAAACGGTCGACCATAAATCATTTTATGAAACTTCTTTATTGCAAAAATCAATGCCAATCCTTCTTTTTCTACTTGACTGTATCTCCTTTCAGTAGCATTTAGAGATCTAGACGCATGAGCTATCGGTTTTTCTTTACCATCAGGAAAGCGATGACTAATAACAGCACCAATACCATAGTTAGAAGCATCAGCAGCGACAACTATCTCTAATTTTGAATTATAGTGGGTTAAAAGTAAATCAGAGGATAAGATTTTCTTGATTTCTTCGAAGGAATTCTGGCATGCTTCTGACCAATTCCATGTTGCGTTCGCTTTTAGGAGTTGATTCAAAGGATGGCGTAACCTTTGCATAGATGGAACAAAGACACTATAATATCCAATCATACCTAAGAATGATCTTAAAGTCACCACATCAGTAGGTGCAGGCATTTGTGTGATAGCATTTGTATTACCTGGATCTGGACGGCGCCCACGTTTATCAAATATAAATCCAAGGTATTTAACAGATTGAAGGAAAAATTCACATTTATGTTTCTTCAGCTGAAAACCAGATTGTGATATTCGTGTAAGTGCTTTATCCAAACGCGATAATAACTCCTCTTTAGAGGGACCCACAACAATAATATCATCAAGATAAGCGGCAACACCAAGATTTGATATCATAATATCCATTAACTGTTGGAAGATTGCAGGGGCTGGCTTTACACCGAAAGGTAGTCTGTTGTACTGGTAAAGTCCACGATGAGTATTGATTATTAGATAAGGCTTAAAATCATTATCAACTTCTACTTGTAAATAGGCATCAGATAAATCCAGTTTTGCAAAATAACGTCCGCCATTGAGTTTAATGAATAGATCTTTGGGCAGTGACAATGGATATGAATGATTTTGAAGAGCACTATTTAATCCAGTAGAGAAATCAGCACATAGACGAACAGTACCATAAGCTTTCTGAACGACAACAATCGGAGCTGCCCATGATGAGAAAGTAATAGGTTGTATAACCCCAAGCTTTTCTAATCGGTCAAGTTCTTTATCAACTCTATCGATGGAGGCGTAGGGTACCTGCCATTTTGGACGAAAAGCTGGTGTAGCTCCTTGACGTAAATATAATTTGGCTTTACAAATATTGCAACATCCCAAAATATTTTGGAACACATTCGAATGCTTTTCAAAAAGATGAGCTGTAGTCAAGACGTTGTTGTTTGACGTAACATTTAATACAGGTAGATATGTAGGAACATGTGGATCTTTCAATGTACACACTGCGTCTAGTGGCACCTTCCAAAGATTTAATTTGTCAATCCAATCAATGCCAATAAGATCTAAATCATGTCTGTTAGTTAAATAACAAGTTCCAGTAAAAGAATGTACTCCGAATTTAACAACACAATTTATCATTTCAACGAGTTTTAGAATATCTCCAGATGCATTACGCGCTGTATGTTCAGTAGGCAGTAATGGAGGGCAACCCATCAATTCCCAAGTTTTCTTAGAAATAAGTGTGATATCAGATGCTGTATCCAACTGCAAACGAATCTGAACGTCATTAACTAATAGATCTACATATCTTCTTTTGTCAGCAAGATTACACGTGAATGTTGAATATATACTACGTATGCAACTTTTATGATTCCGGGAAAATTTCATGCGTGGTCCAGATTTCAAATAATTATGTTGTCGGCACACTGTTTCTTTATGACCAACTTTATAGCAAATGTTGCACTTATGACTTTTATAACGGCGAAATCTCGCGAAATGCCAAGATCCACAAAACCAGCACTTCGAAGACGGTTTGAATAATTTAGTTTCACGTTGATCATTCATTGGAACACTCTTACTTTTGTTGGATTTGACAGCATGGATATTGCAATTTAATGAAGCATTACCTTTAGTCTCTATAAGCGTCGTATCATTTTTGAGGTTGACCAGTCGTTGACATTCTGACGTTACCATCAGTAGTGTCATGTCATCGTTTTGCTCAATGCATGATAGCAATCTTGTTCTAACATCAGCATCTGCTGGTGACTGGAGTCCAGAAACAAATAATAAACATTTAAACTGATCATTTGACAATGCATTTAATTTAAAACATTCGGCTTGTAGATTGATTCTACTTGCATAAGACAAATAATCCTCATCTGCATCTTTTGTCAATTGAAGGCATTTATAACGAATATGAAATAAGGATGCTGGTTCACAGAATATCGCATTTAAAATGTCAATAGTTTCATTGAATGTCAGATCTCTTGGATGTCGTGGGAGGATATAATTCTTGCATTTAGAATATTCATGCTGACCAAGTTTTTGTGTTAATAAACGCACCTTCTTCGCGTCATCTATATGTTCATATTATACTTGAAAAAGATCTTCGATTCTACCGAACCATGATTCAAATGTATGACCATTTTCTGCATCAAAAATAAATTTTGGAACTGAACTGAGTGATAACTCTATTCCTTTTTCTTCGGGAGTTATTTTGGACTGGATAGCGATTTTTGACATTAATGACTCGAGCATTTGTTCTTGAGAGGCCAGGAATTGCTGTTGTTGCTGCTGTAGACATAATTTCATTTGCTCAAATGTGATAGTTATATTGATTGATTTTTTTTAAAATGCGATTTATGACACTGAATGCTGATTGGATAATAAATTGTAGTAGAATTTATGACCAATGACTGCGTAGGTTGGATTTACTTCCAACCCCGTCGCGAATTGTTTTGTGTAATATATATATAATGACCTTGATAATCGCTAATCACTGTACAGACACGTCTGCCCCTCGACTACCAGTCCCAAAACGGAATAGAGGAAAAACAACGACTTATGAGTCGAACAGACAGATCAGATCAGATTAGATCGGTTTTTATTTCAATCATGCCTTTATATACATGCAAAATCAGACCGCATCATAAGCCAATTAGAAAACTGACATGAATACAAAATAAGAGTAATAGTGAGTGTGAACTGGGGTAACGTATATGCAGGCAATTAACTATAGTTCATAAATGAGAAATCATATAACAACAGTTTATGCCTCAAACAGTAGTATAGGATAAGAGCAACGTCGCAATAATAATAATAATAAAATGCTTACTTTGTATACAACCAAAAATAATGAATCGTTAACAGAAAAAACATTTCTAGAAGATAATCAATCTTCTTTAAGTGCCCGCCATAACAGTAATAAAAAAATAAATAATGTAATAAAGGATAAAAATAGAAGGAGGAAGGTAAAAAATAGTGATGAGAAAGTGGGAAATAATTGATGAGAGTGTGTTGAAATCGCTTGTGATGACTACCTGCATGTACTGAAGATATGGAAGTGTTAGCAGAGCTATGAGCATTTGCTGCTGAAGTTAAGGGTTACCCGCACGGTTTGGTACGTACTTTGACCAGTTATTTTATGGCGTTTAATAAGGAGCACCACCAAACAGGCCCTTGGATATTGGCAAGAATGGGTTGTGAAGGGAATGTTTGCATTGACTTGGTTATTGATATATATATATCTCCCTTCTAAGAGCATCTCCTGTCTGCGACGTCTGACTGTAACCATTTTTTGTCAATTTCAGAACCTAGGGTCCTTGTTAAGCACGCATATGGCAGTCTGATTTGCTTACTTCGCAGTCCCAACATGTTGCTATGAGGATACTAACAAATACATCTATGCACTTTTGGTTGCTGTGGAGCGATCTCTGGTTGCACACTTAAAATTACAAATAACAATTGTTACAACATTTAGAATCGATTAGTCATAAAAATGTGAAATATATATTTTTGATAAAATCCCTGGATTAGTCAAAATTAGGGACGAAATATTTCAATAAAAATTTAAAATCGGGAACTATATAACAGGGGTGGTTACTAAGTTTTATAAAGAAAGACATGAGAAGTAAACACTAAAGCAAAGCAAAATAAATGATTAGCAAAGTATGGCTTGAATGGTACGAAAATCTAGGGCATACTGGTCAAGTTAGATCTAATTAGTGTGGTATCTTCCAAGAAGTTGAATTATGCTGAAAAATACTAGAATGGTCTGCAAAATAGAGGGCTGAAAAAGTTGAAACTTACAAGGGGTATATTTGAACAGTAAGATTTTAGTGAGCAACTGTAGAAGGAATATTGTAAGCACTAATTACGTTTATAGTGTGGTACCAGCATCAAGAATGATTGTGCAGTGAATCATTGTAGTTTCTTCAATTATTACGTATCACTATCATACATTGTAGTCTAAGTATCTTGTCTGAGTTGTAGTTAAGTGTCCTTTTAAAAATACAAAGCTAACTAGTCTTAATGTGCGTACCGAAGTAGCTCATGCAGACGCTTATCAGATAGTGCTGCTGGTTTATTTCTCCTGTCAAAACCATAATAAGTAGACTTAAACGTGAGGCTATAGGGATTGGTTTATTGCTTTCCATCATAGGCTTCAATGTTTACTTGATCCCTAGTGCATAGTTAATAGCATTGTGCAACTGCTTACCCTGCGCAAAGTTAAAACTCTTGGTAATTCCATTTGCCTGGTCTATCCTAATGACAACTGCCAGGTTTCTCAACTAGTATGGAATTAATTAGTGGTCAAGTGTGTATTACACATAATAATAATAATAATAATAATAATAATAATAATAATAATAATAATAGAAGAGGTTGCAAGCGAAATGGCAACAGAAAGTCACAGTAAAGAACGGAATCTTGCAGGAACTATTTAGGTAAAAATGAGCAGTATGAGAACACTCATAGTAACTGTTAGTCTACTACTGGACAGGCCATATTTAAAGTTGTATTGACTAAGCAGAGTATTAACCGAAGTAATTGTTCGGGAGTAACATTCATTTGGTGATATGTACGATAGCAGTCACATTAAACCAATAATATATCTATTTACATTGTTAAGCAGTAGGAAGGAGGTATAGTTTATATGGACGACATCGTTTACAAATAGTAAGAGGTCAAAATAATGATTTACTAAAGAACAAAGTGTTTTGCTATAACTACGTAAATTATAGATAAAATAGATTTTTGTGTAGGTAGGTTTTTTGACGGATTGGAGTGACTAGATTCAAGTGGTCAGTTAATAAATGCAGCTCTGTAGAAATGTGGTGTAGCAGGTAGGTCTCAGACGCAAATATTTTTTAAATAAAGATTTTCGGGGGATTTAGGCTGTTTTGTGGTGCCACTTGTCCACGTGGTTAGTGGTAACTTGTTTCCGAGGTAAGTATAGTATGTGATCAGAAAAGGCTATTTTGGTTATTTAGGGCTTATGGTACATTAGTCAGTAAATTTTGGTTCCATAAGCTGTCCTTATATTATTAGATGTGTGTTAGAGATTTAAGGTCCTTCGTAATTTTATTGAGAATTATTATATAATGTGTGATGCATGAAGATTTTATGGTATGGGTGTATAATTTTGAAACCGAAGCCATTTAATTATGATAAATTCATTGGCTTTTGATCACCACTACAATAGTCATGTAATAGGCTAAGATGTGAGAAGAATAACTATAAACAAAAAAGCACCCCATGTGACAACAACCTGGCTACCAAGTTACAGAAATATCAAGAAATGCATTTTCGAACAACAGGAGATTATCCCGAAAAACTACGTTTGATAAGGCTCCTGTTAACCAATAGCCTATGGACTTATTTACATTACCAAACAGACCATGCCAAAGCTTTTGACAGCCATCTTAATGCTCGAAGTCAGTGTATGTTGAATCCTAGGTCTTTTCTGCTGATAATTATTACCTACTTCTAAACATACCTAGAAACGAATAATTTTGTTTTACCTTTCATTCAAAAATAAATAGCAGTCTGTTACAAGGGATACAAAGTCAAGCAATAAAATAGGTATTTAAGCTTATGAGCAAACATGTGACTGTCGAAAAGTATAATAAGGTAGAGCAAAACAGAGGTCGATATATTATGTAATTCTGGAATTAACTTTTAAGATAATAACACGATGAACAAGAGAAGTGGTATTTATTTGTTATTTACAAATTGTTGGGTTGCTATTTATGAATAGGTTTTTTATTCTTTAAAGACATAAAGTTCGTTATATACTGCATTCAACATACAAACCTTGAGTAATATGACATATCTTGTAGAAACCACATACACATTTGGTTGATGGTTGCAATCACTGTTGTGTGAATTTGTAGCAACTTAAGTTGACTATGCACTAAAATAACAAAACTTAAGTATTCATTAATTTCCTTATTCTTTATAAGGATTATATTTCCTATCTTATATTAAATGTTGAGAAGCATTGTGTGTTCAAATGACTAGCATCCCACTCTACTGTCTCCTGCCCACGAAACTGAAACAAAGATCTATTACCAAAGATTCTGGTTTCTTCTGTTAAATACGACGGAACGTACCTAAGTGCTAAAGTGGTGAGCCCTGTATTGAACACTATATTTAACTTTTTATTGTGCATTAAGCAAGTCTTCTGTTTTTGCAGTGATTACAATTACGTATATATATATATATTTTAATACATAGTATTTTATTTTTACCTTTCGGTACTACTATTGGACTCATTGTTTTTCCGTTTTTATTACACATTACTATATTGTTCATTACATGTCAGACTCAATCCCAACCAAAAGCCTAGAGGATATGTCATCGGTAGACATAGATACCGTCATGACTACGAAAGTTTGACTCTCAGAATTCGATTGTAGTGATCCTGAATTGTGGTTTGCTCTGCTAGAGCGTTACCTCACGAGATACAATAATAAATCCTGAAGGTGTTCGCTATCGAGACCTATGTTCAGTCCCACCTCCTTCAATAGCCAAAGAAGTCCGAGACTTCATTTGAAGTCCACCAACACCACAACCATTCACCATCCTTAGACGAGAGATAGTGAATCATCTATCGTTATCAGATGGACAAAGAATCCAAAGGCTTTTCCAGACAGAAACATTAGATGATAGGTCACCGTTATAGTTTATTCGTCATCTTCAAGCTTTAGTGGGTGACAATACAGTGGGTGAAGCAGTCCTAAAACAAGGATGGATACTAGCTCTACCATTCTACGTTCAACGCTGTTCAGATGCACAAGATCCTGACACCTCTTTATCTCACTTAGCACGGATCGTAGGTAGGATTATGGAAAGAGGTCCCACCAACCGCATCACGTATGATAGATCATCCTCAAAAAGAGGAATCAGCAAAATGATCCAGTCATTTCACAACCCGTTTGGCTGTCAGCCGAATGAAAATGAGTCATAGAGATACGGGCAGGTCACCACAACGACCGAGATCCAAATCACGGAACAGGTCACAAGGGTCCAGACAATCTAGACAATTTTACTGGTACCACTGGAAGTGTGGTACTCAATCGACCATATGCAGCCAACAATGCGCCTGGCCCAAACAGACCTCAAAGAACCAGGAAAATAAATAACCCATCCCCAGGTTGCGACAACTGATGAGGGGTGCCTAAACAGCCTCTTGTTTTACGTTAAAGACAGAAATTCAGGCTTGAACATTTCGGTGGATACTGGTGCTGAACTTAGCATCATTCCTCGAAATAAAACCGGAGCTGGGTCGAGAAACTTTACCAAGTAACACTTCAAGCTGCCAATAAAACTAAAATCGCGACATTCGGGCAGAAAACTATGACACTAGATTCGGCGTTTAGAAGACAATTCCCTTGGGTATTCACTGTAACCGATCTAGATCTGGGAATATTAGGAATGGATTTCTTATAGATGAATTTCTGGTTGACTTTTGATAACGACGAATTTCTCGAGGGGCTACTGTGCCTGGCCGATAACGATAGGGTTTCTTCACACCACCAGTAGCTAATGCACTCTTACGTGCAGCCTTGGTTACCAATCACTACTTCGAGGCTTTACCACCGGTACTTTTGCGAGCTGTCTGCTTCGTACGTGCCATAGTCGTGAACAACTAAACGTATTGTCAGATCGCTTGCCCGACCAAACAACCACGGGATTAAGAAGTAAAAACGTAAGGCTAAAAAAGTGGCTAAAAGCGTTTAGATGGGCACAACCGATTATCCAGTCAGGGATGCTCATAGTTTATTTTCAGTCTAAAAGGTAATCACGTAACTTCTGAAATCTCAAGTTTGTAAATATTAAAAAAATAATTAAATTAAATAAAAATAACAGCATTTTTCTCTTTGCTCTGTGTCGAAAAAATGTTGTCGAATAATTAGTAGTTGTAACTATTATTCTACACACTTCCCCGCAGACCTTATCTTTTGATACTTGAACGATATAGTCAACTTCGTTATTTAAAATAAATAGCACTTAAGCAATATATTCTTAGACAATCCGTTGAGTACTATAAGCCGCAAACCTGTCAACCGAAGTAAGTCACGTAAGAAAGGAAAATCTTTAATATAGGTAAGTGTTGTGAGCAAGCTTCGCCCGCGGAATCAATCATTTTTCTAGGTTTCTCCACTATTAGTATACAACATTTACTGTTAATAACACAATGAACCCTGGCAATAACGATGAATTCCGAAAATAACCCAGATGAGTTTCACTGTTTTTGCTAGTTGATTTACTAAATACACCATACTATTATTTAACATGTATGTATTTTTACTTAGACTAATGCTGAAACCATTTTTCACTTGAGATATATATTTTAATAACTTTATACGACAACATACTACTACAAAAACTGTGTTGTTTTCAGGAAACCTATCACATTCCATGGTGATTCGATCGTCCTGAGTTCTAATTATTTTTACCATAATATATAAATAGCACTAAGCTAACTACGGTAAATTATTAAACGTCTATAGTAGGCTCTAGCATCTTTCCAACTGTAGTAGCATAAGTCATGTCTAACATTTTAAATTTTGTTGACACTTAAGGTAGCCTGTTTGGTCTGACTCCTGGCAAGTTCAAGCACTTATATATATTTTTCATTAAATTGATATACATTTTTTAATGCATGTTCACCAAATATTTAATCATCATTTGTGAGAGAATGCAAACGCTACAAGGTTAGATAATAAGTTCTAAAGGTAAATGTCATCCACGTAATATCGTCGAGCACTAACAGACCGTTTACCACCTGATCGAATTTCAGGTGATGGACGAGCTAGTAATTATCTATTGAGCTATAGTGAAAGAACTAAGATAATTTTATTTGTTAAGTTGATCGAACCGACGTGCCAACAGAAGTCGATTCTAGAAGAAAGCTAATGTAGCAACGATGCCCATGATACTGAAACAAGGACCTATTATCAAATACCCTGGTTTTTTCTGTTAAATACAACGGAACGTGACCTAAGTGCTAAACATTCATCTACAGATATATTATTTTCATTCGTAAAAGTATTTCCATTAGAAAGACTTATTGTAATTAACCTATATTTTCAAATTCTTTGAAAAATGATCAGGACACCTTTTTAGTTACTAAGATGTATTCGTTTATTGTTGATTCTATGGTTTACCAAAGTGTGGCATTATTACAAAATTCATGATTTATTCATTCCACATGAGAATACTTATATTCTCTGTCACATATTTTTTCCTGGCCAACGTTGTGGTGCCTCTGAGCAGGGATGGCCGACATCGACTCAGTTATTTGAGGCGCTTTGTCTTACAGTCAGCATCCCAGCATTGCCTTAATCTATTGCTCAGGCCCAATAATCCGACCGATTTTTCAAGAAGCCAACTAGTCACTTACACGCATGTATTACGACAAAAACAATAAACCAATAATGTATAAGATATATATATAAGATCAAGCCTTTGACTCATATGTCTAGTCACACTATATTAACTAATCACATGTCTTCTTCCAGATACATCACCTCCCTTCTTTAGTGTAAGACTTGGCTTTTGAATCAATTTGCAATAGTTCACTCTATCTACGTAGCTTATGCGGTCTACATTTAACTTCATTCTGACCTTCATTTCTTTCCGTATGTTGATTCAAAAGTATGACGCAGGTAGGGGTATGTAAAATGTATCATACATGATTTTCATGGAAATTCTACTTTTTGAGGGTTGGTCATCATTATATCTTCTGTCTCAGTTGATTAATATATCGTTTTATCACCAGTATCACCCACCGTTAATTCATATACCACTTTTCCTGTCCTAGCAACAATTATCCGATTGATTCATTTTGACCTAACAGGCCTGTAATCACATGCATGGACATAGTCACCGACGTTGAGATCATGAGTTCTTTTATGATCATTCCCATCATTATTTGATGCCACATTGATTTTGTCTCTAGGACGCACAATATCAAAAGGCATCCTCATAGGGCGGCCAAATATAATCTCAGCTGGAAACATCCCGTCTTTTCTGTTAAGGCTTGGCCGTCGCTCTATATAGAATATGAAATCGTTGCAAGGCTATCTCATCATTGATAGCCTCTCCTCCCCATTTTAACAGAGCTTTTGTAAATATATCCACAAACCTCTCGGCTTGGCCGTTCGATTGTAAGTGATAAGGTGGTATTCGAATACGTTTTACTCGACTGCATACAACATTGAGAGGTATATCAATTAATCCAAATTTGCTAATTTAGTCGATACATAGTAAATTGGATTTACAGTTTTATGAAACCTAGCATTTACCAGATTCAGATTTTCCACAAAAAGTACGATTCAATAGAAATTCACCGTGAAGAATTACATCTTATCCAGTAGCACTTTTGACTTTATGCGACTGTAAGATGCAACTCCGGCCTTCCGATGTTTAACCATGTTGCTTCTGAAATCATAGTAATATTTGACCTTGTACCACTTGTAACTTTATAGGATTACTCCCGTAATAAAGTGTCACAAATTTTTTCTTTGCCAAGGAATTCACTCCTCGTGCCTGTAGAGTAACATTTGAATTTCGTGAGGTGTATTGACACTTAATCACGTTATTAAACTTTCGGCAATCACCGGAACGGACATTTTTTACTGTAAACTTGCAGCACTTTAGATGTGACTCTTTCTACCACAATTAAAGAAAATGCTATTATTAAAACGACAAACTCTGGAAAAGTGATACCAAAACACCAGCATCGAAGCCTCCGATCCCTTCGACGCCTCACTTGATCATTCGTAACAATTCTCTTCTGCAATGTGGACTCATGCATGGAATTAAATTCAACGGCGTCGCGACAATTCACCAGCTGGGTATCATGTTTCAGGTTTACAATCTGTTGACATTCATTCAGAAACAGACTGTAAGATTATGTGGGGATCAGCTTCGATTCTAGATAGTATGTGGGTGCGAACATCAGCATTTGCTAGCGACTTTGAACCACAGACAAATATAAGACATTTGAAATGATCTGCGGTCATCTTGGATAGTAAGAATCTCTTACATGGGGAATTTACAAGGCTTGAACAGGTCAAATAGTCATCGTTGGGTTTTTTGATTAGCTGCAAGCAGCTGTATCGAGTATGAAATAGAAATGACCTTTTTCCAAACATGCGTGTCAGACAGTTAACTGTGTCCGAAAACTGTAGGTTGACAGGCTTCTTCGAAAGGATATAATTACAATATTTCTCATGTGCAGATACAAGCTTTCGAAGTAACAGTCTGAGTTTTAAGCCTTCATTCCAATCTTCGCAATCATGAATAAATAAGTCTTCGTATCATCTAAACCAGGCACCGAAAGTTACTTTAATTTTAGGATCATAAACAAACTGCGATATTGAATTTGCACTGGCTTCTGACGTCATAAAAATTTTTCCGAGCTTGACTTTTGTGAGACAGACAAACTCTTAGTCATAAGCTCGATAAGAGTGTTCTGTTTTTATAGCAATAGTTAGATGACCTTTATCATGAATGTATAAAACCTCCAGGAATCAGGAAAATATGAATTTAGTTTTCAGTCATTATCACCTCTACTATATCAGACGTAGATTCTTCGTTTTAAATATCCGTCGCCACTGTTGTATCTGGGAAGGGATGGCTAATATATTATTAATTCTGTTATTCGCAGCGCTATGTCTTACAGTTAGCACCCAGCATTGCCTTAATCTATTGCTCAGGCACAATAATCCGACTGACTTATCAAGAAGCCAACAGTCAGTCACACATACTTTGCACTAACAACAACAGCAATAAACCAGTAATATACAAGTTAAGTATATATATATAATGTCTACCTTTGACTCATATGTCTGTCACACTGTATTAATCAATTACATTTCTTCTTTCGAAATTGTCACTTTTATATCTCGGACTTTGATTTAAGCTTTCCTTACTACCGTATAAATAAATGCATGATACTCCTAAGGGACTGTCATCACTAGTGTACTCTCAAAAACAGATCTGATTCTCATCACATTTGAATGACAGACTCCAGGCTCCCTCTCTACCAAGAGACTTTTACGACCACTGCGGAACACTCTGTATTACATATGTGAGCATGAGCAAATATCGTTTAAATATCACAAGCCAAGAAGAAACTCCCCAACATTAGGAATATGCCTAGGAGGTACCACGTCAGTAATAGAGTAGTTTTGAAAACAGAGGAGAATATAAACAGGAGTGAAATGGTATTTAAGCCCCCGAGTAAATGGTTGGATCGGATCTCATCATTGACGCTGAACATGTTTGTTTTTGTGGACACGACTAAGTTGATGGATTTTGGTCAAGCATCACCACCAGAATTACGACACAACATGGAAAGCAACTCGCTGTTTAGTTGGCCAGCCTAGACGCTTCTATATTACTAGCTTTCCAATCGCAACAAATATAACTTCTTTTCTATTTCTTACTGTCTTCTGATTTATCCTTATTTGTACGTGTGGGTTAAATCGCTATAAGTTGCTCTGGTTATACGACAAACGTTACTTGGTCATGTACTGGGTGCACTTCGAAAGGAACGGCGTGCTCTGCTATTATTCACGGTATCCCAGAATAAGAGGATACAACTGAAAATGATCAACTAGCTAGTAATATCTGTCAGTAGCATTCAATAACTAAAAGATTCGTTGCTACAAACGCTAGCGAACGAAATAATGGGACATCAATGACCTACCGATCTGACAGTTTCATTGAAACATAGAATACTACTACCAAGAAACGATAATAACCTATCTAAAATCCTGTTATGGTAAATTCGACGCTTTATGATAGGGATCTGTCCAACAAAAGCAGTCCTAGATCCGGAAAAACATCTTACAGGGTGCCTTATTTGGGTTTCTCAGCCTTATCACAAGTGAATGAAAGACAGCTGAAACTGCTAGGTCATTTACCTGAAGAAGTCAAAGACAAGGAATTTAAACTGTAGCACTCAAAGTGCGAGCACAAAGAGATCAGTTGATTTTAAAAGTCTCGTCATATAGTTATTGGGTTAAGATATTGGATATATTAAAAAGCGCAATCGACAAAGTACTCGCTACTGAGGATAGAATTGTATGCTTTCGATGACGCATTTGGGTGCTTATTTTAGTTTCCACATATGAGCTATTCTAAATGATCACACTGGAACTTTGCTCACGATCGTTATGTTCATTTTTATTACCTACAGAACGTTTACCTCTGGTTCCATTGTCGCTTCATTCACTTGCTAACTCCATATCACCTAGTAATATTGAACATACCATCCAGACTAAGTAAAGTTTCAAGTGAACGGCAAAGCAATTTATTGCAAGCAGTATTCTGTGGCATTTTACGTATTAGTTTTGGGTTTTTGAGGGATTCGCTTCATCTTAATTTTCATTTTTAACGGAATCAGCTGAATAAAGTTATCTAAGTGGTATATTGGGTATGAAAAGCAGTCTCTCACCATAAATGTGATTGGAACATGACATAGTTGGCTCAGTACCCGCTGAACTAACCGAAGAAACGTCCCTCCAAACCTGTCTTAAGTCTCAGCCTTGTATTTTAAGTCACTAGCAGATCAGCTACTAAAGTTTTTCCTAGAAAGTTCATCTGCATCTATTTCCCTAATTGAGTCGTTTAAGTCGGTTCGCAACGGCTGGTGTGTGTTTAGATATGGTTACTCGGTTAGGTAACCAGCGTAGTATGGGAATTCTGTTCATTCATGGCTACTATGTCTTTTGAGTTACTATGACCTAGTTGAAAGAAAACGACAAGCCTGATCAATATGCAAGCCACTTATTATTCACAATTGAGGGGGGGGGGAGGTTGTGAAGTAAGTTAACTGTGAATCTTGATATCACGAATTGATCTGTATCAGACAATCATTGTTCACCTGGAAGCACCTATTATTATCCTGTATATAATTAAGTTACTTTGTAGTCTTAAATAAGAGAGTAAATTAGTCCACCTTTTCGAGCTATCACGAAATATAGTAACACGCATCTACTGACTGGGCGAGTGGGAGCCCTTTGTACTCTTACAGCTAGATTAGAGCCATCTTAACAGGGACTCACGGCCCGTATACAGTTTTCTTGTTCAGCTGTGTAAGCCATAGTAAACATAGTCAAATATAAGCTAGCACGTGTCCCTAACAACCATGCTTTCCTAGACGATTTGTCTGCAATCAGATGATAAACTGTTGTTTACAGAAATCCATGGCCTTTAAGCAATGGTTTTGGAAATTTCATACAATTAGTTCTCTTTATTCAAATTCTTGGAAGCTAATGATGCTAAAGCCCTTGCATGTGTGACCTACAAATCTTTAAGCACCCTTAGTGTGTTCATCAGTTTCCAGAACCTATGGAACTAAGTAATACTTCAATCCTATCTGTTTTGTGTTTTACTTCGTTCATATTTCAACGTGATGCAATTTTATTAGGTGTTATGGGTGGTTTAAATGCATCATATAACAACCAGGTACTCATAACTATAGAATAATATTTCGATGGATATTTTTATTGACTCATCTTGAATGTAAATCGAGTCTTACAACAGAAAATTTTCATGTAAAAAATAAACCGTCATTATTGAACCTAGTCCTTATTCATCATTTTGAGTGTCGAAGGTACTCAATTCCTGCCATCAATGGCAAGTAGGGATCTCATTGTATTGTACTGCAGGTTTAGAGCACACGGTATTATATTCGACTGTTTCCTTCGTGCATATATGTAGCTTCAAGATATATTGTTTATCGGGGATTATACCGTTTAAGTGGACATGTCAGTTTGACATGAACCATCCATTTGAAGGAGTATGGAATAATCCTAAGACAGAATTTGAAGAGACCACAAACTTAATTTCATGTTTAAATCCGTATGGGGTATTCTATCACTTTCTATGGATAAGCAGACAATTTCACAATCAACTAAAGTATAAGAAATGTCTCAAAGGCTTGTTTTTCACAACTGTCATGATGTTCTTTGTTCCGAGTACCGTAAAGTTAGGATTATATTTAAAATTGCCATTACATTCTCTTGCCGGTTATAAAAGGTGGTTAAGACATAATAACCAGATATACCCTACAATAAGTATTCCTTTTTATTAAGAGGACAATTTGGCGGAATTACTTCTCCACGGTCGTATGCGAATTTAGACACAACGGCTAAGCAACAGTTACCGTTGAAAGTATATCAAATTACCTTATAGAGGTCAACTCTGTGGACGCTAACTTCAATACATCACAAGTGATGGTCTTTAGACACTGTCTATTAAATCTCTTCTAATAAAGAAAATAGTCCTTCATCGTTTTAGTAACCTAAAGCCTAGCAGTTCGCTGGCCTGTGCTAGGCTTTGTCATTTTTCTCCCTCTAAAACTATCCTTCTCGAAGGCCGTTACAAATATCTTGAGTATCCACGGCTGACAAACTGTTCCTCTGAGGTTGTCACAACTAGTTTTAGGAAATCAGCTGTTATTGAGACTATTTCGAAAACAGATGGGTCCATGATCCACTCTCAGTCTAGAAGATTAGATTGATGGACAGAACACTTTTATGAACAGTTCAGCTGGCCTTTAGATACTATCCGGTTTCCGACTATCTCTAAACTATTTGAGTGTAGAATTGATACACGTTATTCAACTCTTAGGAAGGTTTGAAAGGCTACAAGTAATTTGGAGCGAGAGAAAGCAGCATATCCTGGTAGGTTGACCCCAAGTATTTTTAAGGACGGCAGTTTAGTTTTAGTAGGCAAGTTGATTAATATATTAGCTAAAGTCTGAGACCTGGTCATAATCCCACCAGACAGGTTCCAATCTCTGATCGTCCCAGTTTACAAGAAAGGACAGAATTGTTATAGTTTTTTAGTATTACCTGTCACCACCTCCGTTTCCATCACTTTTGCTTTACCACGCAGAACTGCTAACGATCCTTGTGTAGATTTTTTGTTAGTCTACATTTAAGTAGTCGTCTCTCTTCATCATTTCCAGAGCCTGCCGGATTGAGTCTTCAAGCCTCCATCAGTGCTGTAGAGGTTTCTGAAATCCATTGATCTTTTCTAACCTTTGTATTTAGTTTGGGATCAGAAATCGCTGTTGGATTTATAAGTGCTTTCAAATTGTCCGAAGCTTTTACAAGATGAAGCTTCTGAACATGATTGACTAAGTATTTACCTAACTCTTCCCTGAATGCATTCTTGGCTTTTTTGTTCACAAACTGGCAACCGAGGGGTTTTTCATTTGTGACCTTTCTGCGTTCGGTAAGACGTATGAAAAGCGTGCTCTTACTAGGGCATGATCACAGTCCAAATATGTGCTCCAAAATAAGCGGAAGTCTTCTACAGAGCCTCTCCAACGATAGTTAATGCTGATATAGTCTGTTTGTGTCTATTATTGGGTTGATATAAGAGGTCACCATGTTACACAATGTCTCTTCCTATGCTTAAAATGTATGCCTACTAAGAATGAGTTGTAACCTGGACGTAATTATAGAAGACGGTTTCCATTATCAGTTCATTAGGCTGGTATGGTATAGAACCCATCTAAATGTTTTTCAGCTTGACTTTGCCTACCAACTTAGGCGTTGGAATCTCCTACTATGATCACTATGTTTGAGTGTTTAGTTTCTTCAAGGCAGTTAGAGAACTTCCTATAGAATTCGTCTTTTATTACATCAGAGCCACAATCAGTAGGGGTATAAGCTGAAACGACAAAAGGGCATCGGTGTGTCCCTATCTTTCCAAGTTCGTACTGTGCCATTTAGGTGAACAGACCATAGCTGGCTGTCGAGAGGAATCCATTAAGAGAGTGCCTGTTTTACTCACAAACTTAGTTCTATACCTACACCAGAAAGGCCATAAGAGCTCGTTGCTGGGTCCTTGCTTCCTCTCTGAACCTGTTAGATGACGTCAGTTGAATGACTACTCTAGGGTCTTGTTTTCGAAACACAGTATACATCAGTAGCGAGAGATCTAAGGGTTTTATCTAGTAATACCCATTGACCGACTTGATAATGGGTTCTCATACTAAATGCTCTTACATGAAGTTTAGAGCGTGGTATCAGGAAACCTGGAATAGAACTGCGTGAAATCGAGTTACTGGTGGTACATGTGGGAGACGTAAGAGAAAGATGGAGTGGGCTTGGAAAGAAAGTAGAAGAGCTGTTAGGAGGAGTAGATGTTTGATTGTAAATGGCATGATCTCAAGTGCCGCTTAGAGGTATGAGGGCGGTTATCACTTCTCGGTTGCTAGCACCGCATACGAGTTCCTGATGTGCCTGAAAAGCTAATTGGGCTGGTCTCGAAGATTTGAGAACGTTACTACAGTGCTCAAGGAACAGTTTCTTGAGGACGATCACAGCCTTTTTGAGAGAGGTTTTGGTTGTGTTAGCTCCGTACTTGTTAAGACATTACTGCCGGAGTCGTTAATGCATCAATTAAGTTGAGGTGTACACTTTTATAGTTGGCTTTTTCTGACCCCACCCTTCCTTTGTGGGAAGACAACATCTCTGTCACGCTGATCATTTTAGGAAAACACCTTTCTGCGTCACACTGTGCAACCGGCAGTAGGACTTCGCCCTCGGACCTTGTTTTACTGCTTTCAGTTTCACCACTCTTCGATTGACTCGCTTAACACGATAAGATCTGAAGAAACAAATATTCCAGCAATTATATCCCGACTTGGTCATTATAACAGACCAGGTCGACCACCACGTTAAGGTAGCAGCAACAGTCGGGTGAAATACTTACTGTTTAGATTGATATAGTTCAACTGATTTAATATCCTTGTTATTGAAAAACGAATGCCAACTGATCTACACTTTTGTACTTTGTGGTTCAGTATATTCTATTAACTGCATAAGCCCTAAAATAAACTGCTGCTGCTATTCAGTTTTAGAAATCATTCATTACTTAATTTAGATATCTAAAATGAAATATACTTAGTTAAATATAGGTTTATTAGCATTTTGTAAATTCACTGAGAAAGAGGACTAAAGGTTGTTACTCGGGCTGTTCAGATTTCACTAAAATTAACATGGTCTCGTTGATTCTAAATGCCTCCACTCAGGAAGTTTCTATTTAATTATATTACTTTTCAGTTATAGGGCTTCTCGTATTCATGGTAAGTTTTGAATAACAAACTTATCTATGGCTTACTCAGATCTATAACCAGTAAATTCCTATCTTCAGTTGCACTGTATTGCAATGGCTTAGCGTGTAAAGGATTCATCTTTCGTCCAATAGGTCCCGAAATTGAACACCACAACTGTTGTCCAAGTATTATCATAGGTTCTCATAGATAGTTTTGCTCAAAGCCGAGTGTAAATGAATCACAATATTTACACTTGTTACATTTATTAAGTGCACAATTATATTGGTTTCACGACTTAGGATTTTAGTAGTTAGTATAACTACAATTCTTTATCACTTCAAATAACAATATTCTTCTCTATAGTCTTAGAAATAAACACATGATTTTAAAAAATAGGGCTTTTTTGACCTAATTATTTCTGAAAACTGGAATGTTAAATGCCTGACAAAGTAAAGGAAATATATCTATTAGGTATTCAGTTAGCGTCAGAAAACGTAAGCTACAGTAATTTAACATTTTAGAAATTTAGCTGTTGACGAGTAACTAAATTATTTGATCAAATGATGTCAGATTATGCATAATTCTTAAGCATTTATCACCAAAAACTAGAAAAGCTGTCCAGATCTACCGCACTAAAAACATTACATCAATTGATTGTTTTTCGACTTTCATCCACTATGCCTCAAGTTTTGACTCTGTTCCACTTTCCATTTGGGTAACCCGGTAATATCACTAGCTCATATTAAGAGTAGCTTGTAGCCAAGTACGTGAATGTGTCTGGTAAATGAGTTAAAGTATGCCGCCTGTAAATATTTAAAGTGGTTTATTATCTGAAGATATATTTTCGGCATTTTGTTTTATATATGCTAAAAAATATGTAGTTACTAAGTTCATGTTTACTGGTGTACTGGCTTAATTTGTTAAATGCTTTACCAATCTGCGGATTATTCATAATTTTTAATAGTTTTTCAATGTTAACTACATATTTCCTGTAAATCTTAGTTTTTCAGAAACATGAGTTCAGAATTGAGTAATTCAAAAGTGGCTCCGAAGAAGTTCGATTTTATGGATATTTTTTCTGAATCTTATTCACTCGCACAGAAGCGTAATCAGGTGAACAATGCGAGGGTATAAAAATGCGCTCTGTTCTCCATGTATACTTGCTTCTTTTTAGGTTTTGGCATTACTTCCTGAATGTGATCCTGAAACTGCTGAAGAGGAGTCTCCGTTGGAGACTAATTTAGACACTGGGTCTGATTTAATTGGTCCTTCACTAGATGATGTAGATGCTGAAAATCCATATTACCTACCTATTACTGAAAATTTGACTCTTTCTCATGGTGTTAAACCACTAACTGCAATTGGCATTGATCCGGCAGGTGCTCGTGTTGCTACAGGTGGTTTTGACTTTGATGTAAAACTTTGGGATTTTGGTGGAATGGATAGTGCATGTCGTCCGTTCAAAGTGTTTCGTCCTTGTGAAGAACATCAAATCAAACATTTAGATTTTAGTCCTTCCGGTTAGTCTTGTTGTTTTACACAGTTTATACATGGTGAAGATATTATGTAGTTGACTTTCCATAGATAGCATTTTTAGGTAATAATATATGTTATTGTAAGGTTTAGCTAAGAAGGGTTGTTAAAGGTAATAAAATGACCATATTGATGATATACTGTATCGCTTGTTTATAACACTGTCAAAACATTGGGCCTCAAGATATCGCTCCTAACTATAGGTTGACTTTATTTTAAGCACTGAGTAGTTTCTGTCTCGCACAATAATTCGTTCTTCATTGTGTTCAATTTTCTACTCTATTTTCTCGTTTCATTTTAAATCAATTTAAATTGGTTTGTTAACCGATTGGTAATAAAACTAGAGGTCAACATTCGACAATGGATACGAAATCTAAATCTAGTCAGCAGTTACTCTTCATAATTCAGTGATTAAAGAGTATTAAACTAGCAGCTCTAATATCATTAGATTAGATTTTTCTACAATTCAGGTTTGTTTACATTTTCAGTCATTAACTCTTGACGATAAATGTTGCCTACCTTCCAAAACTGTTTCAGATCAATCAATTCGCTTTAAGACATCCAGGGATTTTTTGTATTTATTTGTTTGTTATTTGGAGGGATTACCCACTATTGTTAGTATTTATTGCAAAACTTCATCCTAGAGTATAACGAATATCATTACTTTCTTAGATCTGTTATTAATGGATCTAGTCGGTAAAAAACATCTCCACTAAATTACGTATATTAGTAATGGCCTTCGTTGCATATAATGTTCTATTGAAAACCGATCTAAAACTTCCTTTCTACAAAAGATTATTTAACTGACCTCTATTTAGTGGGGTAATATAGACATGTATTTTAGATGATAAGGTCATTATTATCATAAAATAGTGACTGTACTTCACAAATACTCCTTAACATCATCATGGCTTTTGAATTCCAGATTGTAGATATCATATTCATTTACAGTTGAATTATTGTTTAATGATTCGCTTAATATCGAAAATTACTTTATTGTGTCTCTCAGTCTTTATAATAACGCTGAAAATACATATGGTCTTAACCATTCTTTTCCAAAACATACAAATGCAGGTGAACATCTTTTGGTTATATCTGGTTCAGCACAAGCTTTTATAGTGGACCGAGATGGAGAGCCTGTATGTTATACAAACAAAGGTTATCAATATATTACTGATCCAGCTAGTGCTAAAGGTCATACTCATGCATTGAATTGGGGTATGTGGCATCCTTTGGATTCAAACAAACTACTCACATGTTCACAGGATTCAACACTACGTGTTTGGGATATAAATGATGCAGAGGAAATCATGAATGAGATACGAATACCTACGCATAAAATTGTAATAAAGACTCGTAATGCACAAGGACGTAAAACTAGTCCAACATCATGTGCTTATACAAAGTAAGTTAAAGGATAGTGTCCTACGATTTTTATGATTATAATCTCCCGGTTTTGTGTAGAGTATGAGTGTTCTGTAAACGTAATGGTCAATTTTATTTTATTCTCAGCATACATATTGTTAGTAAGTTTGTATTTATTCCATTGTTGATATTCAAGACTAAAGTTTGCACAGGCATATGCCCACTTTGAGTGAATTACTTCTATGTAATCTTTTTCTTACAAGTTTTAAAATGGATAAATTATAATTTGCAGTGGAGTCCAGAATGCACGTTTAATCCTGTATGGGACTCGTCAGTTGGATACACCAGTATCCTAGTTTTGACGTTCAAATTACTCGTTACAATCTGTTTCCTAAAATTTCACAGTATGTATTAGTGTTTTTATTTTCAGCTTGCAGTCCTGCAAGATCCTTTGCATTCTTAGTAATAGATTTTCATGGTCATTTCAAATAAATTTATTAATATTTAGTCACATCATTACATTTGTCATCGGTGGCAGTAGCCAATAAACATGCCCAGGATTTCTTCGTCTCTTAATTTTGGGGATTCTCACACTGGTGAGTAACTTGAAATATTGTAAATTTAGGTAATAAGTCACTATATTAGTGAAGTTGGATTGTACTTCATAGTGGAATGCCAGGTGTGTTCTCCGTTTTATTTGGGTCTTGTCAACCTGATGTACACATATATCCGATTGTGGGTGTTTATGTTGAGACTCAAAATCATTACTTCTTCGCATCACATGAGAACAGATTATCCACTTACCTACTAAACCGATGTAACCACTCACTTATTCAACGAATATCAATCTTCACAAACCGACTCAAATTATTTACACTAATTAGCCTACTAGTGACTAACTTTAGGATGTTCCTGAAGTTCTAGTGAGAAGTCATGATTGGTAGAGTTCAGACTTGCCGGGAGTGAAACACTTATAACTTAAGACATATCATAATTGTCGCGCCATATCGCAAACTGATGGAAGTGGAAATTCTACCATTGGAGGCGGCCTCACTGGTGCAGTTGGTTAAGCGTTCGCCTACCTGAAGACTATGAGTTCGATTTACACGGAGCAATCGAAGGTTCACACTGCTGAAGAGTTTCATACTAGAACGAGACAGCTGTCCAGTCCTCTCTGGTTTCCAATGGTACCCAACCAATGTCAGTCTGTGACGAATCCAACCAACTAAGCTGAATATGAAGGTGTTAATAAGAGTTCACATTCCTCTTGTTGATATTAAGTATTACAATTGGTGTTTGGGTATATACATCTTGAGCAAGTTACTTTGATATTATCAAAATAGTCACTAGCTTGTTTTTAGTACTTGGATTGAATTTCGTTGTTTTTCATATATTTCCTAATCGTTATTTTTAGAGATGGTCAATTAATCGCCGCAGGTTGTCAAGATGGTTCAATTCAAATTTGGGATACACGTAAACCTTTAGTGAATACCACACAATTATGTCGTACAGCTCATCCAGTAAATACTGATATTACATGTGTTAATTGGTCATGGGATAGTAAACAATTATTAAGTCGTGGTATGGACGATACAATGAAATTGTGGGATACACGTGCATTATCGAAAGGTGCTATTTATGTATTTAAAGATTTACCAGTTTTATTTAATCAAAGTGAAGTAACATTTAGTCCAAATGACCATGCGATTGCTGTTTCCGTTAGCGTGCCACGTGATAATCCTAAAAAAGGTCATATCAATTTTTACAGAAGAGATAATTTTGAGGTTAGTTATGTTGTGTATGTTCATTGTAAACTTTCAGTTATTGAATATTTTATTGTTTCTTTGTTTGAGTTTGTATTCTTCCGTTGTTGATCGACCCCCAACAAAATATGTGCATCCTTAGTGTGTGAACACAAACATCGGAGTAAAAGTAAATTCACCTGGTGGGTCCTAAATGAAGCAGATTGCGTCTTGAATCCCATTACTAACTAACATCAGAATTCATTAAGGCGTATATGGCTCTGTGAAAGCTATCCTATCAGAAATGTACATGTGCCAATAGAGACTGATTAGTTATAGTCTACAAAAGGAAAATACGAATAGTTATAAGTAAATTCACATTTGTTGAACAAGTTTGCGACTACCTAAACTTTGTAGCTTCGTGAATAGCGCATTGGCTTGTGAGACAATATGCACTGGGTGTGAATATCAACACTGGGATGTAGGTATACTTTGATTAATCACAAATAAGGCGCGACATGCTTGTTGGATTCTGGCGTTATTTACAAGCTAACTTTACTAGTTCAACCGCTACGTCTAGGAATTTATAACATTTAGTTATTTAAAAGCAATTATTCGTTAGAGACTCTGACTGCTCCAACCTATTCTAACTATTTTACTTTCAAATGTTTTGCTGGTTTCTTTGGATATGCTTCCTGATTATGCTGAATTATGTTTGCCATTCTTCGGAGACATAGATTTAACAGTCTGAATAATAAATGCAAAGAAAAGGTCGATGATCTGTCCGTAGTACATAGCTTATCAGAATAGTGTTAATATTACACTTGAATTGAGTAAGATGTTATAGTGAATAGTTGAGCAAAGTGCAGCGCAAATGGTACTTTAGAACAATCACTCAAATTTATGGATTACACTGTACAACTTTGTAATTCTAGTTAATACACCTCAACACACCTACTTACTACGTCACTCAAAGCATAACTCTGTGAATTTCGAATCTCACAGTGAACATAATACACCATTCAATCATGGAGCCAAAATCTAATGATTCATATTTCGAACTTTAGTCAGTTCATTTGATAGAACTATGTGAACTGTTCTAATGATAATCATTTACGCACTAGTGACTAATTTGCTGAGGTAATTCACGTAGTTTTTGTTGCAATCAGAAGAACCTCAGTTATGTAGAATGTTGAGTAATTGGCTTTCAGTGTTATTGGATGTTGGTCACTCAACATCCAGAATTGATGGGAGCTAGAAATGTAAACAGTTGGTTTAAAGTTTAAACATCCGCTGCAAAACCTATACTAAAATGAAACAGCTATCCAGTGCTTTCCTAGTTTTTTGATGATTGTCTAGCTGCACCCCAGGACTTGGTGTAAATTACAAAATTCTTCTAGATGTTTTACATCAATCTCATTTCGTAATCTGTGTTTTCTATTGCAGATGATTAAGCAATTCAGTCCATGTCATGGTAGTGTTATCGGTCTGACATGGCATCATAGATTAAATCAAGTGTTTTGTAGTTCTTCTGATGGTACTGCAAATGTATATTATGATTCCAAAGTTAGTCATAATGGTGCACTAATGTGTGCTAATAGACAAGCGACAACTGCAAGTCGTCGACGTCACACTGGTACTGGTGAAGCGTACATGAAGCCGATTTTGCTTACTTACGATGAAGAAGCTGTACGAATTGCACGTAAAAGTAAAAAATACCTTAATAATACTGAAGTGGACTCAGAACTTGCAATGGCTGCAGTTAATGCAATTCTACAAAAAGATCATCAAACTATACAAGCTGCTAAAGAGGATGAGGCAAAACAACGTGTTCCTAATAGAGAAGAATCTGTTGGTAATCGTGTTGGTAGTCTGCATCAATTTATGGTTCAACAGATTGTATTGAAAAAGAACGAAGCAGATGAACGTGCTGAAAAGGACATCCGTGGAGCTATTCTACGTCATGCTGATGAAGCAAAGAAACAACCGTTTTGGACTAAAGCTTATTTAAAGTAATTTATGTTTATTTTCACGTATATTTAAACTTATCATTGTATGATCTGAATTCTATGTTAATGCTCAGTTCAGATGTTTTGTTTAAACGTTAATGCCAGTTACATATTTCATTGTTAAATCATGGCTTGATTCGAAGAGTCTTCATAATTAGTATATCTGATTATTGGCATTCCTACTAATCATGAATTGATTTTCCATATATCGTATGCAACCAGAGTATCCCTGTGGAACAATGACGTAGTAAATAACACATTAGACTTTCAACCGGTACGTCACATGTTCGAATTAGGCTTCATCCGTTCCGATCGTAATTACCTCTAAACACATATATCGTTGTTTAAAACTTAGTACAAAAGCCTGTCCTGTGAAAATGAGTTGGACAGCGTCATTCTATAAAGTAAATTATCAGTTGGATTAAGTTGTGTACGCGATTATCATAAACTACGTTTAGTAACATTCATTAATATGGTTTGGTACACATCTCAGTGGTGTAGATATATTAATTACTCAACTTCTTGTGAATGTGGGATTTTTAATATTCACATTTCATAGCTTCCTAACGTCATAGCACAGTTGAGGTTGGGTAAATTTTAATCTCCCTCTAGAACTGCCTTTATATGGTCATTCATTTATAGCTTCTGCAAAGTAAATCTTACCCATCGTCCTTCATATGGTGAGATGTTTATGAAAATAAGTGAACCAAAGCGGACATTCTACATTGTTCACGGTTAATTGACCTAAACGATACTTATAAATTGCTAATAGTTAAGTTATACGCGAGCCTATAGAAAGTGTTACACAAATGAATTGATTATATTGTTGAGAAATTTTTCTTTATTAATAATATATTTGTATGTAGGTAGAGATACTTAATGGACTCCAACGCTGAAGCTGGTATTTTTCTTAGGGAACCACTATTAGAGATTTGGCTCACACGACATTGGTGGCTGGTAAACACTCCTGCCCATAGAATCTTGAATCCTATAATATTCCTATAATATTCCATTCTCTCATAGGTTTACCTTCTATATCTACCATCTAAGATTAGATGGTTGATGTTCACTTTGTATTCACATCATTTTCGTAAGAACCCACGTGCTATGTGAAAATAGTAAAACTTCACCAACAGAAGCTGTATGAAAGTATTTTAAAAAGAAGAGCAAACTTTACACAGTTTTTGTATTACTAGGTTATGTTTCTGTGAAGAGGCGGCGGGGACGAAGTAGCACGCATATGTATATTCAATCTCTTCTATATTATTATTATTATTTTATTACTGTTTGTAGAACACAACCGAATCCAATTTTCTATAATCCAGATGAAGAAGTTAAAAAAGATGATACACCTGTTTGGAAAAAACAAAAATTGGCATGAAACTATGAAATAAATTCTAGAATGAAATGAACAACATTCTAAGAATGTTTCTTTCTTTTCATTCTGTTCATGTTTTGTTTTGTTTAGTTTTCTCTCTGCATTATTTACATTTAATTTGATTGTACATACACAAATTTCATATTTCTGGAGAGAGCAAAGAAGACATCAACAACAACAACAACAGACATGTTAACATTTTCTTCTTCTTATGGTACTACTTGAATTTTTCAATTATTTATATAGTAAATAAAATACATCTTGTATATATGTCACATTGAAAAGTATGTTTTCATTATTTAAATTGGTATGTGACTGGTAAGTCGAATCCAAGAAGTGCGTTTCATCCTATTTGGGACTCTTCGGCTAGATGTACCTACATCCCAATGTTGATGTTCACAGTGGGATTAGAACTCAATCCGTTTCGTGTCAAACGCCACCACGTTCACCACTAGACTACTGAGTTTAGATAGTCACACTTGTGCAATGGGCGCATTGGTATTCGGATAAATTTATATATTCCCATAACAAATTCCTATAACAAATCAATCGGAATATACAAATACATCCTAATATGTTTGTTATTGTTGTTGTTAAGGTAATAGTTGTCGTCGATTGCTGTATTGTAAAGCAATAAATCATTATTTGTCAGAATTTTTCTCCTTATTATTAAAGACTTTATAGAAAAAAAACAACAGACTTAAAAAAGATAATGTGGTAGCTAAGTACTTAAGGCTTTCAATCACTAGGTCGTAATTTTAAAATGGCTCTTCACTTCCTTCAGTTTGAGCAGGTAGGTAGTATCACTAGTCCTTACAGATAATAATTATAAATGCTATATTTAATACTATAATTTATGTTTTAATAAGAAATTCTTAATCTCCGATGCACTCAAGTTGTGATTATTGGCAATCATTTTTTAACAATCAGTATCTATCCACTTATTTTCAGTCAATTGCTTTAGATTTTGTACCAATTCAAATGATACAACTATTTTTTACATCCATCTATAAGATGCATCCATTTCAATATGTTTCTGTTTCACCTTTTCATAGTATAGACAAGGAGGAAATTACACTGACAAACATAATGTCACCATTTAAGTAGTGCGGTATTGTAGCATCACCATAGTTTGTTGATATTTTGAAATAGCTTGTAAGTGATACAGATAGCTCTCATGATTAATTTATTTAAAAGATTTAAGATGATAGTTAGTCACAACGGTTACACAGGTCACCATTGTTTGCGTACCTGGCTCAAAGTCTGTTATACAAATCTGTAAGTTGTAAAATGAATCGCATCAATGACTTGATAATTTGAATGAACGGTGAATATTGGCATTATTAGACGATACCTATCGGAAAATCTCGCACTAATCTAACCATCTTGCTACTCATGGACTAAAATTCTTATGATCCAACCAATGTAACTAATAGGAAAGGATTGGGGGGGGGATCATTCATAATTAGGTTTGTACATTCCTGTGATTCCCTAGATTTTACTTTACTTTTGTCACTACGCCGTTTCAGGGAGAATCTTTAAAGTCTTAGAGAAATTCTGTGTTTAGTTGGGATCAGTCCTTTTTCGGAAGTAAGACATCTATCAATGACGGATATCAGCATTAATCATACTATTTCATGAATCAACTGCAGTTTGTGATACGCCCTATTTAACTTCAATTAATTTTCTGAGTATTATCGCACTAGTTGGTAAATCTTAATATGCTACGTTGAATCCTATACTGAAGCGTATTATGCTAGGAAAATGCAACTGCTTTTGTACGCCTCATGGTTTTACGCTCTTCACATCGATATCCATCTGTAATAAAAAAACTGACTAAAAACTACGTAGGTATTCTCAGTAAGTGTCAAATTGAATAACTCAATGTCGTCATCATTTAGGATCATAACGTCATGACAAGGTATTCTGTAAAATATGGTTGGCCATTACAATTTGCAGAAATAACCGGAAGTTAATAGTAGTGATACACTTCCCCAAATAATCTATAAACTGTCAATAATTATCAGTTCCCAACAAACGTGACTACATTAATTAATGACAGGTGAAGTATGTTGTATCTTGATACATAGTCTGGCCTATTACGATGTATGGGAAATAGCGTGTGACCTCAATAATTACCAATCAATGCTCGAACACGTCTGCCCCGCGATTACCAGTCGTTAATCCAGAAATGAAGAACACAAGACAACTAAGCCACCCACCAGGAAATCAGTCAGTCTGATTATATTTCACTCATTCATTTATAAATACACAAAAACTGACCACGCATTACACCAATAGGAAGAATAACATCTATACAAAGTGGGAACAATAATGACTACGGACTGAGTGAACAGGTACATGTTTAATTGATCATAGTTCCTAAATAACAAAAGATATGATAATAGTTCATGAGTCTAGTGGGAGGTTAGGGTATTGGGAACATCACAATAATAAAAATAGAATAACCGACTTACATATACTGAAAATAAATGAAATAGTCTTCTGAAAAACAGACCAGGAAGTTAGTTGTTCTTCTTGAATCTCCCGATATAACAACGTAAGAGTGTTTCGCTAACTGAGCAGTTACTGACTGATTCAAACTCAGTTTTGAATGGCTACTTAACACTTAGAGTATTCATCTTTCGGCAACTAAGTCGCAGATTCTAACACTGCTTCATCTATTTCAGTTTTATTTATAGCGTATGGTCAATAATCCTTATTCTCAGATAGTAATTCACATCCAAATATTCACGTTTGTTGAGATAGAACGCGGTTCTTTAGTGAGCAGGAAACCCTTGACTTAGGTTTCATGCCATTCGGCATCCGCTATCAAGGCGTGCCTTCAATCGTGAGGAAGCTCATAGTTGCTGATGGATTTGATTCTGGGTCATATAATTTCAAAGTTAACGACCACTGTTACTAGGCTATTTAAGGAACTACTAACTATCCATAGAACTCAAATGTCTGCGTTGATTTATCACTAAATAATAACTAATTTCATTCCTACCTAGTTTTTCATTATGCTGGACGAAACCTAAATTCAGGGTTACTTGCAAACTAATCACAAACCCTCGCCCATTTCAATATATAGTGCCCACGATGTTCAGTCACTTAGTTGGTGACCACATTACGACATGGTTAGTAAATTTCAATTAGCGCTAGAAAGTGGTCAGTCAATCTACCAAAATTTATACTTGATAAATAAATCGTTTAGACTTTTAAATATCTTATCGATATACTAGTCGAACAACACATTGAAGTATTCTATGATAGTTTGATCGTTAGAAATTATTTCTCTTAGATATAAACACTCATGTAGCATTTTGATCTTATAACTACAAGTAAAAACTAGTTCATTGTTATGAAGATAAATGAAACCATGCGATTGGTTTCTTTATGAGTGACAATTACACTAAACAATGGGAACTAACAAGTAAGGAGGAGGAGGGGGGGGGTGAGGAAATTTAATCTATCAGTTGTAAATCGACGTTAATTAAACTCATTATACAACAGTTTGTTGAAACTGCAGAACAAAGATGATATCGTGCAATAATAGTGCTGCTTAATTCACACTTTTTATCTTTTCACTGGATAATATTAGATGACACTTGATTGTTTGCTAAATTCTTGATGTAGATATTTGTGGGTTCAATCTAGAATAGATTGTTAATGACAGTAAGACTAATTGCGTAATGCCTATTTTCATAAGAGTTACGAAAGGACAGTTTACTCATTGATTATCAGGCTTTTTTTTTCAGATTGGTCCAGATATCATGAAATTTCAGACCTAGTGCCCATAGATAATCACTATTATTCATCTAACATTAAACAATATTTATAAGTATCCAATCACTTTGTTCTACAATTGATCAGCAAACACTAACGACAGTTGGGAATGTATAAGAAGCATTCAATATATGAATGATATAAATATAGTACATATGAATAGAATGCATTTGTAAATAATCTCAGCGAATGAAATTAAAGAAAACTCCAATGCTAGTTCCAGCTTCTAGTCCCCTATCCGTGAACGAAACTCAGAACAATATCTGTGCACAAATGATCGCAACATGAAACTACATACGTAATGCACACCATCCTTCATCCACAACGCCTCAACATTAGTTCACTTATAATGACTCCTGTGAAAATAGGTTCATACTCTGCATACTATCGGACAATTCGTAATGACATTTAAACTCTTGTTTACACTGATATCAGATAATATTTGATTTCGGTTATTTCCCTGAAGGAAGTCGAATCAGCTTGGTGAGTGAAACGTTGGAGTTTTCTTCAATCTCATTCACTGAGATTATTTGCAAATATATTCTACTCATGTCTTACATATACTTGGCGCCAAAGTTCTGTGAATTTTTCGTTCTTCTTTGGATAAAAATTCCTATAAAATATGAATATAATATTATTTAAGTTAGATTGTAAGTGGCAAGTGGAATTCAAGAAGTGCGTTTCGTCCTATTCGGGACTCGTCGGCTAGATGTACCTACATCCCAATGTTGATGTTCACAGTGGGATTAGAACTCAATCCGTTTCGTGCCAAACGCCACCACGTTCACCATTAGACTACTGAGTTTAGATAGTCACACTTGTACAATGGGCGCATAGGTATTAAGATGAACTTGTATCTTCCTGTTGGTTTGTTGTGGGACGCAGATACATCCAGCAGACAAGTCCCAAATAAAAACAAAACGTGGGTCCTGGATTCCACGTGCCAGTCATAATCCAACTTAAATAATACTTTGGAATAATTACTACATCGAGGTAATCCACTCAGGATGCACATATAGCAACAGAGACTGACCAGCTTTAGTCAATAACAAAGCAACAGGAAAATGCAAGTTCATCCTTATATAAATATAGTAGTTGCGAAATTGTTCGCTAAAATATCGCTCGCTAAATAAAAATATTTTATGCACATCTTGTTCTTCCTTGGATAGCAACTTGATTGCATTTGCGGCTAGATTTCCTGTTACAAACCATTTCATTTTGAGATTATCTAACGTTTGGCGCTAAGCATATGGCTGTTAACAAAATCTCTTGTTAGAAAAACTGATAGTTTTATACAAAATCAGTTATTACAGTATTTTGTTTAAACACTATATTACTTAACATTAAATTAGTAGTTTGTCAATGCTGATATCATGAATCGATCTGAAACAGACAACCATTGATCACCTGGAAGCACTAGATGGTCGTTTTTTCCTAGTATAGGACTCTTCAGGCATTGAACATTCACGACCCAGTTGGTTGTCTGATTCAGATCAATTCGTGATATCGACATTGACAAATTAACTATCTCCACAACAATCCCCTAAATTGTAAATTAGTAGTTATTAACTGCAATAAATGCAAACAGAATATGTGCACTATGCTATTGTAGTCTTCAGTATTCAGTGTTGTTTATCTTATGCTAATTGAATTTATGGATTTCTACTGACTGATACACAGATCACTTGAAGAATTGACTATATACACCTCATAATCATATTTCGATTAATTGTTTAAATTAGACTTTTTACAACAGGACAACTAATTAGTATCATAAGCATCGGGGTAAGATTTGGTTCATAGCCAACTTTATAAAAATCTATATTTTAAAGTCATTAGAAATTGGATTGACTAAAAGATAAAGATGGATTAGTTTAGAAGATATCAGATAAGTTAAAAACGAGGAACAAGTTCCAACTACCTCAAATATATCGAGGATAAGTTGAAACTTTCTACTGGCAATTTTCATCACTTTTAATAACTTCATAGAAATAGGTAGAATGATTTAGTAGTAGAACCTGTCTTCAACTCTAATCAACCAGTTTAAATATCTCATTTCTACATTCAAGTTACTCAAACTTTGAATAATTCAAAATTAACTGTAAAACCTAATTTTCCTTTAGAAATGTATTTACTACCTACAGATTAGAATATCTAGTCTTGAATCATACTCTAAGTAGTGAGCTATTGATTCTACTCAAATATCAGAACCGAAATAGATGATACGTGGTTCGAACTTGAATTGTCATAGAAAATCAACACCATCTATCTAATAAGTATCAATTTAAACATAACCTAAGTTAAATGCTTCTAACTTGAATATCTTCAACAATCTTATATCTAAAATCCTCTCTGTAAATGTATCTCAAGCTAAAAACAATATTCATTACAAACAGAAAAACAACAACAACAACATGGAATTGAACAATTCAATTCAAAAACATTATTCTTTTTTATTTATTCACCATTAGTAGAAAATTTGTTTTTATTCTACAAAAGTTGATTTAACTTTGAATAAGAATAGAAAGAGAAAGTAGGTAACACTGAATGTAATCGTGACAAGTAACTTTTATCCATGTAATCATCATTATATATTCATATCTGATCTTTCTTTCTTATTAGATTGCATAACTTCTTTTTTTTTTAAGCTAACTTCTTTCATTTATATTCCTTTTCCTTTTTTTCTTCTTTTAAAACTTGTTTTTATTTTAAATATACACATGATTGTCATAAGTAAATTGTTATTCTTTCATAATCACTTCATTTACTTTAAAGAATTAAATAAACAATACAAATTGAACATTGATTGAATAATAAAACAGATGACAATCAATCAATCAATCAATTATTGAGTTATTTAATCAATCAATAAACCAATCAATCAATAAATCAATCTATCTGTTTATCTATTCCATGTTGTAATATATTAGAAAAATAACAGAAAAAATGAAAATTGTTTTATTATCACATAATTTGATACTTAGTACGTAAGTACATGTGTACATATGCATATTGAAACAATAGACACGTAGAATATGCATTCGAAAAAGACAGACAGAGAGAAAGAGAGAGAGAGAGAGTAAGGCTATCACAGGATGCAGGATATAAATGGTAGATTTAAGTTGATCTTTGGATTATTGAAATTCACTTCTATAAAGAAGATTCTAAATTTATTCTCGTTTAAATAAATTTCTTATTGTTGAACGTCTTCTTTGTGAGTAATTTGAATTAGTGTTATCATCTCCTTGGTTATATGTTGTATCATAATCTTTAGTTAAATTTTCATTACCACTTATATGTGATAAACCTTTTGAGAATGTATTCTTTCTCTGAAAGAGAAAAAAAAACAATTAAGTAAAGAAAAATAGATTTACTAGTTGAAAGTATTAAAGTAAAATAATGACCATTTCTAAAATACAGTAAATGTGTTGGGTAGAGCCAAAAAACCCCTTGAAACAAGTTCAGAAAGGCGTAGAAATTGTGTCCAATCAGCACGCAGATAGTTTTTACCAGAAAATTCTAGACAGTGAGAAGTCACGTGATATATTTCTGATTGGACAGTTATCTTACTACTACTGTGTTTAGTAGGATATAGAAATCTCTAGAAGCCTGAAGGACATTGATGATAATATAAATACCCTAGTTTCTGTACATAATTGATACCTTGCAGTAAAGTGTTATTTTGCCGTATTTCATGTCTTCTCTCTCGTGTTCACGTTGAAGTGTAGTTTTAGCCTGGGGGTCGAGTCAAAGCTTAGGAGTCAAATCAAGCGGTCCACTTAGACGAGATTAATAATTAACGACAGAGATTTCGCGGTCGAATAAGAATCCAAACCACGCGTCACAACAAAATGTAACAATAATATATATACCTCCCATATTAGTTGTAATTTAATCTATGTGACCGATCGACTAAAGGAGTTCGTCATGAAACCGTTGTAACAAAGAAACCAATGATAAAAAAAATTAAAAAAAATCAAAATACCTTCCAATTACTAACTAGTTATTAACATATGAATGGTATCTATTTTAGTAGCAAATAATTCTAACAGTGGTTTATTTTCTACTATAAAGAAGTATGTTGGTATTTTTGAAGATCCAGGTAGCATATATTCCTTCCCCCCTCTCCCTCAATGGTATCATACATGGTATTTAGAATGTACTATGGGATAATAGATCTTAATATATTCCAACGAAGCCTAGTATGCATTTTTGATGTACATTCAGTAATTTCATACATAATCTCAAGACATCTTAGTGTTTTTGAAACGAATTTCAATATTCTGTCATCATTTGAATAAAAAGCAGGTTTTTTGAAGTTGAACATTGTTTTTTCTTATGTAGATAAAACGCTAAATGTGAGAATATTTAACTCGTAAACAAAAAAAATATCACTTGGTAAAATGAAAGTGTGAAAGGAAGGTGTATAAGGTTCTATATGAACAAAGGAATTCTGCATTTCTTGAAAGACTCGAATCTCATTTCAATGCATATAGCTCAGATTTGTTGAATGTATAATAAATGACAAAGCAAGCGAATTCAATAATATCATACTAGCCATATGAGACTTGTACAAAGATCCAACATTATTTCTTGGTGGTGATGATATCATATAGATAGAATTTATGAGTAGATGTAATGATGGTGAGTTATATAACTTTAGACAACAACCTACGGAATCCTAAGTACAACTGTTCAAGTTAAGTCCAGAAAAGAAGTCTTTCTTAAACTATCGAAGGATGATGATCTATCGGCTTAACGAGTCGTGACTACTTTGATCAGATAAAAGACAGAGAAACGACTGTTATATTCGATTGAACAGAGCATTATAACGTATTTATTCTCCCATTTCTTCTGTGAATGAAATTTTCCACGCAAGACAATTTTAAATAATTCAAGACAGTTGCGATAAAATCTTAATTAAGGATAACACTCACTCCCTCATTCACTAATTGAGGAGAACCCCATCCTCTTTTGTTATTAGTGATACTACCATTTGAATAAAAGAAAGATATTAATAGCAAAGACTTCGTGTATCAGATATTTTAAGCTGGAGTGAAATAATATTTGTATATAACTTGTATAATCACGTAAGCTCTAAAGCTAATAAAGATACTCGATTAGACTTTCTACCCTTTCAATTAGTAGTTATGGATGAATGCAACTTGACTGAGTTATACAGTTGGTGTTATTGATGCATGCGGCAAATGAACCTGAAACTGTTATAAACTAAACATGCATTTGTTTAATTCATCACATTCAACAGTCATATATTGTTATACAAAAATCTATGTAAAAGATGAAATGAAATATGCATGACATAGATCTATTCAGTGTTTTTGATGATGAGAAATGATGAAAACAATTGAGTTATTGAAAATCATTTTTAGAAATCTCATTTCTAATATGCAATCAATCAATACATCTAATTAGTTTGAAAACGGATTACATAACTTTAACGAATAATCAAAGGACTATTGACTAATTTCATGTATTCAACTAGTTATCATTTATCCGTTTTGAATAAACTTATATGCCAAACAGCAAACAGTAAAGCACATGACAATATCTTCTAATAGGTAATCTATGATTCGATCAACATTATATTAACTGATACATCATTTCTATTTGATAACTAATGTCAGTGTTATTCATTCAGTGGATTTCATTAGAAGATTTTTTGCGTTGTAAGTTCAAATAAGAACCTTCGTTGATCCTATAGGTTGAATCAATTTTCTTTTATTAGCGATATTTATATTGATTGAAAAAATTTGTCAGAATGAGATTGTGCATTAATGATGTACATTAAAATGAACTCAGATACAAGCATGATTGACGAAATGCTGATAAACCTGGTAATTTTAGACTACTGACAATTCTTATTACTTGTCAAGTGTTGTAGTATTTTTTTATAATTAGGTGTCTGTTATGACGAGAGAAATGTGGGGGGGTGTGTGTGGGGTTGGCCGAGTGCAAATCAGAGATAGCGTTCGCTTACGCACCCTCAAATATCTAGCATCACAACAGTTGGCGACGGGATGAAAACCAACTGCAAATTTTGCGCATCACAACAGTGTCGATAAATACACACTCAACTAAGTTAACACTAGTCAAACCAACACTCAGTAACTTACTAGTTCGATACCATGTCTTTATTTGACCACCATTATTGTAAGCAGGTTTGCTTAAAAATCTACCGCCACGTTTAATGATTTACCAACTCTCTTCAGTACCCTACCTTTAACTTTAGTTATGTTCACTCATTGTTGCTTTAGATACCTCAAGAATGTAGCCTACTTTTGAAGTCATAGTGTACAGCAATTTAGTACAACAGAGCGATCTATTGACTACGAAAGTGACATGAGTTTAGTAGCAAATCAAGTAAGTTTTTTTAATCTGTGCCTACAATTCGTTGTGACATAGTTAACTTACTCAAAGTTCTATATTGTATCCTGATAACTTAAATGGATACTTGTTTTTATGAGAAAGATATATTAAATATTGGCTTCAATGAATTATGATCTACAGAATAGACTAATTAACTTACATGGGAATTATTTGGAGTAGGGTTCAAATCCATTACGATGATTGAATTATCTTCATTCTCTTGAAAACGTTCAACTCCATTTACAATATCTATTTCATTACGATTATGTGCAATTGGATTCATGTTCATATCAATAACTTCATTATTATTCGAATGAGTATATATTCCTGTTTGCAAACAAGGCGAACTGGAATGTGTATTGTACAGTGGTTTAGTTCGTTCAGAATTTACCTAGAATTTTCAAAATAAACAAATTTTCAGTTGTTTGTATTCGTTACAGGTTGATATTGGTTGGGTCCCACTGAAAACTAAGGAACACTGAGCAGTTTTTTTTCTAGTGAGAAACTTCTCAACAATGTGCACCGTCGACTCCATCAAACAATCAGACCTATGAAAGTTAGGGATTACAGCTATGAAAACCCTTGAGACATAAGTTCAATCCCTGGGAGTGTGTATTACCAAAGGTTCTTTAATCTAAGATGTCTCAATCATCCTCTCTTTGATAAGTGTAACTATCAAACCTACATTACCGAATTTCATTTAACATACGCATGTTAACATTCAATATCTGTTGATCACATTAATTGCACAGTGTTAGAGAATTGGCATACAATATTTTCGCTTATACATGCTACGCTGAGTACGATTAAGAAACAGGAAATACTACATGTCAATATTCTTGTCCTAGTATGACCTAGTGTAATCATTGATTTTTCCATTGGGACTGAACCTATTACTAATAAAGTTCAAAGATCTCGGAAGTGAGACGTTATCATCAATGGTGTTGACTAATAGTCTCACTATATAATAAATTGATTGATATGGAAATTCCTACAGTTGATGCCGCTTAGCTCAGTGGCTCTAATAGTCAAGGGTTCGTAGTGACACCTTAACATTCTGAGAGAGTATGTAGACTCCTGTGTAGTTTCATACTAGAACAGAACAAATGTCCAACGGTAATCGGTCATGATTAATCTATAACGAATAATAACACCAAAATGAAGTACCAATCTCTAAAATACCATCTTCATTCAACTAGGTTTAGAATTACTGTAAAGTACATTTATGCATTTCATAATATCCACATACAATTACATTCGATTTAGAATTTCTAGCATAATTTACATTTTAAAATTGTAATGAATTTATCATAGATGACATTCTTACTACTGAATTATTAGAATCAAGGCAATAGGCTTCTTTATTATTCATTGATCTGTTATTTGGTATTCTTTGTCTATCATAGTCACGAGGTGTTGTAGATGATAATTGAGGTGAAAGAACTGACGAATTATTTTTGTTTATTTGAAAAATTTATTTCATTTGTACAAGATTGTAAAAAATTTGAAGGCACAAGACCACGTCGACCATCTTTTGTTTCACCATAATAAAATCCATCATCATCCATATCACCGAATACTGTAATTTGTTCACCTGAACGAAATGCTAATTCAGCCTAAAATTTCAGAAAGTAAAAGGTAGTATTCAGTATTTTAGTACGAAGTACTTTCTTAATGATCAGTTAGCTTCAAACATTACTTCTTGGTTATTTACTTGAAAGTGATCAGGAAGTAATTACAGACAACATTTAATGATAGCTGATACTCTTCATAACGTGTACCTACAGTCCTAAAAGAACTGTTATTTATTTATGAATTAGTACACGACGGTCATTTAGTTTTTCAGTCTAAGTTGTTACAACTCAGTTATTCAGTCGGTGAATAACTTTTTTTAAACTGAGGTACTTGAATTAATCCACCACTAAACAGTGGTTAATATCATACTTGTTTAACTCTAAGTGATGATTAAACTCCATAGATAAACTCATAATGTGACTTCTAGTTTAAGCAATATGATTATGTGCACACTGTTTCATTAATGTAAGATAGATTATGTAGCACACCACCGATAATTTGGTGATGATTCAAAACCTATTGTACATATATATACCTGGTTGGGGTCCGCGTAATAATCTCAATAAATGACTGGAGACACTTGGTGACAGTATCGGTCGCAGTGGCTCAAGTGTATTCACTCTTTAATTTCATAAAAATCTTGAATCCTATTATTAGTTTCTGCACACGTTTACTTCACTCTCTCCACTTGTTTTCTGTTATTCTGTTACCTCTGTAATCTCTTAGTGCTAGTGTGGTATGGCAACTTGAACATATGGGCATATTTGCCCTGTTCTACGTTGCTGATAATATATATATATATATATATATATATATATATATATAGCTTTGATGAAAAACTAACTGAAAAGAAATTTCTTCGTTCCTCTCATCCTTTCTTAAGATAGATTGAGTGAGTTTTCAGGAATCCGTTTCTGATATACCTTTTGTGTTGGCTGATACTCGTACGATATTACAAAAGTAACCAATTCTTCCAAGTTTGTAACTACATCTGATGAAATACAACCCTTAGGTTTCTTCCTGACTACATCTTACAAAGTTACGTCAAAAGCATAGTGAATGTGACATTAAGTTACTCTGACTGGTAGGCACATTGTAACTTGACTGATAGGATCCCATTAGCACTATGAACTAGTCAAAATATTTAATAAGTATAATGTTATTTTGTAGTGCTCAGTGGTTTCAGACAGGTTATTTCAAGATGAGTAGAATTAAATAGCAAGATGGTATCTGGTCACGTTTTGTTCTACGTAACATTCATCAAGATGACAAATCTTGTTTCACAATTGAGTTGGTGTTACTAAATGCTAGAAATTTCACTAGCAGACAAATTGGAGCTTAATGTGTAGTAAAACTACTGGGTTCTAATATTACAATTTTTGTTTCACAGTACATAATTATGTTACCAATAAGACAAACAGTCAATTTTGACGATTCACTTCAACATAAATTTAATTGACTGATTACAAACATTCTGAACATACTATGCAGATAAACTGGTTCAAACTAACTGATCACCAATCAATAACCAATATCATTTCATATGATCAGTAGCGCTTGTTTAATTCTTTTAAGTAGCTTTTCAAATCGGCCCCAAAGATGTGACACATATGGTTAGGTGTTGATAGTTGAAAACAATCAGCAACAACTTATGGATATAAATCTAGTTCTGGCTAAGATTAATCCAACTTCAGTGGCTAGAAGCGGAACACATTCGAGATGTCAGCTTGGGCTTGAGTAGGCATGGTAACTTGTTCGACTGAATCAAGGTGGGGATGACGTCAGTTCCATCATTATTTAATTTGAATCTGGGATCAGAACCTTTTATAGTCTTTTCATCTGTCACATATCAAATAAATAATCTTCCTGTTTCCATGTTTACTGCAAATTATCTTAGCAGACGTCGATTGAGTTTTATAAATATGTGTTCTATCAGTTAGACTAGTGACCACATTGCTGATGAGTACCGACTAATAGTAAACCCAGGTTTACAGTATTTAAATCACTGTCTTCAACCACATTATATTGAAACATAGTTTACACAGTGTTGGATCACTCAGTTTGATGATCATGCTAGCAGTTAGGGAACTAAACTAAACTAAATCTACAACATTTAGATCTCTCGGTGATATTTTAGCAATCTTCACGTTGTATCACAAATCAATTTAAACGGGAAAGGGATCTTAGACACTCTCACAGGGATGATGATGTTTAAGGATTCTCCACGATACCTTGAGCTCCATGAATCGATTTCCAGGTGAGATGAAGGCAGATTACTGCCCCAAAGTCTTTTTTTAGGACAAAACAACTGCCCTAGGTTTCTTGGTTCTCAATAAATCATAAATCAATTTCTACTAAACCACCTCAGTCTTATAATTCTATTTTGAAGTTAATCATTGGCGAGTACATAGTTTATTTTGATGATTTGTGTAAAAGTAGCTTGAAATACTCTTTTTGTATGCTTAAAAGAAATGGTGTTATGATCTTACAGAAACATAAACTCATAAGGGATATCACTGTTAAGTTATCAGTAGTTACTTTTTGTGTCAACTTACATCGATATCTGCATTTGGACTTAATACATGCGGATCATAGTCATAGATAGCAATCATAATTTTAGACTGTTGATTATTCTGTTGTCTATCTAATTCTTCAATAGGTTTACTTTGTATTGTTCCTAAAAATATAAAATATATTAATTTTTATTGACAGTTGTTTAATTTACTTGGTGTATGCATAATTTCAGTATTGTACTTTGATTGAGATTGTTGATGAAGTTGATTACGTTCTTGTACAATATCATCTCTGTACAAATCTTTTACTTCAGAATAACTAGGTACTGTAACTTGTGAATGAAATACATGTTCATTTATAAAATCTGTCTAAAAGAAATTATTAGAAATAAAATGAGATATAATGAAATTATTCAATCTTTGTTTACTATAAATGACAGTGATATCAATTAATAATTCAATGATAAATCTCGATGTAACAGAAAGATATTACATTCTAGTTGTTTGTATTTGTCATAGATTGATGTTGGTTGGATGTCGTTGAAAACCAAGGAGCAATGTCGGAAGTGAAACAGTTGTCATTAAGCTATATCATAAATTGATGAAAGTGGAAATTCTATCATTGAGTGCAGGGGTTTAGACAGATCCTGGGGCGGAATCTAGGGTGAGTACTGCTAAGGAGCCTAATACTAAGACAAAACAGCTGTTCAGTACTCTATGGTTTTTTAATGGAACAAGCCCAGAATTTGTGGTGAATTCAATTAACTTAAAAACTTGATACTAATACCCACAGACCGCCTCAATTGAACCAAATGAACTTAATCAGATTAACATAAAATAACCAAAATCGTTGTTCACTGATGATATTCAGTTAAAAGCCTCAATCAACGTCTACCAGACATAATCAACATGTAGAGAAATAAGAGTATTCATTAGCTCAATAATTGTAGTGGCGATTCTAGTAATAGTGATAACACACTAAGAGTATCGTCTGGATAAACAAAATAAATAAACAGTATATGAAGGACTGGTTAGCGTTTTTTTTAGCAAACTTGAGTTTTACGGGATAGGGGTGCTAGCCCTATGCCCAACCCTCCTCCTTTACCCGGGCTTGGGACCGGCAACAACCCTAGAAGAGCTGCGGGCGGCGGACCAAATTGCAACACTACGCATCATCGTTGAACAATCAATTGAATGGAACTCGTCATTGTACATCAACTTCATCGACTATGAGAAGGCGTTTGACAGCGTAGACAGGAGATCATTGTGGAAACTTCTTCGACACTACGGTATACCACAGAAACTCGTCAACATCATCCAGAATTCTTACGACGGACTACAGTGCAAAATTGTGCATGGAGGACAGCTGACAAATGCATTCTCAGTAAGAACCGGTGTCAGACAAGGCTGTCTGCTCTCGCCCTTCCTCTTCCTCCTAGTGGTCGATTGGATCATGAAAACCTCTACATCTGAGGAGAAGCACGGGATTCAATGGACAAGTAGGATGCAACTTGATGATCTGGACTTCGTGGATGATCTAGCACTCCTATCCCATACACAACAGCAAATGCAAGTGAAGACAACCAAAGTAGCAGCAACCTCAGCATCAATAGGCCTGAACATACATAAGGGAAAGAGCAAGATCCTCAAATTCAACACCGAGAGCACCGACCTAATTGAACTTGATGGTGAAACTCTGGAAGAAGTGGATACCTTCACATACCTGGGGAGCATCATCGATGAACAAGGAGGATCCGATGGAGATGTAAGGGCAAGGATCGGCAAAGCAAGGGCAGCATTCCTACAGTTGAAAAATGTATGGGACTCCAAACAACTGTCTACCAATCTCAAAGTAAGACTCTTCAACTCGAACGTCAAGTCAATTCTTCTGTATGGAGCTGAAACATGGAGAACTACTGCAAACATCCTCAGGAGAGTACAGGTATTTATCAACAACTGCCTACGTAGAATATTGAATGTCTGTTGGCCGAAAACCATCAACAACAGCCTACTTTGGAAAAGAACAAATCAGCTTCCAGCTGAAGAGGAAATCAGGAAACGACGTTGGAAATGGATAGGACATACACTGCGGAAATCATCAGACTGTATCACGAGACAAGCACTAACTTGGAACCCTGTTGGAAAACGGAAAAGAGGAAGGCCAAAGAACACCCTGCGTCGAGAACTGGAAGCAGACATTAGAAGGATGAACAGTAACTGGAGACAGCTGGAAAGGATTGCTCAGGACAGAGTTGAATGGAGAAGACTGGTGAGCGGCCTATGCTCCTCCGAGAGGGGTAACAGGCGTAAGTAAGTAAGTAAGTAATATGAAGGACTAGTTTTAAATTATCACTTAATATCTCACATAATTACTCTTATGACGAAGATTCTAATCAAGATGTTTCAACCTATCAACTTGATCTCGTCATATGTGTTCACATCACAAGCAAAAAGAATCTACATCAACCTGATTACTTATACTGTAAAAACTTTAGTTTAAATTGTCTAATTAGTATTTTCTTGATCTCTGAGTAAACCAATCACTTTTATTTTTGTATTAACAAAATTTTAGCTAAATTACTGTACATGAAGTGTCTGCGTTGTGTTTGTCAATGAACCAGTCAATGTCTCGATTCACAGACCACTGAAAGCCAATCATGAGAAACTATTTAGAACTCAATAGTTTATCACGAATAAATCAACCAGATTACATCGGATACACATATTTTCTTACTAAATAATTGAATCAGAGTTTTATAGTGGCACCACCTTCTGTTAAGCCACAGAAACGATGATAATGAAAGTCATTTATGTGAATAAAAAGCTATCAAATCATTTTTCAAAGAATTTCAAGTCAAAGCTGATCACAACATAACATCGTCACGAAAATCTGTGCCCGAACAACAAAGTTTCATCCACAAATGAATGGACCCCACAACCGTTACAAACATAATTCATATGTGTAAATGCCGTTCTTACACTAAATCTCGTCTTACTCAAGTTTTCTATGTCGATGACATGATATGATGGATCTTATTTCATTAATGATGCAAAATCTATTCCCAAATATCATCGCAACTATTCGTAAATATAATTTTCTGTGTTAATCAGGTTATAACCCTAATTGTAACTTCAAATCTTAACTGTATAACTAGTTCATAACCCCATATACAAATTTCAGAGTTACATTACGTTTCATTCAAACTAACTCTATGTATTACGTTTTGCTCAGTCTAACAGTACTACGGAATTCGTATTCCGGAATAGGATTGGGAGTTCAGGCTCGAAACAGCATTTATCGTATAGGCTATTACTATCGTTAGGATTTAGAAACTAGTAATGTTGCTCACAATCCTAGTTTTAATTGAAATTTTTGAATCATGTTACTGATATTTATCCATACGAAAAATGTGGTTTCCAACCTTAAGTCTCAGTCATATTATTGAACTTAAATTGAACAGTGCTGTAAGACTGGGACAAACGTGATGTAAGGTAGAGCAAAACGTAGGGTAACCTTAAACAAAACGTAATGTATTGTCGAGTCTAAAGCCCTGAACTTTCATACACTTTACTTAGTGTTTTATATGCCATTGTCTGTATCCTCATATAATTTGACACCAACTTTATGGTTTACTGGGTTAGTTTGTCGCAGCATGATTAAATTAGGTAGTTAGATGGCCTGTATTAGTCCTGGCTATTAAAGTTTCTAAGATTATCTCACTTCTATTAAAATATGTGACTAGATGGATCTATAACTACCTGTTGAGTTATAGAGCTTCACACGTCGACTATTCTTATTATGAAACCAATTTTTCATCCTAAAGTTTGGCACAAAATAATATGTTTAACACTAAATACCTAATTTTAGCTACAATTCATAATCTTTAGTCTAAATACTACTTCTAACTGTGATGTATTGTCAGTAGTATGCATTTTTAGCCTAAATTTATCATAAGCTTGACATCGATTGAGTGTCTCTCACTGGTTAATTATAAATTTTTACGCGGTCATTTATGTATCGCATTTGTTTGTTCCTATACTATAGTTTAGCTGTTTATTATACATACTTTGATTGTATATGTACTGAATTTTTTGTTGCCATTATCTTCATATTTCCTTCGTCCTAACCGCTTATTTAACCTATTCACTGAATTTATGTAATTTTCCACTTATGATCTGGAACTTATAAATTGTGTACATGTTACCTTGGTTTTGCATCTTATTTATCTTCGCTTGATATTGATGTTAATATTGTAATTAGTATGGTGAATGGTATGTTCTTGCATGTATATGTAACGAATGTATGCAATTAATGATCGATAATTTAATCTCTTAACTGGAAGGCTCATTTAAGTGTTCTACCTATTTCAGATTATAGCCGACCAACAATACGTCTAGAATACCTTGTCATTGTTAAAAGTTGTGTTTATTTGGTCACTTGCTAAAGTCACAAGTTCATTGCCAAGCCTCTATTCATCAAACAGAAATCGTCCAGTTTAAAGATACAACAAAGATCGACTTGTAGTTAAAAATTATTTAACATTGATTTGGTAAAGTGTAACAAAGCGACAAATGTCTCAGAGAGATTATATGCCACTGAAGAAGAAGCATGAAAAAGTAATTATGAAAATTCAGTAGACCTTTTAAAAAAATCAGTCTGTATATCTTTAATGTCAACTTATTATGGATTCAATTCATTATATTGCAATATTATCCAAATTGTAAGTAAACAATTACCTTACAAATTCTAGAGATATCTTTTGTGGTTCTCTTAAATTACAGCTAACTGGCTACTGATTTCAGCTTCATATTATAAATATCCTACGTATTGAGGTTTGTTATGGTACATTATAGTTATTGTGCATGGTAATATGAAGTATATGACCTGTCATTTTGATATACTAACTCCTAGTTTTTGATCAGTTGGTTTTTGAGTGGTCACACATAAACTTCAGTAAATGACAAGTGATTATTTAATCGTATCAGGGCTTAGAAATCAGATCATTTAGCAATTTATTAAACACATCAACATAAACTAAATCTTTCAAACCATACGATGGAAGATCGATGAATTACATGGTTAGTACAATCAAACAGGAACACTAAAGAGTCTATGGAGAACATAAGATGTGAAAATCACATATAGGGGACAAGTTCATCGGCGTGAACTGAATTAATTACTTTTAAATAGATTACAATTCACACTTCCATTTGAATGATACTATCATAAACACCAACAAAAGCTCCACAGCTGAGTCATACAGTTAAGGAAACATATTATTACCATAAAGTAATATATAGTGCTAATGATTGTTGCTTACACCATTTACACACTCAAACTATGAAATTGTAAATACACATTAGCTTACATTTCGTGGTACGGAATGCGCTTGTGATATCATTTGATCATATTTTCTAGTTCCATAGTAATTTTGAGTAGATGAATTAATTTGACCATAAGAATTAATATTCATTGTACGTGTTTTACTAACTTGACTTGGAGGTAGATGATTCATATCTATTAGATTTGAACGTGAATCAACAGAAGGATTGTATTTTTGTGATTTTAATGGATCTGAATCTAATTCAGAAACCATATTTGATGGAACTAATCCACGTAGACCATTGCATTCACCAAGATAAAATCCATCTTCATCACATTCAGTTAAGATCTAAAGTTAGTTGAATAATATTATTTGCATAAATGATTCAGATGAAAAATTACTTGTAGGTAAATCAGTACTATACTGAAAGTTTACAATAACTTGAGAAATATATCGACAAAATGGGCCTACTATTGAATAAGTATGCATTCAAACCAAGTTTAGGCGTAATGATAACAATTTAATAAAATAGAACACTAAGTTATAACGTCATCACTTTAGTAGAATGCAGTGGTTATTTGTCTAGAGTTTTTTTGTGATGAAGTTTTACCTAACTTACCTCCAAAACTGTTACTAAATAACCGTCAGGGGATAATACAAAGAAGCCTTCGAGTTGAAATCAGATGAATCTCCTTACAATATAATACTTAAGTACTTTAGTACTAAAATGAATTTTGTACTGCATGTTATAGAGAGTATTGGTTTCTGCACCAAAAACTTACCTTAATTAAGAAGTTATTGAAGATCCAGAAGCGTGATGATTCTGTGTCTAGTTACTGATAAAGTTTAAGATTCAAACTGATAAACAGTTCCATATTGTCTAATACTTCCTGGTTTTCATGTGTTGTAGTTTCCTGAATACCTTAATGCATCTTTATGTGTATCTTCATAAAATCAAGTATGACTTTTATGACAAGTTATCGAAATTCTATTTAAGAATTCGTCACTTTGAGTGTAAATCGAAAATTCAAGAGCTAGTGATTCCACTTGACTACTCAAACAAAATTGGTACAATAAAGCTAAAACTTGTTACTCAATAGATGAAATTCAGTTGTCTTAACTAATATGTGACCTAAGTAACGATAGAAATCTTGAATGTAATCTAGTTTGCAAACTACTCATTACTGAATTGTAAACAGTTGAAGAGTTCCTTCTAATTTATCATAATAGATATCATTTACTGTACTCAAAAATTATAAATTTTTGAAGTGTGGTAAGTAGATTTGATATGTGGTCAACGGTAAAATTCAGAATAAATGTTTCGTCTTATTCGAGACTCGTCTTATGAATATATCTACGTCTTACAACAGGAAATTCCATGATCACAGATGTATTACTGTGTAAGCTAGATAAGATGCTTTAAAAGCTGACTTTCTGAAAGGTTTATAACAGTTAATTATTACATTAACTTTAATTTTATGCAATTTATGTCTATGTTTAAAACTAATATGAACGAATCAAATAACATTCCAAGGTCATACTGTCAGCCAGATATGAATTTAGGCTAGATGTTATTACTAAATAAATAAGTAATTTACTTAAAAGTCCCTACTTGATTGTCTAAGTAAGCTCGGCAACTTGAAAATATTCATGAACCTGAAACCATGGTATTCAGCTAACGGTAATCAAATTTTCAATCTAGGTCAAGTTTTCTTCATCAGCATGACTAGTTGATTAGGAAAATGACAGCACCTGGTTACGATTGCAGAACATAACAACATGATGCATACTACTGTAGGTTATTTAGTAAATAAATAAAGAATATAAAAAAAGTACACAAGTTAAGTATATACAATTGGCTAAACATATTTGTCATCAGGTAAATAATTCTAATCTTACTTTAATAAGTTGTCCTTCACGAAATGGTAGTTCTTCTTGTGCACCATCAATATTTGGTGACATAGTAGTTGGATCATAATCGTACAAAGCTACTACAACTCTTAGTGGTTTTGATTCAGAATGTCCTAATCTACTTGAATAATCGTTATTTATATCTAAAATGAAAGACAAGAAGAATGAATTACAAGAACGATAAACAGACGAAAAATATAGTTGTTGTTGTTGTATATTCATTGTGAGAGATTGTAATTTAGAAGGTATTTATTCACTTGATTCGTTATGCTAATTGTTTGTTCCAGTCATGTATTAAGAGTCTCACACTAACATACGACAATTCGACTAAGCAGTAAAGCATCAGACTAATCAAACAGGACATGTATATGATCATATCAACACAATTACAATCAATTTTAAGTGAAAAATTATGCAAATTACACGAAATCGAACTCAGAATTATCTGCTGACGAATGTTTCTAAAGTTGTTTTGTTTATCGTTAAACAAATATCTAATCTGAAAACAGAGGGTTCTTAACTATTCAGTCTATTATAACACCGAGTGAGGTGGATTAGATCTATTAAATCAACTAATGAAAGTGGAGAATAAATTGGTGTACTACACTCTCTGCATCGAATTTCAATACAATCGTTTTATATTTCCTTTTATCAAGCATTTGAATAGTATTCACTCCCCTTGAAAATTATTATCAAGTTTATGAATTGATTTCATAAAACAGTAATAATTTAACGTAGATTGTCAGTTTAACACGTTAAATAAAACTGATCTAATAGTTCAATTTAATTACTACATGTGTGTATGTATTTTGTGTGACGTAGGTTCGAATCCTATAGGTGTTATCAAATCTCACAAAATTGTAGGTGTAACATGATAACGAATGTCATATTGTATGTTATCTAGGTCGGATAGGATATCCTGCAGACTAATTTCAACTACTGAACATCGAATTTCTTGTCCCATTAAATTATTAGATTGCATATGTTTATGGTTAGAGTCATTTTCTCTAAAAGTTAAATGTTCATAAATTATATCACTAAATTATATTTATGCATAGTTCAAAATGGTTGGTAACGGTCGTCAGTACTCTGTATTCTACATAAGATGACCTGAATGTTAAATTTCATATTCACTCGTTTAATGCTAAGGTAATTTAAGGTGTATCAGAGTAGTTAAATGTACTAATGAAATTAGTTTAAACTGTTAGGTCGGACCACAAAGAAGTGTAACAAACTTTCAGAACTGTGTTTGCAAACACTATTTCATTTATTTGGACTGTCTGTAATGTAAACATTCTGTTTCTATTATTGTTACGCTCCGCTTGCCCTATCCTCCCGTTCAGCATAATTACTGTTATTATATTGTCTCTTGTTATGGACTACAGTCAATTAGTTGTGTACAAGTTGTTCCTATTCACTACCACTATTCCCCTCGTTCTGTATTCATGCTAATTTTTTAATTGGTTTGCTGTGTGGTCTGACTTTATGTATGTATAAAAGAATGCTTGAAATATAGATTCGATTCGATTCTGTCTGGCTGACCTATTGGCTCGCGTTCTTCTTATTTCGGCTTGGGACTAAGTGGGCACAGGGCAGACGCACAATTACCAACTAGGCACTAGCGATTGGCACTCGGCCATCCAATCCCCCAATTTTTTACGACATAACATAAACACATAAAACCAATAAGAACATTATAGTGAATACTTTTAGATTCAGAAACAATTCATAACTTCAATAAACGTTTGTAGATGATGTAACAAACAAGAACTAAGCTTAAATTTTATTGATTTGTAAGTAACCTACAAGTCATGTATTCCTCATTGGCTGGCGTTTAAAACAACATTGAATTGTCTACATTTTGTATTTAACATTTATGTTAGTCAATTATTCCATCTTCTAATGAATATTCATTTGAAGTATTAACTTCTTGATGTTCGTTTTAAGTGGATAATCATAACTTAGTTGTATTCATATTCAATATAAAATAATAACTAAGAATATATTATCAACACTAATATTACGTATAGATCAATGTAATTTTCATCGAGTTTTATGTTAATTTCTAGGGATAGTAATGTTATCCAGTTGCTAGAATCGAATTTGATAAAGAGTTTGAAACTCCGATTGAGTGATTAGAAGTTGAATGCATTAACAATTAAGTTACCACTTAACATACTCACAAAGACATTATACATATTTCACTAAATGAGATTAGAGTTTGACTTATTTCTTAAGTGATTGTTTCACCACCGATAGAAAATAGCTGATTTTTATTGAAATCCTAATCAGTTGTAGAAATTCAATAAAGTGCTGTCCCAATTGTGTAAATGGTTAGATATTTGCCAACCTGAAGCCCCTGCGACAGAATCCGAGGTTGTACACTGTTGAAGGGTTCCACACTAGAACGAAACAACTGTTCAGTGCTCCCTAGTTTTTAATGGTACGTTACCAACATCAACATATGACGTATTCAATCAATTAAAAAGTACCAGTCTCCACGAAAGCTATCTCAATTCAATTAAAATGCTATAAATTACTTCAGATTCTTTGATAATGATTAGTTAGCAACACTAATGTAATGAAACAATGTCTAGGATGTTCATAATATACAATAAGCTATAATGCTTGTCACCGATTGACAAGTTGATTTACATGTTAATAACATTGAATAGACTAATAAATTATTATAGGGAAGTATAAGCTGTACTAAATGCTTAATCAGATAATAATTCAGAGCATATTTGACGATTCCCTTACTGATACATGAATCAGATATACAATATTCTGAAACAATAACTAATTAATTTAGATAAACTAACACTTACTTCTCTGATTTGTGCTATATTGTTGCTCATTATGTACAAATGATTTGCCAGTTCGTGAATATTGGGATGATAGCTGTTGTGGTTGCTGTTGTGGAATAACTGCTTGTCTTAAACCACTTCCTGGATCACCTGGTCTGTAGTTTTTAACATTTCCTTGGTTAAATAATGCTCTGTATTCTTGTTGGGTTAGGGAACCTGATGGTGGTGACATAATGTTATGATAAAGTGGTCTTTTTAGTCCAGATGTTGTATATTGATCTAATGGTGCCATGGAACGTGAATAGTCTGGATCATGACGAGCTGTAGAAAAGTTAGCATAGTTCAACTGAGGATCATATGAACCATGTCGTCTCGTATCCATAAAACGAGATCGAATAGGTCTAGTTGGTCCACGAATATTTTGGTAAGGAAACTGTGATGGTTGTTGTTGTTGATAGTGGTCAATTGTTTGAAATTGATGTTCATTGTCTGACAAGCTACTGTTCCGTGTTATCTCTGAATAAAATAAAACAAATGAAGAACTATACTCATCGAAGTTAAAGTAAATATCCTAGAACAATGCTAGAGAATGTATCGAATTAAAATACATAAAAATTGTCTATGACATCTTAATCCAAAGTGAGAAACAGAATGAGTTGATCGTTTAACTGTTGGCAATTCAAGAAAATGGGATTGTTCCCATTTAAGCGCAGAAGATAGAGATATAGCCTTAATCGGTTTGAACTCTACTGAGTAGATGTAGCCATCTTAATAAAGCACTCCTGCCTGATAGTTAAAATGTTAACTCATGTGACAAATTCTGAAGATAGTATGTACACTCACTCCTCGGTAATCTACTGTCTAATGTATCTAGCCATTTTTCATTAGACAATCCTAAGATGAAGCAAGAAGACTATATTTGTTATCATGAATGCTCTTCTCTAGCATGAATCTTAGATGAATGAATTGAGAAATTTATTATTTCATTCACTAAATCCCTTCATTTCTTTAAACTTTTCAAAGTTTGACTGTCCAAACAACAACTAGATGATATAACAATAAACGACTTTAAAAAACGTAATTGTTCTAGAACTATCCCATCACCAATATAAAGGGATTTTTTTTATTTCGTATGTTTTTGTTACTATTGAATCGATAAGGTTTAAGTTCTATTTCCAGAGTATTGTAATTTCGTTAAATTGCTTAACAACATGCCGGATAGTTAAGGCTCTCTTATTTATATTAGTGTTTTTATTAACATGATTACGTAATGATTTTCATACACCCTTTCAAATATATGATTAATTATATGTGTACTTGTCAATTCCCTTTACCACGTTCTTTTAGGGTACTATGTTGATGTGGCGTAAACATTCCTTGCTTATCGTTGGTCTTCTTTATTCTCACTTTTTAAGACGACTACTACTTAATTACGTTTAGACGGCTTTAGTTTCTTGGTACGTTGTCATTCAATTTGAATATAGTTGGAACTCAAGTTTAAACAGTTTTAAATTAATACATCTGGACAACTAAACGAAATACCAGATGGATGAAGACAATTTAAACATTCAATAACACATTCCTGGGCTGTTTATGAAGGTGTGTGGATCGTTGCTAGCATTAATTCAATAGGGCCTTATATATCTAACTTGGTATCAAATAATTCAAATATAAAGAATGCATAATATTCAGTGAAGACAACTTTTTTTCGACGATGTCATTTACTTTAGCTGTACAATCGTATTTGTAGTCAAACTACATACTTAATAGTAAGATGAATTTGTATATTCCCATTGATTTGTTATAGACTGAAGCTGGTCAGTCACTTTAGTCTATAACAAATGATTAGGAATATACAAATTCATCCTATTACCAATTCGCCCATTGCACAAACATGACTGTCTGGACCCAGTAGTCTAGTAGTGTACGCAGTGGCGTTTGACACGAAACGGACTGAGTTCGAATCCCACTGTGAACATCGACGTTGGGATGCAGGTACATCCAACCGATGAGTCCCAAATAGGACGGAACGCGCCTCCTGGATTCCACTTGCCAGTCATAATCCAAATTAAATGATACATACTTAATAGTTTGTACTACAATAGAAGTATTACATCAAGAAAGCAAGTTGTCAAAGTCACTTGAGAAGAAATCAAAATGGATTCAGGTATCAACCAGGAGTTATGTAATAGTCATGAAAATTAAGAGGTAAAAGTCGATTACGCAACATTCTAAATAACTGTTAAAAATTTCTTTAGAAGACGGAATTATAATAATTGTCCACTTGAGGAATAAAAAGAAAAAAATTGTGGAATGATAAACGAACTGATAATTAATATTTAAGAGAGAATCAGAAATTAACTAGGGAGAAGAAGAGAAGATTAGGGCCAAGGTAAAGTAAGCGTTGAACGTGTTTCTTCTAAATGCAAACTGCTAGTTTGAATCGGTGGATGACTAAGGCCTTTGCCTTAGTCACCAAGTATTCGAGAACAGAGTTATTGATCAATCTCCGTATTCCTTTAGACAGCTATAAAGGGTAACGTTTAAAGGTCCGTTTCGACAGTGCACGCCTTGTGTAGTTAGTGTAACTTGCTCCCCTGGGAAGGAGGATTCTCATTACTCATACGTATCTGTCGCAGTTTCTTCAATTCAGATTCATTCTCATCGTCAGTGCAGATTCGTTTTGGCCCTTGATGATAGTAAATGAATCAAGATTCTTGTTTTTTTCAAGGGAACTATGGTAAATCAGATACTGTTCATCAAAGCACAGTTTTCGGAAAGTTGGTCTTCATAGTGAGTTGTCTTGTTTTTTTCAGCAAAACATCCAAGAAATAGAATTCTGGATTAGACTCTGATTCTAATGTAAAGCTGACTGAATTATGACAACTGTTTAGCACATTAGGGTATCGCTGAGATTGGTATTTTTGTCGCAAATCATTATAGTATTGTCTAAATATCTATTATAAAGATTAAAGCTCTTAATTATTGGTCTAAGTATAATATTTTCCAGGTTTTCATGGAAGTAACTGGCTAAAGATGAACCAAGTGTTGACCCCATTGCTGTACCACTTGTTTGTCTATAAAACTCATTACTAAATCTAAATTGCGCATTCAAGGTACACCAAAAAATTCGTTCCTTCAAGCAGTGTTTTGGAACACAAATGTTATGGTAGTTGCTATGACTATATTCACATGGGAATCAAACTGTCTTTATGAGTGATGCATTTGTAAAGAGAGAAATAACAAGTAACGATATTATTCTCTTCCTGGTTAAGTTAACCATCATATAGTAGATCAATGAAATTAAATCAGTAACGGTATAGTTATTAACTGGTCCTGGAATTTCAGATAACCGTTTGGCAATAACAAATATAATTACAAACCATATACATTTTAATCCAAACATTCTTTATTCATTATATTAGATTGGCTTAGTAACAAGCTGGAAATCCGAAGTCAGTCAGTGTTATATTAATACTTTTACTGTATCAGCAGTGCTACAAGTTCCATTGACGGTGAAGGTTGATGGTCATTTGATTTGCTATGGTTTTCAATGGCACTTTCGCTAAAGCATCATTATATAATGATTAAATTCCCGATTGATTGAATATGTCACCGATTGATGTTGGTAGGGTACCAGTGAAAACCAGGGAGCACTGAACGGCTGTTGCATTTAAGTGTAGAACTCCTCAACAGTATGCACCCCATACTTTACTCCAAGGCCTTCAGGTTAGGTTTCACTAGTGACTAACTTAAGGATGTTTATGAAGCTCTAGCGAGTTGTCGTGACTGGCGGAGTTCAGGCTTGTCGGAAATGAAATAGTTATTACTAATAAGAATGCATGATCGTTGCGATATATATTACAAATAGATGTAAGTGAGAATCCTATCACTGGATGCTGACCTAGTGGTGTGTAGGATTAGGTGTTCGCAAACCTGAAGACCCTGGGGCAGAATGTAAGGTGCATACTGTTGAGGAGTTCCACACGAGAATGAGACAGATGTCCAGTTCTTCCTGGTTATCAGTGGTACTCTACCAACATCAATCTGTGGCGTATTCAATCAATTAAAAAATATCAATCTTCACGAAAATGCTATCTCAATTCCATTATGTTTCTGTTATGTAACTAATGGATAGATCAAAGTAACTGAATTTAAAATTGATGATAAAATTCCGAATTATGAATTTTTCTTAATTTAGTAGTGATTGATAAATGCTTCTAGCACCATGGATACTTTTAGAGACGATACTGAAAAAGTTGTAAGTTTTAAAACTATATAGATAAAGTTGTATACCTATTATAGAAGATTCAGAAAGTGATGTTTTTTTCTAGCTAAGTTAGTATCGTGTTGTGACGAGAGAAATTTTGGGTTGGTTGACCGAATACCAATTGAATGTGCCTAGTCGATAATTGTGCGTCTGTCCTATGCCCACTGAGTCCCAAGTCGAAATAAGAAGAACACAAGCTTATAAACCAACCAGATAGAATCGAATTATATTTCATATATTCCTTTATATACACATAAAACCAGAACACACAGTCAATCAATTAGGAAATTAACATTAATACAGAACAAAGGAAATAGTGATAGTTAATTGTGACAACTTGTACACAACCAATTAACTGTAGTTCATAATAAGAAATAACAGCAAATTATACTAAATAGGAGGACAGGGTAAGAGGAACGTAACAATTATGGAAATGAAGTGTTTACATTACCTACAGTTAGAATAATTGAAATAGTGTTCTAAAACGCAGTTATGAGAGTTTGTCACTCTTTTTTTGTGGTCCGACATAACATATCGAGCTGATCAACCGCATATATATGTATGCATTTATTTCTTTATGAAATCTTTAGGCTTGATTCATTTTCAGCACAAACATAAAATAGAAGTGAGAATTCTACCACTGGTCACTGATCGGCCTAGTGGTGCAGGTCATTAAGTATTTGCTGTGACCTTATGACCCCAGATTAGATTTCCTGGAGAAGTCAAGGGTGTTTACTATTAAGGTGTTCCGTACTAAGACGAATTAGCTGTTCAGTGCTACCTGAGTAGTACCCAACCAACATCAATTTATTACGAACACAATCAGCTATAAACGTAATACTTATTTTCACAAAGCCACGTCAATTCAGTTACAAAAATAAGAATATATTACAGCTTAGTCCAACAAACATGATATAAAAGCGGTGAGTAGTTTTGTCATTAAACATGTAACCGACTATATTCACTTATATAATTATATGTACTTTGAATGAACAAACAATGCCTATTACGTCATGAAAGAGTAGAATATTTTTTCAATGAAGAAATCTGCTTACAGTGAATTCATTTTCATAACTTCGCAATCTCAAATACTCACATCTTCCTCCATAAAAATAATGATCAATACTATCCTTTAATGATAATAAGAGAGTAAACATAGCAACAACAAAAAGAACCTTATTCATATGAGGAATCTGAAAGTGTGGTTAAGCATTCATCAAAATGTCAAGGAAATTAGGTAAACTTTTAAATGTGAAGATGTGACGTCATAAGTTAGGAAAAAAAATTATGCGGAGAACTGATATGAAATCCATCTAACAATGAAAATAAGTCTATTCAGGATGAAAGATCGTTAAAGAAAGTGGGTGAAATAGTGATGGTTTGTGGGCAAGAATCCTTTTTTCATTATAGTTCATGTTCAAGGTAAAAAGTTAGGTTAGGCAATTTACTTTTGATTGTATAGTTCTAGCTTTAATTTATGCATACCGAGGCTAAAGCAATTAAAAGTAGACGAAAGGCTACTGTCATTGATAAGCTTATGTCGATCACATACATGACTTTAAATGAAGAATCTGTTTGTTCGATCGGCCTGTATTTACAAGATTTCCAGTAATTAAACTTCTTATTGATCCACCGCTACTTCCTCTCAACCATTCTAGATAACGTTCTTGTAACCTTCTGGATAGATTTTAGGTTGTTTATAAAAGTGCGTCTGCATCTATAGAGATACATTTTCTCTATCTTTCTAAAATGGCGGATTATTTAATTAACCCTGGGATGTAGATAATACTTTGCATATAAAGGTGTATGCATTATGTTTGTCCTTACCATAACCTTATCCTGTTATGGATATTATTTTCTTATCATTTAATGTTTGTTTTGACTTAAAGTTCATATCCTTAAGTGCGATCTTACCTTAGCATTCAAAACTAGACACACATAGCCAGGACTTAACTGTTTAGCCACAGCTATTCCTCATGCTTACACTTATCTTAATTTCGTTTAACCAAACTGGTTTAAGTTAGACACCCATTTAAAACCAGGAAGCAACAGTGAACAGCTGTTTCTAGCTCATTCAATTCTCAATATATTTGCATGACCTAATCCACTGCCGTCAGTTGATAACTACATTACACCCGAATGCGTTGAACCCCACTGGTAACGTTTTCTCAATAGATCTCCAGGAATTACCTCAAAAAGTTTGCAGAATTAGAAAAATCAAACGTTGAAAGTCGGTACAGTGGTCTAGTGGTTAGGCATTCTCTGTAAAGCCTGCAGGTCCTACATTCGACTCCATGAAGGAATTGTAGCTGACCGCTCCTAAAGATTCTCGCACTACGACGAAACGGCTGTCCAGTACCACATTTTGGTTTTGAGTAGTTGTCTAGCTAAGACTAGTTCGTGATATTAAGTTAAACTTGAACAATCTTCACAGCATTAAAATACACTAAGCTAATATTTTTTCCAGAAGATACTAAATAAGTTATTCTTTATATCAGTTATGCCATTCAAATTATAGAATCACCTAGTCATAGTCGTTGTAACTCAGTTTCAAGAGTAAATATCTCTTTTTCTAAATTCATTCTTTGTTCGAATTACTTTGAAAGTAAATTTTTTGGAATCAGAGAACCAGGGACAGGTCCATGGTTGTTTCGTTCTAGTATAAGACTCTTCAGCAGTGCGTACTGTTAATTTCACAGGGAAATCAAAACTAAGGCCTGTAAATCACATGAGGAATGCCTAACTATGCACACCACCTAGATGGTGTCTCGTGGTTTAATTCCTACTTCCATCAATTAATGACACAACGTGATAATTTATAAGTAGTCTTGACCGGAGGGTTCTAAATTGTCAAAAGTGAATCAGTTATCAGTAATGGCATTGACTGATCAATAGGCTGCATCATAAATTGATAGAAGTGAAAGTTAAACTGCCACCAATATAGTGGTGAATATTGTTAGTTGTTACCTGGCATAATTGTGGGTGAACACTTTTGAGGATTCCTACACACGGATGAAACAGTCATTCAGTGCATCTTGGTTCTTAGTAGTACCCAACTGACATCAATATGTAACGAACGCCAATGACTAATCGTTATTTATTGGAATAAATGTATTTCAATTATCCAATCTCTTCCAAGTTGTCTTTCAGATATTATTATTATTATTATTACTAGTCTAACATTCATTACTTATTTAAGAGAACCTAATAGAAGTAACTCAATGTGTATTATCATCATTAACAATATATAATCAGTTGCATCATTGTGTAAACATATTTTCTTAAACAAAACAATAGTTGTACAACTTATTAGCATATTCACTGAAAGGAGATTCATTTAGTATTTTCCATGTGATTGCAAAAGAAAAAAGAAATACTATGTATTATATTACTATCCTATTGATAAATAGAGTAGTATGTTATATTGTATCATTATGGTTCAATGACTATTAATAATTTACATGTGATTTGTTCAATGAACTGTATAACATTCAATATTCAGTGTTTATGTATACATATGTTGATGAGTACTTTGTAACGATTAATTATATAATTTCTTTTGTTTAAATGTAATCATTTTATTTTTTGTTTAGACAAAAAAATGAGAAAAATGAGAATTATTTGGATTGAAATAAAAAGTGAAATATATTAAGCATTAGTTATTATAATGAAGACTTGACCGATGGAGTTCAATCGTGTCGAGTGTAAGGCAGTTACCCACCTATGACACTGAATGAGGTCGTGCAAACGTATCACGAATTGGCTGAATCAGAAATATCAACCGTTGGGAGCCGGCTGAGTGGTCCAGTGGTAAGGCGCTCGTCGCGGAACCAGAGGGTCCTGGGTTCTATCCCCGATGGGGTCGTGGATGCGCACTGGTGAGGAGTCCCACGCTAGGACGAAACGGCTGCCCAGTGTTCCCAGGTGATCACTGGTTGTCTAATTCAAATCAATTCGTGATATCAGCATTGATATATTATAATGTAATTAGTAACGATTATTTTGTGTTGTGCTGTTATCTAATATTTTTAGTTGTCAACGTATATTTGGTCTACTATGGATAGGGGGGTTTGATTCAGCTATGTAACAGTTCATTAGTACTGTTAATGATATAAGGACACCTACAAAGGAGAGAGTATTGGAAGTGTTCCTGAAAACCTAAGAGGGTCGTTACACATATGGCATTTATGTAAATTGATTTTAGTGTTTTAGCTCATTACTTGTAAAGGATCTAATGTTGGTGATGGGAATTTATGGGGTAAGATGAAGTGTACACCTTTTAAGTAAATCTGTTTTAACCCATTCAGTTCATTTTACACGGTTATCATATCTGTAGTGCTGCTTGCCTAAAGGAAACAACTTACTGTCGCCTCACCTATGTACAGTCAGAGTATAAATTCTCTCATGGACCTCAGATTTACATCCAAACCGATATGCCTGAAACAGAAAGATATGAATCAAGAATTTTTCTAAACATTGTAATCTTATTAGTTCATCAATATAGACAAGGATAGCCACCAAGTCAAGGTAACATTTAAGGTAGGGGGGGGGGTAACGATTTGAATTACCCTGTAGTTAACATTTAATCATACTATTTTGGACTTAGTAGTTGGATATATCTATATCGTAGGGTCGATGTTTACATTCAAAACCCAAATCTAGTAACCGTGGCTTTTAGTAACCAGTTCGTTATACTGTGAACTTATTAACTGTGGTCACTGTCAATTATAATAGCTGTGATATAAACTGAAATCCTGTTACTCAATTTTGTGTTATAAATGTTTCACTAAATGACTGAACAGGATTAATTAACCACCTTACACTATCACTTTATATTTCCATTGGTTGTCTGTATGAATCATGCATTAAATTATCAAAAGACTTGTGCATACCTGTCTTAAATTAAAATGAATCACATAACAAAGATGAACTAAGTAGTCATAAAAACAGATTTTCTGATGTGTTCACTTAGTTGTACCCCATAGATATGTTGGATACTAATATACATACAAAAATGGAATCTGTGATTATCGGCTTAAACTTTGAGCCCAATTTATGTCAGAGTAGGCATCTGATGTGCTTTACATGTATGAATGTGGGACGTTTACAACTATGTCAGTTTTACTTCAAGAGGAAACACTAACTTTCTGTTAGTACTAAATATTCTGGACGCTTTATCAATACACCATCCACTAAATTACTTATCAAATGAGAAATAATGCCACAGTCTCGGGATCACATTAAAGTTCGATTATGATAAGGTATTTGAAACAGATAAGTACCGTCTGACTCAAAGAACTTATCTTTAGGACGTATAACTTTGAAACAACCATCTAAAGTATACAAATCTAGTTATCTAGACCGGATTATGCTGTGATCGGTTTATTTGAACACTCATTTACTGACCAGTAACCTAGATATACACAACTTAATATGAATCTTAGCAGATAAAAGTACGCCAGTAACCATACACATACCTTTCTCAAATGCATATAACCAGTAGTTAATATTCAAGCCTAGGATTTTAACGACTATAACATATAGTTTATCACAAAGCTTAGATGTATTTCAGACAAAACAACATAATTATCAAGTAATACCATGCCTTTAAACAGTGTAAATGTTATTATACCTATCATTTGCTTCTAAACTAGAAATCTTGTCTATCAACAACACATAAGCCGACAGATACAACAAAAATGAGTAACCTTAAAACATTTCATTAGTTTTGTATCTAGACTTATCATTGAGTTTTTCTTTTTCGATAACTGTTTTATCTACAGTCAAATAGTTGTTTTCTATTCAATAATTTTCACTATTTAGTAATCGTATACTCTTCATACGATGAAGCTCAATGTAAAGTCTGTGACTGTTTACATTTACCTGAGTTACAGATTGTATAGATTATCCACAATATATTCATAAATTCATAGCATTAAATACAATCTTAGTAAGATCTAAACAAAAGATGAATAAGAAGAAAGTTAGTGTTTGAAGTAAGAATACTTTAATCTTATATACTGTAGTTTTGAAAGAGAAATGTTTTCTTTAATCAGAATGTCTACAAATTAATCAAAAAGTTGATTAGATCTTCTTGATTAGAATTGGTAGAAAAGACAGAAGTAGTATACTTTTAGTATACATTCATATTCAGATAAATTACGACTTTGTAAATCTGTTTAACTATCAATTTAATGTTACTTAGGTACGCGTTGCTTGGTAATCTATTTTGGTTCACTGTTATACGTAGGATGTTTAAGACGTTATTGGTAAGTGTACTTCAAAAGTTACATAATGACAATAAACTTTTATTCAGGATTAGAAAAGTTTTAATCAATAGACTATCCATATTTTGTGCCAGTTTGTTTTGTTGCAGACATTTTATTTCCCTCAGATTCATTAACAGGTCTACCTAATAATATTAGGAAGAATATGTGTATGTGACAAAGGAGATTTACAACTTGTGTGATTTATTGAAGGTATTCTTTTCTCTGAGTTGTGTAGTTTGTTACGTAGCTTTTATAAGCATTTTAGCCAACATCAACCAATCAATGCTTGTTACCCCACGTGGAGCATTCTCCAACCAACTCTATCCTGGGTTTTCCTTTCCAGTTCTTTCATATTGTTTTTTATTTTTTCCATATCTGCTTCCAATTCCCAACGCAATATGTTTTTTGGTCTTTCTCTTTTCCTTTCACCTTCAGGATTCAATGTAAGTGCTTGTCTTGTGACACAGTTTCATGATTTCCTCACTGTGTGTCATATTCATCTCCAGCGTCTTTTACTAACTTATTCCTTGGCTAGAAATTGATTTGTTCCTTTTCACAGAAGTTTATTGTCGATGGTATCTGACCAACGGATCAGAAGTATCTTACGCAGATAGTTATTTATAAATACTTGTATCTTTTGAATGATGCTTTCCGCAGTTCATTTTACAAGTTTCGGCTTCATACAATAGAATTGTTTCGACATTTATACTCGAAAAGTTAACTTTGATGTTGACTAACAGTTAGTTTGAGTTTTAGATGTTGTACAGGTGAAAAAATACCACCCCTGCCTTGCCAATCTTCTCCTTATGATCTGCATCAGACCTTCCTTGTTTATCGATGATGATGACAACGTAAGTAAAAGTTTTCACATCCTCCAGAATTTCTCCGTCAAGTGTAATTTTTAGTCAACATCATCACCATATAACTTGGAATGATATGGTCTGTAAAAGTTTCTTAACAGTTGACTAACTGGTTATTCTATTGACCTGCAGTTTAAGTGTCCGTTGTCCACATTTGTGTTTTCGTTGTATGTTCATATATTGAAGTTTTATTCTCGACTGATGTAATCTCTAATCTTATGTTTGTTAGTTCTTCTTCTTATTAACTGATACGTTGGATTGATTAGTAATAAGAATGTCAAGTTTCTGAAGATTCTTTGATTTTCTTTATGTCTTCACTATTCAATATACTAGTATTTTATAGATTGAATCTATGTCCAAAGTTGTCCACGTACACTAATATCGACAAATATATTTTACGACGTGCAAAACAACTAATTGATGTTTATGTATGCATAAACGTCTAGGTAAGTAAATCCTATCATAACTACCTGTTCATATTTACACCAAAAAAAATATCATTGTGATATCACGAATTAGTCTGAATTAGACAAGCACTGATCACTAGAAAGCACTGGAGGACTAGTATGTCCCAGTGTGGGACTCTTTAGCAGTGCGCACTCACGATCTCGTCAGTGATCTAACTCAGGACTCTCTAGTTCCGCGGAAAACGCTTTACATTCGAACTATTGAGTTGGCTCCCAACGGTTGATATTTTAAATTCATTTAATTTTTGATATATATATGCACAACCTCATCAATTATCATCAGTGGGTAATTCTATACATCAATACCAAGGTTAACTTTGATAATTTCGAATAAATTGAGCATTGGATAGGTTGTTTATAAAATGAGTAATATACGTATTTGTAAAATTCCAATGAATGGAATTTAAAATTTCTGACGTTTCGCGGCTTAGTGTAAGTCGCTTCTTCAGAGAAATGAATAATCGAATTGAATTAGCACAAGATTAAATAATACAATGGAACAAATCATAATCAAAATAAGTTCGTACAATCAAAATTGCGAATTTGAATCATGTCATGTCAAGTCATTTGGGTTAAGGTAGTTTGATGTGAGACATGTGTGCATGCGTATGTTAGTGTGATGTGACAGGAGATTATGTGAAAATAAATAGTATGTATGTTCATGTGAATGAAATGTGAATGTAATTTAATTGTGATCGGTTGGATAAAATGTCCATGTTGGGTGGATAGAAAGGCCTTCCCTTTTGCTAAGTGCAGTTGGATTTAACAAAATGTGAAGTGCTTCGGCTATTATTCATTTCTCTTAAGAAATGACTTACACTAAGCCTCGATTCGTCAGAAATTTTAAGTGGGTAATTCTCTCACACCCGACACAGTTGAACTCCTTTAGTCATAACTCACTAAAACTTAAGAAATTACCTCTAGAAGTTAGTCACTAATGAGTTCGTATTGATTGTAAATAGGTATTTTACAGATTATTGAATGTCAATTTAACATCACATCAATTCATGATCTCAATGTAACATTCAACGATCATTACAATATTCAACTACACTATAAAAAGCTAATTGAACAATCACTAATCGATCATTTTTATTCTAGTCAACAACTATTCTAACTGAAAATACTTAAACAATCATCTATTTTCAATGTTTATACACTTTCAACTCATTCATTTTATATTTGAAAGTGTAGATCTCTTTGAAAAAAGAAATAAGAATATGACCTTATGAAACTAGAAGTTACTTATTCAATACACATTGATAATCTCATTAATAAGCATAAAATTATTGTTAAATAGTAAACACTAAGTAAAGTTCATCTCTTTGATAAACAACAATTACATAAACAAATAAAAAAAAAAAAAACAAACATTGAAACATTGAAATTTTAATCAGCATCTACTCATTTATGTTATTTCTAAAAATAGAAATACTGATATTGTATACTTTGTATAAAGTAATAAATATGATGATCTTATTCAAATATCTTGTCAAGTTAAGTAAACTTAGAAATTATTCAATATGTAGTTAAGCTTTAACTGATTATTCAATTAAATAATTTACATTTTAATCGTGATATCATGAATTGATCTGAGTCAGACAACTATTAATCACCTAGAACCATTGGACAGTTGTTTCATCTTAGTGTGGGATTCTTCAGTAGTGCGAATCCATGACTCGATTTCGGATGGAACCCAGGACCCTCTAACACTGCGGCGAACGCCTTACCAATGAACCACTGAGTCGGCTCTTAATGCTCGATATTTCAAATTCAGTCATTTCTTGATATGTTTACGCGTTATGAGCAGACTCAATGGCTCAATGGTAAAGCGTTCGCCTCGGAGCCAGAGGGCCCCGGGTTCGTTCCCCGATGGGGTCGTGGGTGCGCACTACTGAGGAGTTCATACTAGGATGAAATAGCCGCTAGGTGCTTACAGGTAATTAATGGTTGTATGATTCAGATCAATTCGTGATATCAGGATTGACAGTTAAATATCTTCACAAATCCCCCTACCCAATCGTAATTTATATTTTAGATTATTCATTTACTAAGTATATAGTTCGAAAGTATGTAAATCTTCTTGTTAATTTGTTATAGACTGAAGTTGATAGGTTCTCCGTTGTAATGTGTGTATCCTGAGTGAATCGCCTCCAAACAATGATAGTTTACATGTATTAACTAATTTGAATTGTGGCTAGAAAGTGGGATATAGGGAACATGTTTTGTTCTATTTGAGATTCGAACTGAATTCTAGTATCGATATGCACATTGAAAATTGTATTCAGGTATATCCAGTTAACGGATATAGAAAAGAACAAAACACGCTTACTGAATTCCACTTACCTACCACAATTTAACCTAATTTGCTAATTATTTGAAATGGATTGTGACCGGCAAGTGGAATTTAGGACGCGCGTTTCGTCCTATTTGGAACTCATTGGATGAATGTACCTGCATCTGAATTTTGATGTTCGTATTGGGATTCGAACTAAGTCCGTTTTATGTCAAACGCCACCGCCTTCACCAGTAGACTACTGAGTTCGAACAGTCATGTTTGTGAAATGGGCGCATTGGTATTCGGATGAATTTATATATTCCTATTAATTTTTTATAGACTGAAGCTGGTCAGTCTCTGAATAATAGTTATATCAAGGTAATTCACTCAGGATGCACATATAGAAACAGAGACTAACAAGCTTCAGTCTATAACAAATCAATGGGAATATACAAATTCGGCCTAATACTAATTCCCTAAGTCTGGTTTTGTGAAGAATGGTGCCGTTTAGTCAGTCAATCATAACCATATAATTCTGGACATCTGTTCAATTCTACTATGGTTATTACACCTATTGATAATCGAACATAAAATCTTACATCTTCGAGTATAGCACTTAACCTTTAAACTATTAAATTAACATCTATTAACTTTTTGTAAATTTAAATTTATGTACGTCACTCATAAACTGGAGATTTGTGAACTGAGATTCGAACTTATAACCACTTAGTTTAAAGCTGAATACAATAAGCTTTAAAAGTGATGTAACAATGAAATAACAGCAACTATTAAAATGAATATGTTATTTCAATACATTTTCTATTCATACAATGTTCAGATTGCAAAATATAAGATTAACGATATTTAACCGTTTCAACTTACGTATTTCTGGTAGTGAAAGGTTTTCATGAGGATTACCATGTGCAGAATAATACTGTTTAAAGAAAAAGTAAAAAAAAAGTTCGAGAAATAATACGTTAAAAGGATGAGGAATTATTACATCATCATCTAGTGCATAAATAATAACTGATAGAACAAAGTCATACATGTACAAATAATACAATAGACAAATAGGACTAAAGAGAATGTACTTGCATTGCTTAGAAAGTGGAATTTTATGAAGATGATCATTATACAAGGTTGTCGAAAAATGTCATATTTCTGGATGATAATTACCTCTTGACTGATCATAGATTAGTTGATACCTAAAAATCAATCAGTTTCATTTTCATTAATGAGCCTAATGAACTTTTTGATGAAGCTAATAACCGTAAACATAATTAGACTGATATCCATCAGTGCACATTTTACCACTTCAAAAGAATTCGTGTTACAGAAAATATAACCTGAAAGTTTATAGATTTAACCATAAAAGACGTCTTGGGTACACAATAGGGAAGAATTCTACGTTAGGATCAAACAAATGTTTGCTTAGAATGGATTTCTTGTTTACAGAAGACAAAATACTTTTTCAAAATGAAATTAGTTTGGGATTTAAAAAACAGTTGAAATAACGATGAAAACAACACGACAACAATATCAACAACAAGGAATAGTAATGGCTAAAACATTGTGCTTTTAACAACACTTCTCATGCATGTAGGCTTTGAATTTTACCCTTTCTCTTATTGGTCGTCGTCTATTTTCAGTTCCCAATGGTAGTGGACGATGATGATGATGATGATGTCTAGATGTTCTATGAATTGGTATATTTGGAAAATTATATTCCATTTCTACATTTCTAGATGGATGTGAAGTTGTATTAAATTGATGTATACGTTTTGGACTTGTACTTCGACTTCGTGTATTTATTAAACAACTTTGAGAAGTTAACATGTTAGGAAGTGGAATGTTGTTAAAATAATCTGTTTGACTAAAATAATTTCGATTGTTCATTATTGGATCAGGATATCTTTCATCGTTGGACGATGAAGACATTTGACTGATTTCATGCTTTGAATATCGACTAGTTGGATAGAGATCAATAAATCGTTTTGTTGTACCATACTTTGATAGAATGTCTTGTTTTATTTCAGGTGATATTCTTTCACTGTATGTATGACTTTTGAAAGACTGTGGTTGATTAGTAAAATGGCCAGTATGTTGATCTTTATATAGGGGATAAATTTTATTGTCATAAAGTTTACGTAAATGTTTCCGTCTGATTCCTTCTTTTCTGTTTAATTGGTCCATTGTAAGCGTTTCATGATATTCATGCGGATAACCTCTATCCATATTGCTTCTTATAACACCACGTGGTTTCCATCGTCGATTTGGATAATCAGCTGTTAAGTTATACGATGAAGATGTACGAAACCAACGATTATTACCTGGTGTTTTCGAAGATTCACTTGATGCTGAACTATTCAATGAAGCTTCATCACTATGATAAGCATCTTTTAGAAGACCATATCTTAAATTCAGTTCATAATTATCTGAAATAGATCTAGTTTGACGCCACCTATACTTAGAATGCTTAGGATTATGTGAATAATCAACTCTTGGGTAATGATGGTATTTATCAGTTGGTGACTTCTGTAAATGGGATGTATGACAAAATGATTGATACAGATTATTTTTATGCTTTATATTTTGATTTGAGTTATTAAGTTTATTCATTGAATTAGGATCAGGTGATAAATGTCTATTACCATCAACATCATCATTATCTCTTAATTCTTGTTTCTCAAATTTACGTCGAAGTAGTAGTGCCTAGACAGAAAAATTCAAGAGTAATTATTGATAAAGATTGACATTTATTGATTTTACTTTGACAGTATAAGCGAAACTGAATGTATATTTCGTCTCTTTCATCGTAGCAATAATCTGATGTTTAGCATTTAATTCATGTTGTGTTAATCAAACTTACTTACCATTCAGAAGGTTCTGTATTTACACAACTTCATATACAGTAATACATTGTACTGCTTTAACACTTGAATGACTACCAGATCCTATAATCGTTATAGTTGACAGATGTTTATCTCATAGCATCCATGCATCATACAAGACATTAGGGAGAATAAAGTATTTATTGTTCAGACTATAATATTTTTAAGAGAAGGGTAATTAACTATCTATTATCATGTGAATAAGTAATAAAATTTCTTACTGATTAAAGTTAATGAATAGTTACTTTACATTGAAAGGTTCAATGAGGAGTTCACTACTCGGTGATGTTGTGGATTATGATGTTATACGATTTCATGTCATAGGGGCGAGCAACTCTTCAAAAAGCTTTGTACACCTGTCAAGTGCTATTGTGAATTAACTGACATTAGGGATGCTGATCGGTGGATGCAGATTCGGCGGTTTGAATGACAAATGCTATTTATGAAGTTTGAAGACTTTCTGGTTTGATTTTTGTCACACTTGAGAGTGTACACCACCGAAGTATCTCAAACTTACAAGAAACATCTATTCGGAGTTCTCTGGTTTAGAATAGCTGTTCAGCTACAACCATTCCTTGGTATAAATTTTGCAATGCACTTGTTTGCATTGATATAGTTTATAAGGAAGGAGCGATGGCACAATGTTGTAGTTGAGTGTGAATCATATTTTAACAGTAGAAATCTAGTTAAATGAAGTTGAAGGAGGTGAGTAGGATGCACAACATTGATGCCAAAAATAGTCATAAGAAATTAGTGACCATACAATCACTCACTAAGTTGCATTCATCCATTCATATTTAGCGTGATAAAGAGTAGTTTATCCTCCTTGCTTTCTGTTTTGACTATCAACAACGAGATTGCGAATATTATTAACATCTTCGGTTAGAGAACAAAAATACATAATTTGAGAAAGAATTGTGATAGTTCCGTGAAGATAAGTATTAAGCTTAGATATTTTTACTTATCACAAACTGATATCAGTCGCATACTACTAAAAACCTAGAAGAACAGAACAGCTGCTTCGTCCTACTATGGAGCTGTTCAGCGGTACACACTCTTAATTCAGATATATCAGGAGTGAGACAGTTGTCATCGACAGCACCGATTTCTCGTCGTGCTTCATCACAAATTGGTGGAAGTGGGAATTTTACCTTCGGATGTGACCCAAGTGGTGAAAGGAGTTAGGAATACGATAATTCGAAGGCTCTGAGTATGATATACTGGCGAAATTGACGGTGGGAACTGGTGAACAGTTTCGTACTAGAATAAATTGATTGTTCAGTGCTCTATGGTTTTTATTAGAACGCAATTAACATCATTGTTTAACGAACAGATACAACTTGGCTTTAGATTTTATATTAGCAGACATCATATAAATTCAATGCTAGCTTGTTCCCGGTTTTAATTTCTTTCTGTTTCAGTTATTCTGAAAATACTCTGATGAGCCAGATGATATATGCAATCAAAATATTGATAACTTGTAATAACTAATAACTTACTTCTGCTGAGCCCAGAGCATCAGCTGTTGGACTAGGCTTTCGTACAACCGATTCAGCTGAAACGACTAATAGTCCATGATCATCATCAGAAATTGTGTTTTCAACATGTTGTTTATTTGTACACGTAGTTGAGTCATGTATATCATCTAGGGATAAAGATACACCAGCCATTCTAGCTGTATTTTCATTCTGAAAAATGTAAAAAGAATGGTTAAAACGTTATTTTAGAATGATAAGAAAAGACTATGAGTTGTTGGTTATCAGCATAAAAGCTTTTAAAAAGAATTGGCAATACTAGATAACCGTTACATCATCATCAGTACAACTCAACCATAACCGACATATATGTAACCAAGGTAGTGCTTGACAAATATACAGTACTACAAAATAGATTTACGAGATTGGAATCGGGTAGTTTGATACTATTAAGTTCCACTGTTTACAGCGTAGTGTAGGGTTCCGTGTCTAAGTGTAAACACTACCGTTCTAAAGATTGAATCCAGAACATCAAAGCTTAACAGTGGGAAACAGTCATTTGGATTACCTAGTCTTCAGCCATTTTTTTATGTTACGTGATCATTATGTAATGTTAATGTATTGTGACTGTCTCATATGTAGCATAGTTTAACTCCACTTGATATATTTTCGAACTGGGCTGCTGAATGATCAATCACTATCAAAGAATTGTTGATAATTTATATTGAGTATTGTGGATATTTTTTAGATTCAATGTTTCAAATCATATTTTGGCAGTTTATGGTGATTCTTACTGTAGGAAAAAAGGGCCATCCATATTTTCTTAGATTACACTAGTTATCTAATCTATATCAATCTGTTACGTAATACATTTGCAAAATGATTGTTATATTTTTTAACTTTGAATGAACATTCAGATGGTTAACTTCAATAATATTCTATGTAGTTGAAAGTAAATAAACAAGTTCATTGATTGTACTTTGTCAACAGAAATCTATAAGTAATGTTTAAATTGGATTGTGATTGGCATACGGAATCCAGGACGCATGTTTCGTCCTATTTGGGACTCATCAACTGAATGTACCTGCAACTTGCAAATCGTTGAAAATTTATGCTTGTATATGTATGACTATAGTAGGTCTAACTGTAATAAAAATGAAGCCATTAATAAAATAAACGAGTGTTAAACACACAACAAGAAAATAAAAAAGAGAGAATACTCAACAAGAAGTACATTAAGGAAAATGAGAAAGATATACAAATATAATATTGATTATTAACAGTAAAACGCCTAACGATGTTGATATGCAAGGAAATATTAGAACAACCGAAGTATAATCAAAATGAAGCAATAAAATGGATTTGAATTGCAATAACAATGAACATTGGGTAAAATGTTATTTTCGAAGGTTTAATCTTCAAATGATTAGGTGGGTATATGCATATATGTCTCTGAGAACGTTTAACTATTAGACGATTGAGATGGAATCAGATGGTTAGTATTTCTTGTTTCAGTTGATCAATCGAACCTTGTTCTCTGTCACTAGTTATTAAGTGGTACAATGATGTGATGACTGAACTGTAGTGAATACTTCTTTCATTAGAGCTCAGGGATCATCTAAAGTTGGTCACTAAAAGGCTCATGCTGATTATGATTACGTGTTGTGGAGAAATCGCAGATTGATTAAATTCAGAAATATCTTCAATTTGACAGCGTTGCTGTCTTTTAAAGATTAAGCGTTTGGGGTGAAGCCTGAATAGGCTGGAAGTGTGGTAATGACATTTAGGGTGGGGAGGGGAGAGTTTCTGTAATAGGATAAAACATATGTTTAACTATTCTTAATTTTTGGTTGTTGTCTAATCCCGGTTAATTCAAAACAAAATGTCATCGATTAATGCAATTTAATCAGTAATAAGATGAATACAATTTATTTCATAAACCGACTGTAGTTAAATACAAGCTGAAGATGAAAAATTATTGGACAGCTATTTCATTCTAAGTTGACATTTCATCAGAAATCGAACCTCCTTATAATTAAGCCTTGTTAAGAGCATTTATCCTATAGACTAATAGGTTAGAAATACAATACACTGGTTGTCACCCTAGTGGTCACGGGTGTATACTATTGTGGAGTTCCATACTTAGCCAAATGTTTTCTATTTACCAACAGTTATCAGATTACAATCAACCAACAATATAAAATTAAAACAAGCAATCTTTACAAAATCTATTATGCTAATATACTTGTTAAGTAGGGCGATTAAAGAAGATTAAAAAACTGTCAGAACTGTGTTTTAGAACATTATTTCAAATATTCTAACTGTGGGTAATGTAAACACTTCCTTTCCATAATTGTTACGTTCCTCTTACCCTGTCCTCCTATTTAGGATATTTCATGTTATTATATTGTTTCTTATTATGAACTACAGTTAATTGGTTGTATACGAGTTGTCACTATTCACTATCACTATTTCCTTTGTTCTGTATTAATGTTAATTTCTCAATAGATCGGCTGTGTGGTCTGGTTTTATGTGAATGTAAAGGAATGTATGAAATATAATTCGATTCTGTCTGTTTAGTTTATTGGCTTGCATTCTTCATATTTCGGCCATTGACTCAGTGGGCACAGAACAGACGCGTAATTATCGACTAAGCACACCTAACTGGCATTCTATGAACTTATCAAAAATTTTCGTCTGGTCATAACAATAATTTTATTATCTACTAAACAGTACTAAGTAAGTAAAGTTAACTTATTTCTATTATAATGAAGTTCCAACTTAAGTAGTCTAATATTAGTTTCATTGACATTAAATAATTCAGGTTTAAATTCAATAGCTATCATTGTTTTTCTTATAATTTGTAGATAGATCTTGTTGACATGTAATAACCTGCTTGAAAATTAGAATTAAGCATTGTCAGAGCTTCTATTCATTCGTCAAACATTTGATAAGTGGTACAATGAAGCCAAGTCATTATAAATTTGTAGAATTACACATTATGATATTGTTTTTCTAATCTATAATCAATTAATATATTCTAGTAACTTCATTTAAAACAGTATGACATAACTGGAAAAGTAGTTATCCTATAAAACTATAATTTTTAAAATTCACAATCTGCTCATTTGTAATTGAAACGAAATTTAGTTAGCTACAAAAAACAAAAAAAACCTATTACGTAATTCAAGTGATGTATTTTAATCATAGATACATTTTATCTAACTATCTAAAGACAGGTCACCTCAAACGTCAATGTCAGTTAACACTTATTCAATTCACTACTTATGAAGACTAAAATATCTTAACTACAAATTGATAACAAGCACTAAATTTATAAATACACATCTGGAACAATTCAAGACTACTACTACCTACTTTACATTGTGTTATTTGATTAGCATTGTGATGTATGATTACCAGTTAACTTAAGTTTCCAGCGATTTCAATATATATCAAAGTAATTATCATTTTTTTGCCAAAAAATTTCATTATTTACATAGGATAGAAGCTGTTATGAAAAAAGTAATTAACATCTTAATAATTTGTAAGTCTTTGATAAAGATTTGAATAAGACAACTACACAAATAATGAAAGAAACGAGAATACTTTCTTTAATATGGATGGGTTAATTTAAACATTTAACGAAAAATAACTAAAATTAATTAAAGAGTAGTAGTAGTAGGAAGCCAGAAATAGGTTGCATGAAATGAGTGACAAAAAGGTGAACGTACCTATATTTATTAAACTATTTATCTATCTATCAATCTCTCTTTCTATCTATCGATCTATCTTCTACCTACCTACCTATCTCACTGTCTCTCTCTCTGTCTGTCTGTCTATCTGTTAGTCTACCTATCTATTCCGTGCATATCGCTATCTATTAACTATCTATCTCCACCTAGCACTTCTCATCTATATAGCACTATATGCCTATGCGATCCCAGGGGAGGGAATTGAGGAGCGAGCGAGGCAAGCAGAGAGGAGCTAGCTGAGCGAGCGAGCGAGCGAGCGAGCGAGCGAGCAGCGACAGCGAGCGAGGAGCGAGCGCTGAGAGAGTCGAGCGAGCGGAGCGAGCGAGCGAGAGAGCGATGCGAGCATCGGAGCGAGCGAGCGAGTGAGCGAGCTGATGCGAGCGTAGCGAGCAGGTATCTATCTATCTATCTATCTATCTATCTATCTATCTATCTATCTATCTATCTATCTATCTATCTATCTATCTATCTATCTATCTATCTATCTATCTATCTATCTATCTATCTATCTATCTATCTATCTATCTATCTATCTATCTATCTATCTATCTATCTATCTATCTATCTATCTATCTATCTATCTATCTATCTATCTATCTATCTATCTATCTATCTATCTATCTATCTATCTATCTATCTATCTATCTATCTATCTATCTATCTATCTATCTATCTATCTATCTATCTATCTATCTATCTATCTATCTATCTATCTATCTATCTATCTATCTATCTATCTATCTATCTATCTATCTATCTATCTATCTATCTATCTATCTATCTATCTATCTATCTATCTATCTATCTATCTATCTATCTATCTATCTATCTATCTATCTATCTATCTATCTATCTATCTATCTATCTATCTATCTATCTATCTATCTATCTATCTATCTATCTATATCTAATCTATCTCATCTATCATTATCTATCTATCTATCTATCTATCTTCATCTATCTATCAGCTATCTATCTATCTATCTATCTATCTATTCTATCTATCTATCTATCTATCTATCTATCTATCTATCTATCGTATCTATCTATCTAGTCTATCTATCTATCTATCGTATCTATCTTATCTATCTATCTATCTAATCTATCTATCTAATCTATCTTATCTATCGATCGAATCTATCTATCTATCTATCTATCTATCTATCTATCTATCTATCTATCTATCTATCTAGCTATCTATCTATCTATCTATCTATCTATCTATCTATCTATCTATATCTATCTATCTATCTATCTATTCTATCTATCATTCTATCTATCTAATCTATACGATATAGCGTATCTATCTATCTATCTCTCTATCTATCTATCATAATCTATCTATCTATCTATCTATCTATCTATCTATCTATCTATCTATCTATCTATCTATCTATCTATCTATCTATCTATCTATCTATCTATCTATCTATCTATCTATCTATCTATCTATCTAACTATCTATCCCTGATCTTTCTCTCTCTCTCTCACTCTCTCTCTCTCTCTATATATATATATATATATATATATATATATATATATTGGTGATGCATACAGGCATTTTCAGTCATCCCGTCTTCAGTATACCAATGGTATTTTCATAAGTTAATCGTTGGCGTACTTTAATAATTTTATTGAATTTGTTTGTTTTAATTCTGAGTACCTGTAAGTAGTTACAATTATTATTGTTTATTACTCGTTTCGACATTTATTTGTTTTTTTTGTCATCGTTTCAAGTGTTTTTTAACTGTTAAGAAGTTGAATGTATAATTGAACATTGTACAGAACAAATTTTAAGTAAAATTTATCGATTGTTAACTTTAAAAATGAGATTTTAATTATTTTAAAAAAAATAATCATTTTAATAACCAGAGGGTCCTGGGTTAGATCCCAAACAAGGTCGTGGACGCTCACTGCTGAAGAGTCCCATACTAAGACGAAACAGCTGTCCAGTGCTTCCAGGTGATCAATGGTTGTCTGATTCAGATTGATTCGTGATATCAGGATCAACAAATTAACTATCTCCACAACAACCCCCTTAATTGTAACAAAAAAAATTTGTTAACACAATAAGAAGATGAACTTCATCACAACTATATGATACATATTGGTAAAGTACATTTCAAACAATGTATTTGTAAAATTTGTACAATGCACTCGACCGCCAATTTAGCTTTTGCAAGTGAGCAATTTTAGATGATTTTTCTCAGTAAATGCTCATGGTTGTTTTGTTCCCTCTTCTTTACCTTGTATACTGCTCACCTTTGATCCCATCATTGTTTCCTTCACTTACTGACCGAATAAGTACGAATAATATTAATTCAGTTCACCTTATATGTTCACATATAAATTTGCTAAAACATTCACAGATTATAAGTAAACAAACCCATATAAGCGAATAATATTATTTCTTCAATTAGATTATTATCAGGTTTTACTCTCATGATACAGCAATATTTATGTACGAATATGAGGATTATTAAACCAATGAAGGGGATTTTCGAGTAAATGATAAAAGTGTAGTAGATGGATTACATAACTAATCGTAATAGGTGACAGGTGTAAATTGATAGTAGGATGGTAAATGTACGGCTAGTAGTAATGATAAGCAGATTACTAACAACAACGTAAATAAATGTTTTGACATAAGATAAATACTATTAATTATAAGTTAGATGTAGGTTAAAATGATGTGAAAATAAAATGATCCATTAGATGGAGAATGGAGAAGAGATATGAATGGGGTGGAGTAAGAACAAACAAACAGAAAGGGTATAAAGTATTGTTTACTTTGTTTATTAAGTTTTCTAAGGTCATGGAAGGGATAGTTATGTTGCACATTACTTGTGGATATGTAGACTTGGATTGTTAACCCGAATCCTTATGGCTTCGTCGATGTGTAAGAGACTATATCGAATAATATCTGGAAACTCTGATGGTATGCAATATACCACCCTGAAAGCCATAGTTCTATTTATTGTATGTCCACTGTCTACCAAGGTGGGCAAAATAGAACTATGAGTGGAATTCACCGGTCCCCTTCCCAAGCAAGCAGTTAGATGCTCGTTGATAATAAATTGCTTTCATTAGTTTAATAATTTTCATATTCACATAAAAATATTGCTGTATGTTAGAGTAAATCCTGATGAGGATCAAACTGGAAATGATATTAATCTTTTGTATGTGTTATTTTCAATCCAAATAATGGAGACTTTTAATATTTGAAGGTAAACTAGACAGATAAGAGAATAAGATAAGATGAGAAAACAAATGTAACAAGACAAAAATCTTCCATTCTGGATATAGAATCGGTATTATCAGGGTAAGTTTTCTGTAAGTACAAAGTGATTTTGAATAAACGATGGTGAGATGTGGTAAGTGTTGAATATTTGTATAGAAAATATTTCAACCAACCTTTGTATATTATCCCTAAGGTACTCGTATGCAACACTACAAAGATTGATTTGATATCAGTTTTGTGTTGAGTCTCAGTTAAAAATGTTTGGTTATGAAGAATGTTAGTTGGTTATCATGTGCTCCTATCTTGTCATTAGAGGTCATTTGTTTGTGAAGCCGTTTAGGTATATGTTCAACTACCCTCACATATATCACAAAAGAGGTTAAGCAAGTGATTTATTCAATAGGACCAGGCTTATTTTCGCAAATGATACTGTTGAAGTAAACGAATATCTGTTAATAGAAACATTATTGTCGAGTGAATACCTATTATATTTTTGTAAATCGTAGGAAAGACAATAGTAACAATATGATAAAACCTACTGTATTTCTTGAACCTAAGAAGGACAGTCTTTATCACCTTTTATTCAGAGGTGATTCATACAATCTTATGTTAAAATCGAGGGGGTTACACCAAACATTAACAGGACATATTATTCGACTAATGTCTAGTCTAGTGATATGACACTCAACAATCCCAAATAGCACCTTAATGATTGCGCCGAATCGCAATGTGTCTATCAGTTGATGCATGGATACACATACAAAAGGAGCAGTAATCATGCTGTCTCTGTATGTGAAGCTTAGCATATACCTAAACGACTTCACAAACAAATGACCTCTATTGACAAGATAGGAGTACATGAATTTCAACTAACATTATTCATAACCAAACATTTTTAACTGAGACTCAACACAAAACTGATATCAAATCAATCTTTGTAGTGTTGTATACGAGTACCTTAGGGATAATATACAAAGGTTGGTTGAAATATTTTCTATACAAATATTCAACACTTACCACATCTCACCATCGTTTATTCAAAATCACTTTGTACTTACAGAAAACTTACCCTGATAATACCGATTCTATATCCAGAATGGAAGATTTTTGTCTTGTTACATTTGTTTTCTCATCTTATCTTATTCTCTAATCTGTCTAGTTTGATGTTTACTTTTCATCTACGAATGTTTTAACAAGTTTATTTGAGAGTAGAGTGTTTGAAATGTACTAAACCAATATCATATAGTTCTGAGGAACTTTGTCTTCTTATCGGATTAACAAAATTTTATAAATTGAGGTGGTGTTGTGGAGATTGATATTAAGTACAGTTGATATGGTTAGTCACAGACTGATATTAGTAGGGTATGAATGAAAACCAAGGAGCAATGGACAGCTGTTTCGTCTTAGCATGTTAAACAGATTGATAAAAGTGGGAATTCTGACCCTAGATGTCACCTGGGTTATACATTTGTCAGCTTGAAGGCCGTGAGTTTATTTCCCCTGACGAAATCGACGGTGAGATCTACTGAGGTGTACCATAATAGGACAAAGTGGATGTTCAGTGTTACCTGACTTTTCACTGGTACCCTGACAACATCGAACTATGACGAATCCAACAAAAAATATACGCTATAACGTTTGTACTAATGATTTTAAGTTAGTGGCGGAATTCGAAATTTGCATGGAGGTCCCGACGTCACTATCTTCAAACGGTTGTGGCCCCGGAAACTTCTCTTCTGGAGACAGTGAAACTATTTGTGAGAAATCGACTTAGCCAAGGCGAATTTCTTATTTGGTGGAAATAAAGAACTTCATAAATAATATATACATTACTTTCAATTATCTATCTGTACGTCTTTTGCGTTCCGCGATCAATGTTGGCCGTGGGCCTGTTTCTCATGGTTGTCTTCATCTCTCGTACGTATTGTGATCAAACTTTACTCTTTATCACTTCGCAACTCACTATGTATACTGTTTACCGTTTCCATTTTTAGGTGACGTTCCGTTGCTTACTACTTATGGATTACCTTACGAATAGTATCCACCACAGTGGGACCTTATAAATAAGGGGTCCCATTCTATTATAAAATATTTATTTAGTGCTTATTATTTTTAATGGTTGTAATGTAATCATCAGTCTGTAATGTAAACTGCAACAGTCAATCAGTATATACATTTTAACGGTCGATAAGTATATTGTATCCAGCAGTTTTAGTAATTATTCAATGTATACTATATTGAAGTCTTAGTTATTAATGTGTAATGATTACATCATGATTTCACATTCACTATATTTTATTTTATTTTTTCATACGATAATCCTGATTGCATTGAAGTGACATGTTAATAGTGAAAGAGATGGCATTGTCATTCATCTTATCGGTTGACGATTAACCACTTTTCTGAATTAAATATTTCTACTAATTGATCCACAAATAGTAATAACTGCTATTTGACAATAATAATAAGTTACTATATCCCACAGTGAACATCAACATTGGGATGCAGGTACAGCCAGCCGATGAGTCCCAAATAGGACGAAACGCGCGTCCTGGATTCCACTTGCCAGTCACAATACAAATTAAATAAAGTTACTATATTGTTTATTTTATGAAGTTCCTTCAGAGAAAAATATGTTTTGTTTTCTAATATGTATGTATGTATGAATAACATAGAGCCTGGGATATGTGTTCATTAGTCAAAGGAAACACTAGATAGCTGTTTCGTTCTAGTATGGGACTTCTAAACATTGAACACCCAAGGTTCCACCTAGGGGCTTCAGGTTGGTAATGCTTAACCTCTACACCACTGGGTCGGCATCCAAAGGTAAATTCCCACTTTCATCAATTTACGATACAGGACGACAATCTACCATTGGATGCCAGCCCACTAGGGTAGAGAGTTAAACATTCGTCAACCTGTAGCCCCTGGGGCAGAATCTAGCTTGCACACTGCTGAAGGGTCCCATACTAGGACGAAACAGTTGTTCAGTGCTTTTTGGTTTTCCTTGGTACCCTATTAGCATCAATTTATTACGAATTGAATCAACTAAACTTGATACCAATCTCAAACAAACCATCACAATTCAATTCACAGTTAAGTTTCTTTCTTAGTCATATGATGCAACTTTTCATAAAACATAATTCTATGTTCTTATTTTTGACTGTGTAAATGTTGTTCATCCATTTTCTTTGTTATTTATAGAATGAAAAAAGGAATTGTAAGAAAGTAAATGTACGAAGCATGTTTTATTTGATGTTAAAAATGTATATATGGTGTTTTTATTAAGTAATTCTTCCTCTGAATTGAGGTGGAAATATGGAGCTTAGTTGTTTTAGTGATCGTCATGAGAATTCTACCACCGGCCTTAGTTTGCAGATGATTAAGTGCTTTTCATAAGACCTTAAATGCATTATGTTCGATTCTTCGACGAAATTAGGTGTACACAATGCTGAGGAGTCTCATACTATGAGGAAACAGGTGTTTTATCCTAAGTGATTTATAAAAGTACCCATCCGATATCAATTTGTGATGAGTTTTTTTTCATTCTTTGTTGGAAGCTAAATAGGTTAAAGTAATTGAGATTTATCAGTCGTTATCACTGAGTTGGGTTAATTCTATTATGTAAAAGTAGTGACATTTGTCCACTAAGTGAATTGAGATGATTTGTGGAGATTGGTACTGAGTTTCTATGATTGAATTCGTCACACATTGTTCACTAACTTAAATTTTATGCTTGATAGAGTGCGTTATCAAAGAGGACATACAATCTTGGGAGAACTAATGCAGGATTAGCACAGCTTTTACCGATTTTCATGAGCTTTAGAGTTATGCTTGATAAATTTATTAAGGATTATTAATACACAGACGTAGCGTTTAAGAATACTTTGGATTTATCTTAATAATCATCAATTCAACTTTAATGTCAGAACTTATATGATGGTTTAATATTCTTTCTACAGAAAATATACTATCTTTATAATTAATAAGTGTTTATATTCTCGTGATGTCGGTGTTCAGGACTGGAATTGGACACTCTTTCTGTGAGTGAAGTAACAGTGTGTAGAGACTGATATGATTCATATAACAACAAATCAACTATTTTTCGTGCATACTGGTGTCCAGTGATCATCCAGCTTCATTAACTCTAACAAAGTCTCATGATAAGTAATATCATATACTTTAAAAATGTTGAACAATATGAAATATAAATATAAAATCTAATACATTACTTACAATACCAAGTTTAGTTGCAAGATTTGGTCCAAATACTGTATAAGCAGTTTCAAGGGATCCAGCTGCAGCAATTAATAAACAAGCTGTTAAATGTATTGGTTTCGATGCAGGACCTTCTGAACCTTTTAATAATGTACATCGTTTTGATATACTACTATCTTGTTCACATGATAATTCTGAAATAGATTGACTAAGAGTATTTTGTAGATTACATTGTAATGAATTCAATAGAACTGTAGAATGTACAGTAATGTATAATTCTATAATTGATGATGTTATAAATGTATTTGAATTTAATAAAGAATTTGAAAGTTTACTTGAATTACTACTTTGATTTAATAAAAGATTAGTATTATCATAAGATAAAGATGATTGTGTTGGATTATTGATTAATCGTTGAATATGATCTTTAATTGTAGACAATTTCAAAATGGCATGATCTCCTGGAATAAATAATGAATAAAAGAACTTAAATATTGTTCAAATGAGATGGTTATTTTAGTAGATATTGGTATTTTTAGTTAATTTTGTCACATATTGATGTTGTCGGGGTACCACTGAAAACCAGGAAGCGCTAAACAGCCGTTTTGTCATAAAGTAGAAAACCTAAGCAGTGTGCACCCCAGATTCCGCATCAAGAGCTCACTAGTGACTAACTTTGGGGATGTTCCTGAAGCACTAGTGAAGTGTTGCAACTATTGGAGTTCAGACTTGTCGGGATTGAGACAGTTATCACCAATGACAATGGATGATCGTTGCGCTATAATTCACAAATTGATGAAAGTAAGAAATCTACCATTGAATGCCGACCCAAGTGGTGTAGAGGGTTAGGAATTCACCGTCAACCTGAAGCCCAGGGTGCGAAATCTGGGATGCAAACTACTGAACGGCTCCACACTAGAACGAAATAGTTTTCCAGTGCTTCCTGGTTTTCATTCGTACCCTACCAACATCAATTTATGACATAATCAATCAACTAAGGACACTTAAATATTGTTTAAGTTGGATTGTAACTGGTAAGCGAAATCTAGGACGAGCGCTTCGTCCTTTTTAGAACTCGTCGGCTGGATGTATCTGCATCTCAATAATGATGTTCACACCAGGAAAATCCAAATACATTTGAACTAAAAGAATTTAAACCATAAATTTGTTTAGAAAGTAAACATTGGTCAAATCTATGTTTAAGTTAAATCCATTGGAGTACGTAGACCTAATGAAATACGTTAACGTTACGATCATTAACGTTCGATTGTGTCGTACCAACTCGCTATCCAATAAACGAACACAATTATCCAGAAAGCGAAATTAATAATAATAATAGCATTGATAGCTTTGTTTAATAATATGTTTAGTACAATATGAAATTTCGCTTAACGGTGTTTCAACAAGTTACTCTTTTTCCAGGCACTAAACAAGTTCGTGATCATGAAATTAGTAACACCACCGCCACACTTTTTGTTGATGATGAAACGATTCTAACGAAAAATTTGGAAACATTTTAGCGATACTAAATTGTTATCATACAGGCCATGTAGCCAAGATTCTTGAATTGTGATTAAACCACAGTTACGGTATATGTTTAGACTAAGAGAGAATTGTAGGCAGTCAACTTCTCCAATAAGAGATCTGCAGTTAAGACTAAGAGTTTCAGGGATAGATATCTGATAATTATTGACCCTTTTTAACGCCTGTTCCCAGCCACTGTGATGTCTTCGCTTATATCTTACTGTATTACTTACTATATGCAATAGACTTCTTATATTGGAGAGTGAAGTACACAATACGATCTTAGGGACACGATTGAAGAATTAAAATAAAACAAAAATAACGAAAAAGTAACTTGTCGAAATATTCAGATAAATAGTAGCCCAAGATTTAAGCAGGGCGTTGTAAGTTTATTTCAAAGACCGGTGTAATTATCTACAAACATATGAATTATGTGTATGTATGAGGGTTTATTTGATCTTTGTTAGGTGAATATTGGCTCAATCACATTTGCATTTCTAATGAGATCTTTCAGGAGAATGGGACTTGTCTGTCTTGGAATTAACATGTGATACATCTAGAATTGTGTAGCGTACTAATTTGATTATTAGTAGGAATAAAATACTAGTTCTATTTCTCAATACTCGATTTCAGTTGAATACATCTAATGAGAATCAGAAATCAGCTTGGATACCAATATTTACAATCGAATATGATTGTGATAAATTGTACGTGTTAAACAGTAAGGTAGATTTTGTTCATCACCAACAAGAACAGAAAATCGAGAAGTGATTTGTTTTGAAAGTTAATAAATTTCCAATGGTTGTTCAGCAATGGATTCAAACATAGGAGTCGTAGTTACTTAACGTCTTTAGGGACCTTATATGAGTTAACTGCAACTAATGATTAAGAAGTTTGTTAGTATGATGAAACGACTAATAAATACTGATATAATGTTTATTAAACTAATGGTACTACTGATTTATATGATGATCTATTTATGAATTGTATGTTACTCAGTACTTCTTATTGAATTATACACTTTTGATCTACATGATTATTTAATATGCTTCAGTTATTAACATTATTATTATCATCATTCAGATCATCATGATCATCATCATGATCATCATCATCATCATCATCATCATCATCATCATCATCATCATCATCATCACTGAATCCAGTAGCAATTATTAGAGACATTTTTAAAGAAATCGTTTTTTGGTAATATTTTGAAGTAAAATAGAGAACCAAGGTTATACGTGGACGACTATAATTGCATTGTCTAAGTCAAACTGCTTAACTAAGAAAATTTCATTCCCATTCAGCAAAAATCGTCAGCGCTTAGAATCAAGCTACAATGTTAATCCTTCACTGTTAAATTAATGTATTTTAATGTCTTCATTTATGAATGGTTATCTTTGAAAGTTTAATCAGTTTCACAGGCCGTTATATTATTATTGACTGTTGTATTTTATTCCTTTATGTAGTCTGGTGAATAAAATGTAAGTCAATATGCATACTGATAACAGACTGATCGGAATATCATGCATCTTCAAATTCACTGCCAGTTATTTAATTTCTTTTAACTACAATTTTGATATTTCGCAAATCAAATCTACTTCTATGGTTGCTGATATGCGCTGAAATGAATAACAACATTTGGAAAAAAGTGTACAGTCAGTTGGTCAGTCATTAAGTTACAACGTAGAACTTGGTACATGCGCACATCAATTCAAGTTGCCATGTCTCAATTAGCAGATAGAGATTAAATTGTTGGACCAAATCCCAGAGTAGGGAAGGTAGTAACAGAGTAAGTACTAATGGAAAGGCATAGAGATTAGAGATAAGATTTAAGAAAATATGATTCAGCAAAAAAAATAATGACAAATTCAGAAACTTAGAATTTGGAGGAAGACAAATAAAGGATGCATCTGGGTCATTGACAACGATTTTGAGCCATATCACCTAAAGTCTTTAACCAATTGTAACGATCATCGCGTGGGCCGCAACCAGGTAGTCTGTATCTATTAACATGGTTCAGCCCAATTTTCAGTGATTTCATGGATCGGTGCCATGTTTCCATTTGGCCACCCCTAGATTTCTTCCAGCCTACTCTCACAAGAGACAACATTGCTCGTCGAGGTCAGCTGGTGTTCGTATATATGTGGGTATCCACTTAAACCCTATAGCACAATGATATAATTCACTTTTACATAAAGTCAGAATTAACTATGTTTTCAAATTTATAATATAAGCTGAGCATGTAAATCATGCATATTAGTGAATACACCATAATCAAAAATCCTTTTCATCATTTAAGATAAATACAAGTAATTCATGAACATAGAAACTACTAAGTCTGAATTCAATGAATAACATAATTAAACTCAATTAATAAGAAAACTGGAAGTATTCAAATTCAATGATGGAATTACAACTTTATTCTTTCATTAAATGATACAATCAATTATACTTTTCTCTAGAACATTGATTATGAACATTGGAATACTTTGAATCAATGTGATGAATTGTATGCATCAGATTGAATACTAATATTCATACAACAGATATTCCTTTATCAAATGATAATATCCACGACGATAGATTTTCTATTTTTCAAGATGTACAATTACACTTTATCATTGTATATGAAACTGGAAAAAAGTAATTTTATCTATATTTCACTATAGAGTATTCAATCTTTGATAAGAACATTTGTAGACAATTAGTCTGAGAATAACCTACTTCATAAATGAATAAACGAATACAAGTAACTAGGTGAAATTGTTGTAGATACTAATCATAAAGTCGTCCATAAGTAGTAGGTAGCGAAACATCGTGTAAAATTTGAAAGAATTAGTACACAGCATATGAGGTGAGTTACAAAATGACAAGGAGCAACGCCTGATTACAATACATAGGAGAAATGAAGACAACCAAGGGAAGCAGACCTACGGCCAACATTGATCAAGGAGCGCATAGGACATACAGATAAATAATTAAAGGTATTGTATATCTATTGTTTATGACATTCACTAGTTACACCAACTAATCAAATCAATTCGTCCAAGTGACCTCTCACTTTATAACAAGTTAGTCATTTCGGACATGATTTTACATTACATAAGGTCTCTGATTAATTGTAATCAACATAAATAATAATTTATTAGAATGAAATAAGAATTTACTTGATGCTCCATTCATTTCCATAATTGGTTGACCATTTAAGCAAACAGTGTAACCTTGTACTGGTAAACTACTACCAGCACCAGCAGCTGTAACAGCATCAGCTGCACCTTTATCTTGTGGAACAGGAAGCCATGTGATCAATAGCATACCATCTTGAGGTCCAGCTTCAATTTGTACATGACTTGGAGGATCTGGTAAGCCTAATTATATTATTGAATATGAAATCATGCTATGAATTAATCTGTAAAATTTAATAACACTTCTAAAATTCCTAAATGTATAAACATTATAGTATAGTAAAATATATTATACAGATTATGTATTAACAAAAATTAAATACTATTTTTTTCTTATAAGTTATTCATAAGCAAAGTTAGTAAATCGTGTTTCTGGCGTAAATGCTAATCTATTAGATGAATATGCACGGTGGACGCATCAGATGATGAATGGGATAAAATCATTAAATCATTTAGCGGCAATGGGTTTATTCCCGACTACACCCCAGATTCAATGACTAGTATTCAAAATCAAAGCAACAAATCAGAGGCATTACCACTGTGTCTAAGAAATTTATGTTCATGAACATCAACTTCCAATAAGATATAACAGCAAGATATTTCTTTAGAACTCCGAAATTATCTTTCCATTAGGAATCTCATCCTGAGAAATGTTAAGAACAAAATACCTCTTCGAGCCAATTTATTGTGCGTTTACCAGTTCACTTGATCCTATAAGAGAAGTTATATTGGCCTCACAAAGCATGCAGTTTACAAGCGTATATTTATGCATTATCCTATTTGGTTATCTAAAAGAGGCTGAAAATCTATTAACAACTCAGTTTATTATCATTTAGTAAACTTTGGTTCATTCAATGCCATTGGTATTAGCCTTCAAAATTATTTACATGATTAATAGAACTGATTGGAAGGGAGCTCAGGTCAGGTGTTTATGTACGGATGAGGCCTAGCCAATTTAACAGTACCAGCTTTATCATTGTGTTCAAAAGAAGTATGCTCACTAATTGATTTTAGCAGGGTCTTGATACTTTCATTCATTCCTTATTTTCTACTTTCTTCTTACTATTATAACTGTTTAAACAAGTTATTATCACCGCTTATTCTTCATGCTCTTAACATCTGTCAAGTCGATAGTTATATGCATTTTTTCTATTACATTTTAGAGACAGTTACTTTGACTTGTTGGATCCAATAATTGAGAAGTTTGTTTTTGACAACTTCGTTACGTAACACAATACTTCCTTAAAGAAATTTTGAACCCTCTCGTATCACATACACAATTAGAAATTTGAACATGTGACTACTTTTTGCTTTTTGTGGTAAATGATGCAGTACCTCTGTATTCTATTATAGATAGTCATTTCCTTAAGTTTCTATCAATATGAATGTACATCTCTTGTCTATGACTTGGTCGAAAAGAAGATCATCGTTGAAACGTTTTCATTTTGGTTTGATAATATAATAGGCTTCATAAATTAGATTGTAATCTGTTCCTTTACCATACTGTTATCTACTTCAAACTAAAATTATGTTATCTCTATTTTTATGTAAGACGAAAGCACTCACTTTAATTAGGTAAGATTATGATGAATGTCATATGAATGCAATTAGAGTACAAGGATTCCATCAACACTACCTTGGAAATTAATTCTGAGTATACAATCGTGAAGAAACAGTACCATGTGATTGGAAATGCTTGTAATTAGAATTTAACCATGTTACTTTTATGATATTCAAGTCTCAAACGATTCATAAGACTAAAGTGGTAACAACACGAAATGTTTATAGTTTGGTTTAGAAATGATATGATGTCAAATGTCTAGAGGGGAATCATCCATAAATGGTTTAAATGAGGTTCATTAAGAAATCTAAGTTCAAGGCTTTGTTTGTAAATATCCTTGTAAAAATCATTTCACAAAGTAATTTTAATCATTTACTAAATTACGATTGGGGGGGGGTTGTGGAGAAAGTTAACTTGTTGATCCTGATATCACGAATTGATCTGAGTTACACAACCACTTACTCATCTGGAAGTACTGAACAGCTGTCTCGTCCTAGTATGGGACTCTTCAGCAGTGCGCATCCACGACCCCATCGGGGTTCGAACCCAGGATTCTCTTGTTCCGCGACGAGCGCTTTACCATTAAACCGCCGAGTCGGCTCCTAATAGTTGATATTTCTAATCTAGTCAATTCGCGATACGTTTGCGCTACCTCATCCACGTTGTCATTGGGTAGGTTACTGCCCCACACATGACACGACTGAACTCCACCAATCACGTCATCGCACTAGAACTCCAGGAATTACCTCAAGGAGCTAGTCACTAGTGAGCTAATATTTAGTTACAAGTCCGACATGGGGGCTTGTAGAGATAATTAATTTGTCTATCCTGATATCACGAATTGATCTAATCAGTCCAGTGCTTCTAAGTGATCAATTGTTGTCCGATTCAGATCAATTCGTGATATTAGGATCGACAAATGTAGTACACTATTGAAAGTAAATTTTTCGCCCTATTGTTAAATTCCTTGACGAAGAGATCTCATAGATTCAATAAGATTTATCTGTGACTTCAAAATCATATGGTAATTGCAATATATTTAGATCACTGAGTCAGAAACAAAAATATTCTGTATGTCATTACTTATAACCAATTCATAAATTGGAACGGTCAGGCAATATTATTCCTATTAATTTTCTTATGCTCAACATGGGACTTTCAATTTCATGGAAAACAGGCTAATTAACTTACCTATAGGTAGTGTACGAAATTCAATAAAGGCAGCTAATTTTTGTGTATATACACCAGTACAACCGGAATTTATCCAAGCTGGAGGTTGTTGAATAGTATCTTGTAAGTTAATTGGTGATGGAAGAGCTTGAACACAAACTCTGTGCAATGTATCCGGTGGTAAATCTAAGTATAGATAAATAAATAGCAAAAATAATTGGTGATTAGAAACTATTGTTAACATTGATCAATATTCATTTGAAAGTATTTTTCCTTGCAGAATAAAGGAAATTACGTAATAATCATTTATTTTTAAGAAGCCTTCAGACTGGATTTCGTGTACATAAACACCTGTTAGAAAGTGCTCTCTGCAATTTCGAAATGCATTATGGTCATGGTAGATTTATACCTGCTTTGATCAGGGTTACGGTCAAATTTATCCGTAAAGAGATATTCAGGCAATAATCTACTTCATCTAAGACTGTACCTTTAACTTTGATTGTTCAATGAGTTGCAAAAAAATGTATTGTTTTTCCAGTCTTTAGTACTGAGTAGATCCTGTTGATTGACTTACGATGTGTTCACTATTCTAAGCTACTCATATTTTTGTATGCACTATTTGGTGACTGAAAAAATACTGGCACAGAATTATCTATTGGAAGGTACACTATAACTTGTTTTAGAATATCTGTTGCTTGCAAGCTCACTATGAACAACTTTGATTACTCTGAAACAATTGTACAATCTCCAGTCACAATCCAACTCAAACATTACTTGTGATTCATAGTTATATCGAGACAATCCGCTAAGGATGCATATATGGCAACAGAGCCTGACCAATGTCAGTTCATAACAAATCAACAGTAAGATACAAATTCATCCTAATCTTCAGATGGTTTGCAATATTACTTTTATCGATAACACTTAATGAAGTAAATCAATTCTGAATAGAGACTTATTAAGAAATACAATAAATAGCTTAATCTAAATACAACTTTATTTTACTACGGACTGACTTAAGCTAGACAGACATTGAAAAGTAGAAAATATTGAATAGAAGTTTTGTCCAAGTTTAGAACATAAACTAGTAGATAAGAGCCAAGTAGTCTAAAGGTAACATACTCACAGAAATGATTGATTATTTTTGTTATCATTCACAGACTACTAATGAATTCTCCGCCGATATGGTAACAGCTACTTAATGCGTTCTTAATTCCAATGATGATTAATTCATAGAAAATCGCTACAAATCACATATGTATCAATAATTCTCAATTCAATGAGCACAATTGACTAGTTATGAAGAATATGATGAATTCATTTAGTTCACATCAACTACGTAAAACCTAAAACAGTATACTTTTAATGGTAGATTCAAGTGTAAGTTTAGATAGAAATGATTATTAACTTAATGCAAACAATTATCAGATAAAGTTGAATAGGTTGGAGAAAGAATGCTATAAGTAAACGTATATACTACTGAAGAATGTTCTAAAAAATTAGCCAGTCTTGCAACAAATAATTACATGACCAAACTGAAATGAATATCAACTGAAGACAATAACTAAGATTGTTGCGAATTAAATAAAGCTATTCTAAATAAGAATAGATTGAGATGATTACGTAATAGAATGAAGTTGAATAAAAGAACTGGAAGAAATGATTGTCATGAAATAAAAGATACGTTGAGAGTGTAGAGAAAGACCAAGAATTGTTTCCCATCAGATATTCAGATTAGATTTCAGGTAGTTAAATAGTAATTGACATAGCAGAATTTTGAATGATTAGATACTCTTTGTGCATTAAACATCCGTGAACGATTTCAGATTGTCTACGTGATGTTCTGTATTACTGGTGTTTGCTGATTACACTATTAAAGGTTTATATCTCCTTTAAATAAAGATTTATGAAAATAGATTTATTGAATTAAATGTAAGTCATTCTGTTATTTCCACAAAGTTAACTGACGTGCCAAATGCTAGCACTAAGAGGTCATCTGTTAGAATTAGATTATTTGAGAAAACATGTTTTTATAAACGATTTGATCAGTGTAGGTGAAAAGGTTTTATAACTTTTTAGTCTTCTGATTATCAATGCACTTTCGTTACTTTTAAGATCAAGATTACTGTAGACTAATTTCTTATCAACCTTAGATTCTCTAAACTTCTTGTTTTGTAATTTTCAGCATTTCTGACTATACTTTACTAAGTATCTTCTTCTTCCTGTTACTATGATTATCTTTTTGGAGTACCATAGTAAACTGGATATTCTACTGCTCAATGTTAAATAGTCCTTATTAGTCGTATGCGTGTTGTTGATGATTACACATAATAAATATATTAAGAACATACCTGGAATATTATATCATTTCAAGTTTGGCCATAAAATAAATGTGTGCATGAATAGGTGTTATGATGTCAGAAAAGGCTGTTACGATAGGGGGAGTAAAATCATTATATGATAGGACCTTGTGCATACGAAGTTACAATAACAACGCCAATGTGTGCCTAGTTAGGTCCCTTCACGTCTGCCCGATGATAGCTCAATCTCGAGCCAGAAACAGAAAGAATACAATCTGATATATCAATCAGACAAATCGTATTATATTTCAAGCATTCCTTCATATATGCACAAACCAGACCATACAACCAGCGAATTAAGTAATTGACATTAATAAAAACAATGGAATATAGGTGGTACTAAATTTAGGCATAGCGTATACAATCAGTTAACCATATTCTATAAAGAAGAGATGATGCACTAACAGTAGATATACTAATCAGGAACAGATACGGCAAGGAAAATGCTAACAATGGTATTGAAGTAAAATGTCTACGTCGCGCACAACTAAAATAACTGAAATAATCTTCTAAAATATAGTTCTAAAAGTTAGTTATTCTGTTTTAATCGCTCAGCATAACAATAGGATCTAATGGACCACACTTTACTAGGCTACTAATTTGGAATAATTTGTTCAGTTAAACTGGAAGTGAATGTCTCCCCTACACAAAATTAGTCTTTTGAAATCTGCTGTTCACACAGAAAATAGATTATAATGCTCAGATATAATGCCTATGGTTTCTTAAAGCTCTACTTAGGCAAATAATACGGTTAAATCAAAAGAAACCGTAGAGTTTACCGATATATTTATGTGATTTGATTTACGAGGAAACTGTAAGGAATCTTTCATTGGAAATGAAGATAGTTGTTAATGAAGTGATTTCTGCTTTTTGCTACTTGTTATCAAGGTGAACTGAATATTAATAACACTTAATCACAGTGGATACGTTCTGTTTGTATATGATCATGGTGACTCTCATTACTTTGAATTATTGTATGTAATGTTGACTATTAAAGTGTTTAGTAGTACAAGAGAGTATCTAATCGTTTAAAGTATGCGCTATGTCAATTACTATCTAACTACCGAAATCTAATTTGAATATCTGAAGGTAAACAATTAGTTGGTCTTTTTCTATACTCTCAAGTTATCTTTTCATTTCATGACATCATTTCTTCCAGTTGTTTTATTCAATTCATTCTATTACGTAATCATCTCAATCTATTCTTTATTTTATATAGCTTAGCTTAATTTCCAACTATCATAATTATTGTTTGTACTCGTCATAGATTGATGTTGACTGAATACTATTGAAAACTGGAGAGTGCTGGATAGTTGTTTCGTCGCAGTTAGGGACTTATCAAGGGTGAGCATCATCCCACTAAGCCAGGAAATTAACAATAGCCTACAGATCTTGTGGCGAATGCTTAACCATCTGCATCACTGAGCCATGGCTCGACATCAAAATCCCATTAATTTGTGATATAGTTCTACGGTCATCTACTGTCATCGGTGATAATTATCTCCTTCTGACAACTTTGGACCCCATCACATTAATAATCAGCTCACTGAAGTCATTAACTTTATTAAATTTCTGAAATTGTAGTGATAAGTTGTAACTGGTGTTGTTCAGACTTGTCGTGATTGAGACAGTTATCGTCTATAGCATAGACTGATCGCTACATCAAATCAGAAACTAATAGAATTTTACCATTCGACTCTGGTCCAGTTGTAAAGATAGTTGGGCGTCCAACGTGAAAGCCATAAGCACTGGAATGAACTTCCTGATGGGATCGAGGTTGAACACTTCTGAAAAGTCATACAATGGAACAAAGTAGCTGTCTAGTTGTTTTGTCGGATCACTAAAGAAGAGTGACAAACTCTCATAACTGTGTTTTAGAAAACTATTCTAACTGTAGGGTAATGTAAACACTTCATTTCCATAATTGTTACGTTCCTCTTACCCTGTCCTCCTATTTAGTATAATTCACTGTTATTATATTGTCTCTTATTATGAACTACAGTTAATTGGTTGTGTACAAGTTGTCACAATTCACTATCACTATTTCCTTTATTCTGTATTAATGTTAATTTCCTAATTGGTTGACTATGTGGTCTGGTTTTGTGTGTATATAAAGGAATGTATGAAATATAATTCGATTCTGTCTGGTTGGTTTATAAGCTTTGCGTTCTTCTTATTCCTGACTTGGGACTCAGTGGGCACAGGGCAGACGTGCAATTATCGACTAGGCACATTCAATTGGCATTCGGTTACCCAACCCCTCAAATATCTTGCTTCATAATACTAGTGTTTTCTGGTTTTCAGTGGTTCTCAAGGAACGTCAATTTCTGACGAATATAATATCAACTAAACTTAATACCTACTGACAGAAAACCACACCAATTCAATCTTATTAATTGTCAATTGACATTTCATTTCTTCATTGGTAATCACTTCAATCATGTTAATTAATTATTGTAATGCCTAGTTGATTTTCTAGAATCCTCTTCTGAATAATGTTTATTTGTTTGCGAACATCATTTCGAACCTACTATACTTTATTTTATACCTGTTACGTCATATACTTAAGGCTTCTATCTAAATTGCTATAAAATTTATCACTGTAAGTATATTACACTTTAATTAAAACATCAACTCTGTAGAATGATTGGTTGTGTTCAACTGATAAGAATCACATGAATTAATATAAATCCATCATATTCATCGAAACCACTTGTTTACCTTATTGTCAAATTTATAATGAAAGAGAGACTTAATATATTTCATACATTCTAAACAATCATTTAGTTGATTAAATATGTCATAGATATATGTTGGTATGTTACCATTGAAAACCAGGAAGCATTCGACAGTTGTTTTGTTCTAATATGGAACACCTAAGTAGTGCGTACCTCAGATTTCACTTCAGTAGCAAAGTGGGGATACGACTATCTGGTGTTGAGCGACCTAGTAATGCAGGGGGTTAGGTGTTTGTCAACCTGAAACCCTTGGGGTGGAACATAGGGTGTGCACTGCTAAGAAGTTGCATACTAGAACAAAAAACCTTTCTAGTGTTCCCTGATTTTAATGATATCTAGTCAACATCAATCTGTGACTGATTCAATCAATTAAAAAAAAGCTAAAGAAGCAAAATAATAACCATCCCAATCACTTAATTGTTAGATAATCTAACGAAATTATTTTTTTACAGTTGGGGGTTGTGGAGATAGTTAGTTGTCAATCCTGATATCACGGATTGTTCTGATACAGACAACCATTGATCACCTGGAAGCACTGAACAGCTGTTCCGTCCTAGTATGGGATTCTTCAACAGTGCGCATCCACAACCCCATCCGAGATCGAACCCAGGACCCTGTGGCTCTACAATGAGCGCTTAACCATTGAACCACTAAGTCAGCTCATAATAGTTAATATTTCTAATCCAGTCAATTCGTGATACGTTTGCACGACCTCATCCATTTTCATCGGTAGGGTAACTGCCTCACATCCGACACGGTTGGACTCCACCGGTCACGTCTTCACACAATGGATGAGGTCGCGCAAACGTATCACGAATTGACTGAATTAGAAATATCAACCGTTAGGAGTCAGTTCAGTGGTCTAATGGTAAAGCGCTCGTCGCGAAGCCAGAGAGTCCTGGGTTCGAGTCCCGATGGGGTCGTGGATGCGCACTGCTGAAGAGTCCCATACTTGGACGAAACAGCTGTCCAGCGCTTCCAAGTGATCAATGGTTATCTGATTCAGAACAATCTTTGATATCAGGATTGAAAATTATTTTTACAAACTAAATAAATGAAGTCATTATTTTGAATATCAACAAATTTATTCATTATTATGTTAATTATATTTGATTAGTGACCAGAATAAAGAAATTTCCTACTATAATTCAAATTAGTCATTTTTAAAGTTAAATATTTAAACAAAACAATGATAATCTGTTAAATGTTCAATATCATTTAAACGCTACTTAATCAGTTTCTCAATTTTTTTTTTATAAAAAAAGAAAGAGATTATTTTAATGTATTTCATTTATGATGTACATTTATTAATTGATGATAGACTAGAGTATAGTTTAGAGATAAGCAAAAACAAAAATTCTAATTAAGCCATTAAAGACAAGCTAATAGCATTAAGGGTTACAGTTAATTTAAGCTGAAACAAAAATGTACACACCAAATAGATAATATACCATATATAGGATTAGTATTTAACCTAAAGATTAGATATTGTAGCTAAAATTAGGTATTTAGTGTTAAATATATTATTTTGTATCAGACTTAAGAATAACAAATTGGTTTTATAGTAAGATTAGTCGATGAGTGTGTTTAATCTAGTAAGCGTTTTTTTTTTTAGCAAACTTATATTTTACGAGATGGGGATGCTAGGTCTATGCCCAACCCTCCTCCTTTACCTAGGATTGGGATTGGCAGTAACCTTAGAAGAGCTGCATGCGGAGTAAGAGCTGAAGTTTTTGCAAGATACTTAATGTCCATTGGACGGATATCATCGGCAACAGCCTACTACGGAAAAGAACAAACCAACTTCCAGTCGAAGAGGAAATCAGGAAACGACGTTAGAAATAGATAGGATATACATTACGAAAATCATCAGATTGCATCATGAGAAAAGCATTAACTTGGAATTCCTGTTGAAAAATGAAAAAGAGTTAAGCTAATAAATACACTGCGTCGAAAATTGGAAGCACACATTAAAAGGATGAACAGCTACTAGAAACAGCTGGAAAGGATTGCTTAGGACAGAGTTTAAAGGAAAATACTGGTGAGCGACCTATGCTCCTCCGAGTGGGGCAATGAGCGTAAGTAAGTAAGTCGATGAGTGAAATTTTACAACTCAAAACGTAGCTATAGCTTCATCTAGTCACATATTTTAAAAGAAGTGAGATCATCTTAGAGACTCAAATAGCCAGGATTAATACAGGCCACCTAACTACCTAATTTAATCACGCTGCCACAAACTAACCCAGTAAACCATAAAGTTAGGTGTCAAATTATATGACGTTACAGACAACGGCATATAAAACACTAGGGAAAGAGTATGAAAGTTCAGGGCTTTAGACCCGACAATACATTACGTTTTGTTTAAGGTTACCCTACGTTTTGATCTACCTTACATCATGTTTGTCCCAGTCTTACAGCACTGTTCAATTTAAGTTCAATAATATAACTGAGACTTAAGGCTGAAGACCACATTTTTTGTATGGATAAATATCAGTAACATGATTAAAAATTTTTAATTAAATCTAGGATTGTGAGCAACATAACTAGTTTCTAAATCCTATTAATAATAATAACTCGCACGTTAAATGCTGTTTCAAGTCTGAAGTCCCAATCCTATTCCGGAATACGAATTCCGCAGTACTGTTAGACTGAGCAAAACGTAATACATAAATAGAGTAAGTTTGAACAAAACGTAATGTAACTCTGGAATTGGTATATGGGGTTATGAACTAGTTATACAGTTAAGATTTGAAGTTACAATTACGGTTATAACCTGATTAACACAGAAAATTATATTTACGAATGGTTGTGTTGATATTTGGGATTAGATTTTGCATCAATAATGAAATAAGATCCATCATATCATGTCATCGACATAGAAATCTTGAGTAAGACGAGATTTAGTGTAAGAATGGCGTATACACATATGAATTATGTTTGGAATGATTATGGGATTCATTCATCTGTGGATGAAACTTTGTTGTTTTGGCACAGATTTTCGTGAGGATGTTATGTTGTGATCAGCTTTGACTTGAAATTGTTTGAAAAATGATTTGATAGCTTTTTATTCACATGAATGACTTTCATTATCATCGTTTCTATGGCTTAATAGAAAGTGGTGCCACTATGAAATTTTGTTTCATTTATTTGGTAAGGAAATATGTGTATCCGATTTAATCTGATTGATTTATTCGTGATAAACTTTTGAATCATAAATAATGTCTCATGATTGGCTTGCAGTGGTTTGTGAATCGACACAATAACTGGTTCATTCGTAAACACAACACAGGCATTTCATACATAACATATGCTGGTGTCTATCTTGTACTATTGCCATAATGATGATGTAACGATATCTATAAAAGCATTTATTCAACTACATAAAATAATCACATAATGCAATCTGATAATTAGCTCATTATTTTCAATGTATTAATTGTTTTTATACCCTTTGATATCATGAGATGATGTTAGGTTATCACTATTCAAAATAAGAATGCGTCTATTATATAGCGCGTAAATGATGCCCACCCATCTTCCCAGCCTGAATCAAACCTAGAGTTTTTCAAGCTTTTCTGTGAATGCTTAAAATCAACTAATTAAACCATCTATTGAGTTATTGATGGAAATAATTAAAATATTTAAAAGAAAATATTTAGACTAATTAAATAAGTCATAAATTGATGTTTGCAGGGTACCATTGAAAACCAGAGAGCACTATACGTTTGTTTTGTTCTAATGTGAAGTGCCTATTGCAGAGGAGTTCCACATTAAAACAAAACGGTTTTCCATTGCTATTTGGCTTTCACTGTTACCCTACCAACATCAATGCTTGATATATCCAATCAATTAATAAAAAAAAATTATATTCTTTACTATATGCTGATGACTTTCAACAAATGAAGGCTAATTTAATGAACATGAACTTACCAGTTAAGTGTAATTTATATACACCAGGTTTGCATAAATGTAATGAACATTCATTTAAATAAACTCGATGATAATAATTACTATTTCCAGGTATCCAACTTAATTTTGCTGATTTTGTACCAATTTTTGTTGCTTTTAATCGTGCTGGTGTAGCAGTCATACCACGACCTACAACTAATGTACATTGTGCATCTTTTGATTGACCATGTGATGAAATAGAACGAATTGAAATTCGATGAGGCTAAACATTAAAGATATGTAAAACCATTTTAATAAGAAATTAACAACTAAATACAACGTAAAGTAAAGCATTTTATTGGTACATTTGAACTATTTGGTGAATATTGAGAAAATTGATTCACATTTTAATTTTAAAATTGTCTATGGGCATAAACTATTTCTACTTTTAGTAATTGAAGGTTATTTATGGGATACGTGGACTTCGGTTTCATTCTGGTTAGACAGAAATATCTCTGATCATAATGGAAATGATAAATTCCACAAGATGTGAAATACTATGCCGTCATCTCTCAATATAACACAGACTTAACCGATTTAACTTCGAATCAGTGATTCACATTTGCTTTGTGTTAGTTTTAGTAAAGCTTTAATCAATAGCTTATAATCTGCTTTTAGTAGTTACTATAAAGAACCATATTTAACTTAATATTAGAAGACAAATTTATGGATATTCAGTTGGTATATCAATAAAATTCAATAGTAGTATGCTCTACTATTGAAGAGGAAACAATTATTTTAAATTACACAATTGAAAGATAACAGTTAGTCAGTTACAACATTGAACTTGGTACATGCGTGCATCAGTTCAAGTTGCCATGCCCCAATTAGCAGATAGAGATTAAATCGTTGGACCCAATCCCAGAGTAAGGGAGGTAGTTACAGAGTCACTACTAATGAAAAAGAATAGAGACCCGAGATAAAATTTAAGAAAAGATGATTCAGTAAAATGAAAATTATGTTACGTTCAGAAACGTAGAATTTGAAGAAAGAAATGGAGTGGATGCACCTACGCCATTGCGAACGATTGGAAGATAACTCAACGTGAAGAACTTGGAAGAAATTGCAAATGTAGCTACTACGATATCGTTCATCATGAATGTCATTGAGATGAGATAAAAGTTGTATAAATTACTTAATATGGTGTGATAACATTTTGAAATTAAAATGACACGAACAGACAAAAATGTCAGTTGGACGTAAACTACTGATAAAGAGGAAGTAGTATGAGAGAGTAGTAGATTGATAAAGATAGAGACTAAAAAGAATGTATATGTCCATTTTGCTTCTTCTAAGTACATAGTTTCAACGCTAAATGAATACATCACCCATAATTGTATTTTGCCTAAAATGGTTATTATTATAAATTGATAGCTTGTATGACTACTGAAAAATATCGTCTGAAGATTATACTACATTAAATATATATATATATATATATATATATATATATATATATATATATTACATATTGAGTGAATCACAAGAATACTATACTACCATATATTATGAAATATTTCAATAAGGTTACAGATTCAATGAGTTTGAATGAACCAATTGTTAGTTACTGGTAGGTACTCCTGACATGTTACCACCCAGTGGGATGAAAATTTCAAGTATTTGTTCTCTAGGAAATGATTAGATTAATGAAATAAACAGACTAGCCTATGTTTAATTTCTTAAAAATACCCCATGATGGCTTCACTCAAGAATCAGAAAGAATCTTAGGTATAAAATGAGTATACAACATTATTTAAGCACTTTCAATTTATTCTGCTCATATATTTGTTTCGCCTTAATTCATGTGTACTGAATGTTATGAATGTGTGTGTAGTTAGTAACCTCTAAGAATATTTATCTAACCGATAATGTAAGTTAAAAGTGTACTTGAAATGTTTTATGTGTAACATTCATGATTTAACAGATAAAAATATGACAGTATAAAGATACGGCAGTGAATTCGCGAAATTATAAAGAACAGATCTTGGCGCTCTTTTAAAGTAACGCAGCCATTTATGGATGATAAATAAAGATCATAATAGATTAAAAACCAGCGGAAAGATCAAACTGTTGGTTAATATTTTGAGCAGACTACAGATTACGACCAGGAGACCCTAGAATGGATCGTTGATGCACGCTACTGAGGAAACTGGATAGATAGCTAACTTTCTCTAGGTTTCAATGACTTCACAACAGCCTTCATTAACACATTGTAATATTAGATTATCAATATGAATTATTAGTGAAAACAACAATTATTCACTTTATCAGCATCCACATTATCTATGAGTGCACGAGTTTTTTCTTTCGACATAACAGCTAGTCGAAATTGTCCATCTACATAAATATGATAAGCGGAGACAATTTTATTTTCATTCATTAAATTTATATCTGGTGCTTTCCAACTAATTAATACACTTTGAAATAATTGACGCTCTAATGTTATCATTCGTGGTGCTGGTACATCTAAAGACAAAAAAATAAATAAAAGTACAAAATATTAGAACGTATGTTGAATATTGAATGGTAGAATTTCAATGTTCAATGAAATTACGCTTATACTGATTAGATATTTATACCATAAAGTGATATGCCAGGCATCTAAAGAAGATTAATTATCTTGGAGAATTGTTTTCCTGTCGACTATTTCAATTTTTTAGCTGTATACACAGTGAACATTTTATTCCTATTGTTATTTAGTTCCGTTTATCCCTATCCTCCCATTTAATACATTAACTGTTAGTGTATCATTTCTCATTTATGAATTACGGCTTATTGATTGTGTATAAGTTGTTCCAGTTCACAGTCACTATTATCCTAATTTTGCATTAATGTTAATTTCCTAATTGGTTGACTGAGTGATGAGGTTTCGTGTAAATATACAAGGAATGCTTGAAACATAATTCTTTTTTAGTCTGGTTGATTAATTAGCTTGTGTTTTACTTATTCTAGGCTCTGATCGAGTGGATATCGGGGATACATACAAGCGCTAGCTAGGTACTAATTGGCGTTTGTTATTGCAACTAATGTGCGCACAAGACCATATCCATCAATTAGTCTCATAAATCAACCATAGAGCTTATATTTACGTCATAACACAAAATATGTAATTGAACATGAGAAGTTTTAAATGATGAGTTAGTAGAAAAATGCTTATTTATGAAACATAATAGATGAGTATGAATGGAAATGGGAAGTGGAACTAATAAATTAATCGGATAGCACAACATATCCTAGCGCAATATTCTACAATCATTTAGAGAAGATGGTAAGAAATTCGATCACTGTATTCCAAACTATCTCAGATCAACTTAACTGATCCAGCTGTCTATTTTAAGTTTATTCATACAAATTAATCGACATCAAGTAGATTCGATTACCTGGAATACTAACAGTAGTAGGTATTCAGTGAAATGAAGCTTGAACCGTGTATACAACAGTAGTAAATTTTATATTTGTGCTTACTATTGTGTTAAACCTATTAATATTTTATTTAAATGGTTCTGACTTTGAAAAAGTTTCGTCACTAACTTATTTGTTGCACCCTTTCAAATTATACTAGTAATAGTTTCCTATTTGATTGCAGTTGATCTCTTAAATACCTACAAATATTTAAAAATAAGACATCTTTAAGTTGTGGTGGTTTTGTGGAGATTATTACTTAATTTTATTGATTGTATGCATTATAAACTGATATCGGTTGAGTCCTACTAAAAACCAGGAAGGATTAGATATCTGCTTGATCCGTAGATTGTGGGTTCGATTTCCCTGAAGGATTAGGGATATTTACAGTTGAGTTCCATACGAGGACAAAGTGGCTCTCCAGTATTCCATAGTTTTAAGTGGTAACCAACCGATATCAGTCTGTGACGAATAAGATAAACAAATGTTGGCATTTTATTAATTTCAATTATTATGATCAATTCGAGTTTTCCAAGAACCGTTGCATATCGAGTTTTCATACAACATATCGGAAACCGTCCAAATCCTTTAGTACAACAACGCTAACCTAATGATTCATAAATTAAATCTTGTATAAATACAGTTCAATAGAGCGAAGACATGTCTCATCACCACTAAGTACAAAGAACTGGAATAAAATTCCTAATTGATGTATTTCGCAATTGGTTGCCTACTGAGTTTCATCATAAAAACGCTTATCAATCTGTCACCTATCCATAAAAACAACGGCGAAAATCAACAAGTGGTTGATTCCACTTTTTATACTGAACATTTTTGCAATCACAAACAGATTATTATGACTCCTGCGGACATCTGTTAAACGGTTTAATGCATCTTAATAGAAATCAAAGTATAACAAAAGCTATAAGCATGGACTACATTAGGAAAATATTTGATTGTAAAGTAAAATAAGTGGAAATCAGTTGATTCTTCATTTAAATTGACTCAATCAACCAATCACTATGACAACATTTTAACAACCACAAGGTTGAAAATCAAGTCAAACGAGATGTGAATCAAAATTGATGTAAACATAACAACAACACAACTAATCGAAACGAACCAATCAAATTTTAAGTCAATGAAGCAAAGTGTTATCCATTAGAATATGCTTGTGTGTGACTGTCTGGACACTGCAGCATAGTTGTGAACGCGGTGGCTTTTTGCATGAAGCGGACGTAGTTCGAATCCCACTGTGATCGTCGACATTGGGATGCAGGTAGATCCAGTCGATCAGTCCCGAATAGGCCGAAACGCGCGTCTCGCATTCAACTTGCCACAATCCAACTTAAATATTAAAATTGTTAGCCACTTCACTATGAAGTGTATACTAATAATCTCAATTAATATGACAATGGAAGCTTCATGATCAAAACTTTCAGATCAAAGACAATAACACTTTGAAAATTCTCTTCATGTGCTACAATTCTTTTTCATCCTTTTAAAGTTTCTGTTTACAGTTCATTTAAATTACAATAATTCAAAAACATTAAATAAATGTTGCTATGGTTCATTTCAAATCACGAAAGTTTCCAATTATATATACAAACATATATACATTTCGTCTGTCATATATAAGTTACATTGGAATTCTAACATATTCGTTTCTTCTTTTTTAAAAGATGGATAAAATGGGATATCTTTAATAACCGCACTGCTTAACAGTATCTAACACCTTTATGATATGGTAGTTAAAACTAGTTGAATTGTTTGAGCTCACTTCTTAATATTTCAATGGAAAACGTTGAGGTTCCTCTGTTGTATGACTGTAACAGTCTTATATTTACTAATTTTTGAATCATATTTTATTACCTTTCAATTTTTTGAACCTTGGAAGTTGCTGGGTATGTAGGCAATCCGATACTAGACAGTAGGTTGACTGATCACTAAGTAGTGGTATATACATAGTATGAATTTAGCAGTACCAGCTAAACTTTCTACGATAACACCTAAGTGTATACAATCAGTTAGTTCGACCAAATTTTAAACATGATAGTTAATTGCATAATATATAAACACTTAAAAAATATGTAACTCAAAAATTCTAAGAACGCCGCCATCACTATCTTAAATAACTATTATTGGTATGTATCTGTCAAAAGTCTAGTGGCTAAATCGTAACTGGCCAATTGTTGATGGATATTAATGATGACATTGAAACGATGATAACAAAGTATCACGAATCAACTAAAGTTAAAAGTATTCATTATTGGATCAGATTATAGAGTATATGCTAATAGCTATGAAGAATTTAGGTTCTTGATATTCAAGAGACCTATGAGTGATGCATATTTTTCTATCTTATGATAAAGCATATCCTGTAATTTGGTTCAATGTTAGTGTATTTTTATTAGATATACTATATTATCATATTGTTTCTGGGTCTATTATTATTAATTGAATTATGAGTAACATCTCACTGGAATTCACTATTTCGTCGATAATATCAAGCGCTCCATTTGACTAATCTCTATCGTTTTACAGTCATTTACAAAGGTTCCAAGTTCTAATATACGTTTGGATAACAGCTAGTAATGGGATCCAGGTAGCGTGTGTTTTTTTAGTTTGAAACTGGGTGTTTATATAGAGACCAAAGTCTTTCTGTCCAAATGCCAACTAAAAGTTCACTGAACTACAGGGTTTTTAAAACCATCATTTTATTTAACTTGTATGAAGGTTTTAGAAAAGATTCGCAATTCATTCCTTTATTAATAATCAAGACTGTAACTAATCTCTCTCAGTAGTCATTTGTTCATCTTAACTTAACTGAATCAATAGAACCGTAAGGTCGAAACTGAATGTTATTGGTTTGATATGAAATCATTACTTACTAAGCAATAAGAATGTCTTATCATTTAGCTAAAAGTAAACTCACCGGTTGATGTGCTAGGTTCTTCAATAACCTGAAACAATTCTACTAAATTAGGATCATCTCCTGCAAAAAAAAATAAAAGAGAAAACAAGCACAATTGAATATGAGTATATTTTGCTAACTCTTAGAAGCATAGTTGTCCTTGCTTAGTGACGAACTCCCTAATGCAGTATATATATATATATATATATATATATATATATATATATATATGAACCTCTAATGATACCCATTAAGGCTACACCAGAGTTAAATTAACATGATCCGTAATTTCTATTGTTAATCAGTTTATGTATATTATTATTATTTTTTTAGTAAACCACATTCTATGTGCAAGGAGTTAATGATGCCACCAGTTTATCAAAAAAAAAAACGAACTAAGTGAAGTGATTAGGATGCATTCGTATATTCCCATTGGTTTGTTATAGACTGAAGCTGGTCAGTCTCTGTTGCTATATGTGCATCCTGAGTGGATCCCCACGATATAGCTATTATTCACAAGTATCATTTAAGTCAGATTGTGACCGGAAAGTAGAATCCAGGACGCGTGTTTCATTCTATTTGGGACTTGTCGGCTGAATGTACCTGCATTCCAATGTTGACACAAAACAGACTGAGTCCGAATCCTACTGTGAACACAAACATTGGGATGCAGGCACATTCAACCGACAAATTCCAAATAGCACGAAACGCGCTTCCTGGATTCCACTCGCTAGTCACAATCCAACTTAAATGATACATGTGAATAATAGCTATATCGAGGAGACCAGCTCAGAATACACATAATCTGATGATTAATCCCTTCATTTCAGTCGCCATAATAAACATAAATAACTTATAATTACATGCCTATCATTTCATCATTAACAATCTACAATTTCTATACAATAATCCATGAAATGATATAATCGCCTTAAATTTAATCTAAAGAGAATCTATCAAGTAAGTATATAAACAATGTATAAACTTACCAGAAATTTGTAATTCTGTATTACTACGAAATAGTCTTCCTTTAACTTGTTTTCTAGTCATTTGTCTACTTAATTCATTATTTATTTCTGTTTGATCTAATAATGAATTAATTTCATTCATTGGTAAATAATCCTGTTTTAATGTATACTGTTGTCCTGATTGTAATAAACGACCATTTACTTTAGTTGTATTAGTTAATTTATTCAATGATAAATTTGATGTTGTATCAATATGACTTGATGTTGATGTTGTTGTTAATGATTCTGTAGTTGGATAAATATCATTTAATTGATTATTTACAGATGAATTAATTGATGTTAATACTGATGTTGAATTGATAAGATTTTTTGTAGAACTACGTTTACGTACATCTTCAATTTCTAACAGAATTTCTTCATGTCGTAATAATTGTAATGCACAACGTTTTTCTAATTCTTTAATTTTTAACTAAATTAATACAAAAACAAAAAAAAAGGAAAACATTAAATTGTAGAAATAATGAAACAATAATAAATACATCTAATCTCAATTGACAATAGGTCGAATGGATTGTTTGCTTTTTTTATATACATAGAAACTTTTAAGTTGAAACAAATTCCTTTTAATGTGTATCGATAAACAAACCTGTAGACAGTAGGATGAATTTGTATATTCCCATTGATTTGTTATAGACTGAAGCTGGTCAGTCACTGCTGCTATATGTACATCCTGAGCGGATTGCCTCGATATAGCAATTATTCAGAAGTATCATTTAATTTGTATTGTGACACGAACCGGACTGAGTTCGAATCCCACTGTGAACATCAACATTGGGATACAGGTACGTCCAGCCAATGAGTCCCAAATAGGACGAAAAGCGCGTCCTGGATTCCACTTGCCAGTCACAATACAAATTAAATAAACCTGTAGACATTTGATAACTGTAAAATACTGAAGTCAAGTTGAGTATAATTAGAATTCATACAAACTACTATTTAAACTTGGATTATGATTGGCAAGTGGAATCCAGGAAGCGCGTTTCGTCTTATTTGCCAGTCATAATCCAAATTAAATGATACTTGTGGATATTCGGTATATCGAGGTAATCCTCTCAGAATGCACATATAGCAACAGTGACTGACCAGCTTCAGTCTATAACAAATCAATGGGAGTATACAAATTGATCCTACTACTATTTAAACATTTTTGACCGAATACATTCACTCAGCTTTACGAAATGATGATTACATAAACTAAAACTAATAATGCATTTAGAAGTAAAGATGAGGATGAGGAAAAGTATAGGGTAAACAGTTATTAGTACTCATTGCCTCAGCTATAAGTGTAGACCGAATTATAATCATGCCCTTAACAAGCTTCTAATAGTTAGCTTATAATGGTAACGGACAGATACCAAATCACCTAGTCTCTATAGTTACAGCTCACAATAGTTCAGTATTAATTTCTCAAACTACGAAATTAGCTTCTGCGGAACTAAATGTCGCAACGAGCTTCATCTTCCTACTGATTATCTTCAACCATTTTCTAACAGATACACTACTCATACATTGTCCAGTCACTCCACTAGCGAATTCAATGTCATTTAATTGAAATAATTTGTAATTGAATTGAGGTTATTTGTGGAGATTGGTATTAGGTTGATTATATTCGTCACAGATTAATACTGACAGGGTATTACTAAAAACCATGTTATGTTTGTAAATTGTTTGCTAAATTTATAATCAGGAGCTAGATATATTCAGTGAATTTGAATTTTAACTCCTAGCGAACTAAAGAAAGCGCACCTCATCCTATTTTGTGTTTTATCGGATGAAGTGAAAGCTGGCTTTACGGTAACAACTAAGAAAAGCAGCAGGCGTCAAACTACCCAACAAAGTGCCCGCAATTCAAAGTTACTTAGAATAGTAGTCACATCGCAAACTGGTCAATGAAGTTCGAACAGTACCAAAAATAACTAGGCGATCATATTGTTTACCACTCAGTGATCAATTATTGTGTAAATGTCAGTCTTAATAGTTCAATGTCAATAGCTGGACACTGTGGAACTTTATAGTTCAGAGTCAACTTTTCCAGAGATCGTCAGTTTCTTTGAAATTAAAGACATGCCCTGATGCCGACGATTGCCGAATTACATGAAACCTTTAATCTAAGGTTTCTTGTCGATTACCTTCAATAATCTAATGTTAACAAATCTTACAATATATGTTATATAACTAAATTTATTCCACTTATTCTTAATTTATAAATGTTTGACTTTATGAATAACAACTTATAATTACATTAGTGATATTTATTACATTTGACTTTTAACAGAAACGAGAATTCAACTTACCTGAATTTGTTCTACAGTATCTTTAGATTTAGAATCATCATTCTCCTAAAAATTTATTACAATAAATTAAATTATGGGTTCAAACTGTACATTTATAATGTTTATTAATGGAAACATTTACTTAACTGTCATACTCAAATGAATAAGACTTAATACAATGACTTTCTAGTTGCATTTAACATTTACATTAAATTGATTATCACTATGACAATAAATTAATCTAATAGGTAAACACTGTGAAGGTTTTACTTATGTACACAGTTTGCATGACTGTTTATTATTCTATTATTAATTGATTGAATACATCATAGATTGAAGTTAGTAAGGTATCATTTAAAATCAGGAATACTGGACAATCGTTTCGTTCTAGTGTGGAACTCCTCTGTTATTACTACGATTGTCTTTTTATTTCTTCAGTAAACAGATTGTAGTTAAACCATAAATCATTGTTATAGTAGTTTCCATTCACAAATTAGAATCGGTTATTTTATGAACCATTTACCCCGTTTTACTATTCTAAATGTCATCGACATGTATTGATGTCATTGTTCTAATTGGTCTACTTACTATATGGTCTGGTTGTGTATTTATACATAGTGTTTGAAGTATACTAAAATATCGTTGTGCTGGTGAATCAAGGCCTTGTGTTCCTACTTTATTCTGTTTGGGTCTACTGTTTTAGAATAGGATATAGGTGGCGTTCTAACGTTTGTGTACACTGGTGTTAGCAAGGTTATTACTTTCCTTCCGTACGTCACGATCAGTCAAGCATTAGAACATAACATACATCTTCCTTGTGTAACCACGGAAAAAATGTCATTACAAGTGTTTACAAATGTTATTTGAATGTCAAATAGGACTAGGTTAAATGAATTTATAAAACTGAAAACATCAACAAGTTGAAATTCTTCGGTGAAGTTGCAAAAATAAATTTTGTCTCTAATAGTAAAGACTTTAAAGTTATTTCCATTCATCAACACAACGTTTCATAGTAGGACAAATTAGGTCTCTAGGGTGCCTTAGTTGTCGAAAGCATCCTGCAACAGAGATTCATCTGTGTGGAATATCACTCACGAATTAAAATATTCCAGAATACACTTTTTCATCTGAAGATAAAATACTTACTTTTATAAGAAATTTTGTGAATTATAGTGGATAGTAATAATTACGATTATTTAGTAGTAATACACAATAGACTGAATCAGATTATTTATAACCGAATCACTGATTTCTGTCAAAAACCTTATATGTCCTTACATGAGAATACTTATAGTGCACACCTTTGAACATGCTTTCAATTCGAACTCAGGTCTAGCGACGAACGCTTCATCATAAATACCATTAGATACCTGGCGTCAAATGGTACAATTATTGCACCGATTATTTTGTGACACATCAAAGCCGATGAATCAAAGCGACTGGTAATAACTGTTATTTTTTTGACATGACAGAAATCTCTCTATCGTTACTATAAACAACTAAACTAAATACTAATCATCACTAAAGTACCTTAACTATAACAATCAATTCATTAGTAACTAATTCCATGATATTTGTAAATATCTACTGAGAAGTCGTAACTGATAAATATGGAACCTATTTAGAGAGAAACATTTGTATAATCGCCTATTTTACACTTTTCTACTTCAACTCCATAATTCAAAAAAGAAATGCTCTGACAACCACCACAAATGTAACACAGCGAACTGATTTAGAACTTTTAGATTAACTTACAAAGTCTTATAGTAATCCAATAATAAGAAAATGATAAACTAGTATATGGATAAAGTCATTTAGATTAATGAATAATATACAACTAGAATTATTAATCTTCTTCATTAGATTATTAGTTAATACAGATTAGTTAAATTACAATAATACAAACTTCTATTGTATACCTGATTGATATGTACTTGACTATTGTTTGATTGTATTTGTCCATCATCCTCATCCTCATCATCATGATCATCATCATCATCAACATCATCAACAATAACTTCAACATTATTTACAGATCTTTGTAATAATTTATCAAGTTGTAATTTCAATGTAGCACGTTCATGCAGTAATTGTTGTCTTAATTGGATAACATCATGAAGTTTCTAAATTATGAGATAATAAAGAAGAAATATAAGAGAAAAGATGTTTATTTATTAAACTTCATGGTTCATGTACAAGTGAGTAATTTATCGATTATAAACATACATCGTTTAATAGTTCAAGATGACTACAATTTACAACAACGGTTTAAAATAATTCAAAATTACAGAGCATGCATTTGTCTGTATCATCATTACCTAAAGGACTTGGATTCGATTGCCTGATAAAATTAAGGATGTACAACGCTTAAGAATCCCATAGTAGGATCAACACAGATATCATCTGTTCCCTGGTTTTTCAGTGATATCTAGTAAGCAATAATCTGTGTCAAATAAAAACAACTAAACTTACCAGCTACTTCCATACAATCACCCTTAATTTAGTTGAAGCTGTGAAAGTGAATTTCTCTCACTACTAAAAGCTGAATTAGGCTTGATCAGAAAAAAAAGAAGAAATAGCTTCACTTCGAAATATACTTCAGAGTAATAACTAATTTGAAAATTCGTGGTATGAAACCAAATATCATACATAATTATTTGCCAAAGTATAGGAACGTGCTAACGCGACAATTGAACAACAGCGTACTATCTTATAAAGAGGGCTAGTGGGCATCGAAACACTAATTGCATACCAATGACAAACTTTTCTGTTGTTTAGAGTAGGACATGATTCTGTCTTAGCTACAGAGTGTAGGATTGTTGCGTAGAACCATAGGATATGATTGTGGAAGACAAATGAAGAGGGAATTGTGTAAAACGGAAAGTGACTATTATACTTTTAGATGTCACTATCATTAGTGTAGTGTATCTATTAGAATAGATTCACTTATCTATAGTTCTAAGCTGACTGTGAGATAAATGATTCTGTTACTGCTGTACTGTTCTTCAGGCTGTTCAATATCCAGTTCAACTGTCTTAATAAACGTTTGTAAAGTGACTGAGATGCACTAGTGTATCTACTGTTTGACATTTATTGGGATTCATGAAAAATTTGAAACCCTTGTTTAATGGAGTCGGTAAAATTGTTGAAAAGGATGAATATCTGATATAAAGTGCAAATGTAACAGAGGAGGGAAAGACGTGTAAAAGAAGAAAGAGTAAGTATATATAAAGGTTTTTGCAATGTAGGAGAGTTATTTGTCAAGTTCTTATTTAGAAGGTAAAAGTTCGGACAAAGCGAAATCTAATGTCAACAACAAATAAACTAGTTTTACCAAGGGAGATAATAGATACGAATGACTTGGTAGGGGACATACAAATGTCCTCCTAGTTTAGGTTACTAACATTTTACCGTATTACACATGAAGTACTTTGTGAACCCACTGATCTGCGTTCATACAAATAACATCTAATCAATCTGGCGAAGCCTAAGTAAGTAACAATGTTCATACAATGATTCTAGAAGTCCGGAATCAGTAAATCATATAGATTTTTTTATCTCTAGTTTGAAACCAGCAACATTAGTTCAAAACTATAAATTACATACTATGTCAAATCTTTATATACCACATAATATAATTGCTTTTACTCACGATTGGCTATTTAGTCATCAATACTATCTTCTCATTGGTTTAAAATGGTTAATGGATCAAAAAGATGATTAACGCCTTCGAAAGCTGAACGTAGTTGTTTAACATATTGAATTTACAACTTCCTATAATGGATTCTAATAAAATTATTCATTATATGCTAATGAGAATTTAAAAGTCGACTTCTATCTTATCATTTATTACAAGTTAAATAAAATTACGCGTGTTTCGTTCTCTTTGGGACTCGTCAGTTAGTTGTGCCTGAATTCTAAACATATTCTAATTTACTGTTATCTAAAAATTTCCTGTTTCTGTTTATATATCTTAGGAGTTGACATTAGTTTCTTCATTCATTTTTAAATGCACTTTTACATATAGACTTTAATAGTTAAGTATCCAGTAAATGCTTGGCTTGCTTTCAGTAAGTTCAAATATTCGATTTAAGATAATTTTATGGAGGAAAACATTAAGTATAGTTGATTGCACTTATTAAAGATTGGTGTCGGTTGGGTACCACTTGAAACCAGGGAAGCCTGATAGCTGTTTAGTTCTAGAATAGGGATCCTTGGCAGTGTACATCAATGAAAATTCTATCAGTGGACTTTGGTCCAGTAGTGCAAATAGTCAGGTATTCGCTGCAAAACGTGAAGATCCAAGGTGTAATTCTCTAACAGAATCGAGAGAGCGCACTAATGAAGGTCTTATACTAGGACAAAACTGTTATTTAGTACTGTCTGGTTTTCAGTAGCACTCAACATCAATCTTTGACGAATACAATCAACTGAAGATTCAAATGTGTATTTCCGAATTGTAATTAATATGAAATTCATTACATTGATGTTAATACTTAATAAACAAACAAAATGTCTTATAATTAATTGTTATCATATATTCGTAAGGGAAGTATAAGTTACAGGCTGGGAAGGGAGGCATTCATCTGTTTTTAGATCAAAACGTCTATATATTGAATCGCGTAGAGTAATTTTAAGGCATACTGAATCGATAGTAACCTACTGTGCTACATCAGTTCCTATTTATCAATTTGCAAGTATACATGAATCAATTAGAAAGATTTTGTTATAACTCAGTGTTATGGAGAATGTTGACTTTGAGTGTCATATGAAGAACTGAGGAGAGTTCACAACGAAATAAAAACTATCAATTAGTAATAGACAACTGCTTATCCTAGTACGGGACTCCTTTGTAGTAAGTAGTAACGGCCACACTAAGAAACAGAGCTCAAAACTTTCGTGGCGGACCATTAATCATTAGATCAATGAGATAGCTACCATTAAACGGTTATTATATTTAACTTCAGTCAATTTCCGATATATTTGCAAGACCTCATATCTTGTCATCGGTAGATAACTGGCCTCAAACTCCACCAGTCAGCACTTTTTATCTTGATCTCCTAAATGGTTGATTCTTAAGTTATAAACTAGTGAGCTAATAATGAATATTTTTGTGCTTTATGAAAAAATGTCGAATTCAAATTTTACATCATCACATGACTTGGGTTATGTACTGTGAACTAACTTGGCTCAAGTTTCCTCGAGTATTTGTGAATATACTTGCTGAAAAGTCCCGTGCTAGAATGAATCATTTTTGGTCGTTAGTTCCTGGTTTTGTTGGTTGCCTAATCCTTATTGGTTGACGCTATTAAGTTCTAAATGGATTTTGATGACCGCATATGTAACATGACTCGTATGTCACATGATTAATTAATTAACTTGTAACTATATTAAGGTAGATAATTGTTCTAATTTATAAAACTACTGTAAATTGGAAAATTTATTAGTATAACTCAAAGTTATATTATGTCAGTATGCATGAGAAAGATAGACTTAGTTGCGGAATTCATGTCAATATTTTCAAGGAACGTAAATTTGAACATGCAAGTCTATGTTAGAAGGTATTATTGGACATACTTTAAGATTAGGATAAATTTGTATATTCCCATTAATTTGTTACGGACTGAAGCTGTTCAGTCTCTGTTGCTATATGTGCATCCTGAGCCGATCGCTTCGACTATACCGATTATTCACAAGTATTATTTAAGTTACGGACTGAGTTCGAATCGCACTGTGAACACAAACATTGGAATGCAGGTACATCCAGCCGATGAGTCCCAAATAGGATGAAACGCGTGGTCTGGATTCCATTTTCCAGTCACAGTCCATCTTAAATAATATACTATAATCGTTATCAATAACAACCTAATTGTTTATATTGAATTCGATAAAACAAATTGGTCATAGTTAGACAAGCATTGGAAACCAATTAGCACTCGACATCTATTTTGTCCTAGTTTGAGAGTTTTTCCCAGTGCTCATTCGCTACCCCAACATGGTATCAAGTCGAAGACTTTCAGGCTCCATGAAATGCACAGTTGTTAGACTACAGTGTCGACCTGTATAACTGTTAACTTAGTAAATTAGCTATATGTAATTGTCTGATCATGAACTGTATACACTACACTTTATATTAATCACGTTTATGATTTCACTAGATTATTTCATCAGTATTACATTAGACAAAAAAGCAGTAGACACAAAATAATATTAACCATCTAACTGATCTTATCATACTTGTAATGTTTTTTCCATTTGACATTCATAGGACATATTCTCAGTAATTTTGTGGTCGGTAATATTTGATATTTTGTTTAATGATTGTTCACTTTTCAATTGCTTTGCATATTTCTAAAGAAAAAAGAAGAAAGTAGAGTACGTTAAAGTGTGATGTTATTGAATGATGAAGAAAGTGACATCAGAGGATAACTTGGTTGTGTACCAGTGAGAACCAGCTGAATTGTACAGCTGCCGCGTCCTAGTATGGGACTTCTCTAGATCTTGCCTCAGTAGCTTCAGTTTGCCGAAAGCCTAACCCTCTGTACCACTGAGCTGGTCGGCATTTGATGATAGAATTACCGTTTCCGTCAATTTCTGTTATAAAGCGACGATCGTTCATTATCGTCATAGATATATGCCCCACTCCTGACAATTCTGAACTCCACTAGTCACGACTTCTCACAAGAACTTCAAAAACATCGTGACGTTAGTCACTTGTGAGCTAAGTGCTGCGACTGAGTCGAGGTGACTTATGGAAACTGATTTGATTAAATCTACATTCAACAAGATCAAATAATATGAGGCTGAAATGTTCCAGCAATAATTAGTTCAGAAATAAATCGTTTCAAATTTAGTTCGAACTGAATAACAATAAATATTAATTGTATATATTCAAAGACTTTTATAAAATCTTAACAACATATTACAGTCATAAATACTTAGGAACTCATATGGGTACTTTGTAGTTCTTATGAAGAAGTTGGAACCAACTTTATTCAATATTCATACATTCAGTATATAATGAATGAAGAAAAAAGTTGTATTATTTGAAATGACGGAAAATGTTTGACGATTCATGATGAATAACCGGTACTTATATAGTGAACAATAAAATAAACCTAATTGGTTGCTAAATTAGCACATGATAATCGCTGTTCCTAAACAGATTGTAACTATGATTTTTATATTAAATATTTAACATGAAAGTGTATCGTCATATGAGTTAAAACACCATGCATTGGTCAGTTAATTGTTTTGTCTTATGATATGAATTCATTATGTCCTTGTATCAATTGTTCGAAACCGTGAGTCTAAAATCCCAAAACCGTTCTCCTCCCACTATCACATCACTTATTGTAACAACACTTATGTAAAAATTGATAAGTTTTAATTTAATATATAGAACTAATTTCATTTCCACAACGATTGAGAACCATTGAAGCTTTGGATAGCTATTTCATCCTAGTATGGAAATCTTCATTAATTCACACCCATGCCCTTTCCTGGGTATCGAGTTTAAGACATAAGAGCTTCATAATGAATGATTTATTCCTAGATCACTTAGCTGATATCGAAAGTTTGTCATTTATGATATTAGCCAACTATTGTCAACAGTGAGTAACTTTTACTACCCTAACATGATTTAACTTCACTGATCATCTATTTTCATTAAAGTTTTAGAAATACTGCCTAAAGTTAATTACAAGTGAGTTCATATTGATTAGTATTAGGTGTTAAGATGAAAAAATATGTATTACTGAATAAAGTAATAAATCTATCTTTTCGTCATTTTCAGTAACACTAAATTCTAATCCTTTATTCGTCCAAGATGCGATTCATGTAAAAGTCCATTTTTTTATAAACAGTTTACATACTTCACGTTAAACATGGATAGCAGTTTTAGTATGAATGCCTTTCTGGAATACACTCATATATATAACTTTATCTATCTGGCAGGAGAATGTAAAATCAATCAGTAACTCAATTCTCTTGATATTCATTAGTTCTAGTCACTTGGACGTACTGATGTTGTCAACGTTGTAATGCTTCTCTAGGTTTCCATAGACTACTCTTATAACAAAGAAAGACGTGTATAAATTACGCGATATGTGAGATTGATAGCTTGAACTGATCGAGACTAATGTACATTATCAACTGTATGGCATAACGTCCATATAGTTGTTGTACTGTTATAAAGAACAGAGAGAGGTTAGATGAAAGGGTGACTTGTTAATAAATTAATAAAATCTGATGGTCAATGTTACTGGTTAACCAGTAATATTACCTATTGTAGATGTGAAGTTACTGTAACTAGAACTGTACAGCTTCACTAAATTATATAGTTATGAAATAAAATGGATCTTGAATTCCATGATATCATCTCTATGTTGTTGTAACGTTATGTTGCAATTTGTAGTTCCCAGAATGTTTATTAAAACTGTTCATTTTATTTGCTAAGTAACTATTTCCATTGGTGAATTTGTATATTATTCTTGGAGGAAATATCATAATAATGTAAACACATCTTCAACCTACTTGTTTAGTCTAACCAGCATCAGTGAAAAATATGAAATGATAGTAACCTAGAATAACTTTTTCAGTACCTCTTGTCACAGAAAAGAGTGAAAAGTTTAGGAGATCATAAATAATCACTGTTCTTAGAAAAATACAGCTCTTCATATGCATTTCATTCTAGATTACAAATGATTTTCATCACACTTTGACTTCAGCTGGGTAATCGCTGAAAATCAGGAGCCATTGTGGAAGTGACTCATCCTCGCATCATATACCTTAATGTTTACTCAATAATGAACTAAACACTAAACACCCTCAAGTTATATGACGATCATCGGATTGGCATTTAGTCGTACGCATTTCTAACGTCAATTAACTCATCGCATTGACCAACCATCACCCATTACTATCATAGACCATCATTCTATAGTTATTGAGTCTGAATTTCAAGTCTCCTTTTCGAAAATAACATTTACTTATGCATATGGTGAGTTGATAGATCTAGTAGTTTTTTGCAAGGATAAACAACTATTTCTATCTCAAAGGTGATTCCAGTGGAACAAAGTGACCATGAGCTACGGGCTATTTCATAGAAAAGCTATTTTCACACATATCTATTATTTTGCAGCCGGATCACATAATATTTAGAGACAGATTTCGAAATAGCCAGTTTTATGTGACTGATGTAATCAGCTAAATATGTTTAGGTAAGCTTATAACTACACACTGATGTAGCTTAAAACAATAGTTCATCATTAATAAAGCAACGAATCAATAGTCAACTGAACAAACCACTATGTAGTTTAACTGAATAAAACACTTCATCATTCTAAGTAGAATAGTTTTTCATCCTCAAAGAGAGATAAACAAACAGACAGTCAAAAGAACCGGTAGTTAGACATAACTATGTTAAATGTTTGTTTATAAAGTCCATTAGCTGAGGTTACAATAGTATAAATTGATGGGGATCAAAAAGAGAATATCGATAAAGAACATGAATATAGAAAAAACAACAACAGAAGAATCAATGAAAGTCAACAATCTGTTCAAGGTTTAATGATAAGGACATTTTAAGTAAGTAGTTTGTTCAATGTAGCTAAAGGTGGATGTGAAGTAGCCTCAACTTCTCTTTATTGGAATGTGTTCAAACAATATTATGAAGTGATCAAGTAAAACATGGTTATATTGAGCATATTTTCAATCTGGATCAAACTTTGTTAACTTGTTAATGATGTATTTATTTTATATTATTAAATTTAAGTTCAACTGCCCAATAATGAAGCCACCTACTTATTGTGTTAACAGAGACTTCCGTAATTTGTATACATTAATAAATAGCTGATGAATACTATTAGAATTTCACCTACGAGTGAGTTAAAGAACATAAATGAGAAATTACACAGGATAGCAATCTTACATTACACGATGAAGCAATTCATCGTTTTCAGCACAATTGAAATGGTTTACCGTTTAACTGTCTTTGATGTTTTACTCTTATTGAACAACATCTAAATACCCGTATGGTAAGTAAAATAGCGTAATATACGCCTTATCAGTTCATTTTAGTATAAAGGATACGTGATAATTCGAAAGGAATATTATAGATGACATATCGTGATTGAAGGGTGTGTTAGGACCCTGTATTCAATTGAAATGGATCATCTCAATAATTACAGTATTAAGTTATATATGGTTATCAAGGTTGATACAAACAGATCTATGAATACTTATAATTTGTTTATGATATAATTCGTCATTTTCAATTAAATATTTTTATGCATCAACAGTCCTTTCTATTGTATAGTAATTTGATCAACTGTAAGTAGCATAGACCGTATCCCTATTGCATTGTATGTCGTCAAAACTTAGTTTTAAAAAATGTAAATATCAGTAACATTGAATAGATAAACAGAATTCTGAAACTACTTAAGTGAACGATACATACTACTCAGTGGATACTATTTGTTCAGGCGACATTTAAAAGTACCTAGAAATCTTCAATAAATCAATGAGTGAAGAATGCATCAGTGACAATATACTTTAATGAACTGTAAATGTTCATCAGCCCGGAGATATAAACTGTTCACCATACTAGTTGACAGCCAAGCATGTAGATTAAATGTTGTGATACTGCAACAGTATTACATTGAATGACTCTTCAAAGATTACGAAGTGTTTAATTAGAATACATAAGTAATAGAATAACTTTAGATAGAAATTGTAAACATGATGTTTATGAATGTCCATTCACATGCCTAAAGAGTATTCTTTTTTACAGGTTTATGATGGCTTTAGCTAATATTCAAAACAACTCAACATAGCTTCTATATAGTCTACGTATCAAAAAATCCTACTATTTGTTAATATTTGATGAGATTGTATGGATTCGGTAGTAATTCTATAGTATAAGTGTTGTATTTCTCGCTAATAACGACCCATCTCCTATTGCTTAGTATTCTTAGACACTGAACACTCGACATGACCTTAAATCAGAACACGTTTGAACAGGAACGAATTTGTATTCCAAAATAACAAGGGTAGACAAAAGTAGGAATTCACAGTTAAAGACACACTAATGTACTTATAGTATTTACATGAGAACCTTCTATAGTCTTCTCCAATAATCCGCTAGAACTGATTGCTTTAGAAATAGCCAATCAGTGTGGGCCATCACGATTATGAACGGAACATGCTTTAATCCAGTCTATATACGACTAACAATAGTATAAATAAATACTATTATCAGATAATATCCACTATTGCTTCGTAACATTTCTAATACCACTTGTAACCATATAAAATTGGATATTTATTTAGTTTCATTATCAAACTCATCAGTTGTGAGCATTTTCTCTCCTTAATGCGAATGACCGATTCAGTCAAGTAGCTATTTAGTTTTGCTCATGAGATTCTGTATTTAAGAAAACGCTACTAATGAAGCAGTCTTCATCATTATATCTTTCTTAATAAAATCACCTAGTTGTTGTAACAGAGATTATTTTTCAGTTATATATAACTAATATGTAATGATTTTAGTTGGATTGTGACTGGAAAGTGGAATCGAGGACTCACGTTTCGTCCTATTTGGAACTCGTCAACTGAATGTACCCTAACCCCAATGTCGATGTTCACACCGGACTCAATTCGTTTCATCCCAAACGCCACCGCGTTCGCCACTCGGTTACTAAGTCCAGACAGTCACACTTGTGCAATGGGCATGTATGTATAATACTTCCGAATTAAAATATGCAGTGACTTATCTCTATGATAATAACAGTGTTTAATGAATAGAAGGTTAATCATATGAAGAAATAGGGTCTACTAAATAATATTTACAGAATTCTTACCAGGAGAATGAAGGTTTCGTTACTTACTTTACTTCCTGAAATTATATAATAACACATGTTCACTTTTGTTTCTATGTATGTGAATGTTTAATAATTGGCTCGTTAAAGTTTTGTAAATATCTAAGAAAATATGTATACTACTACTGCTATTAACTCGACCTGCAGCTCTTCTAAGGTTACTGCCTGTCCTAAGCACTGGTAAAGGAGAAGGGTTGGGCATTGGGCTAGCATCCTTATCGTGTAAAACACAAGCTTGATCGTTAAACGCTAACCAGATTAAACAAACTTAACAATTTAAACTCTGCCCTGGAAGTAGGAAGGAATCTATATGACGCTTCATGATGAAAGCCGAGATTCTTCGGAAGTCATGAGGCCGATGCCACCCCTTCTAACGACCAAAACAAAAATTTTTATAGGTACATGGAATGTTCGGACAATGTCGGAAACCGGAAAGATCACTCAGATAGCAGCAGAAATGAAGAGATAAAACCTGACAGTACTCGAAATCAGCGAAATCGATTGGACTCAAACTGGACAGAAAACATTAGCTACGGGAGAGGTGCTACTATACTCCGGTCACGAAGAGGAAAATGCCCCACACACCCAAGGGTTGCTATGATGCTGTCAAGGGAAGCGCACAATTCACTTATAGGATAGGAACCGCATTAACCCAGGATCATCAAAGCGTCTTTCAAGACAATGAAGAAGGGGATTACAACGAACATCATCCAATGTTATGCACCCACCAACGACGGCAACGATGAGGACAAAGATCAGTTTTATGATAGGCTGCAGCCAATTATAGCGAACTGTCCAGAAAAGGGTTTGACAATCCTAATGCGGAACCTAAACGCCAAAGTCGGAATGGACAACACCGGTTACGAAGACATCATGGGACGACAGGGACTGGAGGAAAGAAATCAAAATGGTGAAAGATTTGCAAATCTATACGCTTTCAACAAAGTGGTTATAGGTGGTACAATATTCCCCCACAAACGCATACACAAGGCTACATGGATCTCACCGGATCATACTACAGATAATCAAATTGATCATATATGCATCAGTAAAAAATTCAGAAGATCAATGGAAGATGTTAGAACCAGGAGAGGAGCTGATGTAGCTTCAGACCACCACCTAGTGGTTGCCGAAATGAAACTGAAGCTAAAGAAGCGATGGATAACTGGAGAAAAAGCATTAAAACGGTTCAATACAGCCTCTCTTCGGGATACTGACAAACTCAAGGAATTTAAAATAAATCTCAACAACACGTTTCAAGCCTTACAAGATCCGCTGAGAGAAGAAGAAACCACTATGGAGAACAACTGGAAAGGAATCAAAGAGGCACTAACGTCAACGTGTCAAGAGGCTCTGGGCCGCAAAAAGCATTAATATAAGTAATGGATTTCCACTGGGACTCTGAGCAAAATTCAACAAAGGTGGAGCAAGAAGGCAGAAATCAACAACAGCCGAACTACAGCAGAGAAAATCAAGGCACAAACTGAATACACAGAAGCAAATAAACAAGTAAAGAAGAGCATTCAAGCCGACAAACGGAAGTATATCAAAGGCCTGGCAACGACAGCGGAAAAAGCTGAAGAGAAGGAAATATGTAAAAGCTATAAGACACAATTCGAAGAAACTGACAGGCCATACAGTAAACCAGAGCAACTGGCCAAGAACAAAGAAGGCCAGCTAATCACTGAGATTCAAGAATAAAGGAACAGATGGGTAGAACGCTTAGAGGAACTCTTGAATAGACCAGCTCCAGTGAACCCACCAGACATCTAAGCAACATCTACAGATCTCCCAGATAGATGTAACCTAAAAAACTATGGAAGAAATCAAGATGGTCATCAGACAGATCAAAAGTGGGAAAGCAGCAGGACCTGACAATATACCAGCCGAAGCACTCAAGTCAGATATAGACATAACAGCAAGGATGCTCCACGTTTATTCAAGAGGATCTGGGAGGAAGAACAGGTGCCGGCAGACTGGAAAGGAAGGGCACCTTATCAAGATACCAAAGAAAGGAGATTTAAGCAAATGTGAGAACTACAGTGGGATCACACTATTGTCAGTACCAGGAAAGTCTTCAGCAGAGTGTTGTTGAACAGAATGAAAGATTCAGTGGATGCCCAACTTCGAGATCAACAGGCTGGTTTCCGTAAGGATCGGTCATGCACAGACCAAATCGCAACACTCCGGACCATCGTTGAAAAATCGATTGAATGGAACTCGTCACTGTACATCAACTCCATTGATTATGAGAAGGCATTTGACAGTGTTGACAGTAGGACAATGTGGAAACTTCTTTGACACTACGGCTTACCAGAGAAACTCGTCAAGATCATCTGGAATTCGTACGATGGACTACAGTGCAAAATTGTGCATGGAGAACAGCTGACACATGCATTCCCAGTGAGGACCTGTGTCAAAGAAGGGTGTCTGCCCTCGCCTTCCCTCGTCCTCCTAGTGGTTGATTGGATCATGAAAACCTCTACATCTGAGAAGAAGCACGGAATCCAATGGACAAGTAGGATGCAACTTGATGATTTGGACTTCGTGGATGGTCTAGCCCTTCTAGCCCATACACATTAAAAATGCAAGGAAAGACAACCAGCGTAGCAGCAATTTCAGCATCAGTAGGCCTAAGCATATATAAGGGAAAGAGCAGGATCCTCAAATATAACACATGAAGCACAAACCCGATTGAACTTGGTGGGAGAAACTCTGGAAGAATGGATAGGACATAGATTGCGGAAATCATCTGACTGCATCACGAGACAAGCACTAACTTGGAATCCTGTTGAAAAACCGAAAAGAGGAGTGGCAAAGAACACACTGCGTCTGTTATCGGAAGCAGATATTAAAAGGATAAACAGCAACTGAAAACATCTGGAAAGGATTACCCAGGACAGAGTTGAATGGAGAATACTAGTAAGCGGCCTATGCTACTCTGGGAAGGGTAATGTGCGTAAGTAAAGTAAGTAACTATTACTACCGCTACGATTAATTCTCTATCACTACCACTACTACAATAAGTACTTGCCTTTGCTGGAGGCTTAGTAGTACCATTCATACAACTGAACCCGCATTGGTTAAGCACTTTTCGAACCCCTAACTAGTTGACTAAAAGACAAAGTTATAAACGCCAATAAACCATTACTCATACCAGATTTATGACACTAATCGTTTTTATTAAATTTAGAATAATGTCTTGCTATGAGACCGTCAAGATAAAACTTATAGTGAGACCATTTCATAGTATTGTCAAATCGACAATATTATTCTTAGCATACAAATCCCAAGCCAAGAAAGGATTTTGAATTTCAAAAACTATGTTTCGTGATGTCAAAGTGAGACAAAAATTGCATACAAGTAAGGTGTACAGTAATTGTTCATGTTATGTAGTGCTCACATTAATAGTCATTTTAGCGCGATATCATAAATTCACTGTAGTTTTTAGTACGAGCGATTATTTGCCAACCCAGAGTTTTGAAAGTTAATTGCTTGCCACAAAACTTGAGTGTCCTAGGCTTGATCAGTCTGTGAATTTGTGGATACGTACTGTCATCGAGGTGTCCCATACTACAGTTATCAGTTCATCCTTACTATCTAGTCTAAAATTTACCGATCGGGTTCATTATAATCCTTAAGTAGGACTAAACTTTACAATTCTCAGATCCTCAAGTAAGGGATGTATTTTCAAACCACTGTTTTAGTCTTTCAAACTTTAAAAAAGTATGGAATCTAGCTTTCGTATGTACATAAATTCAAGTTGCTAAACGAAATAAGTTAATTTCCAGTGTTACTAAAAGTAATTAAATGGTTATTACATTCTAGTTATACTTCGGTATGCAGATAATTCCATTGAGGTGCCTAAAAACAAAACTAAGTTTGTACGTTTCTCTCGACCTGAGGACGTAACGACAGATCCTTGAAAATAGTTAATTGAAGAGTAGCACATACGGTTATTGTGTGAGGGGTTTGAGAGAGGTAGCTTCATAATTTTAAAGATAAGATGAAAATCTGTGTGACAGCGTTAAATGTTTTGTTGTCACAGATTTTCGTCTATCTCATATTTCCGTTGTGAAAATGTGACATCGCTGAAAAGGCTGAATTTCTTGAAGGAGCATTATATTGTAATCACAATCTATAACAGCCAGTATAATGTCTTACCACATAGTTGTAATTTTACTGCATTTAGTTCAGCCATTCGTCAACATACCAGCTTAGTATAGTAAGAATTAAAAGGATTGATAGTTTCATCCAATATAACTGGTCTGATTTGTCAAGATACTCAAGCCTTGTAATTACATCAAGGCAGTAGCTACAGTCGGTACTGTAAAGTTACAGGCATATATATATTCTAATTTGCTTTACTTTATCATATTATCTAGATGTAATGTAAAACCTTTGATAAATTATATTCCACATTTCAATTCCACATCTATTGTACAGAGTCTTTACAATCAAATGAATAACGAATTGATTCTGTTTTCGGCTTTTCTCTTTGACTAATGAACCAGATGTCAACATTTACTAAACAGTAACAAACGTTTAGAAATGAAAAGAATGTTTAGTCAATGCTTTTGTGATCTCTAATTAACTTAATAGAGGTTTTTTAATCAAAGTCCTGATAAATGAAATAAAAGAATAAATAACAACCATATGTTCGCTTAGGTCTATTTGACAGTCATATGAAAACTAAATAATAACTGAAACGAGTAATTCAAGTTGGATTGTGACTGGCGAGTGGAATGAAGTCGCGCGTTCTGTCCAACTCGGTACTAATCGACTGGACGTACCTACATCTCAATGTGGATGTACACAATGGGACTCTAACTCAGACCGTTACTTGTCAAACTCTCCACTCGTTCACTACTGAACTTCTGAGTCCAGACAGTCACAATTGTACAATGGGCGCATTGGTATTAGGATGAATTTATATATTCTCATTGATTTGTTATAGTAACAGAGACTGACCAGCTTCAGTCTATAACAAATCAATGGGAATATACAAATTCATCCTGAAACGATTAATGTTTGAAGATAAAACTTTTTATATCCATAAATTACGTATTCACTATGAGAAAGTTGACATTAAAGTTCCTCATTATGTTCTAGTTATACTAATTTACTTGTCATGCATTAATTACTGTAACTGAAGCAATTTGGTTTGGTTACTTTGATTTATTGTTGTATAGTACTGTTCAAATTCAACTACCTTACTCATGTACGTTATTTCTAATGTTCAAATATGAATTCAATGACTAAGGTACATTTGTAATGCTAATTTATTCTTGATTGTGAATAGAAAGTTGATGCTTCTAGAATACAAACAGTTTTAACAATCGATTAATCAGAGATGTAAAGTCAATATTGTTTAGAATTCCCATAAGAAGAGGAAATACGAAAAAAATGAAGTCCGAACGCTAATTAGACTGATTGTGAAAATTGATGTATTTCTTAAATGTAAGGTGAATCAATAAACTCGATACTTAAAATGTCTGTGCACTATCTGATTCATTAAATACTACAAGCCAATGAAGAGACAGTTTTTATGACCTCTAAATGACATATCTGGAAGAAGATATGTGATTGGTTAATATAGTGTGACAGACGTATGAGTCAAAGACTAGACCTTACATAGATATTTATCGTGTTTATTATTGGTCTGTTGTCGTTGTTGTAATATATGCGTGTAAGTGACTAGTTGGCTTCTTGATAAATCAGTCGAGCTATTGTGCCTGAGCAATAGATTAAGGCAAGGCTGGGTGCTAACTGTAAGACAAAGCACTGAAATTAACTGAGTTGATAATGTCGGCCATCCCGGCTCAGATACAACACAGAGTTGGCCAGGAAAAAAATATGTGACAGAGAATATAAATATTCTCATGGGGAATGAATAAATCAGAATTTTGTAATGGTGCCACACTTTGCTAAAACCATAGAATCAACAATAAAGGAATTCATCTTTGTAAATATAAAGGTGTCAGATCATCTTCCAAAGAATTTGAAATATAGGTTAATTACAATATGCCTTCCTAATGGAAATATTTAACGAATGGGTATGATTTATCCATAGATGAATGCACACAACAGTGATTACAACCATAAATCAACTATGTATGTGGTTTTCACTAGAAATCTCATATTACTCAAGGTTTGTATGTAGAATGCACTACATAATGAGCTTTATGTCCTCAAAGATTCAAAAATCTATTCATAAATAAGCAATACAACTATTTATTAATACCATTTCTCGTGTTCATCGAGTTATTATCTTAAAAGTAAATCCCAGAATTACATAACATTTTGGCCAATGTTAATCTCCGTTTTGCTCTACCTTGTAATACTTTTCGATCATCACTTACAGTACTACTGAACTTATGTCAAAGAATAAGATTGAGACTTAAGGCTGGAACCAACATTTATCGTGTAGATTAGTATTAGCAATAAGACTTAAAAATCCTGTTAAACACTAGGATCTTCCGACTATTTTTTTCCCCTGAAAATGGATAAAGATTTAAATTCTAATACCAAAAGTCTTATTTTTACTATAATTCTTAATTTTCGGCCTAAATACTAATCCTAACTACAATGTGTTTCCTATGTTGCGAAATTTTAGTTTAAATTAGCAGCAACCTTGACACCAATATAGTGTCTCTCATTGGTTGATCATGACATTTTGTGAGGTCATTTAAGTACTATGTTTGCCAGTTCCTAAACTGTACTCTAGCCAAATCTTCCAATAAAAGTAATGATAGTCAAGATTAAGATTTAAAAAAATAGACTCTCTTACAACAGTATAAATTTTATCTACTCCATTGAACGTATCCAATGACGATTCGTGACGATTTCAAAGAATCTTATATTCCCTAATGTCCAATCAGTCACTGACGTTGTTCACTTTTTTAACACTTCTTCTTATCATTATTTCATCATCACTTATTGGTTTCGTTAGCTGTATGGGGCATATCGTTTTTTTCTTCAGATAGTTTAAAATACAGTTGTCTGTTATGGACTACATTTTACTTTCAATATGCTTGACATTTTAAGAACATACTAACTAACATTTATCTATAATCCATCATCCGGAAAAATCATCCAAGTTCGGGTTGGCAGATATTGAATAAGTTATAAACAATGCCTGGAAGCTTGAAAAATAAATCATTCTCTAGTTGATAGAAATACTGCAATATCAAAGGCAGTTTGTCATTTTAAAAGGATTAGGTCACGAAACCCTATGACCCGAGATCAATCGAATAAAAAAGCTAACAAATATGCAAACATAAGTGGAAATAACAAGGCCTACGAAGTTCATCATGGCAAGCTAACTTAGTACATGCAGAATAATTGACATTCAATGTGAAGTAAACATTAATGATGTTACCCAAAAGGACCACTTAATTTTCACGATCAAACTACCTAAATTAATGTTAACAACACAGTCTGAAACATCCAACTGAGTTACAAATAGTCTGTATCATGGAACAATTAGATATTCTATATTTTATGCAGTCAGCGCTTAGCTTTTGATCGCTGTACAAATAAAGGATGCCTATTTCCGTTATTTAGCTTCTCACTGATTTGAGCAAACTATATGCATCCACCAACCCGGATGGGGACAAGATGTTCGTTTTCATTCTTTTAATTTGTAAGCTAGTATTACATAAACATTATCAATAGACCCATAATCGACAAGAAATTTTCGTCTACGTTATTTGTGAAAAGCTAATAACGTATTTTATCTACCATGGTAATGCATAGCACAATGAAACAACCTATTATTCTGTTCACAATTGTCTATCTACCATTCTAATATATTTTCAACAATCATTTTGTACCTACTTGGTATTTTATTTAACTGAACTTTTTAGTTGTCACATATTAATGCCATAACATGTATATGTTTGGCTAGAATGTTCAAAGCGTGTTGTATCTAAATACATTTAATTATTCCGATTAACTTAATCTTCTGATTACATCCAATTTATAAGGTGGATTGAATGTTGCTATTTTAAATGTTGTTAGACAGTGATGATAATCTACTTAGAAAAGAGAATGTAAAGTCTTTCAAATAAATATTGGGGATGTTAGATCCCCAAAACTCACTTGGCAAATCTGTTATTTTTGTGATCTTAATGTGTTAATTTAAATTTCCTGTTTCCGGGCCAAAAAGTCCCCTTCTCACTTTCAGTTCGTGTTTTCCACTTGTACGCTATTTATGATATTCCAAGGACGCCCTCTGTTTTTGTATATATACGCATGAGTTGTGTGTGTTGTCGTCGTCTGACAGGCTGCCTGTGGAATTAAACGCTTCTTGCTATCTTTGGACTTTTTACTCTAGTTAGCTGGGCTAAGGCGCTGAGGAATAGCTTAGCTTCCTGTTACTGTATCGCTGGTCTTACGTTCGTTAGCAGTTATCTAGGTGTCACCATAAACTAGTGAAACCTTAGCAATAAATGATATATCTATTTACAGCATTTCCTACTGTAAGATAACAAGATTAAAATAAGAATGCTGTAATCGGACATCTACTGAGTGGTGTTAATAGCTAAGCTTTTATTGTTAGACTTGTGAGTTAGGAGTTCTACTCCCTGGAGGAGTAGAAAGTGAACACTTCTAAGAGGTTTCTTTCTAATATGAAACCTCTATTCACTCTTACTTCGCTTACAATAACACAACGATCGAGCATTGATAAATATAACCAACGAATTAGAAGATTTCAACAGTAGTTAACTGCATAAAGTAATATATGACTAAACTGATTATCAGTAGTTTCAATGAAATATATCTTACTTGTACAATTTTATTAAGCTGAGAGTTTAATTCTGTATTGTGATGCTGTGACAAGTGTTGACCATCATTACATTGATGAATTTTTTGTTTCTGTGTAGTAAATAAAACATGAATTAATTGATTAATTAGTTGATTAAATCAAGTAAAAAGAAAACATTAACGAAATAATCAATTAGACTACAAAGAGAATTTTATGTCTGATTGGGATGGTTATTTTTGTAGAGATTGGTATTTTAATTAATTGAATATGTTACAGATTAATGTTGGTAGGGTACCACTGAAAACCAGGGAGCACTGGATACCTGTTTCGTTCTAGTGTGGAACTCCTCATTAGTGCACACTCCAGATTCCGCACCAGGGGCTTCAGATGATCGTCATGCTACATATCACAAATTAATGGAAACGGGAATTCTACCAGCCAAGTGGTACAGAGCGTTTGATGTTCGCCAACATGAAGCCTCTCGTGCGGAATCTGGGGTGCACACTGCAGGGGAGTTCCACACTAGAACGAAATATCTGTTCAGTGTTCCGTGGTTTTCAGTGGTACTTTACCAAGATCAATCTGTGACATATTGAATCAATTAAACATATGTTCCTTCGAAGTTATTTAGTATTCACTGTAGTATAAAATATTAGAATTGTTAAATTTATTTTATCCTGGGGTTATCAATATGATACAGTTCCAGTTGCTTTGATTTACTTATTCCAGTATGAACAGAATTTAGTTAAAATAAAATAACTGTATCAGTGGATACTTGACACAGAAGCTCTGAATGATATAAGAACTTTACATACTTGGGCAGCACCATCGATAAACAAGGAGGATCTAGTGTAGATGTGAAAGGACGGACTATAGAAGCAAGGGAACCATTACTACAATTTAAAAATATCTGGAACTCAAACCAGCTGTCAGTCAACATCAAAGCCAGAATCTTAAATACAAATTTTATGACATTTCTGTTGTATGAAGTTGAAACTTGGAGAACTACGAACAGGATAATTCAGAATATACAAGTATTTATAAACAGCTATTTATGCAAGATAATTCATATCCGTTTTTCTGACACTATCAGTAACAACCATTTGTGGTGAAGGACAGATCAACTTTAAGTCGAGGAATAAAGTAAGAAAATACGCTGGAGGTGTATAGGATATACACATAGAAAATCATCAAACTGCATCCCAAAACAAGCACAATAACACAGAATCCTAAAGACGAAAAAAAAGAGGAAAACCAACTGAGCACACTGTGTCGGTGATTGGGGTCAGACATGAATAGAATGAACAGTGATATGGAAGAACCGAAAAGGAAACCACGGACAGTTGGTTTGTGAATGCTGGTCAGCGGCCAATGCTCCATGTTGGGTAACAGGCATTGACAGATTGACTGGTCAGTGTGTACAATAAATATTCAAATTGAAGTGAGATACGTAGATTGGTTATATTAATAATCATTACTGAGCTTGAATACAATGTATCAATAAACATAGAGATCTATTACATCACTCCTATTGACGTTAAATAAAAAGGATAGTAGATTCACTTACATTAGTTCTTTGAGTACAACAAATTCTTTTCAGACATTATTGCGAGAAGATGTTACATTACGTTAACAATTTATTATAGAACCAATACTTTCTAATACATGATGACATTTTTGAGCCGTGAACCTCGATAAACTTATTATTCACAAGTATTATTTAAGTTGGATTGTGACTGGTAAGCGGAATCCAGGACATACGTTTTGTCCTAATTGGAACCTGTCAGCTGAATGTACTTGTATCTCAGTGTTGACAGTTCAGTTCATAACATATCGACTGGGAAGATACAAACTCGTCCTACTTATATATCTACATATCTGTTTCCACACGCGTGGTTGTCTGGACTCAGGCAGCCTATTGGTGAACGCGGTGGTGCTTAGCGCGAAACGGACTGAATCGAATCCCGATGTGAACATTAACATTAGATGCAGCCGACTAATCCCAAATAGGAGGAAACACACTTCATGGTTTCCACTTGTTAATCACAATCCAACTTAAACAATTCTTATAAAATTGTTGCTATATGTGACATTCCACTCAAAGTGCCCTATATAACAACAGATACTGATCAGTTTCAGTCCATGACAAATCAACGGAATGATCCAAATACATCTCAGTTAATAAGTGATGAGCTGAAAAATGACTATGGATCAATAATGTAAAGTAAATGGTACATCAAGTACACAATGAGGCTAGGTTTTTATGATGTTTCTTAATTCGTTTTACATTTTTCTCTTAAGAATAAAGCTTACTACTGTTTACCAAATCAAGCTAAATTAAACTAGGCCTTTCCAGTACATAATCTGGTTGATTGAAATACTCACACGTGATGGTATACATATGTAGATTAGGTGGGATACCTCATAAAACTCAAACTTCATTAACATGTATATGCTTGTTATAAGCATGACCCGTAACTTCCGTTCTCTCTGATAAAGCTGATAATCAGTTTAACGTAGGTCAAGGCATATTGGTTAATGAACGACTTGACATAGCTTTTTTCAAACTATCTATTTTGCTCTAATTATCATAATTCTGTGAATCCATTCTCAAAATTAGATACTAGTAAACAATAGAAGTTTGTAAATGTTGAATCTTGTACTTTATGGGTGACCGTTCTATGTGCCAGTTATTAAAATTCACAAAGTATTTTTAATGCCTTTAAGTCTGTTATGAATTTGTCTATCCATAGCCGGCATATCAAAACGGTGACAAGCTAAACCAACCACTTTAGAACTTAAATATACGGAAATAGTAAATTAATGCTGGTGTTAATAATTTTTCTGGATATACACAAATATAATTAGAAAATTTAAATGGGTACAGACCCTGAGTAGTTATGATGCACAGCAGAAGTAAAAGATACATACATGATTAATCGTGGCTAATGTGACTTAGATGACATATTGTAATTTAACTGTTCAAATGAAAGCTTAGGACATTTAGAATACAGGGACATTAGAAATATCATATTTAGTTGTCTGTGTTCGTCATTGATTGATGTTGGTAAGGCACCACTGAAAACCAGGAGACACTGGGTAGCTGTTTCATCTTAGTATAGGATCCCTCATTAGTACGTACTCTTGATTTTGAAAAAGGGATTCCAACCTAGAGTCTTCAGTTTCCACAGCAAACGCTACACCATCAGTACAACTTAGCTGACGTTTATTGGTAGAATACCCGGTTCCATAAACTTATAATATAGAGTGGTAATTAGACACTGTTATTGGTGATAACTTCCTAATTCCCTCCCCCAACCCAAAAGTTCGAACTCTATCACTCACTACTTCCCTCTAGAATTTAATTAGATATCTAGTCAAAATATACAATGTAATATACTGAGAGTACTTTAAGAAGTTCACTCCTACCTCTTAACTCCTACATAACAGTTACGATATTTTTTAATTCTGTGATTATTAGCATTAAATATATTTGAAGATAAAGCAATTCATTTAATTGAATTAAACCGAATGATTTAGTTAGTAGGAATTTTTCCACTATTAAGTACTTTTATCTAAGTGCTGATGGCGTAACATACAATTCTATGATAATGAATATTGTCTAAATGGTCACTTTCAATATTCAACATGATATTCAGTCAGTCAGTTACAACGTAGAACTTGGTACATGAGTACATCAGTTCAAGTTGCTATGCCTCAATTAGCAGATAAAGATTAAATTGTCGGACCAAATCCCAGAGTAGGGAAAGGTAGTAACGGAGTAAGTACTAATGGAAAGGCATAGAGATCAGAGATGAGATTAGAGATAAAAAGTAATTCAGATTAGAATTTGGAGGAAGACAAGAAGTGGATGCACCTGCGCCATTGCAATCGATTTTGAGCCATATCACCTAAAGTCTCTAACCATTTGTTACGATCATCGTGTGGGCCCCAACCAGGTAGTCTACATCTATTAACATGGCTAAACCTTAACATATAAGGTTAAGAAATAAAATTAAATCATTTTACAGTATAGTAAAAATCTGATGTAACACTTTGAAAGTATGTATACCTTCTGGCTTATTGAGCTCATATCTCAATGTTTACATCAAAACTATGATGTAGGTATATTAATTAAACTGATGAGTTCCAAACAGAATGAAGTGCATTTCATGGATTTCAATTATCATTTGAAAACTAACTTTAATCTAAACTATTGCTATTTATTTGTTTTAGATGACTTTAAAAAATTCAGGTCAATTATGTCATTATTCTCCCTTCTCCCTCCACTACATTTAAGTTTTATGAATAGAAAACGAAAATGATAGAATGAAGGTAACAACAGTGAATAGAAATTTCTAGAAGGTAAGGAAACTAGAATTAATTACAATTTTTGATTGACATTTAAATGAATTCATTACAAGAAAGTATTGTTAATCAATTATCTTATCAACTTTACTACTGAATTAATCATGTGATCATAAATTAGGTCAATCTTCAATTTCTAATTAACTTGTAATGAAATCCAATTCTATATTCTTTGTACTTATTCAATGATATAATGTAACGAAATTTATATTTCTAAGTTTTTGTCAATATGAAATGAACTTGGATGTGCTTGTAAATGTAAGATATGTAATGACCGAGATAGGTGATACAGGTCTTGAGTTTAAATGAACCAGTAAGATTATAACTAAGACTTGATTACGTGGATGCTGGTTCGTTGTCATAGTTCCGGTGTAACTGAAAATCCCCAAAGGTAGATAGCAAGAGAATAGAATCATCAAATAAGCGATAACGTCAAATAAGAACAAATGATTTCATTTATCACATAGTGAACTTATTAGTAAGAGATGTATTTAGTAATCAGGCTAATTAGTTCATATAAAGGTTACATTAGCTCAGGAATGAAACATGCAATAATCTGTAATAAGTATATAAAAAGCTTGCAATTCAGGTAGTACAAATGTCAGAGTTACTAATGATTTAACGGATGCAACTTCGTAGTCAAGGTTTCCAATACCATGGACAATAGACTTCTTAGGTTATGATTTTTGATTCTTTGACCATTTATGATCATTATGATCTTCTAATCAATTAAACTTAAGTAATTAAATTCAGCAAATTTATTGGTAATATTCAACGCCTAAAGGTGTTTAATCTTGTCATATAAACACCGGATATTTCTTTTTCAGTCAGTCATACACAATGCAGAATCTAGCATACATGTGCATCAGTCTAATTTACTACACAATATTAAAACAAAAAGATACAAACTAAAGGAGTAGTTAGTGTAATGGTTATTAAGAAAAGACAGTCGTAGAGAATAAAATCCGAGGGAAAATTAGTAAAGAAATTTCTAAAGCTCAGGATTTATTAGGAGGCATTTGGGTGGTCGCAAAGGGTGGATACGAGTGTAAAATTAAAATAGGTTTCAGGCTGTGTTACCTAGAATATTCAACGATTAATTAAGGCAGAAGCGTCAATTTTAACCAGATAGTCTATATTTTATAGGTATCTTCGTCCAAAAAAGAACGAAAATATTTACAAAACTTGGGCGCCGAGTGTATGTAAGACATATGAATAGAATATATTTGTTAATAATCTCAGCGGATGAAATTAATGAAAAATTCCAACGTTTCGCTCGGCAAACTGGTCCGAGCTTCTTCAGGGAAATAACCAAAATCAGTCTATATACTTAAATAATCCTGAGACCAACAGTTAATTAGTTCATGGTTTGATGTTACGTTTGTTTAGACCACTTCATAATTTTTTAAGGTAGGTGATCGTTGTGCATAGGTATTACATGTCTCAATAATCTTATTCGGTAAAATATCACAATTTAGTCAAATTATTTTGTCTTGTCTCTTGAACCTAAATTTAACATTGAATACTCAGTCATCTTAGCAAACGCTATCAGTGTTTCTAAAGTATCTCTAATCAAATACCGGTAGCTTAAAATGCCATTCACTTTTAATTGCCAAGTTTAGCATCCACTTAGTAAGACAAGACGAAATTTCTTGAGAAATGCTCTTCCTTTGATTAGAAAGCAAACATCTCGTCTATGTCATGTCTTAGTGATTACCTGATTACCACGAAATCTAAGTCAAAGATAATTTGCCAATATTCGTAGGTAAAATAAATTCTACTATCGTTTCTATGCATCCAGTGTACTGATATGATAACCACAAGACTTTGAGCTAATTCTTTTAACACTACGGATAACACAAGCAAATGAATATATAGTTAGGTAACAATTGTATGCGTTTACTTTATTGACAGAATGATCCTCTTATTAATCTGACAATCTGACTAGTATCTCTGTGCAATGTCAAGTTGTTCTAGATTCAAGAATGAATTCATTCCATGAAAATATGAAACATACAATGCATGTCGGTTGTCGCTCATTGCAACTTCACTGTTCTCTGTATGTTGTATGAACTTTCTTCTATCCTAGTTTTTGTCTACTTAGTAGATGCTAATTGAACATCAGAATATAATTTTCATAAACCACTTTATTTCAAAATTTATCTTTCACCAATTTTGAGTTCTGCATCCTGTTTTTGAAGTTGTACTATACTGATAAGTTGATAGGAGATAACTGTGAACTACTCTAGACACTTGAAAACGAAAGTTTTTTGTCAAATGCCACTTCCACATACTAAATAAATGCAAAAGTTGACTGAAAAGGCTGAAGACAACTCATACAGACAAGAGTTTCAAATAACCTCAGCCTAGGTTTCTCCAGACAGACAATAAGAGGTTGGATATTGCACAGATTGATGTTGGTAGGGTACCACTGAAAACCATGGAACACTAAACAGCTGTTTCATTTAAGTGTGGAACTTCTCAGCAGTGCGCACCCCAGATTTCACACCCTGGGCTCTCAGTTAACAATAAAAGAAAACGTTCTAAACTAGTTTTCTATAAGTATACAAGTTCATCCTAATTCTAAATTAGACTGGTTACACAAACTACTTTAAGATGTTTACAATAATTGATTATTGAATAGTGACCACTGGCGTGATTGCTGTTAAGTCATTTAAAAGTATTATCGCATTTCAACATGCGAGAGAATTTGATCTGCGCATAAGACTATACAAACATAACACTGATCACTATTAGGTAATTGTTAAATATAAGTAACTGAATCCTCCACAAAGTTAATAGTGATCTCACTGTTGAGATCAAGTGACTATAAAAATTTGCGGTACGCTTTAGTTCATACAAGATTGCAAGTGTATTTCTTGTCGACAAATAACAGCTAAAACAAAAGTCTTGATATACCATTTGCCCCTGTATGCTGTAACATGATAGAGAATTGAGAAGCATTGGAGTCTATTTTTCGTGATATAGGGACACGTACTGTTACATCGAATTCACCTAAGATTCAGTAACTGTGATACCTGTATTTATTAAATCGCCATCCTTCTAGACATTTATTAACTATTGTCATATCTCTTTCAATTCTCAAGCCATTGTACTTTTACTATGGACATATTATTCCTTTTTTTGTAAACAACTTCCTTAGTTTGGTCTTTAATGTATTTTGTACATTTCTGGGTATCGTTTGATGCACATAAAAGGTTGTTTCTGCTCGATAAATGACCTGACATTGATTCCTATTTGATAGCGACATTTTCTCTTTCTTATTACTATTTAGAGGGCTGTGGGTTACTTAGCTGCTTATCAACCCAAACAGAACGTACGTATTCCTGGTCGTAGATTATAATCATAAATCTTACCGGCTTGTTTAGACGTAAAGCCTTGATAAGACTGCAAACTCCAACCAATACAGATAATGGTTAGCCAAATCATTGATGCGATCTTGTCAGAACCAATAAGGTAATTGATAATATTGAGACTGACTGATCGATGCACATAGGTCTACTTTGATTCCGTTAGTCTCAAGTCAGATAAAAATACACAAGATAACTTAGCCAACAAGAAGAGTCTACTTGTATATCAAACATTCCTGTATATACGTGTACAACCTGATCACACTGCAAACCAATTACGAAAGCAACATAAATACAGAATAATATCAAAAATAATAGGTAGCTGGAGTAACGTGCATACAATTAAGTTATAGTTTATGACTGACAAATGACGCCCCAACACTTAGTGGGTATAATCAGAGGTTAGGCTAGGATAAACGTAATAATTGTAAAAGTAATATGTTCGATTTAAATACACCCAGAACAAATGAAGTAGACTTCAGAGAAACATTCCTTTAAGTTAGCCTTTCTTTTTCGGTCGTCCGATCTATTAAGTTTTCACCGTAAAGACATTGAATGGGTAGAAGTATTTTGACGTACAAATTATTCAGATTTCATTGAAAATACAAGTCAAGAATGATAGAAAAGTGACTTACTGAAATACCAAACAACACTAGATGATTTATAGGAGTCATTTCAATTACAGGGGAGGGATGTTTTGACGAACTTACATCAAGAAAGCCACGTAAAATTATTGTGAAGTAGGTTTATGTTTCATAATAATATGGGACGATTTAACAGTACACATTTACTTTCGATATAAGTTATAGAATGTAATACCTGGAGTTTTGTTGACGCTGCATAAATATGGATGAAATTTATTAATTTGTAGAAAGGATCAAGTTCTTGTCCTTCTTAAACTTATAAGTTTAGAACAAAAGAACCGATAACTCGGTTTCAATTTTAAATGCTTTTACTTAATTTACAAAAAATAGACATTTAAAACAATTTGTCTCTGATAAATTTTGATCATGCAATAAGAGACGAAGCTCATCGGAGAAATGTGATGAATATTTGAGCAACACTCTCCAAACAACCTAATCACACACAGTTGTCAAGGCATTTATGTATAAAAAATGAAGGACATTAGAGTATAAGCTGAGGAAGCAAAAATATTAAGGTGAACACATGTAAATCACACCCTACCAGGATAAGTTGAATGAAAGTACAAATTGTTTTTGAGCACACAATGTAGGGGGGGGGGTTTGATTGAACTTTCGTATAGCTAACTTTAGTATACAACCTAAAGCACTATTATACAACACCACAAAGGGTGATATCTGTTTGGCCTGTCTCAACTAAGCGTTTAGCAATAAACAATGAAGGCTGTTTATCATGTACTTTTATTTCGCCATTTGAGTTCATTTGTTTCTGGAGCCATTTAGGTATGTTCACTTAACCCCTACATGCAGCTTATGATTGCTCCTTTTTATGTGTGTTCACACACACGTAGATTGATAACTACAGTTGGATGTAATCAATCTATGTACATGCTGTTTAGGTTCGTTGTGAATCACTACATTAGACTTTCCAATCATAACTACCTTAGCTACATAAAATGTCCTTTTAATAACAGATTTAGGCTTTTATTTCAACACAAGACTATGTGTATCACCCCTGAAATGTAAGGCAATGTAGACTGATCCAATATGTCGAATGAAAACATAGTAATCTGGTACTTTTCTGCATCTAGATCGTTTATAATCAATCGGACAACTTTTGACGAATTGACCTAAATGTATGGGTATTGTTTATCTCACCGTGAGTATATCAAATTAGCATTTACTTAAATATATTTAATTTAATTAACTTATAGGTAACCTAATAAAACCTGCAAGCAAATAGTTTTAATAATCAGATTGTATTATGATTGTTATAACGAATCAAAGAATCAAAAATTATAACCTAAGGGGCCTGTTCTCTATGGTATTGGAATCCTTGATTGGTAAGTTTTATTAGTTAAATCATTAGTGACTATGACATTTGTACTTCTTGAATTGTAAACTCTTCATCAACTCATTACTGTTCATTAGATCTGTTTTCCTTCCCTGATTATTGTAGTTTTACTATGGACTTATTATCTGAGTTTCTGTGCACAATTCCCTTAGTACAGTTTTTAATATATGTTAACTACTAGGGCAAAACAGCTGTCCAATACTACCTGGTTTTGATTAGTAACCAACGAAATATCAATCTGCAATGTACATAAACAATTAAGCTTACTGCCTGTCTGAAAAAGCTACTGTAATTTAATGTATCTTGTATCTCGTATAACTAACTGGTTTCGTTTGCGACATATAAATGCCTTAATTCTTACTCAATTTGTTGTTTTTACTATCTACCCTTTGGGAAGTCTTCTGGTTCTTCTGGTACCACACTAGCCAATCAGCGTCATAATAGTTGGAGTTATAGAAAAGTTACAGTTGGTTCACTTAAACACAAGGTCAGTATTTACCTATCTTGGTCATTTCATATAGTATCTACACTCGAGGACACTCAAAGTTATTTCGAAGACATTCATTTATTTAAAAAATTTTGAATGAAATAGATGCATCGTCATACAGGACATTTAATTGTATACCTATACAGGATACTACATCATTCTTCCGTTATGACTAGAGATGTAAGAAATACGATTGAAGTCTAGTTGAGATACATCCAATAGATTCGTAATCCATTGGACACGAATAAGTTCATATCATTGATCAACTGGTCATAATTCACATTTCAAATCTTTAAAAACTATACACACAACATTAAATCAGACAGAATGTAGTTGAAATCAGTACTTTAACTACATTTAAAAGTATTGTAGACTCTTTCGGAGTTACAATATATTCTCTTCTTTATAAAATAGATTTCAGCTATCATTGTATAGGAAGCACGTAGATTCATTAAAGTAGAAAATATCATGAATTCAACTATTATAAAAACAAAAGATAAAATGAGGTCATTATTTAAAGAGTCAAGGTTAATGATCATTAAACGACATTTTAATTGATGAAATTCTATTAATTAATGAATAGTGATAAAAGAGATAAGAGAAATATAATGATAAACAGCATAAGGATAGAAAAGTGAACATGTGTTTAGTGTTTTATACCTGATACAATGTTAGGAGATATCAGAATGAAGTTTACTATAGATATATGTACAATAAGGGAAGAAAGAATTTCAAAATTTGAGTTGATGTTGTTCAAATTGAAATTGACCAGTTCATGTTAGTATATGTGCATCCTAAGCGTGTTATCTCGATACAAATATGAATAGAGTTGGATTATAACCTGAAAATAAAGTTCTGCAGGTGCCTTACGTTCTGTTTATAAATGATTATTGAAATTTATTTACATCAACAGGAAGATAGTGAACAATGTGGCACTTGACACTAACGGAATTAATGTCATGGTGTTAGTATCAACACTAGAATGCAAGCACATTTTGCTGACGAGTTCCAAAGTAGATAGAATGTGAACCATAATCCAACTGTAATCAAATCATTAAGGTGTTTACCAAGTATATTGATGTAAACTAGCTTAAATTCCAGCATTAATGCTAATCAACAAAAGCATAGTTCGAGCGGTGAAATTGAATTGATGGAATAGAAAGTGTGAAAATGTCCTTAATACAAGAAATTGTATGGAATAAATCTACTTCCTCCTATATAAAAAAACAATTTGAATCCATGTTGTTTAAGTAAATCAAACATTGGTTACAATTATATGACTGATTTCAGTTAGAAATCCTTTAAGTTCATGAACTGAAACCTGACAATACATTTTCATGGCCTTTGACCAGCAAACTATAATCAAAGTTTAGTCTGATTACTTTATTGCATAGATAATCTTGTTAAACTTAACGGAGAATTTACAACAATAGAATAATGTTTTCCAAACAATCTTAGTCTAAGAGGGTTTATAAAAATGTATAATAATGATTACGATTAGTAAACCTGAAATTGTTAACGTTGTGTAGAAAGAGGGTTTTATTCAAGTGATATTTAAAAGCGATTACGTCATCAGAAAAATTAATTAAAGTCTCAAAGCAAATACAAACTACACATTTCATATTGCAAAACCATTCCCACTATTTACAGCATCATGTTTATTATTTCAAACAAAAGTTTCCGTGTGTCCTTAACATGTCGCTACGACTGCCTGTTTAAAATCTTCGGCTACCACTTTTCCAAATATCTCAACAAGTTCCTTTTTTGCTTTTTTTTGTTTCAACTGCAAATCATGTCCCAAATTGGCATTATGTAATCACGCACCTATATAAAAGCCTAGCCTCTATATTGTGTAATACAGTGTAATCTGTGAGAATACATTACGGTGACTGGCAACATGAATTAAAAAGGATCAATATTTATTAAATGTCTATTCCTGAAATTCTTAGTTTTAACTGCAGATCTCCTATTGGGAAAAGTGGACTACTTACAATTTCCCCTTAGTCGACACATGTACCGTAACTGTGGTTTAATCATAGTTCAAGAATCTTGGCTACATGACCTGTATGATGACAGTTCGGCATCGCTAAAAGGTTTCCAAACTTTTCATCAAGATTATTCTATTCTCAAGAGAGAGTATAGTGGTCATGTTACTACTTTCTGGAACACAAAGTGGCATGTATACATGGAAAAAGGGCAACTTGTTCAGACACCATATAGTGAAATTCATATTGTACTAAACATATTATTGAATATAGTTATTCTTATTATTGTATTTATGAATTTACATGGATTCATTGACACATTCATAGAACTTAAAGACTGTTGAATTAACGGACCATAGAACTTCTTGAAAATCTACATTTTGGAAGAAAACAAAGGCAATTATAGAAATCCGATTGGATTCCACTTTTTTTGAATACGGGCTGTGAACAATACAATTCTGTATTATTGAAGTTAATTGAAACCATTAGAATTAGAAGGATGACAAATTAATTATATATTTAAAAGGAATCAGTAACTAACATTTAATCGCCTTGACAACATAAATGGAGTTTCTATCTATGCTTCCTTTCATTTCACTGTCTCATTATCATAACTCAGTATTTTTTTGTATTTCGTCTATTCTACTCTTTTTCTTCGATTCTATTATACTCATATTACACAATAAACTTATCTCTAATGATGTATAGTATTTTCGTCCTATAAACACCCTGTTATAAAAGGGTATATTCAATTTCTTCTAAACTTCATCTTTCAAACAATCTAGTGTTATCTAATGAACATTTCACTGCTTAACATTCTTCTACAGTAACATCATCATCATCAATAACAATGTAGAACCAGGCAAATACGCCCATAGGTTCAAGCTGCCATACCATATTAGCACTACGAGATAACAGAGGTAACAAAATAACAGAATACAAGAGAGAAGAGTGAAGTAAACGTGTGTAGAAACTAATAATAGGATTCAAGATTTAGATGAAATTAAAGAGTGAATACACTTACGCCACTGTGACCGATCCTGAGCCATACCTCCAAGTGTCTCCAGCCATTTATTACGACCATCACGCGGACCCCAACTAGGTAGTTTGCATCTACCAACATGGCTTAGACTAACAGTCACAGACTTCATGGACTGATGCCATGTTTTGGTTTGGCCGCTACTGCCCTTTTTCTATCCTCCTTCAACCCTATCCAACATTACGCGGCGAGACAAGCGGTAGTCTGGCATGCGCAACACATGTCCTAGCCATCTCAGTTGATTAAGGTTAATGACCTCTTTGACTTATTTACTTACAGTAACAATTCATTCTGTTCGAAATTGTCAATGTAGTTGATGAGAAAGCAACAAACTAAAATGAATTTTATAAATATTGCTATTCTTGCCTTAAATAAGTTAGTGAAAGACTAAAAGTATACAAAACGTTAGATGATACTGTGTTAATAGATCGTAACTCATTTTAATCGTCATAATTCAGTGTTTGACTTCCAAGTACATAATTGGCTGAAATATCCATTTTTTATGTAGATAATAAAAGGAAAATACCGTAGAATTACTTTTACTAAAGAGTATGTTAGATGGTTGAAGTAGCTAGACAATAGTGTCATTGGAATCAGAACTTGTTTACCTGAAGTGTTGGGAAGGCGGTAAATCGGTAAATTGATATCCTTTACATGATCGACCGCCTACTATCACAGTCTGAAACTTTATCATTAGAATATCTGAATGATTAATGAAGTATATCAGGGACATAAATACTCTAATAAGGCTATAATAGTTGGATAGTTATTCAAACAACCTAAACTCAATGAATGAAAAACTTTTTTAAATGGTAAACATTCCTTTTAAATGGGGCGTTGTATAGAACGCTAAATTCGAACCTGGTATCACGAATTGTCTTGAGTTAGACAATCGGTGAACAGCAGAAAGCACTCGACGGTTGTTGCGTCCTAGTATGGGACTCTTCAGAGATATCCCTCCATGATCGCACTTGGGAATCGAACCCAAGGTTCTCAGGTTTCGCGAATAACTCTTAACAACTAGTCCACTGAGCCGGTATCCAACGATTGGTATTAGTGACCTGGTCAATTCACGATATATTGGCGAGACAACATCTATTAACTCTCATTCGACATAAATGAACTTCGTTGATCACGTTTTCTCACTAGAACACCGGGAATGAAATCTAGAACATAGTCGTTAGTGAGCTGATATTTATTGCTATTGAGTGTTATGAAGCACTTACTCACCGTTAGTAGTGAATAACCTGGTGCAAATATGTCGCGAGTTGAATGAGTTATAAACATCAACTCTGAAAATCCGGCTGATTGGTCTAATTGTTAAGAGTTCGCCGTGAAACGTCGGGGTCATGGATTCGATTCCTTGATAAAGTCTTAAATGAACACTTTTACAGTGTCCTATATCAGGATAAAACAACTGACCAGTGTCACTTTTCGGCCTTTAATGACCATCTAACTCAGACTAATTAAATTTAAAAATTCTTTATTTTAAAAATACAATAAATTTACTTATAAATAACGAACCATGCATATTAAAGTAATTAGTAACCATTGAGTAATTAATGTACTTTAGATCTTTATCTCTCCCTTAAACATTTGAACTTGATTCTATAACTACAACTTTTAAAAATCACATCAAGTGCATAATTTCAGATTGTTTATTTATTTCTGTTAATGTAATTATAAACTGGAATTGACCTATCTGTGTTGCTATGCATTCTTTATTAACCTCAACAAAGTGTTAGTTAACAAGTATAATTAATTGATTGATAGTGATTAGCAGATAGAATTTGAAAAGTGCATTTTATCTAGTTTGTAACTAATCTACTAAATGTATTTACAACTGCATGTTGATAGTCTAGGTACATTCAGCTAAGTAGTCTCAGATACAATATAAACGTGAGTTCTAGAACCCAACTGTTAGCCACAATCCAACTTTATTGGAAAATGGTTTCTGGAGTTTCATCAGTTTTATTTTAATTGCTTAAAAAATGAGAAAACTCGATAAATGTGTGTAGGTGTGTGACGAAATTCTCTTCACCGAAAGCTTCAATAGCATAAAATGAGAATGTTGTTAAGTTTAACCAGTAGTTTCTATGACGTTATAAGGAAGTAAGCGAAACAGGTGACAACTGTTCATCTCTGGTTGATTACTATTATTTTTCAACTGGATAAGTAAATCAGTAATGATTTTGTAACACTTTAGATGACATTAACGTAGGCTTTTGAAATGAATGACTCTATCTGTTAAAAGTTTCACAGGCATTCATTCTCAAAGCTAATCAATAGTATTAGATATTTTCTTTATGTTCTCCTATTGTAATATGACACAAATTAGTGTCAGTTAGGGAAACACTAGGGAATTTTCAACTTACTTAAAGATTCTTTTGAAATATGCCACCATAATCCATTGAAAATTTGAAATAACCTATTGACTGTAGTAGAAGATGAAAACATTTCAATCGCTACCAAGTACCTCATTAGTACTTAGCAAGTCATAAGAACTTAGTGTTGTGCAAACATCCCTTTGTTGAGTTAATAGTATACAATACTGTGAATTTAAAAGAAGCTACAAAACAACTTCACACTGAAACATATAGTTAGTAACTGACTACTTACTATTTAAATTTCAATACCAATGTATCAATAAACCATAGTTCTTCATGAATAATGGCTAGTAGATACCATAAACCCATTGGAATCTGATACCCTATTAAATTCTACATTAGTCACATCTCTGAATGGCATATGTTATCACAATTAGATGAGGTGGATTATGCTAAAGAATGTCTCTCTAACAAGACCTCTTCCAATTAGTTTTACGTGTAAGGACATCATTTAACTTTGAAAGATAAGGAAGCACAAAAACTACGGCGAACTACTTTAGAGTTCGATTTCTTGGCGGAAACGACGATCCACACTACTGAGGAGTATCATATTGTTATGAAACAGCTGTCCAGTGCTATGTGGTTTTCTGTGACACCTAACCATTATCAACCTATGACGAATACAAAGGACAAATTAGATACTACTCTCTACAGAAACACATTAAATCAGCTCAAGCTTTTGTATACGATTTCGTTTGCAATAGATGACTATTATTGTTTAGAAACTTTATTAATAAACATTTCATCGATAAATAACAGTTATCTTCATGAATTTGCATCAGAATTACTCTTATTCAGTCATTCGTGAACAATGGAGGACCCGACAAATATGTGTATCGATTCAAGTTGTAATATCACGTCAGATGAATACCAAAGTAATCATAGTAATAGTACTAAACAATAAGAATAAAATTCGAGAAGATTAAGGTGATATGTGAGAAGAAAGTCATAAAATCAAAAACAAACAGAATCTAACAGAAGACAGGGAAAATACATCTTACCCTAGTAATTGATGCTGAACCATATCAACTACAGTCTCCATTCACTGGCTGTGATAATCGTACGTTTTATTAGACTACCCATATCTTTTCTCAAGTAAGGTGGCTAATCCACTAAACTACTTAACCCTTTACAACTAGTTTAATCGCTGAAGTTGATTAATTCCGTATCATCAATTTGTTTTGAAAATTAAAAGATTTTATGGTTTGTTTCATCTTGAAGTGACAATCTTAATGTTTGTCTGGAAGAAACTAGCCAACTGGACTTGTGTTACGACTATGACCTGATAGACATGGAAAATGGTGATTGATTGACACTTTGCCCGAACGATCCAAGTTTACATCAGAGTTATGGATAGAAAGAATAATCACCAACGAAAAAGCTAAGACCAAGTTATCTATTAAGTGAAAATAATGTCTTCCTCATAGATCATATGCTGAACCAAACAGTAATAGAAAATAAAAAGTACATTAAAAACTGAACTAAGGAAGTTGTGTACAGAAAGGTTACAAATCTCCATTGTTAAATATAGTTTAATGAAATCTAGTACTTGTTTAATGTATACACTGGTGGTTTGATGCCACTATTTGGGAATGATCAAATAAAAGAAAATGGAACTTAGTTCATTATGAGCATATTTTTTCTATTGACAATGTATGTCCTATTTATTTTACAATTAGAATTTACTTGGCAATCTTTATTCGTAGATTCTAACAAAGGTAGTTAATGAGCAACACTATTTTGAGTGTTGCCAAGCTATCCATACATAATTATCTACAAATATGACAATTAAAACTATGTAACTTAATAGACTGGATTACAGTGGAATACAATCATAATGATAGTAGTGTATTTCAAATTCTTTACAAATATTTCACCAATATAAATTGACACAATCCATCACTATCTTATCGATTATATCACCGATGAAGAAACTAAGATTAACCATAAAACAAACGGAAAATTTTAAGAATATCCAAATATAGTCATCAAAAGTCAGATCATCTGAATTGATCTTAGAATGATACGACACTGTATTTTGTAACCATTTTATGATGAGATCTATAATCTGTTATACAGAAACATTCTTTTCATACTGTATCCAAGATCATAATCGTCAGATATGAATGCTTAATTCTGCATTTTCACAATATTTTTTTTTAGTTTTCAAAACGTTGAGATTCAATTCACATTTACTGAGTGCGGGTTTTCTTTTTCCGTAATCCTAACAAGAAAGTTGATGATAATTTGAGCTGACACTTCAATCAGCCAGTATATTGACAAAATTCTATTTGCTATTGACAGAGGATAATATGTTCCTTTACTAGGTCAATTTATGTTACTTTTAGAAACTATCGTTTTCTTATATGAACTTTAATAAGTTCGAATTAAGTTGTCAACTAATAAACGCGTAAAGATATGAACATTTATATCTTAGAGTATTTTCATGCAAAAAGACCATGATGCTTATTTTTCCATTTGGAATATAAACCTGATTTTAGAAAATGAATGAAGTAACCCCTTTAGGAGTTTCTATTGCTATTATTATTAGTAGTAGAGAAAATTTATAGCTTAGGAAGATGCTTTTGGTTATACTACGTTCTCTGAGCTAGACTGATTAATTACTAAGCTTTCGTTGTCATTTTGGATGACTTCATCGAAGTCGACTTATGATAGAAGTGAACTACTGGATTATCTTCACAATCAACAAGCAGCTTGTTATTTCGACCTTGAATATAATTGGTTATTTCTGACACTTGTTCTGTTAGTTTTGCCCATTTATTTTGATTGCACTATAAACAGCTATAACACCTTGAATCAAGTCAAAAGAGAAGGTACAACTAAATCATCCGACTCAGAATATGTAGTATATAACCAAAACGCTTATGACTTTATGACTTTCAAAGTATGATATATTACGTACTAGAGTGTCTTTTATATAAAACTATTGTAAGATTACAGAACAGTCCCGTTATGACGCGAGAATTTCTCGGGTTAGTGGGCGGAATGCCAATCAGGTGTGCCTAGTCGATAATTGCACGTCTACCCTATGCCCACTGAGTTCCAAGCCGGAATATGAAGAACACGAGCCAATAGACCAACCAGAAACAATCGAATTATATTTCATACATTCCTTTATATATACATGAAAACCAGAACACACAGTCAACCATTTAGGAAACTAGCATTAATACAGATCAAAGGAGATAGTGATAATAAATAGCGACAACTTGTATACAACTAGTTAACTGTAGTCCATAATAAGAGGCAGTATAATAACAGCAAATATACTAAACAGGAGGACAGGGTAAGAGGAACGTAACAATCATACATTACCCACGGTTAGAATAATTGAAATAGTCCTCCAAAATACAGTTCTAAAAGCTCGTTACTCATCTTTAATCGCCCAACATAACAAGTCCTCATTGAATCTTAATGTCGATATGAGAATAAAATTGAATCGCTGAATAATATAACGCACTCATTTTTCGCCTTAAAAGAAGAATACACTTCAAACCGGATTACAATTGATGACAACATGTAGTAACCCAAAATACTATCATTATTATTGCAAATAACTAAATCAAGATTAACAGAAAACTGTATTCATTATTTACTAATGTCATTACTGTATGACGAAGTATTTAGCTCTATTTAATATAGATATGTAATAATTTAGACTAGGCTGCAATTTGAACTAGTACTGTACTGATTTTAGAGCATGGGACATAAATGATCAACGAACTATAATCTCTTACTAAATATCAAAGTCAACTACTTGAAATGATACAATAGGAAATGTGTGCTATAAAGATGTGTAGTAAAAGCTATGATCAGTATCCTATTCAAGAGTGTTAGTACAAATTAAGTTGGCTGGTAGTTAAAAAGTGGAAACTAGGATGCAGGTTTCTTCCTATTTGGGAAAAGCCAGTTGGATGCACCTAAAAGCGCGTCTTGGATTCCGCTTCTTCACCTATAATTCAACTTAGTTTATACTTACGTAACTATCATCGTTTCGAGACGAGGATAAGAACATAATAATAGAGACTAATAAACTTCAGTCCTATTAAATCAACGAGAAATATATAATTGCCTTCATACTGTTGGTACGTTTTAAATCTTTGCATAGAGAATAACATAACCGACTATTGTGTAGGTGGAAGTGAGAATGTACATCTCTATAGGAAAAAAAACAGAAGCTTCTTCATTTGTTACTAAAAATCCGTAGTTATGTTCATAATATAAATAAATATTAAAATGAGGGCTTTTATGAAGATAAGGTGTTCTTTTTAACTTCTGAGAACCAATGAAAACACTACCATGAATAAGATCCAACTCAGAACACTGAGGTCAAGTGATTAACACATTATCTCTAGACTATTGAGTTAGAACCCAAGTATCAAATGAACTAATTAAGATGCTGCTTTGTTGCTTTTATACTCAGTCGTATTGAATATGACTTGAAGATAGGCTTCGTAAAACTAGATGAAGAGTTAATTACATACTGATTTATAAACAGTACTGATCTCTTCGAGATTATAGATATGTGATGAGTGTCAGCTAACAAAAAATCTACATTAAACATTTGTTTTAGATTGGTTTTCGACCATCTAATAACTGGTTCTTATTACGAATGGATTCCTACTAGACAACAACATTGATATATTGCTTATAATGTATTACAAGAGAATCGTCTAGACAGCCCTACATTTCAAACGGTTTTTCAAGCACATCTATAGGAAACATCACTAGTTAGTTCTAAATTACAAAACGTTTCAAGATAATGTACTCGCCTTTTATGATTTATCTGTCTTCTTTAAGACAGTAACAGGTATTTAAGAAAAAGTTGTTCATACTAAGGGATTTCTTGAAATATAATCTGCTAGATGCTGGCATCAATAGTCTGACGGTTAAGCGTTTGTTTAGAAATCTGAAGACTTATATTTCGGTTCCATTATGAGGTCATGAGTGTGCACTACTGAGGAGTCCACTAGTAGGCCAAAACAGATATTCAGTATCAGTTCATCGTTTTTGATGGTCATCTAATCGAAACCGATTGTAATTTCAAATTCAGATTTGTTTTCCGATAAACTTTCACAGCCGAAATCAAATATCATGTATAGCCATCATCCTTAAACTAACAAACCGGAGAAAAAAAGATTTCATACATATCACTGACTGATTATTGTACAATAATTTAGTTCCAAAGTTGAGTCTTCTTAATCTATATAGTGACAGTTATTTCAAACAAGTATAGTTTATGAATGGTTTCTTACAAAATTAATATATACGCTAAAGGATCACGTAATATTATTTAATGCCATGTTGTGCATGTTGTGTAGATTGGATTGTATTTCATCTATTATATAGTACTATAACCTCAAATTTAACCCCACGGTTATTCATAGTTAAGTAGTCGGTAGAAGTCACATGAGCCTCTTAGTGTAGATACTCTGCTAGTTACAATTTATTAGAAAGCCAGATCCACAGAAATCGATACTTTTCTTCTAGTTCTGAATCATTATCTCCAAATTTCGTAACCAAAGGCATAGTTACTGAGTTATTTGATCTTTGGTTTACCTATACATTATTGAGTCCACTGTTTGTTAGTCAGATACAAGTAATTATTAAACCTCGATAACATAATATTGATTCATAATTAACTGTCAATTACTTTAAACATCTGGGTCCTGTAAGAGGACGTTTAAAGAAATAAGTAGTTTAGTGATTATGAATGCAGTTACAAAATTAGGTGGTGTTGATGTGAATACTTAAGTAAAACTAATCTACATCTTATACTAACTCTTTCAAGATAGCACATATACCTTTCTGAGAAGAACTACTTTGTACGATACGGAAGTACTGTCTTTATTGATACAGTAAACAGTAGTTCTACGAAATATTTGATTTGTTTATTCTGATAACCAATTAGTTACTAATTCCATCAAAGAATATGACTGCTTTATGGGTCTAAACAGATTAAGATACAGAGAAATGACCAAATAAGAAATAATATAAATCATATACTCATCATTACTGAGGTTAAACTTGACGATTTCAAATTAACAGACTGTAGGATAAGTAATTTGTAGAATTAAGTAATATAGTTGTAGTAATCTAATGAATAGAAATTAAGGTTTCCGAGGTTTCTTGGTTTCATGTAAGCCACCTTTTCTGAAAATAATAAGTAACTGAATTAAGTAATACAGTGTAAAAAAAATCTAAGTATTTCGTACAGTCAAATTACAAGTCTGACTATATTGAAGTCTTGTCATTATAGATCAAGGTATTTCACAGTAAAAGATGTTTATCTGTTTATGCAATCACAAATTAGCAGTGGGTATGAAAAATGGGATGTATGAAGTGAGGGGAACGATGACAATCGAGTGAATGTGTGAAACATGTGAGAAATTTGAAAACCATTTAATTGTAGTTATTTAGATAGATAGTTCACGTGGAGTGAAACAATTAGGCTTTCCTCACGACTGAGAACAGTGAGGTTTAGTAAACTGTGAAATTATTCAGGTACTTGTTCTTCTTTGTAACTAGAAAAACTATTGTTAATAATCTAGATGATATTTATGTCGGTTTTATGATCATTGTAAACGGCATATATTTCGTGTACTACAAATCAACTAACCTGTTTTGTAAGTGGTTTGGTTAAAACAAAAGAGAAGATCCCATTCATTTCTACATAGAACTGAGTTTATAGGTTAGATTGTGTTGATTATGACGTTTTTTATACTGGTGAGTCTTTACAATAAATCACGACTCATGCCAACAAACATGAACACTACGCAAACAATCTTCTAGTAATCCTGAGGATCTTAAAATTGCAGTTTAAATCAGGCATAGTGGTACATAAAATCTAAAATAAGCATGAAATCTGTAGTTAAAATGTATAATTATCTTCCCGTTGATTTGTGATGGACTAGAATTGATCAGTCTCTATCACATTATGTGCATCCTAAGTAGATTGCCTTCATATAGCAATAGTTCGGAAGTGTTGCTTGAGTTGGATTGTAACTGACAAGCGGAATCCAGAAGTCGCATTTCATCCTATTTGGAACTCGTCGGCTGGATGTATCTGCATCCAAATATTAGTGTTTACACAGGAACTCGGACTCAGTCCAATTCGTACCAAACGTCACCGCGTTCACCACTAGGCTACTAAGTTCAAACAGACAAATACGCTACTTAGATTTCACTTTCCAGTTACAATCCAACTCAAACATAAAATCTGCATCTAAATTATTTTTATATTTTTTTTCGAAGAATCAGCTTAAATGTAGCAGAGCCGTATCATAAATTTCACATTCTACTTAGTGAAATACTAAAAATAGATTACATAGTTTTATTTATCATATACGTTGATTGATTATGATTTTCTAAGTAGACTTTATACTAGTTGAATACGTCAACAACGCCTATATTCCATAATTTAGAGATCTTTTACTTCCTGTGAAAATGTGAACTGCTATTATTAGAAGCTGTTCTTATCTAAGGACTAGACCAATATGATTTTAGTTACTACTACAAGTTATCAGTTGAATAGTTTATTGGTTAAATTATAGATTTTGATAAAGTTAGTAGTTTAAATGAAGTGTACTTTATTGATGAATTTCAAATGAAGCACTAATTCATAAGAAAACGGAAGTTGATTCTTGAGACAAAACAAAAAAAACATTTAAGTGTTATTTTTTTTTCTTTGCCACTACATAAAATGTTCTTCTCGAATCATGACAAACTATGCTTAATGTACTAACGAAAAAGAAAAAAAAAACAATTACCGGCATGATTTATATTTTATTTCCATGGTAAATATAGATAAATAGGCATCATCAATGATACTTCAAACTGTTTACTGCCTAATTTATTCTTTCCTCATCATTTCCAACTAATGATCAAGTGAGTAACTTTGATTTTTGATGAAAAAAGAAAAACGAAGAGACAACAGTGTAAATTCCATTTGAGGTTGGATAAATAAACAAGTTAGTTTGTATGCAAGTAGATAGATAAGAACATCGGAGGAATATGAATATACATGTACTTATGTATGTGTGTATGTATGACAGGGGGGTGGAGGGGTGCGGATATGATGCATTTACTAGTTTCTATAATAAATAATAATCAGTGAGAATCAGCTTTAGTTACAATGATTACTCTCTTACACACACACACACAGACTCTTGTTGTGCATCTCTATAGTTATTTAGTCATAACTTCTACTTATACCCGATTAAGTTGAAGTGTGTTATGGAAACTGTAAATCAAAATTCACTATTCAATTTTCTCTGTTACTTATTTGTTTTTCTTTTCTATTATCAATTAAAATGGAAAGTTTTCTATATTCAATGTCCAAAATTAAGTTTAACTATTAAATAATCAATTATAATAGGAGATGAATGAATTTAATACCTGAAAAAACAAACGAAAGTATAAATAATTGAAGATATACGATTATTCAATTATCATTCAATAGTATTGTTATGACGCAAGAAAAAAAATAGTTGATATCTCAACGCCAATTGAGGTGTGTCTAGTTGGTAATTACGCTTCTGAACTACGTCCACTCGGTTCCAAGCCAGAGACAGAAGAATACATGACCATAGACTAATTGGACAAAATTATATTATATTTCAATCAGATCGCACAGAAAACCAATTAGGAATGTAACATTAATACAAAACAAAGGAAATAGTGATAGTGAATAGGGACAACTTGTACACAACCAATTAACTGTAGTTCATAATACGAAACAACATACTAAGACTAAATATACCAAACGAGAGGATAAGGTAAAAGGAACGTAACAATCATAGCAACGAAATGTTTGCATTATCCACAGTTAGAATAATTGAAAAAGTCCTCCAACATACAGTTCTGAAAGCTCGTTGCTCTTCTTTAATCACCCAACATAACAAGTAATGACAATATTCAATGTAACATATTTTATTTTGTTTTACAGATTGAATCCCATTAACCGGAAATACAACCTAATATTGAGTGATTTAAACTACAGTCACTTTATGTGTAACCTTCATATTTATAACAGACTTTTAAATCTTTTTAGCAATTTTAGGTTTCAATCATCTGATTGTTATTGTTTAAAGTTTGTATCATTTCTTATTCTAATCAGTTGTTTGTACTATTCAATGTAGGTGTACTTAGTATGCTTACTGAGTCCTCCACACACTCTTTAAGTTTATGATCTTCTTTCTTCTAGATTTTCTCAGACACATGACGCCGATCATCTAGGAATACAAAGTACATTCTTCCATGTTGGTAAGCATAACATATTTGGCAAACTTGTTACAATAAACTAGAAGATGATAGTAGTCCAGGAAGATATTGTCTCTATGAAGCATCCCTAGATTGTAAATGGTTGGAGTAAATACAGTTATATTCCTAGCCCAAATTAACGAACCAGGTACATGGATGGTCTTTTCTCATCAGAGGACGGAGTTGTGTAACGGATCTTAGAGCTCTTGCTTATCAGAATGTCATATTTGTCATACTTATACCCAGGTTGTTTGAACTCAACCACCTAGTGGTGAACGCGGTGGCTTTTGACACGAAATGAACTGAGTTCGAGTTCGGGTGTAAACATTAATTACTGGGATGTGAGTGCACCTGGCTGACGAATCCCAAATAAGACGAAACGCATGTCCTTGATTCCGCTTGTCAGTCACAATCCAACACAAACAACACTTCTTAACTCAGGATGCACACATTGTAACAGAGATTGATCAGTTGCAGTCCATGATAAATCAATAGGAAGATCCAAACATATTCTAATTAGATTGATTGACTTATTTAAATATGTACTCAAAATATATACTACTACTATTACTATAAAGTAATAATATGGGAATTTCAGAGTTAACTAGTTAAAATAACTGGAACGCTGGCTTCAGTTTACTTTACAATCAATTCTAACTATACTTCAAATACATACAAACACATAGTTCATCTTTCAGGTTATCAGGTCATTGTTATCTGAAATCATATTTAAATGTTTGTTTATTTAACTAATTTTTTCTTTCAGTATAGTCGAATAAAAGAATTAAACTTAGAGACCATTGAAATCAGTTATTGTTTCCCAGGTGTTTTACATTAACGTTGTTATCTGGACACTACATGCTTTAATCCAAACAGTATGAAACAACGCATAGTGTTTTCTTTAGAAACATATCACCACTTGGTTATGTTAAAATCTAATGAAACTGAATAAATACAATAATCATTAGGAGGGGAAAGTCGTTGGGTTAAGTCACGCAGCCGTAAACAAAGTGAAGCTTGGCATTTATATATGTCGATCGGTATTATACAAAACAACAGCATATCAAGGTGAATATCATAGTAATATCAGAAATAGTGAAAAGGATTGCATATGGAGGAAATAATTCAAAAAGAAATTCGTGGTAGGAAATAGTTTTAGTACTGAGAACATAGAAGAAGAAGATGCAGAGTAAATGCAGCCTATTCATTAAGGTTAGTTTCTAGTCATTCCATTTAACTTACATCAGTTACTGTTACGATGTATATTACTAGTTGACAGAATTATTATAACTCCATAACAAGTGTTTTAGCACATTATTTTTAAGTGGTTAAGTAGTGATTATAAGTTGTGAATATTTCAAGCTTAATGTCATGAAAAACTGAGATTTCGTTCATCAACAAGATCTCCTTTCAACTATCTCATTCTCATAGATGTATAATTAATATGTATATTCGGTAATGACATATAGTGACAATTGGTCAGTCATGACAATAAAGGGAAATAAGTGTAAGTTAAAATGATTACCATGAATAATCAAACATAGTAACAAAATTATACAGTATTATTCTTATTCAGACTGTTCTAGTACAAACGGAAATCTTTGGGACTCGGTTACATAAACCACAATAAGAAATTTTAGAACAGGTAAATAGATGGAGATAAAAAGATCAAAAGTAGTAATTTTATTATCAGGTTATATAATAAAATTGCTTTTTCTGGTTGGCGTTATTTTAGCGGGATTTTTTACTGAATTAAGTTGCTAACCCCATCCCCACCCCACCGATTTTATCCGAGCTTAAGACCGGTAGTAATCCTAAGGAGATTTTAGGCGGAGGAAATCATCAAACTGTCACAAAACAAGCACTAACATGGAATCCTCAAGTTAAACGGGAAAGACCAAATAAAACATTTCATCGGGAATTGAAGGTAAATATGAAAAGAATGGACGGTACTTGAGAATAACTGGAAAGAAGAGCCTAGGATAGTATTAGTTAGTGAAAACTGGTTAGTAGCTTATACTCCACAAGCGGTAACAGGAATTGATTGATTGATTATATAATAAAATAAATTAGTAAATGGGAAGTAACATGAGAAGCGGTTGAAAACAATAGTAAACTGTGTCCTTCTATCTATGAAAGCAAAAGATTAATAGTGAAGAAAGTGATAACTTTCAAGAATGTTATCGAATAAACAGGGTAGAATCAAAGTAAAATAAACTTATGATATTGAAGGCGACTTGTAGGTTGGGTCTATGCTAAGGTCAAAGATTGGGATTATTTCTGCTAAACAGTTAGTTCTGGATCTTCTGTGTTTATGACAGCGGCTACATAGAATTCGAAAACTCACTTAATTTGTTGGAATTCAATTGACCATTTCGATAACTTTATAAGAGGAACTCATGTTCATTAAGTGGCCAGTATCATTTTATTTTTTATTTAATCTGTTTTCAAAGATTTCTGTTTTCACTAGGACAGTTGAAATATGAGTAACATTATTCAGCTTTTACTTTTGTTACTATGCTTAATTATTCGTCCGTTTGTTGTCATGTTCGACTAGTTGTCTTCATATATATATATATATATATATATATATATATATATATATATATATATATATATATATATATATATATATATATATATAGCCAAACGCTACCGTGTTTACCACTGGGCTAGTGAATCCAGACAGCTACACTTGTGCAACGAGTACATATATATAATTTGAGTGTATTCAGGTCATCCTGTTTGATACGGGACGAACTGAGTTCGAGTGCCGGTGTGAACATCAGTTCAGGGATGCAGGTACATCCAGCTGACGATTTCCAAGTAGGACGAAATACACCTCCTGGATTCCACTTGTCAACTATAAATTAACTCAAACGTTACTTATCATGTATTATTTTCCTTAACGACTTCTAAGTAATGTACGTTAACGCGATATTAATACAGTATATGCAATTCTGTCAAAGATTTTTATATATCAGTAGTATAAGATAATAAGTACAGTCTCCGATTTCATAGTGAGTTAATCAACATTAAGATTAAGCTATATCTAGCTGATTTGTTTTGAATAATTTTGAAGCATGTGACAGATTGAATGCATTTTAGAATGTTGACTTTACACTGACTAGAATAATTAGAGGATAGTGAAGGTGTACATACTTCATTGGTCACGTCTTTACCCTGAAGCTCTGGAAATATTCAACTGCATTTAATCACTAATGAATTGAAAGTGATTGGAATTCGGTGTTATGGAGAATATTGTATTTGAATTTGATACTACTAATGGATCACTGTCAAATAACTATTGAAAACTAGGGAGAGCTGAACATCTCTTTCGTCCTAACATGAGATTCCATAATGAAAACACGACTTGACCGAAGAATTTAATAAAAATACCTAAACAGTGAAGTTTAATTATATCGAGTATGAGACAGAAATGTACAAACGGTAGTGGTCGAAATCCAGCAAATATAAGGCAAATTCACTTAGGGTAGATGTAACAACCATTGAATGCCAGTACAGTGGTGTAATGGTTTAGCGTTCATCACAAAATCTAAAAGTGTTAAGCTCAATCGCATAGTGAGGTCGTGGATACCCAATGCTGAGGGTTCACATACTAGGATGAATGAGTTGTAGAGCGCTTCTTTGTTTCAGTGGCTGTCTGATCCAGGTCAATTAGTGATATCAAATGCATACAAGGTAGTTGTTTGATTGTAAACTTTTTATTGTTGTATTATCAAACATAAATGTTTACTACACATAAGCGTCCAGCAGTCTATTCTCCTTTAAAAGATATCAATTATCACATATGCTTGGTGATTAGAGAGTGTCGATAGAAAGTAAAGAATCGATATTTAAAAGACATATCATTGAGAAAACGGCTTTTATTTCAGAAGAAATTATGGAATATTCAACGCCTCATAGGTACATATATGCATCCATTCAACTTCACATTGGCGTCTCAAGGTGTTGATCAACGTAATAGATGCAGTACTAGTGTCGGGAATATTGCTGAGCAAAACATGCTAAATATGATTCATAAAATAGTTAATTTCTTGTAATTAGGAGTATTGGATAGTCATAGAGTTTTAAACATAAAAAAAGAAGAAAAATGAATGTGTATACACCATTGTGATTGATTAGCAGCTAGTTACTGAGCATCTCCTGCTACTGTTTACAGCTATCGTAAGAACCTTAATCAGGTAGTTTGACGATCAGTTAATCACTACATAGTCTGGCGACCCATTTTAATCTGATTATCTCTTACCTATTACGCATGAAATAATTAACTATAACACATTTTTATCTTTATACTAATTATCTTTGCCAACCCTTAATCATACACTAATTAGATCTTAAGAAATGCCCACTGTCGTAAGATGCAGAAAGTGATATCACCGTAATGTACATAAAACAAAAATGTAACCGTTGGTTACAATATAGAGCCATCATTAAGAATCCATTCAAACTTAATGGGTTGAGTACGGGGAGCGGGAGACTGATAATCTGTTAATATTCAATAAAAAATCCTTTTAATTGACATAGGCTTAAACTATTTTTCGATTGAAATTAACTAATTTGTCACCCAGTGAGTCAGTTACAACAGAGAACTTGGTACATGCGTACATCAGTTCAAATCGCCATGCCTCAATAAGCTGATAGAGACTAAATTGTCAGATCGAATCCCAGAGTAGGGGAGGTAGTAATAGAGTAAGTACTAATGGAAATGTATAGAGATCAGAGATAAGACTTGAAACAAAAAAACGTGATTTAGTAAAGAGAAAATTATAATAAGCTCAAAAATTTAGAATTTGGAGGAAGACAAGGAGTGGATACACCTGCGCTATTGACAACGATTTTGAGCTACATTACTTAAAGTATCCAGCCATTTGTTACGATCATCACGTGGGCCCCAACCAGGTAGTCTGCATCTATCAACATAGCTCAGCCCAACTGTCAATGACTTCATGGATTGGTGCCATGTTATCCTTTGGCCACCCCTAGCTTTCTTCCAGCCTACTCCTACAACAGACAGCATTGCTCGTTTCGGTAGACTGTGGTCAGGCATACGTAACACATGTCCTAACCACCTCAGACGGTGAAGATTCACTACTTCATCAATAGACTTACTGTATTTATCTAGTACTCATTTGTATCTATAGTAGTTTGGTGACAATCTTTTCATGTTATAACTCTCTGCATTAAATTGTCAAGTTTATTAAAAATTGAAGTGGAATACATTTTATTGGAACAGATATTCAGTGTTTCTTCGTTTATAATGATATCTGATGAAGATAATTCAGTGACAAATACAAAAATCAAATATGCTTTAGAATCGAGATGGTTACTTTTGTGGAGATTGACATTTTACTTGATTGAATATGTCACAGATTGATGTTAGTATAGTACCACTGAAAACCAGGAAGCACTGGACAGTTGTTTCGTTATGGTGTGAAACTCCTCATTATTGCCCACCCCCGATTCCGCAAAAGGCGCTTCATGTTGGCGAACACCTAACCCTTTAGACCTGTGGGTCGGCACTTCAATGGTTGAATTCCTAGTTCCATCAATTCGTTATGTATAACGCGATGATCATCAACTGTCATTGGTGATAACCGTCTCACTCCCAACAATTCTGAACTCCATCAGTTTTCAGTGGTACCCTGTCAACATCAATCTTTGACGTAGTCAATCAACTAAATATATTTTTGGTTTGTTACTAGTTGGCTGATTAGTGAAGTTTCGTCGAAATGATTTCATGAAGATTAGTAACCAATTAGCAATTTGTAATAAAGTGGGAATTGTACCATTTGATTCTAGTTGTTGATAGTCAAACATTCATCACAGGAACTGTAGACAGACAGACAGATACAACGCAGAACTTCGTACGTACGTACATCAGTTCAGGTTGCCATACCACATCAGCATAGATACGCAACTGTCAGTTCAGATCCAAGACTGATAGCGATAGTAGAAGTATTAGCAGTAATGCAGAAGATTAGGGAGCGAAGATATGATTCGAAAAGTATAATTCAGTGAGATAAATTTGAAAGGAGAAAGATAGAGAATTCAGAAGGTTAGATTTTGAGAAAACACAAAGAGTGGATGCACCTGCGCCATTTCAAACGATTCTGAGCCATGTCGTTCAAGGTCTGTAACCATTGGTGACTTTCGTCTCGCGGACCCCAACCACGCAGCCTACATCTACCAACATGACTCAGTCCACTTGTCAGTGACTTCATCGACTTCAACTGAAGACTTTAGATTGGATCTCCTGTGTTGATCGGTGGCACACACTGCTGAAAAGTCCTGTACTATAATGTAATAACTGTTCATTGTTCCTTGATTTTAAATAGTACTCAATAGAGACCAATCTTTAATAGAACACAAATAACAAAAATTAAATTTAAATCTCTAAATAACTACATCAAATCATGTTCATTAGTGTTTTACTTCATGGTATATCCGAATTCCTAGTTAAAAAATCGTGACTGATGAAGTTTAGACACATTAGAAGTAAAATAGTTATCCTATTAATCTGATAACATAAATGATTAACTTACATGTTCAAATAAGATAAATTGAATTGATCAACATGAATGTCTAGATTAATTAAGCATTTATATATCCAATTTCTATAATCAACATTATCTAATTAGAGAGAAATATGTATATTCCACAAGAATGTACTTGCATTTCATTGCATTTATTAGATTAATTCCACATATTTTCAAGACATCTGACAAAACTACATCTATATATTGTTTATAAGCAATGATATATATCTATTTTTTTTATAGATTCAAAGGGTTGAATACTCTACACTGTGTATATACACATAGTGACAATAACTGACTACTAATAGAATGAATCTAATTTCTAGTAGTAACACATCATATTTATTGAAAATTTCAATAATCAAAAGAGAAGAAGAAAAGAAAGAAGTATATTTGATTCAGATCACACAGAGATAGTCGATTCTCCACAATCACTTATAATGTTGACCTACGCATATGGTCAAATTTCCCTCTTCTTTATTTGTTCATACGAGGATAGAATATATCATGCATGTGTTTAGGTATGTATATTAGAAAATATCACTAGATACATAGTTGTATATGTGTCTATATGAAATTGCATGAATTTGTTTATACACATTGAAGTGAACTTGTTTCTAAACCCTACTTATTCTGTTACTACTCTACTCAGGTCAGAAACAAACTACATTGGAAATAAGTAACCAATAAGATTCTAAACAAGAAAATATTTATTCAGACCGGTCTATATTGAATTGAATTGAATTAAATGAAACTAAAAAGGCATGGATTATGATATTCATTGAACATAAGCCAATAATGAATTACATAACAAAATTATGGGCAAATTAGAGTGTTATTATATCTTGAATAGGATTTTCCTTCTCTCACATTTCCTCACTCCCTCCCCCTCCAAGTTAATCAATATTTTCTGTCAAAATGAAATACCAAGGGAAGTAATGTGGAAAAAAAAGAAACGAAAACGATACAACATTTCACAGGTTAAGGAATACAATCAGACTAGCTAACTAACTAACGAAGACTATCACCGACATTAGGGATTCATGTACATTTTACAACATTCAACCTGATTTTTTTTCTCTCAAAGTATTTTGTAAATATATAATATGAAGCAATAGATCATTCATATGATACAGTTTGTTGATATCTGATTAACTGAAGTAAATGTTGAATGGTCTTATTGTGAAATACTCATCTTAGATCTATACGATATTGATTTTTTTCGTATAGATCGCAAAATTCATGTTCCTTTATTTAATTATTACACATGATAAAATAATAATGATTGCGAGACGTATATGATGAATTCTAATCTGTAAGTGATTAAATTCATCTCGAAGACGAATAGTCTTGGACATGATTCTCTGGTGGAGTTTGGGATACGTACAACTGAAGAGTCACGTATAAGGACGAAACACTTGTCCTATGTTTCACTGTTTTTAATGGTTATCTAACTTGGATCGACTGATGACATCATATTCGAATTAAATTTAGTTATTAGTGAAAAATGAAATGGGGGTGATTTAAAAGTTCTGAGATTTTATAGATTGTTTGTTGATTACTTATGTTCACTGACAGTGTGGTGCCAATATATGGATGTAGTTTATATCACAGTCAGGAATGAAGAGAAATTTGAATTGCCAAATGATAAAATGATGTTATAAGGGAAAGGTGTAGTGAATTCCATTTAAGATGTCGAGGAGTACTTGGAATCTACCGTGTCCAGATAGCTATATTTATGCTAAGGGTATGTATACATTGACAGACATGACTTATAATTCTGATGAATAAATATAAAAATCTTACCCAGAAAACCTAAATTCAGTAGAAGATGATGTAAAGATAGTATGCCATAATACGCATCTATGTTAAGAACCATGATAACCTTAATCCTCATGTACACCCTAAACTTAAATTAACTCTAAAAGTAACCTCAAAATATAAACTCTAAATAACCCTAAATAACCCCTATTCTAAACACTAATTCTGAATCTTATCTCTAATCCTACATTTTTTTCAAGATTCAAGTTACTCATCAAATAGTCGGATGTGATGACATTACTTTGAACATCTTCTATCATTGATTAAATTATCCACAATGACTTTAAAACCAATAACTTATCTATGATTAGTTACACCTTTAACCCTTACTTATCAGTCATATTAACCTATATTTATGTAAATAATTTGTAAAAGATCATATATTTCTATTGTTGATTTACATCTCTGTTGGCCTAATGCAGTTATATGCATTTAGTTGCATAGTGAATAATAGGATGCCAATTAAAATTAATGTACTGAGTAAGGGATGATTTTTATTTTATAACAGTGATTAATCAATTTCACTGTTGTATGTCAATAACGGGATAATTGAATGATTTACTAATTAATTATTCTGTTCATTCATATAACTTGTGTACTACCACTATATAGAGGCAATCCGCTCAGGATGCTCATATGGCAACAGAGGCTGACCATTTTCAGTCCATTACAAATCAATGGGATGATACAAGCCTATTCTAAATTACACATGTACCCGTTGCACAAAAGTGACTGTCTGGACACAGTAGCCTAATGGTGAACGCGGTGGTATTTGGCACGAAGCGGAGTGAGTTCGAATCGCAGTGTGAACATTGACATTGGGATGCAGGTATATTCAGCCGATGAGTCCCGAATAGGACGAAACTCGCGTCCTGGATTCCACTTGCCAGTCACAATCCAACTTAAATATAACTTGTGTACTACGGCTATATAGAGGTAATCCGCTCAGGATGCTCATATGGCAACAGAGGCTGACCATTTTCAGTCCATTACAAATCAACGGGATGATACAAGCCTATTCTAAATTCTATTCATTTATTTAGAATTTCAGTTTTTAGTCAAAATAAAAAAAGTTTTCATTGAACATTTAGTTACTGATTACATCATTTATTCAACTTATCTAACATCATAGCAACAAATATTTTTGTCACTGAATTGTTACCATCACTAAAATGAAACATTAAATGTCATAAATTATTTCATTTCTTATAGAAAAGTAAATAAAGTAATAGAATTTATAAAAAAAATCCATGATCTATTGTTTGTAATAATATGAAATACATGAGGCACTGAATAGTAATTTTGTCCTAGTATGAAATTCCTCGGTAATGCACACGCTAAATTCTACTTTAGGGTTTTTAGATTAGCAAACACCTAACTCCTCTGAACCACTGTGTCTACTTTTGGTGGTAAAATTCTCATTTCGATTTATGGTTCAGAGGATTTGAAGTTCACTCACATGAAGCTCCTTGGTGTGGAATCTGGGTGCGCACTGCTGAGGAGTTCCACACCATAACGAAATAGCTATCCATTACTCTCTAGTTTTCAATGGTACATTTCCAACAGGAATCCGTGGCATATTCAATCAGTTAAAATACAAGTCTTCATAAAAATAACCATCTCAATTTCAATTACTACTGGTCGATAAATCTTTAGACGGTGTTCGAGAATGATTGTCATAGGAACTAGATAAAAATTATGTAAATAAGTTGGGTGAATTGTAATCAATGTGACGAGACGAACTCATGAAAAATAACTAATTTCAGATGGACATGGAAACAAGATTAAGTTAATTGGGATGAGTAAAGTTAGGAGAGAGAGAGAATGACAGATGAAAATTTGCAAACTTCAATGGTAAGCATGAAGAATGTAAGAATAACAATTATATAATAACATAAGATGGGAACTTGCCAATTAAATCCATAGTAAAATGAATGGATGGACAATTTTCTTTCGTACACACATATCCAGTCTCTTCACGCGTGGTGACGGCCTAAGGAATGCTTAAGAGTCAGAAACAATGCTTTTGGAAGATTTCTGTTCATCATATTCATTACTGTGAAATATGCTTCTTTCTTGAGCTGGTGGTTGGTGTTTATTAGACTCTTTATTATTGCATTTCTAATACATTCACTGCTTTCTTTCCTTGAACTGTCTTAGATAAAACATAACTAAACGAGTGACGCACTTTGCCTCACAGAAACAAGTGAATTCATACTGTGAACACTGATGAGGTCAAATACAATAGTTTAACCTTTAATCGGTTTATAAATATCTGTCGACTATAAAGCACAATACTCAGATTGGCTGCATAGAAGTCCATTTTAATGACGTTGAAAACTTTTCTTGAAGATGTCAGCCACTGTAACACATATAAAGTCGATATTAAGGTATAGTTCCTTCATTGATACTGAAATTGTCAGTCTGCTTGGTGGCTATATATCCTAACTGAATTAATCTTCTTTCAACGTCCACCTAAACTTAGATGTTTTTTTATAATTCATCATATCACAAATCAATCAATCAATGGCTGTTACCATTCGTAGACATAGGCCGCCGACCAGCATTCTACAACCAATTCTATCCTGGACTCCTTTTTCCAGTTATTCTCAAGTGTTACTCTTTTTTTCATGTTTTCTTTCAATATCTGGAGCAATGTTTTCATTGATCTTTTTTTCCCGTTGAAATTCAGAAATCCATGTTAAGGCTCGTCTTGTGACGCCATTTCGTGATTTCGTCGATGTGTGGCCTATCCAGCTTCAGCGTTTTTTTCTCAATTTCTTCCTTGGCTGGAAGTTGGTTTGTTCTCTACCACAGTAGGTTGTTGCTAATGATGCCTAGTCAACGGATCTGGAGGACCATTCATAAATACCTGTATCTTTTGAATGAAGCTTTTCGTAATTCCTCAAGTTTCAGCTCCATATAGTAGAACTATTTTGACGTTTGCATTAAAAATCCAGACTTCAGTGTTAGACTGACATCTAGTTTGAACTCTAGATGTTTTTTAATTGCGAAAATGTTGCTCTTGCCTTATTAATCCGCGACTCCACATCTTCATCAGATTTTCCTTGTTTATCGATGTGGCTACTAAAGTATGCAGGCTTTTCCACATCTTCCAGTGTTTCTTTGTCAAATGTAATTGGGTTAATGCTCGTTGTTTTGCAACAAAGGGTCTTACTTTTTCCTTTGTGTATGTTGAGGCCTACTACTGACGAGGCTGCTTTTACACTATCAGTCCTCAATTGCAGTCGTTGCTGTGTGTTATGGAAAAGCTAGGTCATCTGCTGAGTTCAAACCATCTAGATTCATCCAAGCTGGCCACTGTATTCTGACGTTACGTTGAGATGCTGCAGTTTATATAATCCAATCAACCACCTAGCAGAAAAGGGAAAGGCGAGAGTAAGCAGCCTTGTCTAACACCAGTCTTTACTTTGAATAAATCTGCAAGCTACTCACCATACACGATTTTGATGTGATGTCCATCGTGAGCATTCTTTATGATATTGGCAATCTTTTCGGGTACATTAAAAGATCAAAGAAAACTCCATAGTGTTATCTTGTCCACACTGTCAAATGCTATCTTATAGTCAGTAAAACTGATTTAAAGTGGTGAGTTCTATTCAATTTATTGCTTAATAATAATACGTAGTGTCGCGATATGGTCGGTACATGATTGATCCTTACGAAATCAGGCCTGTTGATATCAAAGTTAGGTATCTACTAGAATCTCTCATTTGGTTCAATAAAACTATCTTGAAGGATTTTTCTGGTACTGAAAGTAAGAAGTGCCTCTGTAGTTCTTGCACTTCATAAGATCTCCTTTCTTTGAGATCTTGATGAAGTATCCTTCTTTCCAGTCTGTTGATACTTGTTCTTTCTTCCGAATCTCTCTGAAGATAATTTAGAGCATATTTTCAATTAGTTTTACAACTGACTTCATTGTCTCAGCTGGTATGACACCGATAACATTTCATCTAACAAATATTATCTTATCAGTTAACCCAAATTAATTACATAATTTCTATCTAGTTTCTATGACATTCATTCTCTAACACCGTCTAAAGATACACTTCGTTTTGTTACGATTGTTTAATCAACGATAATAATTTCATTGAAATCATGCTTATTTTGTACAACGTTAAAGATGGATTCACCTGTAAAGAGTTCTGAAACATATCGTCATTTTCATGTATTTCAATGAACGTTTTCAGTTTGCAAACATAGAATTCCTCAATGAATGGATTATTTAATACGTAGTTGGTTTTAAGTTGTTCCTCATAAGTTCCACATTTACTAACGTTGGCATTTTAGGTAATTTTCTATTTCTGGTTGTTTGAATTCATCAGAAATTGACGTTTGCAGGGCCCCATTGAAAACCATAGAACGCTGGACAGCTATATTGTCAAAGTGTGGGACTCCTTGAAAATGCTAACCCTAGAGTCCATCCCAGGGACTTTAGGTTAGCAGACATCTAACCCTCTGAACCGCTGGGTCGGCACCCAAAAGTTGAATTACGACTTCCATTAATTTGTGATATGCAGCGCGACGTTTATTGATTGTCATCGGTAACAACTGTCTCACTTTCGATAATTTCGAACTCCACCAGTCACGACTGTTCACTCGAACTTCAAGAACATCGTAAAATTAGATACTAGTAAGCTGAGCTTCTTGGAGCCCTTCTAGGATTACTGCCGGTCCCAATCCCGGATAAGTGAGGAGGGTTGGGCATAGGGTTAGCAACCCCATCCCGTAATACAACAATCTGCTAAAAAACTCTAACCGGTGAAAACATTTATAATCACTTTTACTCTGCCCTGGGAGTTGGAAGATCTCTTATGACGCCTCATGGGGAAAGCCGAGTTTTTGACAACCAGAGCAATCATTGATATAGGTACATGGAATGTCTGCACGAAGTGAGAGACAGGAAGAAGCATGCAAATTGCTGCAGAAATAAAAAGATATAACCTGAAGATATTTGGAATAAGCGAAGCCCATTGACTACAGGCTGGGCAGCAACGATTATCCTCATAAAAAGTGCTTTTATACTCCGGTCACGAAGAAGAAAACACTTCACACACACAATGAGTAACACTGATGTTGTCCCAAGAAGCATGAAAAGCCCTTACAGGATGGGAACCTCATGAACGTAGGATCGGTAAAGCATCATTTAAGACAAAGAAGGAGGGGATTACAATGAATGTCATCCAGTGCTATGCACCCACCAACGACAGCCACGAAGACGATAAGACCAGTTCTATGCGAGGCTACAATCAACCGTCAATAACTGCTCAGCCAAGAACCTGACCAATTTGATGGGATACTTCAACGCCAATGTTGGAATGGACAACACCGAATATGAAGATATCATGGGACGACATGGACTGGGAGAAAGGAACGAAAACAGTGAGAGGTTTGCAAACTTATGTGCCTTCAACAAAATGAATATAGGTGGCACTGTATTCTCCCACAAACGTATACACAAAACTATATGGTTTTCACCGTACCACATTACGGAGAACCATGTTGACTACATCTGCATCAACAAGGAGTTTAGAAGGACCATGGAGATGTAAGAGCAAGGAGTGGAGCTAATATAGCTTTAGATCATCATCTGGTGGTGGCCAAAATGAAACTTAAGCCGAAGAAACACTATACAACAGGAGCAGCAGTATTACAAAAGTTTAACACAGCTCTTCCCCGATATACTAACAAACGCAACAAATTCAACATAACTCTCAACATAAGTCTCCAAGACACTTTTTTCTACGTCAGAGAAAGTTCATATCCAACTCTGGACAAGATCCAAGAAAGGAGAAGCAAAAAATTAGCAATTAATAACAACCAGACAAGAACACAGAAAGCTAAAGCACTGGCTAAATACGCAGAAGTCAATAAGCAAGTGAAGAGGAGCATCAGGTTGGATAAACGGAAATATGTTGAGGACCTAGCAATGATGGCGGAAAAAGTTGCAAGAGAAGGAAAATTTAGTCGAAAATTGGCGAAATAATTGATGCTATCCAGCCGGAACGAAAGCATTCACTGGTAGTAGTAAGACTACCGTGTGTCTGTCGCGATTCTACTAGTCACAATCCAAAATAACTAATTCAATAACCAGAATAAATCTACATTTCATTCATTTTTCTATATGTTTACAATGTCTGACCACATAGCTATCCAGTTAGAAAACTGGAGAACAGATACACAATAAATTAATGGTTGTTCATGAATAGAAAACAACACAGGAATACTTAATAGATCTAATAAAAGTTCATAGCAAATGGAGCATAATAATAACAACAGAAGCTGAGTGATCATTTTACATTCAGCTAAGATAAATGAAGTAATCTTTTTAAAATCTGTTCTGAAAGTTAGATGTTCTACTTAAGTATCATTTAATTTGTATTGTGACTGGAAAGTGGAATCTAGGACGCGCGTTTCGTCCCATTTGGGACTCATCGGCTGGATGTACCTGCATCCCAATGTTGATGTTCACAGTGGGATTCGAACTCAGTCCGGTTAGATGATACTTGTGATAATCGCCATATCGACGCAATCCGCTCAGGATACACATATAGCAACAGTGACTGACCAGCTTCAGTCTATAACAAATCAATGGGAATATACAAATTCATCCTACTGTTCTACTTAAGTTGATCTATCTACCAAACAGTCACGAAAATCTACGGCTATGAAAACTATAACTTAAATATGTAACACTCATATAGACTAGTAGAACGAGAAAATGATGCAAATAATGGATACAACACATGTATGAGAAAATGAAAATGTTACTTCAGATGAAACCATAGTACTTCCAGTTGATTCAATAATCTTAAGGAAATGTAATGAACTACTTAGATTTAAATCAGTAGCAATATTCATCTATTGGTCATGTAGATATTTCAGCGTTAAATTTCTCCTGTAGTTGATTAGAAAGATTAAATTTAAACAATCTTTGTCAGCATATGAATATCTTAAGCGAACTGCCAAGATATTTGATGATTTTATTAAAGTCAATTTGTGGTTGACAGTAGGATCGATGAAGAGTGTTTCATTCCACTTAAGATTTATCAATTGAATGTATATGACAAAAATTTAATGAATATAAAGTTGTATCTGAAGACATAGTCACCTCTTAATGAGGAAATGTTATCACTTACTTACAAGATTATACTTCTTATTGGTTTTACTGATAGTTGACGTGGAACCAAAGCTTGTTAAACAAATTTTTTCTTAATCTTATCACCTAATCACAGATTATTGCTGGCAGAGTACCAATGAAAACCTAGGATCATCGCCTGGCCTGATGATACAGAGTTCTAAACGATCATCGCAAGATTGAAAGGTGATAGGTTTGATCCCCTGGCAGAATCAGGGATGTGCATTTCTGAAGTGTCCCAAACTAAGACGTAATACTTGTCCAGAGTTCCCTGATTTTCAGTGGTACCCTATAAACACAAACCAGTGATGAATCCAAATAATTAAATATATTAAAAACTGGAAGTATCACCACCCGTACAGAAGACAGCAATATTCATGCACATTGATTTCAAAGGAGACAAGACAGTAAAAATCACTAAAAATTAACTTTCATAATCTCTGTTCAGTAGAAGTACAGATTGTCTTCTGCAGTAGAAACCTCATTCGAGGAGATTCGAAGAATAAAACGTCTCTGTATATCATCTCAGCGTGTTTTTGACAGTTTACATGTTCCTATAAGTCAAATTATATCGACCTCACGACAAAATTGGTTTCAGAAACTTTATCCAAATACTAATTTGCATGGTTATTCAAAGAAGGTTGCATTTCAGTAAACAGCTCAAGTCTTCAGCATTCGGTCAATTCGGTTCACCCTTTTCACCACGAATATCAGCATTTAAAATTATTTACATGGTTTGAAAAACTGGTTTTAAAGAGGATCAGGTCAAGAATTTGTGTACAACTGAAAAGCAAACAATTAGAAAATCCCAGCCAAATCTTTGTATTCATTCATTGATTTTACACTTGTCTTGATACTCCCTTTCATTTCATATTTTCTTCTGTTTTCTTATGTTATAACCATTTAAACAAGTAATTAACTTCATTTATTCTTCATTTTCATAATACTCATCATGTTGATAATTAACTTCGATATTTATTCTGTTACTTTTTTGAGTGACTGTTATTTGAACTTGTTACATATGATACTTCAAAAGTTTAATTAATTTCGACAACTAAGTTATATGACAACATAACATCTCTGTAGGTAACTACTTAAAGATGATTATGAACCCTTTCACTTGAATGGATACTTGACAATGTAACTGGACTTTAATAATTTTGGCAAATGATGTAATCCACCTAAATTTACAATAAATACAAATGTACACATATAGTAAATGATTTCATTGAAGAGAATATCTTCTTCACTGAAACATTATCATCTTATTTAAACAAAGAATTATTTACGACTTGTAATTCAGTCAGCTGGTATGTTATACTGGAACTATGCAAATAGAGAAGATTCATCTTTACTTTTATTCATTTAAGAAGATCATATTTAAATATTTAAATTTGTTTTACATCTCTAAATGTGTAATCAATGTCACGACGAAGTAAATTGAATCTTTAAAGTGTAAGGTTGAAAGAATAACGTAGAAACTGATTAGGTTAATTTATTGTCAAAAGATGTTTAACATTTTAAATTAGAATACTGATACTGATTAGACCGGAGTAATAGGTGGTGAATGCTATTTTATTTAAATTGAGGTGGTCTGTGAAGATTGGCGGTAAGTTCTAGTTAATTGAATTCGTCATAAATTGATGCTAGTAATGTACCATTATAAACCAGGGAGTACTGGATGCTTATTTCATCTTTATATCAGGCTCATGTGCAGTGCACACCATAGATTCTGCACCCCACTCCTAAGCTACTTTAGGTTGGATAATTTAATTATAACAAAACTCGACAAAATGAAAGGTAGAGTCAAATTGTTTGAGTTGGATTGTGACTCTTAAGTAGAATCCAGGACGCACTTTTCTTCCTATTTAAGACTCATTAGCTGAATGTGGAATCAAATTTTTCGGAACATAAAATAAAATATAATACACACAACATTTTAAGAAATTAAGCTCTTCAAAGGCGATTCATTATCTGTACATCAAACAATTATGAATAGTTCATGAACTGCTTTTAAGCGATTGTATTAAGAATGTATGATCAACAAAACTTGTATCATTCTAGTAGGATGAATTTGGATATTTCCTTTGATTTGTTATAGGCTGAAGCTGGTACATCCAGCCGATGAGTCCCAAATAGGACGAAACGCGCGTCCTGGATTCCACTTGCCAGTCACAATACAAATTAAATGATACTTCTGAATAATCGCTATATCGACGCAATCCGCTCAGGATGCATATATAGCAACAGTGACTGACCAGCTTCAGTCTATAACAAATCAATGGGAATATACAAATTCACCCTACTACCGATTCGCCCATTGCACAAACGTAGCTGTCTTGACTCAGTAGTCTAGTGGTGTATGCGGTGGCGTATGACACGAACCGGACTGAGTTCGAATCCCACTGTGAACATCAACATTGGGATGCAGGTATATCCAACCGATGAGTCCCAAATAGGACGAAACGCACATCTTGGATTCCACTTGCCAGTCACACTACAAATTAAATTGTATCATTCTGTTTTCAACTCATAATTTTGTTCATAAACTTGATGTTATAAACACTAATAACTACTGAAAATGCTCTTCTTGATGTAAACTGAATTATAGTTGTGTAGTTGTATTAAAATTATTGATACATTTGAAATGATACATGAATAACCACTAGTGGAAATATCTTCATCACATTGTTAGATGATAACTTTCACGGTATTTTTCTGAACCCGTGAAAACTCAACATTGAAAAATTTCTCAACTTTATTTACTTTTAATGATTGTTGTCTACTTTGAAATGTAAACATTTTGTCCGTTGTTTTTGGATTGTCTATAAAAAGAGTACAATTTTACATGGTAACTTTAAGAGTCATTAAAGTTTATACTCATACTTTTAGTTGCTATGATTGTCTTATTGTTTGCAAACAGTAATTTGCACTTTCATTCACTACTTTAATTAACTTAACTATTGTGTTAAATGACACAACAACAACTACTACTACTACTACCACTACTACTACTACTACTAATAGTGTTCCTACATCTATTACTACTGCTAATAGTACCACTACTACTATTATTATTACTACCACTAATACTGATACTATTACCATTGATACTACTAATAGTAATACTTCAACTATTGCTACTACTATTCATACTGGTGCTACTATTGTTTCTATTAACAATAACGATACTAATAATAATATTACTACTACTACTGATACTACTAATACTACTGATTCTACTAATAAAATTTTCTATTGGTTTGTCGAAAAAATAATAATATTTCCGCCAGATCTTATGATATGTCCAATATGTATTTTTTTAGTATCAGTGTATAATTGACACACAACTTAGCAAATATTAAACTTGAACACAATTATGCTTCTGAAATTTGATTAACATCAACCTATAAATTAGTTGACCCGAGATACTCGTAAATAAAATCATACAAACACCTAATTGCCCGCATAAACACAGTCACGTGTTCACTTCAAATTAAAACAAAAATAATGATACTACTAATAATAACAGGTTATCTAATTAACCTAAAATAAACACTGTTTCGAATTATTCCATCAATATTGAATTAAAATATTGTTTATTAACTGATGGTAGTTAATCGACTAAGTATAGATTAATTGTAAAACTAATTAATTAGTATGTACAATAGAGTCTTAATAAATGCGTATGGCTACCAGTCAGTCAGTTACAACGTAGAACTTGGTACATGCGTACATCAGTTCAAGTTGCCGTGCCTCAATTAGCAGATAAAGATTAAATTGTCGGACCAAATCCCAGAGTAGGGGAGGCAGTAACAGAATAAGTACTAATGGAAAGGTATAGAGATCAGAGATAAGATTTGAAACAAAAAAATGTGACAGTAAAGAGAAAATTATAATAAGCTCAAAAACTTGGAATTTGAAGAAAGACAAGGAGTGGATGCATCTGGGCCACTTAACAATAATTTTGAGTCATATCATCTAAAGTCTGTAACCATTTGTTACGATCATCGCGTGGGCCCAACCAGGTAGTCTGCATCTATTAACATGGCTCAGCCCAACTGTCAATGACTTCATGGATCGCTGCCATATTTTCGTTTGGCCGCCGCTAGCTTTTTTCCAGCCTACTCCCACACCAGACAACATTACTTGTCGAGGTAGTCAGTGGTCAGACATACGTAACACATGTCCTAACCACCTAAGAACCAGACAGGATGTGTTACCGAGGTGGCTATGGCTATAGTTCAATCTGTTCAATCATGTATCATTCGATTGCAATCTAGAAATATCGCCTATATTGAAAAACTGAACTATTAAGTACTAACTAAATAATCTGAGTTGTTGTCGCTCACTAAGTGGCATTTTGGTCATAAGGCATGCAGTAAGTCATGAACAACGTACAGCCTACGGAAAAAGTGCTTCATTAGTCGAAATTTCGCACATCCATTTTCCTTCTACGCCATCAATCATAATGAAGCTGATGTAGGTGGTGATTACCTGTTTGTTAAGTATAGTTGATTCATTTTCACAACTATATCAACTGATTCGCAATGCTTCTCTTTAGCCTACGTCTAATTCCAGTATTGCTTACTTAGTAACCAATAGAACAAGCATTAGTGAAGACGTGGGACTTAAACAGCATTTTACATTTAATGTAAAAGGAATGCATTTCAAAAATGATTGCATTATTGTTTAAGGTGATAAAAAATGAACTTTGGTAGAATCCTCCTAGATAAGAACTAAATCGATGTCCTGGTTTTCAAACGATTATTTAGCTAATGACGGTTAGTAATGGAAAGTACGGTTGCTTATAATTTGGTGTTTTAGGGGGGGGGGAGCATGTTCATTTTTAATTTGACATCACAAGTTATCCTCAATAAGACAACCATTAAAAACTAGGAAACACTGAACAGCTGTTTCGTCCTAATATGAAAGTCATCATTGGTGGGTAACCATTACCCTACTAAGTAGTCGAACCCAACACTGGGGTAAATATAAATGACAAGTCACTGAGCCGAGATTCAAAATTTTGTATTTCTAACTTCAGTCAATTCGTGATATATTTGGTGAATTTCATTTGCCGCCTCCGGTGGGAAACTACCTCACACGTAACATGCTTGAACCACAATAATCAATCATTTCACTAAGCATTCAGGAATTTTAAATGAAGTTATTGACTAGTGAGCTGATATTGATTTTAATTCGGTGTTATGGAGCTTGTTTAGTTTAAATTTTTGATCGTAATTTGTAAGGTTGTGAGGGAGTTGATCACTATTCCTTATGAATGTAGTTAATCGATTGTATCGACAAATGGCTGAAATGAGAAATATTAGTGGTTAAATACCAACTCAGTGATCTGACTTTTAGGCATTCATCCCGAAGGTGTTGAGCTTAATTACCTAATAGAGTCGTAGATACTCATGTTAATGATCACCATACGAGGACGAAAGCAGCTATCCAATTCATCGTGCTTTTCAATAATTATATCACTCAGGCCAATTTATGATATACAAAAGTAGATGTTTAGTTCACCATATAGTTAAGTTGCACTGATCAACCACTTCATAGTGGTTGCTGTGAAACTTGTTCAGCTCATAGTTTTAATGTATTTCTGCTAGTCAAGTTACACTATACTCACAGGCCATGGTGATTTTAAAACATACTTGTCGTTTGGAAGTCGTTGATGTCATAAGAAATACCAAGTGTGTAATTACAAAATGTATGATATTAGAATTTAAAAAATATGATATAAAGTAGATTGAATTCGTCATAGATTGATGTTGGTGGGGCGCTTTTGAAAACTAGGCAACGAATAATATCTGTTTCGTCATAGTGTGCGACTCATCAGTAGCGCTCACTCTTGAGTCCACCATAGAAGCTTCACGCTAGCAAACGTTTACCACTCTGAACCACTGGGTCGATATCCAATGATAAAACTCCCTTTTCCATCAGTTTGTAATATATAGCACGAAGATTATTCATTTTCATCGGTAACAACTGTCTCACTTCTGATAATTCTGAACTTCATCACTCACGACTGTTCACTCGAACTTCAAAAATATCGTAAAGTTAGTTACTAGTGAACTGCTCCATTGTTTTCACTGACACCTTAAAAATCATCAATTTTTGACAAATCTAATCAACTAAACGTAATATTCATTTTCACAAAACTATTTCACTTCCATATTTTATCAGAGAACAACACTTATTTTCATAAATACACTAGCTAAGTGTTTGTTCGTACTGGAAGTAAAATTTGTAATGACACATCACAAAGTAATTGTAGTAAGAGAACTGCTGAAAACTACCAAAGTATAAAGCAGCTTCTTTATCTTAGTATTAAACACTTAAACATTGAACAAACGTGATATCATTAAAGATCTATTCAATTAAGAATAATAAAACTGAAAGATTGCAATCATTCACGTAAAAACATACATTTCTGTTCCAAGTTGAAGTAGATTGAGTATTTAGTGATGTTTGTCCATTTAAAACTGCTTCATTATTATCTAGTTGTATTATTTACAATTGACATTTTAGGATTTTGTTGTTCTGAATTGAAATATTTTGCTTGAACTGAAATATAAAGCAATAGAATAGTTATATGAAAGTTGTTTGAACCAGTAATTGTTCAGTAAAGAGATATGAGTAAAGTAATATGAAGTAATATCATAAATATTTTGATTGACTATTGAAATATTCTGATAAAGAATTATCCTTTGTTGTTTCTTACTAGAATCACTGTCATGAACTTTACAAACTTTATTTTATTCATATCACCTATCAATGAGATACTATAGATCAAATGCAATTGTTATTGACATTAATAAGAGAAGTTGACAGTTATACTGAATTGGTTATCTGTATAAAACAAATAGCATTTTCTGTCGGTTTTTGCATTCTTCACAACTAACAACACTGGTAGCTTCTTCTATTTATCTATTAGAGCTATTGTATACATTCATTATGGTTGAAGAAATGTACCGATCTAATAATGTAGTGTAAAGAGGTATGACTGATCATCATTTGTAATTCTTGAAATAAGTTTGTTAATATGGCTATGAAAGTGACAGTTTCTTAATAGAGTTCTGGTAACTTTCTGTTAAATTTTGTTGCTAATAAACACTTAATGGATTATTAGTTCTAACCAGTTTACTTCAACAATATTACAAGTAAGACAAATATCAATTTACGATGGATACTTTCACTGTAAGTTTTAGACAATTCACCAACCGTTACATAGTTGATAACGTGCAGCAGTGCGCTCTGTCCTACTGTACGGGAGCAAACATGGCCGTTAAGAGTAGAGGACATCCGTAGGTTACTGGTCTTCGATCATAGGTATCTCCGAATCATTGCTGGTGTATCGTGGGACAACCGAGTGAGCAATGCTGTCGTTAGGAAACGGGTTCTAGGAAAGGATGGCAAATCAATAGATGAGATATTGAAACTTCATCAGTTGAGGTGGTTGCGACATGTGTTACGCATGTCTAACTATTGACTGCCTCGACAAGCTATGTTTTGTGGTGTAGGAATAGGTTGGAAGAAAGCTAGAGGCGGCCAAACCAAAACATGGCAGAAATCGATGAAGTCACTGACAAGTGGACTAAGTCATGTTGGTAGATGTAAGCTGCGTGGTTGGGGTCCGCTAGACGAAAGTCACCAATGGTTAGAGACCTTGAACGACATGGCTCAGAATCGTTTGCAATGGCGCAGGTGCATCCACTCTTTGTGTTCTCTCAAAATCTAACCATCTGAATTCTCTATCTTTCTCCTTTCAAATTTATCTCACTGAATTATACTTTTCGAATCATATCTTCGCTCCCTAATCTTCTGTATTACTGCTAATACTTCTACTATCGCTATCACTCTTGAATTTGAACTGACAGTTGCGTTTCTGTGCTGATGTGGTATGGCAACCTGAACTGACGTACGTACGTACGAAGTTCTGCGTTGTGTTTATCTATCTATCTATCTATCTACATAGTTGATATGTGACTTTGCACTGGTAAGTTCTATGCCAAGAGATTATAGCTATCCACTGATTCTTATTTTTAGCGGTTCTGTAAATGAAATCAATACATGATGTAAAATTGAAAGTTTCAACTATTTTCTTCACACACCTCTTACACTATCATAGTCAGTTTCGTATACTCACTTACTGATATACAACTAGTAGGTTCAAACATGTTGGTAACGAACATTTGTGTTCAATTAACCAGTAATTTATGTTAACATTACCTATTTTCTAGTATTCATGTAAAGTTTGCAAGCTATCTCAAAAATAATTAGGATCAAACGAAACCTGAACAGCTTACATCAGAGTAGTTGATAAATTTTTTCAGTTGTTTATCATTTTGAGAAATGAGTAATGATTATTAAGATCCATGTTTCAAAGATATGACTAGAGTACAGTATAAAAACCGTCAAATGTGGTACTTAAATGATCGCTCGAAGCTTCTTAATAATCCAATGAGGGACGAGCGATTGGCAACATGATTCTCATGAATTTAAACAAAAAATGTCTATTATAGATAACATATCATGGCTGGGATTATTCTTTAGATTAAAGAATAGGAATCTTGGTTAAAATTGGGCAATTATTGCAGAAATATTATTTTATATCGGGTTTTAGGATAAGAAGTAGGTTTTATGGCAAGAATAGTCGATAAGTAGAGCTCTCCACGTTAATACACAGATGCTGCTTCATCTGCCCACATATTCAAAAAACCCTTTAAAAATTACCAAACTATTATTTATGGGCCTGTTTTAAGTGATCAAGCCTTCTGCCTTAATCATAGTAAAGCTGAAACAAACCTTGTCAACCAGAAGATTGGTGCCAAATTACATAAGGCTAGCTGAAACACTGTAAATAAGATAAGGAAAAATGTATACATTATTCACAACTGTGGAACAGTTTGTTCAGTGTTTAATATGTTAGAACATTTTATCTTACCTTAAGTTAAGAAGTACTGTACGACTAGACAAAATTTAACTTTATTCTAGAGGTAGTCTTCTAGGTTACAAATTCGTCGTAAGGTTGGGATTTAATGTTACAATAGGGGTCATAACTCCAGTGGCATAGTGTTAGGGATTCATAATCCCCAAAAATACAATAGTTGATTTAATTAAATAAAAGAAGCTGTATTGATTTCTCTAGAAAATTGATTTGTAGACTTTCATCAATTAATTCAATTTCAAAGGTGTGATATATAAACGTTGTTTGCTAGTCTCGTCTGACATATAGATAAGTTTTGCTCCACAATAAAATCTTTCTACAAGTCTAGTCTTTTGGAGTAGCTGTGGGCTCGGAAAGAACAAATCGTGGTACCCAGTAGAAGTACAAGTATCAGAGATAACGATTCGCACTAATCTTACAGACTACTGAGAAAATCAGACATAGAATCTGGCTACCCCTGGATACTTTAGTTGTATCGTATCGCAAACCATACTAAGGAAATAAGAAACAAGCGTTGTCTCATCTAAGAGAAAGCATATCACATAGAAAATGCCATTTGTGAATGGCTATATCGCCATTTGGGAATAGTTTGTGGATCATTGAAGCTCATTATTTTGTGTCATTCATATACACACCTTGAGTAGAACGGGATTTATAGTGAGAACCATATATATACATAGATATACTTTATATATATTTGGTTTATGATTAGAAGCACTATAGTGACCATCCATCTGGGAATGAATCTTTATCTTTAAATAGAGAAGAAGACAGTATATCGCAATTAATCTTCGCTTCAAATTCGTTGAGAACCGACCTGACATCTTTTAATCACATAGATGAATTCCTTTAGCGTCGTTTCTGTTGCATAACAAAAGATGACACCACTACAAAACTCTGATTTATTAATAAACGATGAAAATATTTGTATCCCTTGTATTGTAATTTCTTTAACAGCATTAAATCATTCAGTTATTATTAATATATTCTCATTGGATTAAAGTGCTTAATGAGTCAAAACGGTGATTACCACATTCGCAAACTAAGCCAAGATATTTTAAGTATGGCGTTTTGCCGGCTCCTATACTATGCTTTAAACAATAGTGTAAATCTAAAACAAAATGTTTTCATTCAATTAAACAAATAATTTAAGGATATATTTAGATCTTCCCGATGATTTATCGTGGACTGCAATTGATCAGTCTCTGTTGCGATCTATGCATCTTGAGCTGATTGCATCAATATATCGTTAGCTCATAAGTATTGTTTTAATTAGATTATAACTAGCAAGTGGAATCCGTGACGCGTGTTTCTTACTATTTGGAACTGGTCAGTTAGATGTATCTGCATTCGAGTGTTGATGTTCACACAGGAAGTCAAACTCAGTTCGTTCCATGACTAACATCACCTTGTTCAACACTAGGCTATTGAGTACAGACATCCACACTTCAGTCCACTTGAAGCATTCCATTCAGGATGTACATATTGCATCAGAAACTTATCTATTTTAGTCCATAATAAATCAACAGTAAGATCTAAATACATCCTAATTACATATGTACATATCTATTGCACAGGTATGATTATCTGAACTTATTAGCCTAGTGGTGAACACAGTGGAGTTTAACACGAGATGAACTGAGTTCGTCTTCCTGTGTGAATATCAAGTTTATTCAACTGATAAGTACCGAATAGGATGAAATGTACATACTGAAGAAGAAGATCAAGTATTTAAAGAATGTTATAATGCAAAATAAATTACCTTTAGTTTTTAATTTCTGATATTCATTACGATACATTTTAGCTTTATTTTCAGCATGTTTTAATGCTGAGAGTAGAATACGATTTTCAACTTTTGAACGTGTTGTCAATCTAGTCATATCTTGATTATGTTGTCGTGTAATTAATGTACGTTTATTACGTTCTACTTCAACTTCATTTTTTAATCTTTCTAATATTTCTTTAACATTGATCATTGATAATGATTCAATATTTAATGCATTAATTGATGATTTCATTAATAATTTATTCGATTTATTATTATGATTATGATTAGTATAATGATTATGTAATGGTATTGAATGTGTTGATAATGTTGATGAACTATTACATAGAAATGATTTGTTTAAATTACATAATTTATTATTAGAAATATTTTGTTGATTAGATATAGTTTGTAAATGATTATGATAAGTTGAAGTTGATTTATTCATTGATAATGAGGATAATGATAATGATAATGATGTAATTACTTAATTGAATATTGTTTAGATGAAATATGAAATGGACGAAATAATATAGTTACCACCACCACGGCCACAACTACCACCACCAACAATAACAACAACGACAATAAAATGTATTTCATTGAATAGTTAGTACCAATAAAACTTTTGTTGCTATCAATGATTAATGAGAAAAATTTAATAGAAACTTATCATTTATAATGAGTAGCTGTTTTATGATTGGTTCATTGTTCAATATATATATTGAAAGGTATATATATATATATATATATATATATATATATATATATATATATATATATATATATATATATATTCATATTCAAAATGCTGTACCGAGTGTTATGAAGATTTGAATGATGCATGAAAGCCAACATTTGCAGAATATAAAATGAGTTATATATATTTGTAAAATTCCAATAAGTAGAAATTAAAATTTCTGACGTTTCGCGGCTTAGTGTAAGTCGCTTCTCCAATCCAATCCTATCCAATGCTCAATTTATTTGAAAGTATCAATGTTAGCTTTGGTAATGATGTATACAATCTGTATTTGCAGAATACTTTAAATTCAATGTATTTCGTTGCATTCTCATCAGCTACATACATGCTATTGATTTTAGATAACTTAAATTAATAATACGTATTGATTTTGTTAATTGATTTTGTCATTGATCTAATGCTACCAGGGCAATTGAAGATTAACTACTGAATCCTTTTGTATACAAATGTTAGGTTTTAATCTTCTATATGCAATGGCTTCAGTAAATTTTAATAGAATTGATCTGTGTTGTTTATTGATGATTTTAAAAGCATTTGTTACATCGACCTCATCTCCCGTGTCTACCTAATGATGCGTGATTGAAGTTCTAAAAGTGGTTGCATTTTTTTAGGTACAAGTTCTTCGAGATATGTTCAATAATCATAAATTGGCCCATGTTTCTTTCCTTCCAATGTACCTGCTTTTATAAGTACATGTGAACTGGTAAATACAATTGGAGGTGATATGAGACGGATATTTATCAACTTTTGTTTGACTTATTAAATATCGTGTTTTGTAAAGCGTCAATAGTTTGACGCCGTTCTAAGTCTTTGATTGAATTGTTTGACTACCTAATCTCCTTTAAATACTCGTTAAATAAATACCCTTCTCTTTACGGATTTCTCAGATTCTAATTTTTGATTACATTTATTGCTAAACTTCTCAATGAATGTTTCAGGATATTCATTTTGTCGAAGACATTCTTTTATGATTGTTAAACTAATTCAGATCATGAAACTCTTGAAACGTCCAGGAAAAAATAATCACCGAATAGTTATTTTGTTTTAGTATAAAAATGTGTAATAGCTTGATTCTAAGAATCTATCTGGAGGAGGGGGGTTAGGGAGAAGTTGAAATTAAAACTAGTATCACAGTTAACTAATTGAAATTAGGTAAATCAATTATTGGATACTGACTTAGTGATTTAATGTTTAATCAATCATCGTGAAACTTGAAAGTCCTATCATCAACTCATTGATTCATTATTAGGTGTGTATAGTGAACCAATTATGCATTTCATCCTGGTTCTTAATTATTATCTAATTTTGATCAATTCATGTTATTTAATTCAGAATGTTATATGATTGATGAGTAATGACTTATGCCTAAACTAATTGCTAAGTTCACAAGAATGAATGAATTATTTAGCTTTCTTAAATATCATGGTTCAATAATTCACATTTTTGGATATCAGCATAGATGTGCAAAGATGTTCACAATAGATATCTTTATCATGGAAAGTGGATATCACGACAGTTGTGATGCTACATAACATCACATATTTGGAATAGATTAAAATGAATTTACAAAAAGGAAAGCTATTCCACCGCAGTTGACACTAGCTGGGTACTACTGACTTATTATAGATTATTGTTTACAAATATAAGAATTAAGATGGTCATTTACAATAATCAGTTCACTAGTAACAAACTTTATGATGTTCTTGAAGCTCTAGTGAGAAGTTATGACTGGTGGAGTTCAGGCTTGTCAGGAGTGAGACAGCTGTCACTGATGAGAATGGATGATCATCATACTATATATCACAAATTAACGGAAGTAAGAATCCTACCATTGATTATAGGTCCAGTGATACAGAGGCTTAGGCGTCTGGTAGCCTGAAGCCCCTGGAATTGATTATAGGGTTAACACTGTTGATGAGTCCGACACTATGACAAAATAGCTGTCCAGGACTCCCTGGTTCTCGGTGGTACCACACTCACATCAACTTGTGACGTATTCAATCATATAAATATTAAAAAGTTTGTCATGTGAGTCGATAAATACAAAATGGTGAAGAGTTGTCTGGCAGTTTTTAAAAGATTAGTCAGATTGCATTGTTGATTATGAGGCCAAAATCAATAAATAGCTCATTAACAACAAACGTGAAAGTCAAAATTCTCCTACATAGAAACTACCTTTACTGTCAAATGTTTAATTAGTAAAATTGCTCATAACGCTTATCCGATTCTTTTATTCAAACAAAAACATGTAAAAAATTATATTGAGGTGACTTAAACATAATGTCTTAGTATAATACCCCTCAGTAGTGTACATCCCTGTACCTGCTAGGGAAGCAAACCAAAGTTTTCAGGCCTTACTGTAAATAGTTGACTATCTCCATAGCTCGGCCAGCATTCAGTGATAGAATTCAGACTTCCATAAATTTATGATATAGAGTAATAATCAACCAGTGCTATTGTGATAATTGCTTCATTTTGAACTGACTTCAATGCTCGACACAACCGTGTGCAGTCATAATAAATAATTTTGCATTGGTGAATAGCGTAGCATAGTAGGCAGCATTCAAGAATTGACAAGTTGTAAAAGTAAATGTTTAGTAATGTCAAGATATAGTAGTAGTCTTTTGCGTAATAATATAAACCGAAATCTTTATTTGTTACTGGCAAAAATATCATGACCACGATAGATACGAAACTACATTTAAAACAAAGTAACTGACATTCAATGTAGTTTTTATTAAAGAAACATCAATATTTCAAATGTTGTGTGATCTCATTTGGATACACAGATTCATTTCACATCTTATTTTAAAATTAGAAGTTTGATATATAGAAAGATGTGGTGTAAGGACATTTGAATCACCACTTTTCAACAGTTGTTCATAAAGAACTTTAAAGAAATTTCAGGGGAAAAATGTAATAAAAACTGTTTGGAAATATAGATGGCAATTGGACAAAATGTTGCCTTCTACTCCAGGGATCAAGGAATTCTAATAAAATGCTGCCTTTTCTCTCCAAAATGTATGAAGACATTCATGTACATATGGGCAAAGACAGTGGGAAATTTTTCTCCACTCCAAGAAAAGTGTTCACAAAATTACTTCCCGGGAAAATTTTCTCGACAGCTTTTTGTTTATATCCATAAATCATTTTTCAATTCCTTAAAAGTTCGGATACATTGACTAAATGTTTTACATTAACTCCACCATTGTTCACTCAAAATCAGCATTTTTACAATAAAAAGGTGTATTGTGATAAGAAAACAATATATTTATTAACGAGTAAAATAGTCCTTTGAGCTTTATTGATCTGTCAACAATAAATCGATAGTATACACTTCATCTAACTGAAGAGGTATATAATTCATCATTGAGTAATGAGTATTCACCAGGAGGTAATATTGTTGTTGTTCTGAGAAGTTCCTTAAACAAACATTCGTCACAACCTGCTACTCCACTGAAACCAATAGTGTACTTCAAGTACAAAACAATCAAATGCATACCAAATAACTACCATCAGCTTAACACCAAAATTTTCATAATATAAGCCGTAGCTAAACACATTCTTGTAATTTGGTAATTATATCTACGAAATACTCGTTGAAGTCAACAGGCTTTGAATTTCCTCCACGTATACCGGTTACAAATACCTTATCGATTTGAAGAACAGTTATACGACTGAATATATGACATGAATGTTGATTTGAGCCCTTTGACAATTATGTACCTTTAATGTTATTCAAAGTAGTAAAGCTTTAAGTATGTAAACCACAGTTCGATGTGTCTTAGTAAACTACTTTTTATGTTAGATGATGAAACAGTTCGGAGAGATGAACTTTGATTTTTAACTGATACACTGTCTTAACATATTTTGAACACTTATTGCTAACTCTGACAGAAATTCCTTCGTAAACTAAATCAATCATTTTCATGGTCATATTGACATCTATCATCATTCGCATTACTATTTAGTTCATGTATTCTTTAGAAGTTCTACTTTTTCTCACGACCTTAAATAAAACAAAACTAGGCTACAATAATACTTCTGACTACTAGTTACATCCATAGAATATGAAGTTAGATGGCTACAGGATGGAAATGATAGATCTATGATTTTGGTGGTTGGATATGTTTTCATTGCATTGTAGAGAACACTTACATTAACTAAAAGAGTTTTCTGTCCCATTAGGTTGATTCAGTAACTTTTACTGGTCTAAGCAACTCTCGGTTCTTTAAAAATTGAAGTCACATTCAGTTGTGTCTTTTGTAAATATCGACTGATGATAACAGAGATAGTTTGACATATTAACAAGTGGTATGTATCTAGTAACTGTCACATTACGTTGAGCAATAATTCTTTGTTCAAATCAAAGAGGTTATTGAGGTAACAGCATACACATTAGCTAAAATAAAACAATCATCTCTCTCAATTCATTTGCTTAGCCAAGATTTTGAGTCATTATACCTACATCATGGTTCCTTCGGAAGTGTCATAAATCGAATGAATTATGAAATAATAAACTAAACAATTAGCTAGAGATAATCATGATAAGTAAATGTGTTGTTTAACTTTATTATCTGATTGTAAAACTTTGATTATTATAGTTCGAATGTATTTGAATCTTCCCACTGATTTATCATGAGCTGCAACTGGTTAGTCTCTGTTGTCATATGTGCAATCCCAAGTGACGTTTAAATTGGATTGTAACTGGCAAGTGGAATCCAGGACACTCGTTTTATATTATTTGGGACTCATCAGTTAGATATACCTGCATCCTAATATTGATGTTTATTTCGTTTCATGCCAAACACCACCGCGTTCACTACTAGGCTACTTCTATATCAAGGTAATTTGTTCAGGATGAACATTTAGAAACAGAAACTGACCAGTTTTAGTCCATAATAAATCAACAGGAAGATTTAAATGCATTCGAATTATATATGTATCTGTTGCATAAGTTTAGTCATCTGGACTCAGTAGCCCAGTGGTGAGTGCGGTGGCGTTTGTCACTAATTGAACTTAGTTCGAATCTCGATGTTAGCATCAACATTAGGATACAGATACATCTAGCCGACGAAACAAGCGTCCAAGATTCCACTTACCAGTCATAATTAAATTCAAACAACGACAATTTTTAGAACGATTGGTTAGTTTTAAATAGGTTGTGTAAAGTTATGACAAAAAATTTAAAGCAGAATATGTCAGTACTATGGTGGCTCGCAATCAGCATGCTGTGATCTTCACTGAATGGAAGAATAATGATCATGTTTATTTTAGGTGCTATGATTTGCTGTGGAAATACATTTGATGACTTGAAATGTTTTTGTATGGACCTTACAGGAGAGCTATTTTCGACTTAAGTTCTTTCTACAAACGACTTCTAACTTTTGATTCAATGAATCTTCAGAACATGATCTGGTTACCTTCAAAAACAACGATCTAAATAAACCACTATTTATAAATATTGAACAGTAGCTATAAAAATACAAACATTGACCTATCTAGGAAGCTTCGTGGTGAATAAATCATAAAACCGAACCATTTTTATTTCTTGTTATCCTCAACTCCAAGAAATGTATACTATTCCGCATTTCAAGATTTCATGAGATTTTTACGTTTGGATTAGCTGAATTACATCAATTAAGCAAGTGAACGTTATGGTCATTGAAATCACATACGATAAACGTGTCATCAACATACTTCAATTAAACTGATGTTTATTTTATTACATCAATGAGATTAGTATTTTCTAAGTTTGTTAGAAAATGTCTGCGAATATTGGGTCTAGTGGACTGTCCAAGGCTACATTTTCTGTTTGTTGATTGTGTTTCCCAATAAGTTAGAACTGAACATTTTTCTGTGCATACCAACAATATTTATTCTAGTTTCTTCTTCGGTAAGTTAATCATTTCAGTGTATCATATATTTGATTCCCTTTGTTAACATGAAAAGAGCAAGAACAAATATTTGCGCATAATAAGATGAATTCATTTTGTTTCGTTGGGTTCTCGTCAGCTGCATCAATATTTGAACAAACACAACATACCTGTCATGATAATTTTGGTCAGAATGGTAAAAAAAGTAAAAGAAAAGTCTACCGTAGATTCAATGAGCATATTCTTAATAATATTCGTTTAAAAGGTATGATAACTTATTGCAGCGCTTTCTCCAAACACCTCAGGTACACTGGACATGAGATAGATATACGGAAACCTTTCAAGTTGTTCAATAGACAAGAAACACCTAGTCTTTTAAAATTCCTCAAGGCTATCGCTTTTAACCTCTTTAAACCGAATTTATGTGTTCAAAAGGAAACAGTTGTCATATTCTCCTTCCCCTGGTAACTTATCTTCGACTTCATTACATCAGTGATAACAACTGATTAATGTAACTGCTTCATCTTCATCATCATTATCATCACTACTTCCATTCCTACAATATTTTCACTGATTCATTACATCGTTTCTTTTATTCATAAAATTCAATTAATTCAATTGCATCATCCTACCACTTATACCATATCAACTTGTTTCGTATTAATTCATTGCATAATCACTTAATTTCAGTTTTGTAATTTCTTATTAATCGGTTGTCTAGAAGTTTCTTCTGGATCTTATACATACTAGCAATATTCTTCGATATTTTCATACTACAACTAGAACAAAATCTTTTTTCTTCATCATTATGACCAAAATTATCATTAGTAGTATGTTATGTTTTTTTTAAAAATGCTAATTTCACAGTATTATAGGTTGTATCCAGCTAAGGAGAACCATATTAAGTAAAATGAATTCATTCTATTCTGTGTAAATATCTGTTCATGCTCTTTACATTTCAATATAGTTACATATTACATCAGTGATTTCTTCTAACAGGACATTAGAAAGTAATGATCCGATATCAAAAGCAACCATGTAATTTTCATTTAGATTGATGGGATCCTTCCTTACGGCAAAGTCAAAATTATTTTTTAAACTGTGTAATCCTAGTTCTTTGTTTATTATCTTAATCAGTAGAGTAAATTCCCGGTCGAAGTTATGATACAATGAGTTACAGATTGCTTAAATAAGGATTAAAGAATTGTCAAATCTTGTATATTGTAAGCAAGTTATACAGTCTTGACAAGTGGATGCCTCTTGGTTTCAAACACTCACTACATGTTTCATTTATCATTTTCTCTTTGAAGAGTTCATTTAGAAGTTGATTAAGTATTGTCTTTGTTTTAAGTGTTTTATGTCTTTATGTGTTGTTGTTTATCTTTGATAAAATGTTTATTACCATACAATAATCTAGATATTTTTGACTTATATACTTATTTACTTAAAATCATTATCCAGGAACCTTTATCACATTCTAATAAAACTATTTCATTGTTGTTCAACTACTAATTTATAACATTTTAATGCTTTTAGATAAAGAATATAATTAGGTACTTGATATCATAGTATATTGGTTTGCTAGGTCTATAAGTCTGCTTTCGGACCAACGTTTCATATCTTTCAAAGTAGGCTTCAATTTTGTTATGACGCAAGGAATTGGGTGATTGGATGGCCGAGTGCCAATGACTGGTGCCTAGTTGGTTATTGCGCGCCTGCCCTGTGCCCACTTAGTCCCAATCTTAAATAAGAAGAATGCGAGCCAATAGGTCACCCAGACAGAATCATATTATATTTCAAGCATTCTTTTATACATACACAAATTCAGACCACACAACAAACCAATTAGAAAATTAACATGAATACAGAACGAGGGAAATAGTGGTAGTGAATAGAAACAACTTGTACACAACTAACTAACTATAGTCCATAATAAGAGACAATATAATAACAGTAATTATGCTAACCGGGAGGATAGGGCAAGCGGAGCGTAACAATAATAGAAACAAAATGTTTGCATTACAGGTAGTTCGAATGACTAAAATAATGTTCGCAAACACAGTTCTGAAAGTTTGTTACGCTTCTTTGTATTCCGGCATAACAAATTTGCAACTTAATATACAAATTTCCAAGCTGGAATTTTAAGTTTATCTTGTTTAGTGTAATATGTAAAACATTAAAAAGACAAGGTTTCTAATTTTTACTTTATCAATTGAATATCGAAAACATTCATTATGTAATTCTTCAGGTCCACCTGAATGAGTACGTTTTTCTTGGTAAGGCTTCTGTAGTAATGATTTAAATTATTCCTTCTGTATTTTCGAAATCAATAACATTTGACCTACTTTTGAAAGGTAATTACAACTGTAATGCAAAGTACATACTTGAAAGAAAGTAATTTTGAATGTTATGTAATACTGTAATCACAAATATAACTATAACACTTTCGTCTAATGTATGTAGTTATACATTTAGTAATAACGAAGTATACACCATGTTCTTCTGTAATTATAAGTTGTAACATGTTCTTGCGGTAAATCAAATTATACCTTATAATATTGATTATATATCAATTCAAATGTATTATTCATTGTTATATCGGGGCAAAGAATCGACGTCGTAATCTGTCGATTCCAATTATCTTGATATCATGACACCTACCGCTAAACTTATAAATTATATTTAGTAATTAGGATATTTGGCGTTTCCAAGACTGTAAGCATCTTCATAAACTCATTAAATGTTGGTATATCTGTTTTCATACCTGATTAGTTGTAACCTAGATATGATCTTATTGTTTCGAACTTTGTACACAAGACCCCCGCCTAATTCAGCCTTTATTGTATTTTCTCTTTGGTTCAGTATATGATAAATTAAAGCTATTTTCACTCAATAAATGAATTGGTATCAATTCATATTCGCTTGCTTTAGTTCTCTCTATGTATACATCTAGGGAAGTTTTTCACCATGTAGACTCATGTCAATCAATTAGCTTTTTCCAATTTCATCGGGTCATAGTCGTAGTATAAGCCCAATTACTTCGTCTTCCGAGGCAACTACGAAGGTAAGTTTATCCATGACTGTCGAAATTTTTTCTTTGAATTTCATTTATATAAACAAAATGAAAATTTAGGTGATACAAATTCGTTTAATCAGTATCTGTAAGAAATAAATAATCAGTGGATGCCGATGTGTCCTCATTTATGTTAATGATTGCTGAATATATTTACTTTTACCGATGGTTAAAAAGGTAAGCGATGCAGTATAAAATAATGAGCTTGATCACATTTTAATTTAGAAACATTTGTAGATCTGTAATGAACGCATAGTGTGAGCTTATCTAAGTCTACGTGGTTTCCAGGAAAATATTTTCGATTTTCGTATGTTTACTCGTCACAGACTGATCACGTTTGGTAAACACTGAAGATGAGTTTCACTAAACATCTACTTCACCTTACTGTGTAACCCATTAGTCAGCGCTAACGATTGTACACAAGGAATGAAAATGGGGTTTTCATATCATATACTGGACTCTTAACGATCAATACCTCTAGGTAAATGCTCACTACCGAGGTGCCCTATACTAGGAAGTAGCTGCTATTCAGTGCTCCATGGCTTTTAGTAGCACCTTACCAACATCAATCTGTGGTGAATACAAGCAACTAAATATTATTCTATATTTTATTCTATTGTTGTGGACATTTTGTAGTTTATACAATACAGTGTATTCTGATTAAGTTAGAAAGGAGGGTATCACGACTGGTGTATGCGACTCAGGAGTAATTATTAGAACGCTACTTAAGATAGCTTTAACGAGATATCTAATGTCTGTTACGATATATTGTGCTATTATTTTCACTTTAATCTGAGTGATTACTGCAGCACTAATTAATAAATTGAAAATACTAATACATTTTTAAACAATCCTTTACTGAGTTCGAATCCCACTGTGAACATCAACATTGGGATGCAGGTACATCCGGCCGATGAGACCCGATGAGACGAAACGCGCATCCTGGATTCCACTTGTCAGTCACAATCCAAATTAAATAATCCTTTACTATGTTTAAGTTCTTTCTATTATTCTTATACATTGTTGCGAAGCATAACAAATGTATCCGACTCACTGAGAATATGAATATTCTGCCATTACTGATTAGGGCTTCGTCAATATCCTGATGTTTGGAGTGGATTGAAATAATAACATATACAGCAAGTTAGTGATTCAAACTGAAGTTGTATATATAAAAGCTGATTTGTTTGGAACACATTTTCAAAGTCTTGTAAGACGTTTGATTAAAACAATCAGTTAACCTTACGATTATTAATTAACTTCAGAGGTCTCAGATTTCATGATGTTAATAAATTTCATTCCACTTCTATTTTTGGAAATAGAGATAATACCTGGTCTGGTAACTATTCTAATTGTTACTCAAGTGAATTGTTCTGCATAACTGGATAAGTGTTTTACATAGTCATATGACGAATGGAGAGCCTAATGAATATTTCGGGTAGTTTACTGAAGATGTATTATGTGTATAGGAAGTAATATTTCACAGTAATTTGGAGGTATTTATGTTAACCAGTTGATTTGTTATAAGCTGAAATTGATCAATCTCTATTGATACATGTGCATCCTGAGTGGATTATCCCAATACGACGGTAGTTCACAAGTATGAATTTAGTTAGTTTGTGGATGGCAAGTGAAATCCAGGACGTAAGTATATTCAACCAAAGAGTCCCACATAGAACAAAACAAGCGTCTTAAACTTCATTTATCAGTTGCAATTCAACTTAATTCATAATATATCATCACTTATTTCAATGAATTGATACAGTTTTCGTAACAACGTGAATTCTGGTACTTTGGTTAAATCAGCTTACATTTTTTTCTTTGCAATCACTTCAACATCGAATTTCTATAATTCCAGCATCGTAGTTGTTATGATAATTTATATCATAATCGTTGTTCACATAGTTTTACCAACTTGACTTGAATGATTGTCGGTAACTTTACATAGTTACAAATCATGTATTGATTAAATGACATACTTCCGTAATGATATAACATATGAGACTAGCTAGTTAATGTGTAATTTAGGAAGTTGTTTATCCAAATACTTTACGAATTGAAGTTACATTGATATTAAGCTTAGTTGATTGAATTTGTCACAACTTGACGTTGGCAGGGTACCATTGAAAACTCTGCTGTGACGAATTCAATCATCTAAACGTTACGAATGATAAATTGGTCAATAATATAATTAGTCAGAGATTTTGTGTTCCATTGTCAATATCTTTGCTATTCAATCGGTGTAATTGTATTAATACATTTTATATTAATTGTACAAACGGTCAACTTATAGTTATGGTAGCATGATTTATCAGTCGATAGTAGTGGAGCAAGGATCGGCAAAGCAAGGGCAGCATTTCTACAGTTGAAAAATATATGGGAGTCCAAACAACTGTCTACCAACCTCAAAGTTAGACTCTTCAACTCGAACGTCAAGTCAATTCTTCTGTATGGAGCTGAAACGTGGAGAACTACTGCAAACATCCTCAGGAGGGTACAGGTATTTATCAACAACTGTCTACACAGAATATTGAATGTCTGTTGGCCGGAAACCATCAGCAACAGCCTACTTTGGAAGAGAATAAACCGACTTTCAGCCGAAGAGGAAATCAGGAAACGACGTTGGAAATGGATAGGACATACATTGCGGAAAACATCAGACTGTATCACGAGACAAGCACTAACTTGGAGTCCTGTTGTAAAACAGAAAAAGGAAGGCCAAAGAACACCCTGCGTCGAGAACTGGAAGCAGACATAAAAAAGGTGAACAGTAACTGGAGACAGCTGGAAAGGATTGCTCAGGACAGAGTTAAATGGAGAATACTGGTGAGCGGCCTATGCTTCTCCGAGAGGGGTAACAGGCGTAAGTAAGTAAGTAGTGGAGCGAGGAGTGGATAGCAAGTCACAATTTTCATGTTCTTTACTACCATCGCCTTTGATTGATTTATTTATTTACTCAATACATTTATTTTAGTACAACAATAAATATGTGGATTTTTATTTTTAATTTAACAATTTGTTTTAAAAAAAATGGAACAAGTTCAATCAGTGGTACTACTAGTCAAATAATAAGTAGTAAGAATTCCCATTACTGTGAATTAGTAACAACCCATATAAACAAACAATATTGTTTCTTCAATTAGATTATCGTCTTATGATACAACAATATTTATATAAGAATATGAGGATTATTAAATGAATGACGGTGATTTGCGAGTCAATGATAAAAGTGTAATAGGTGGATTACGTAACTGATCATAATAGATGACAGGTGTAAATTAATAGTAAGATGGTATATGTACGGCTAGTAGTAATGATAAGCAGATTACTAACAACAACGTAAATACAAGTTTCAACATAAGATAAATATTAGTAGTTATAAGTTGAATGTAGGTTAAGATGGTTTGAAAATAATATGATCCATTAAATGGAGAATGGAGAAGGGATATGAAAGGGGTGGAGTACAAACAAACAAGCAGCAAATTGTGCAAAGTATCGTGTAAGTTGTTTATTAAGTTTAATAAGACCATGGAAAGGATAGGGCTGTTACACATTTCTTCTGGATACAAAGACTTGAGTTCTTAACTCAAATCCCTATGGCTTCGTCGATGTGTAGGAGACGAGATCTATGACTACAACTACATGTCAGGATTCAAGTGTTTCCATATTTGTTCCATTGTATTTTATTTCACTAGTGTATTTTTATTTTGCATAAATAACAATGAAATTCATCTCCGAACTTGTTGTTTGTTTAAAATTGAACAATCACCTAAGATGAAGTTTGTCATTGAATCAATCAAGTTAGAGATAATGACACCAATTTCAACGACACGATGCTGACGGGCGGAGGGCCTAAAATACATGAAGCGACTTCTAAAAAGCAATTATCGTTTTAATGTAAAAATAGTGGAAATTTAACAGAATACAGGTATGGGAGTTATTGGAATGGCTATTAAAGGCCTCAACTAAGCCTACAGAAGCCTTGAAGAATCCGAAGATATTATGCCTAATTGCCGTACAATAGAAATTTTTAGAATCTTGACCTGGGATCATATGATTAGAATATAGCTAAAAACTACTAGTTATAGATTGTATGAATTGTAATAGTAGTTTAATTTTTACAGTAAACTATAAATACTCTAGTATTTTGTACTTATCTGACACTAACTGGAAAAAACATTCGTTACTACTTTTCTTCTGTGTTCTGATTTGACATTTGAAGGGTCCATGGAGTTCGAGTTCTGAAGTCGTATGCCGTATTATCAGTAATTAAGAGCAGGGTATGTCAGGAAGTTATATTAGCAAATATATATTGCAGTGGATTAATCTATGGTTAGTAACCAATTTTATATTTCAAGTCCTTCATAATGTTAATTGAATTCTATTAATTAAGTTGTAATGCATCCAGCAGTTTTAGTGACTTGACATCGCTGGCATTAATTCGAGGTGTCCCAAGTAACATATTGTTGACGGTCTCAAACTCTCAGGTATACTGACCAAGGATTGGATCCTTCAATTCCCATAAGTTTGCAGGTACACTTACTGAGAGGTGATATAACACAAGCCTAGGTTCAGAGTTTGTTGATGATTGTCCCTAAACCCCTTTCAATATAAAAATTGTAATGACTTATATCATTACATAAATGAGGGTGAAATGAGAGATAATAAAATATTTACTTATAGGAAACCCTTAACATAAAGTTAGAGTTTTCCCTGTAAATGATCAGTTTCAGGACGACAATATGCCTTTTAAACTGTATTCTACTATATTTCTGTTGACGAAAACCATCATTTTCCTATATTGATGCATTGGATAGATTCTACGTAACATTTGAAAACCTAATCTGTAGGCATAGTGAAGGGTGATTAAGTTTATGTTACAAATCCAGCTTCACATGAATATGTTTGGTTAGCTACATTTTCAACCACTCAATTTTCTTAAAATGAATTTGAAGAGATTCAGTTGTTTTTTTTAAATTTAGTTTCCATTATGAATGGTACTTGTTTTACTGTTCCAGTTTGGTTTCGTTTAATCTAATTGGTCAATATATTAGTTCAGTACTATAAGAGACTAGGTCTACCATAAGAAAAACTATTTAGTTGTGAATAGACTTTCATTATTCTTTATCGACTAACACAAAAGCGAATTGGTGGAAATGTCGGTAGTTCAAAAATCAAATGTTTGTTTCTAGTTATGATTCGATTCACCTGATTTCATGTTACCATTAACATCAATGGAAATTCAGTAAACATGGTGTTCTTTAAAAAAATATCTATTATGTAATCATTCAGTACATTAAATATTTAAACAATAACAATGAATACTGTCTAAAGTTATGAATAAAAGTTATTTGTAAAACGTTATTTTTCTAATGCCACTGAGAACTTCTGGTTAACATAGTTCAGAAGATAAATGCACTTATTATTAGCTGTTTACGTAAGATGATTCGGATCCGTTGATCAGATATCATAAGCAACAACCTTCTGTGGCAGAGAACATACTAGCCAACTCCCAACCAAGGAAGAAATTAAGAAATGACTATAGAAGTGGACGAAACACACGTTGAAGAAATTATCAAACTACTTAACAAGACAAGCACAAACATGAAATCCTCAATACGACAGGTAAAGAGGAAGACCAAATAACAGACTGAGTCGAGAATCGAAGGAAGATATGAAAATAATGAATAGCAATCTGGAGTAACCGGAAAGAAAATCCCAGGACGGAGTTGATTGGAGAATTCTGGTCGGCGACCTATGCTTCACAAGGGGTAACAGGCATCAATTGATTAACTGATTGATTGATCGATCGATCGATCGATTGATTGATTGATTGATTGATTGATTGATTGATTGATTGATTGATTGATTGAGAACTTGTAAGCAGTAACCAGCAGTAATTTAAAAGATGTACATTGTTGATGAGGTTGTCAGTGATTGTAACAGTATCCTAAATAGGTTTTTTTTCTGGCTACTTTATGCTTCTATGCGTCAAAGTTTATTCCTGAAAACAAGAGCTACGTGTTAGTTTTACAAGCACGATCAATTTAGTAGCTTAATGTTATGTAAGATTTAACAGACAATGATAACCCTGAATATAATATTTCATTTATTGTACATTCTTATCTTGGTTTGCATGTTATAGTATGATTGAACAGCTGAACTTCTTCTATACATTTATTGCGACTTTGATTGCCTAGTTTGAGTTAGCTTAAATAAATCATCACGTATCAAATAATCTTCCACCTTTTACATTATACACAGAACGTAGTCAAGAACCCATGCGCTGGTTGAAAATAACTGCCGAGTTAAATGGGTATATTTTATTTACAGACTTTGTGTAATACCAAGCACTATGTGATCATCGGACTCAGCAGAAACAATAATCAAAAGTTCTCTAATAAAGAAAGTTTGTCAGACAGAATGTTAAGGGATACAACAGACACATTTTAAAATGGGTACAAGATCGCGTTGAAAGTTCATAATGGCAATAGTAGTAATTCGCAACTGGATAAGAACACCCAGAGCTAAGAACTGATTTTAGTAAAGTTTGATAAAGGTAATATCATTAGGAATAGTGGCAGTAGTAAAATAAGTAGACTGTTAGTTCGACAATAAATGAGCACACATATGAATACTACTACTAATTATAATATATTCCTCATAATACTGATATACGCTTGTTTTACGAGCTCAGTCAATGTAGCGCACTAAGCAAAGCTACTCAGTAACTATAAAACAATAAAGAATGTTATTAGTACAAATTAAAATAAATTACCTAGAATACCTAGTATACATGTAATGAAGTGGAGAGTGCACTACAACAATAAAAGCTGTTCAACGTAGGACAGGCGAACATAAAACTAAAAAGCATCAGGTATTAAGCTCAATAGTAGTATAATAATAATAGTAATAATCAAAAGCAATGATAAAAACATGATTGTATAGGTTCGAAAATAACAGTATGTGTATGTTATATACCTTAGAAGTAAATAACAACTATCATGTTACAAGCAAATAAACCGGCTATTGTTTACAATATCACTCATCAGTAGAACATTCACTTTACTAAAGTTATGTAATACACAATTGTCAACGTAATAATACATTTGTTGTATTTGAATAACGCTAAAATGACATGATTTGGAGAATAGAATGAATTCATTACATTTCATGGTATATGCATAACTTAATCAAATTATTGTAGCAGTAACGTTTGTATATTTTATCTTAAGTAACAATTACCAGATTAGATCGTACTTGAAATAGTGGACATTATTTAATAATTAGGGTTTATACAGATATTGAACACATTGATACTGTAATTGGATTTGTAAACTTGACATTTTTGAATACACTTTCTCTAGTTGTTACATCAATAAATTCTGTTCGTACTATCGTTCTGACTTGGATCATGAATACCTCCACATCCTAGAGGAAGAATGAAATTAAATGGAACAAGTAGGATGAGACTCAATGATTTGGATTTCGTGGATGATCTAGCTTTTCAAGCCCATACACACCAACGAATGCAAGTGAAAACAACCAACGTAGCAGTGATCTTAGCATCAGTAGGCCTGAACATACATAAGGGAAAGAGCTAGGATCCTCAAATACAACACACGGGAGCACCTAACCCAATTGAACTTGATGAAGAAACTCTGTGAAAAGTGAATACTTTCACGTACCTGGGATAATGTAAACAGTTGGTTTCTATGATTGTTACGTTTCCATTTACCCTATCCTCCTGATTAGTATATTTACTCTTAGTATATTGTCTCTTACTATGAACTACAGTTGTGTACAAGTTATTCCTATTCAATGCAACTATTTCCTTTGTTCTGTATTAATGTTAATTTCCTAATTGGTTCGCTGTGTGGTCTAATTTAGTGTATATATAAAAGAATATATAAAGTTTAATTCGACTCTGTCTAGTTGGTTTATCTGCTTGTGTTCTTCTTATTCCAGCCTGGGACTCAGTGGGCATATGGCAGACGCGCAATTATCGACTAGGCACACATAATTGGCATTCGGTCACCCAACCCCAAATTTCTCGCGTCATTACACAAACTTATTTCATTGTGAAAATTTCAGCAATCAGTAATCATTACAGAGATGACCCGAAACTTTTTGTTGTAATATACATAAAAATGGCGGGAGGGGGAATTTTTAAAACAATCGTTTTGATTTCATGTATGGTATGTTTAGAATTATCGACACAGGGTTTATTGTTTGCTTCCAGTCTTTTATTTTAACAGATGGATACATAAAGTACCAAACAGCTTCACTTGAACTGTATGTAATAACTACACGATGACTTTAATGTGAATTATCGATAAACGCTTATATTAACACACTATTAACTAAATTAAAAATCATTCTCGGCATATTATCATGATCAATAAACTTTGGTAGTACTATTGTCGTGTGTGTGTGTGTGAGAGGCGAAGAAGCTTAGATACGATATGATCTTGGTGTAAACGTATACCGTGCGTAATCTGAATGATATGTCAAACTTCATACATTCCGTTATTCAGTTGACTAATACTGACGAAACGCAGTTATCAATCAGTGTATATTAAAAGTCATAATGGTAATTTTATCAGTGCAACACCTAACGAATATACATTCAAAATATATACATATTCATACACATACATTTAAGGTTTTTAGTATAGATAAATGCAACAACTGAACAATGTCTAATGCTTCAACAACAACTTAATGCGTATGCCTAGAAAACAGTTAATTCGATATTACTTACTAGTTCACAAAAGTGGAAAATGCAAAGACTAACGCTACAGTAACGACCAATATTAATACACAACAATCCATTAGTAATTATAATATGAAATAAATTGACTGAAACACCGCTAATTTTAAGGTTCTCAATAGTCCATAAGATGTAGTGGAAATATTAGGCGTTGCCACTATACTCTCTCTAGAAAGTTAGCATTAATTTTGTGATTTTCCAAATGTGGTCTTCTGTACGTCATAAATATTGTAAGGAACAGGTCTGGTACCAGCCTGATCCCGCTGCCTATGGACTCGGCGCACGTAGCATATACTTTCCTGACATCTTCTTGATGATTTTTCCTAGTCCCCAATCTGTTGGTGGAAATCAAGCCAAAGTCATGTTCCTTGGAGACACTAATTATTCGTTGCCCGCTTAGGTAACAGTTTAGCTGAGTACCGTCTGCTGCGCGATGGTACGTTACATGACATTTTTGTACATTGAGAGTTAAGTCGTTGTCTACTACTCACTTCTATATCCTAGCCAGGTTTTGTTGCAGGAGTTTCGTGTTTCTATCATCTTTCATAGCTCTCCACAATTTTACGCCGTTTGCGAATATAATAACGGATAAGCGGATATTTAGTAGTAGGTTGTTAATGAAAATTGAGGACATCAGTGGTCAGAGGATTGAACCCTGCGATATTTCAGTCTCAGTACATTCTGTTCACCTTAGTACAGAACTGATGCTCCAGCAGGCAGTTCTGTATTCAGGAGAGTAATGTTCCGGTGGAACCCGTTGTTACTGCTTTATGGATTAGGAAGATATGAGGCACAGTGTCGAACGCTTTTACGAAATTTAGGAATATTGCATGAACCTGAATTCTAGCGTCCCAACAGGCCATTCAGTTCTCCTAGATCAGAAGGATGTTTGTGTTTTAGTAACTGTTTCACTGGAAGTCGTGTTGTGCTTTGTATAACAGGTTGCGATTGTCAACAAACTTGAGCATCGGCAATAATTTTCAAAACCTCTTGTAGTGTTCGAGAGCATTGTCACTGGCCTCTAGTAAGCAGAGTCCCTTCCGTCCTCTCTCTTATAGGTTGGTATACAGCTACTCGCTTCCATTCTCCTAGCAACATTTTTGATTGCGATGAGTGTATAAGGTTACTGTTTGGGCTGCTCAGTGCTTCCGTTCACCGCTTCGATATAACCTGCCTCTTGTTGTAGCAGCCTAACGACTTGTTGGACTGTTATTCTCTTAGTTTTCTCAGAACTGACCCGAGTTTAATCTCGATGTGCCCAGTTTTTGTTCCTGAAGGTGTAACCGCTTGGATGGCGGTCACTACAAAGAGACAGTTTAGATGTCTGCTGAAGTGGAGTTGAAAACTTCGGCTTCCCCGGTATTGGTGACGGTATCCTCGTTTTGGAACTTTTGATAGCTAGGATGTTCTTGTTGGCAGTCGATCTCCAGGCAATAAATTTGTACAGTAGTTTTGGATTCTCCTGAAACATACGTACAAATCCTGGTCAGAGGCTTTTTGCGTTATCCTCCACGTATGCCAAGCTTTTCTGTCTGCTTTAAGAAGGAGTACGATCCGTCGTCATAACCACAAGTCCGATTTAGCTAATTAACCATTCATTATAGGAAGTGTATCGTGAAGTAGCTTCATCGATAATACTTTTGAAGGTGTATCAACTTTAGTCTATATATAGGTGTAGAAATCAAAATTCCTGTTAGCTTCCGAAAGTCAAAGTCGGTACTGGATAGGACTGACAGGTTCTGGATTTACGCAGGAAGCCCCAAGTCAAGAACCCATAACACAATTTATTGGTGCAAACGTGATAGTATATTTAACAATCAACAAACTTAGTACACATGCTTCAACAGTTCCATTTCCCTACACAGTCAAATGGATTCTAGCAATTTGCACAATTAATCTATGAGACCACAAATAGGTAGTAAAAGACATCAATTTAGTTACTTGTCCAAGAAGATATGTTGCTTACAAATAAAGGAACAAGATTATGTCTTTAACTAAGTAACTGAGGCAAATTACTCAGGTACAGATAGCCAAAAACATCAACCTAATATGGTATGCTACATAACATAGAAATCCAGTAGAACGAAACGGAAGATATCAGTGTTAAGCAACCTATGCCAACAAAAACATATATAAGAACTTAATTGTAAACAAGAATCCAATAGCTGTTGTAATAAAGGAGCAAACGAGCTGAAACAAAATATGTTGCAGAGTCAGAGCACAGTAAAGTAAAACAAAATACATGTTACAAGAAAGTGTGATACAGTAAAAAATAAATGAATCTTTATGCAAGTAAAATGGATTTTACTGTACGTCCTCCGAGTCGTTAAGCCATATACCTGGATAAGGTATTTGTTTAAAGGCCAATAATCTGTTTGAGCATAATAGTAACATGGTACACTTTCGTACCATGACAGGGTTCCGCTAGTGACTATTTCAAACTTTTTCAAGGTGTGACTGATGTTTCCTATGGGTCCACCATTTGAAAGTAGGTGATCTAGCTTCGATTGCTAACCATCTGTACCTTGCCGAGGTGTTTCACATTCAGAGATATATTTTTCCATGGTTGTGTAAATCACTCCTCTTCCCATGGCCTGTCACTCATAGACACTAAGGTGCTTATGACTCTCACTAAGCAATTCGCGAAACTAAAGCCTACATACACGGCAGACATACTAGAACCACTGGCAAAGGTTGTCCGCCATGGAATTACAGTATCCTTTAGGTACTGTTTTGCCGCAGTCTTAGTGTACCCATTTGTTTCAAAAGCTGCACTAGAAAGTTGAACCCCTTTCGCTAACGAGTTTTATGTAAACCCTACATTTATCATCGAACGACTTCAGTTTTCCCCAATCAAACTTGTTCCCAGGGTCACCTTTATGACGCTTACGTTTTTGCTGGGTCGTGTGATGTAGGTTCACATTGCCTCCTGTCTTCTGGGTTTTGTTTGAGGTTTAGTTGCCTCTTGTTTTGTGATCCGGTGGGTTTACTAATGGAGACTAACGAGGTATTTGTGAAAACAAATTCACCTAGGTCCGTTTGTGTGTAACCAACTCACGAATCCAGTGAGGGGAGCTTAGTATGTATTCTGCTATGGGGACTAGAAATCATGATCTGCTGTTAGTATTACACAGGTTATCGGCTCTCACTACTACTCAGGTCCATTGTTTCATAAATGCGCTGTGGGCCAAAGATGAATAAGGATATTAAAGAATGGGCGCGCACTTGCATGTCCTGCCAGAAGAACAAAGTAATTCAACGTAATAAATGCCCCCCCCCCAGGCACTTCCTCAACCCCTGACGCTCGATTCGATCATGTCCACCTTGATTTGGTAGGACCTCTACCAGAATCAAATGGATTTTCCTATCTTCTAACATGCGTGGACCGATTCACACGCTGGCCAGAAGCGATTCTACTGAAAGACATCACTAGTGAAACTGATTGCTCGCGCTTTCGTCGAATGATGGGTAGCTAACTTTGGTTGTCCATCCACAGTAACATCAGACCATGGACGTCAGTTTGAATCTGGATTGTTCCACGCTCTGACCAAACTTTTTGGAACTACACGTTTCAGGACGACTGCCTACCACCCACAATCTAATGGTTTGGTAGAAAGATTTCATCGACAACTGAAAGCATCACTTTCAGCTACAAACACCCCTCAGTGGATCGACGCCTAACTACTAGTTTTACTCGGGATTCGCAGCACAGTGAAGGAAGATGTTGGATGTAGTGTCGCCGAATTAGTCTACGAAACGACTCTTCGACTACCAGGTGAGTTTGTGGAAACCGCTTCCACTTCGGAAAACCTGGATATGAATTCTTACATGAACCGGTTTACAAATGCTATGCGTTCAGTTAAGCCAGTTCAAACTCGACAACAATCGACAGACACCTTTATTCAACCTGCCTTAAAATATAGTACACACGTTTTCGTACGTCGTGATGCCGTACGCCGACCTCTCGACGCAACCTACGAAGGGCCATACAAGGTCCTGAAACGTGAAACAAAGTACTATACGATTGACAAGAATGGCCATGAGGATAACGTCAGCATTGACTGCCTCAAAGCAGCCTACCTAGAAGGTAAACCTTTTAGTGTCGAATTCGCTATAACACCCGCAAAGCTTGTCATGAACGAAGTCACTACGTCTCAAGCAACGACTAACACGCAAGTGAAAATATCAAAGAGCTCTATAACGCCGAGAGCTACGCGTTCTGGTAAAAAAGTACGATTTCCAGAACACCTAGACGAATACTATGTCTACCAATTTTCTCCCAATTCCCACTATCCTACGTACGTATGATAATTTTTTTTGTTGTCACAAAAGAAATAATAACAAAGAAAAAAATAAAATTCGATAAACCCATCATTATTATTTTTTTAAAAATTTACGGTGTGCATTTTATAAATTTTCGTGTTAAAAAAAGCGTTCGATTATTTGTTGTCGGTGTTCAACACGTCTTTTTTATCGACGCATTGAGCTAACAATTATTTTTTCGTATACAAAATGCACAGATTTACATTTTATTATTTCTTTTCAACTTCCAGGCCGTCTGGAAACAAACAGAAAAACATGGAAGGAAATAAAGATTTACTATGTACAAATATTTTATGCAACGACACCGTAGCGTAGGGACTGACGTCCAGAAGCTGCACGACATCGCAAGCCATCGGAGGAACCTTTACCAATGTCTAACGCATTGGGTTTTATCCTTTGGCTGTTACGTCCTAGGGTCCTCACGAACCCATTAGGGAGGGAAATGACCTGTAGCGATATATAATCCCCAAAATAAATAGTTGCATAGGCTCTCAACATCGATGCTGACCATTTTTGTGTTAACGGACACAGCTAGTTTAAGGCACGCGGTCACGCATCACTACCAGATTACGACTCGAACCACCGTGGGTAGCATCTCTCTCTAGTTTGCCAGCCTAGACGTTGATATCCCATTGGAGGTCTGTTTACGATCAAATATAATTTCTCTTCCATCCTTCAGGTGCTTTCTGATTTCTTCTCATTCGTAAGAGCGAGTCCAATCGATAGAAGTGGTTCTGGTTGTACAACAAGCGTTACTTGGTCATATACTCGGGTATACTTCCAAGATACTGGAGAAAACGACATGGTGGTACACCATAGTTTGAGCCTGGGAAATCTTTTATCTCCTGAAATATCAAGACATTTCGCAATTACGCTTTATACTAATCAACAAGACTCTTTAAAGTATATCAATTTGTTTATCATTTCAATGGATAAAACTAATTTCTTTGAACATAGTAATTACAAATTCTGTGTGTATTCAATAGCAAAGATGACAACAATTAGGAAAATCTGAAGGCAGATTTGTTAGTCATCAAAATATAGACAAGAAAATTAAAGGTGGAATGTATGGATAAACATGTGTGTAAATGACTAGCTATTGTGGACAACATTATATTATCTTAATATACAATTGCAAAACTGTCTATATATCAATAATTACAATAGTAGGGACTAGCCTCATAGCCAGAATATCTAAAAGGTCAGTGTACAGTAACAAAATAAAATCAACAGTGCAAATAGGTTTGCTCTAGAATTCAAATTTCTTCCAACACCTGAAATATGACGAAAAAACACTAAACTACTGTGAATTTCATCAGGTAATTAGTCCACTGTATTCATTTTTCTGATTTAATTGTTTATCTAAGTGATACTAGAAACTAGTGGTAATGAATGCCGTGTCAAGAAAGCGAATTTCGCAGATGATAGTTTATACTGAGGCCGTCAGAATTTAGTATACACACAGCAAACCTTGGAATTTCCATCACTAGATTTCCCAAGGATAGTCGTAATTCGTCTCTAGGATATGCAACCTCTACTAACTCCAATAGTTTCGCATTCGATTTTACATTTTTTACTTCTGAAAATTCCAATGCGGTTTCGCTGGTGGCAGAATATTTAGTATTTCTGTACTGTAGTAGAAATGTTTTCAACATATCGTCCAGTTCGTTGAATGTCTTTGAAGAACTGGGTTTAACAGCAGATTCCGAAGTTTTAACGAAATTATATAAGTGACTATTAGAGCAAAGATGTCTAAGTGTTATCATTATTATTCTGAGATTTAATAAGGAATTCACGCCGGTTTACATGTATGGTAATAATGATGCAGGAAGGGTAACTCCTACACAATGAAACACAAAGCTTTACAGAAATAAGTGCCTGAATAGCAATAACATATACGGAACACTTGAATTTTGTGCAAGGAGTTCAAATGTAAGCAAGAAAACCCTCAACCGTCATCTGGAAGGTACTTTGTAATTCTGGATGTTCAGAGATACATGAGCAAAGAACGCGTATTAATATATGCAATCAGTTCAAGTAAAAGAGTGTCATAAATGTGACACTAGAAAAATTTGGAAAATAGATGGTTGTTTGAAATGGTCAATTGTAGCGTAAAGTACGAATATGACATTGTGTGAGCAGCATCTCAGAAGAGAACGATGGAGATCGGAAGTTTCACACTAAGGTATATGAATAGACAGCGAAAACGAGCTCCCATTTTTAGCGTAGGATTTAAGGTGACAATTTTAACATGACATTGCAGTTGGGAACTAAAAAGATAAAGAAAAAGAACAAGCAGCAGGGCGAGAGAGCGTAGAATGACCAATTAAGTACGTCATTTTGAAGTGGGACCTATATTGTGCATGCTGCATTAAATAAGGCATATTTGTTATTTCTCTTTTTTTATTCTGAAAAACGTCGACTAATAGTAGAAATAACTATGGTAGATATTAGATCCATTCCAGGATAAAGAACTCAGGGAAGTATTGAATAGGGAAATAAAATGTATATTGCATCACCTCTAGAAAGTATGTGGGCAATAGGAGATTCCAGAGCACCATCTGCCAGAAAGGAAAACGCATTATTGCCTGTAGGTGAATAATCAAAGAAGCTCTTAAGACCTAGAGGTAACTTTTTTAGAAGTGTTGTGACGGGGTGTTTGAAACCGACATCCTTTATTTAAGTGGAAAGCGATTCTGATGCGAAATACTAAGCCCTATCGACCGCCGATACGAATTTGAACACTTTCCGCGATACCGTTGTAGCAAAAACAAGATTTAGCAAAGTCTTTAAAAGTGCCTCAGACCATGTGCACAAGTGCATAATACATGTCAAGGAGTGACAGGCATTAATTTGAATGAATTTTGTGCTGAGCCCCAATCGATGCTGACCATGAACTATACTACGATGGATCATGTACCAACAAATGATAATTTAAAGTTACTTGATATATGATATCTGCCTTTATTTCTGAACGCCGAGATGTGAGTCATTCCAATGACTTCATTTTCTGACCACCTAAATATTCTGATTGTAAATCATCAGGCAAAGGTTTTCACAGTGAATTCAAAATAACCAAACGCTCATTCATACATCAAATAACATCGTACACAGTAGACTGTTCCATTTTTCTGCCAAATTTCAGGGAAAATTTACGTTTATATTAACATTAGGCTATTTTCCTATAGCTGTAATATAGAAACAATTCATGTGTTTCTTCAATCAGGTCTTAATGGCTTACCGCTAATTATTGCACTGACAGTCATTCTGGAGAATCGTCATGCACACTAACATGGTAAGTAAACTTTAGCACTTTATGATCCAGTGATAATGGTGAATTTATTCCCAAAAGGGTATTTCACATGACGTTAAAAGGCTTAAAAGACATCTAGTTTATTTTAGTGAGTTGAAAATAATCCTCTTTAGTAACAGTAAGTTTTCCTGAAACGCATCACTTGCTAACATTCTAGATCCGAAAATAAAACATGATCAGTATAAAATGCATCGATAATAAGTACAGAATGCATACTAGTAAAATACGCTTCCAGAACAGCATTACTTTATAAAAATATCAAGTTTCCTCAACAAGCTCATTGCTTATCACCCTACGTTAATCAGTTAAAAGACAAAACAAGTAATAGACTATTGATATGATAAGAAAATTTGGTAATAAAACGTGGACAATATTGTAAAGAACCCATTTATTAAACTAATTTCTTAGTATTTTTTGCAGATTTTGCATATATAAGTGGAGCTAATTGTTTTTGAATCTAGTCTAAGGTCATTACTATCACTTAAATATCTAAGATATTCATAACTAGATGAACCGAGTTTACATTTCTTTTCATTTGCATCAGCATTCTTTTCGGGAGATAGATTCAGTGAAGTTACCACCGATCGATCATTAATTGTCTTACTGTGGCCATAATTGACGCAAGTATCTTAACTAGCTTCTCCATCATTAGTGTTCATCACTTCAGAAAATATCCGGAGAACAACTAAGAATGGAAGATGGCTATATTTCAGCATACCATTAGTCAAAATTGATGGTACTTAGTATAAAAGAATGTAATGTCAACTCATAATCACCACGTATCCCGGGAAATTTTGGTACTGGACTTCGTGGTGAAACAATTGAAGCAGCCTAAGCAGAAGCATGAACGAACTAGGTATGTTTATTATATGAGTCATTACACTTTTCCGAGCTGTTTCTTCTAGATCATAATTAATTGTTCTCCTTTTTAAAAGGTATAGGATCACAATACACTTGCAGTTTATTAACTAAGTAATCTGTCAGAAAAGTCTTCAGAAATCAACTAGAATAATCCTGCTTTAAAAATTTGAAAATCTCCTAAATTAAATATTGCTAGTCTAGTCTCACGAGTCAGAAAACTAACAGGTAATATATTTAAGAACTTCATTCTTAACTAACAAAGTACAGCATTCATGAATCGAGTTTATGTCCTTCAAAGCCCAATGCAGAAACATTAGTGGATTTTAAAACTGTATTAGCACTTAGTGACTTAAGGTCCCCAACTTCACATGACATACCAGAAACACACAACGTAGGCGTAACTACATGTGACAAAGGTTCTTTTCTAACTCACTCATCATAGGGAAACCTAGGTTACCATAACAAGTTACCGTGTCAAATAAAGCAGAAATAAGACAAAGAATTAAAAGACTGTCGCAATTTTTGTCACTCAGTAGTACGAAAGACCGACTCCGCATCTGAACGTAGCTTGTAAGAGATAGATTCATACTTGCTGTGATGTTGAGGTGCCGAAGGAGCACTGTGATTTTGTATTGAAATATCCTTGTATTTGGTGCATCTAGCCAGAATGTATCGTTAAGCCTTTTGCTTGCCGGAAGTACCAAAGACCGTAACAACACCTGCGGTACCAAAAGTTTACCAGTATCTTCAGACCCAAGTAAGCCAACAGTTGTGCTTCCCCCTCCCCCAGCCATAAACACAGTCTCACTGAGACTATCGACTTGCAGGAATGAACTATCTTAACAACCTCATTCTTTTCAGCTTCTCAGCCCTCAGTTACAGTTTATTCAAAAGCAGGAACTAATGAGGCAAATAATTATTGGATGCCACATGCGTCACTCTTCGACTAAGCATCATACTAGCAAAGTTATACCTTTTGTGTAAGGGTAAAACTCTGCGAAGGATTGCTCTCCTCTACTCAATGTTTTATTAAGTTCTCCAAGCATAGCACAAAATTCGCCCCTCAGGTCCAAACTACCCACAATCAAAAAGTCCTCGGCCATCAGGGCGAAACCTGACAAACTCTGGTCGACACAGCGAGCTGCCAGAACTTATCCAAAAAGCAAACTTAGAGACTACTATGATGGTCGTTCACAGGATTTCCAAGGTTAGAACATGGCTGTCAATCTGGCCGCCATCTTCACGACATACAACAGTTGCACATGCTATCTCGCCAATTAGGTTTGTATAGTACAACCGGTGTAGCCAGATTATCCAGTTCATCATAATTAATGAATACCTAATCCCCTCAGATAATGGCTCTGACCTTCAGGATCCGAGAAAACCTGACTGTAGTCTTGCAGGAATGCTCTAAGTTGTAGCACGATTCATACACCGCTACATCTGATGCTGTGTAAAGAGACCAAGACAGTTACCTTAGAGACAAGCAGGGAGGGTGGCTGTGAGCTGTAAGATCAGCTGACGCATTAAACATTTCAAAGAAGTAGTTGGACGATTTTGTATGCACATTCGGAATTCCACCCACCTCTTTAGACAGGTATGCGCACGTTTTTATACGCTTCTCACTCCACATACCTATTATCTATTACTCCCATATAGGCCACCACTGCTAACCTACCTAACTTATCTACCTACCTCATTTATGTCAAATTTTGCATTTTTTTCTTATTTCTCGTTTTATTACACTATTATCTAACCGACTGTCCAGCAGTGTGATAGCCCCTAGATTTTTAAAATTCACTTCTTTGGGACATATACTTATCTACATTTAAGTGACCTCACTCTACAAACCAACTGCCACAGCTTTAGGATACTTAGCAATCAAGTGGCCGAAACTCCTTAGCTGAATACTGACAAAGACCTGGAACCATACCTCAGCATTAAGATGTATAGGAAATAAAATTAATTGGTAAATCAAATGACAAAAATACCGAACTCAGACACCTTTGTACCTGCTTAAAACTAAGAATTGCTATACTCAGTGAAACGTGGCTGTTATTCGAAATCACAGATGACGAAGTAAACATCTAGGATATGGCCCTGCTAAGAAAATGGTCACAAGTGAAATCCTACCATGGAATGATAGCACACCATCTTTCCATTATGTTTGTTTAGACCACCGGGCCTTAAACGATTATCTAACTCAGGCTATATGGCCTAGAGACTAGGAGAACTTGCCCACAGACTAACACTAGTATATCATTAAAAGTATCATCAACGAAGCAACCTTACGATGTACCCCTGTTACAGAATGTAAACCAGCTAAAACGACCTCGTAGTAAGGAAGAGATACCGTATGCCTCCTTAGGGTGAAAAGAAAACCTTGGTGCAGATAGTGAATCACACGAAAAGCCTCCGACAACGATTTGTACGTAAGCCTACGGAACAGGTGCCATGTGCGTGTGAGGTGTGACAAAACTCCTAACCCCATTTGACTTGAAAGCTTCAGTAGAAACCAAAACAACTATAAAGGTCTATAGCCCGAAAGTCGCCCACCAACCCGAACCTCCTAGCTATCAAAGGTCCCAACGGAGAGTCTCACTCCAACTATGAGGCAGCCAACGTTTTCAATGTCTGCTCTGGCAGACAACTAAACTGTCATTCAATACTGATCACCAACCAAACGAAGAAAGTAATCTAGCAAATCGAGATTAAACCCGGGTTAGTCTTTGAAAAACTCAGGGAGTTGAGGTACAACAGATCACCGGGCATGAAACCGTTGGTGCTAAAACAGTGCGCCTAAGTACCGAGCCACCAAATCATTAATCTCATTCAACACTCGTTGCAATCCGAAACTTTACCAGAAAAATGAACGTGGGCGATCGCATCCTTAACCTACAAAGAAGAACACAGGGGAGACCCCACCCGCTATGGGCCTGTGGCAATGACCCTAATACTATCAAGGGTTGTAGAAAACATTGTGGATGTTTAAGTACGAAAGTTTCTCGATTATCGCGAAATAATTTACGAAGCACAACACGGCCTCCTGCAAAACAGGTCCTGTAACACAAGCATCCTTCTGGCATGGGATGATTGGACAACATCTTGGAGCACCAACTCCTAGGTTTACACAAAATTCCTGGACTTTGCGAAAACATTTGACACTGTACTGCACTGCCTGCCTATCTATAAGGCAGTAACAATAAGCTTTACTGAACTGTTACTCTTCTGGCTACAGAACTACCTGCAGAGGCGGAAGTTTCATACTAAGGTGAATAGGGTGTATTTAGACCCCAGCCACGTTCGGAGTATCACATAGCCCAGTCCTCAGGCAACTACTGTTCCTAATTTTCATAAACGACCTACTACTAAATATTCTCTCGTCCGTTCTTATATAAGCGGATGACATGAAGTTGTGGAGAACTATAAAAAAGGATGGGGACGCTAAGCTTTTACAACTGGACCTGGCTAGGATGTAGAAGTGGACAGACAACAACAGCCTGACTCTTAATATGCAAAAGTCCCATGCAATGTATTACCGCACTCCAGACGGTACTCAACCGGACTATTACTTAGGCGGTCAACAAATAACTAGTACCTATAAGGAGCGAGACCTAGGCTTAACCTTCACCGATTAGTTGGGGACTACGAAAAATCATCATATGGATGTCATGAAGCATACGCCACTTTGCATCGAGTCGGTAGGCAGTTGGACATAGTGACACGAGACCTGTTCCTCGCAACATTTAAGACACACATGAGATCGCCCTTAGAAAACCACAGCGTCGTAGCACCCTAAACCCTCGAAACGGATGCCGACCTTCTGGAGAGAGTCTAGATAGGATGCGTAACCGGACTTTGGAACAAACAGTATTCAGACCGACTTTGATATCTGGGACTGTTCAACCGGAGCTACGGACGGCTGAGAGGAAACCTGAATATCGAATACATCATATCAAGCATGACTGGACATCCAAATTAGAGCTAACTGGTCGCCAAACATATTCATACACCTCGAAAAAACACACGATAAATCACCCGTCAGAGTGGATGAACACAGGTGAAGGCGAATTTTGTGTCATACGGAAATTGCGCCACTTCAATGCACTGTCAGAGTAAGTAACTACAGCTTCCACTTTGGCTTTTTCAAAGAGAAGCTAGATGACTTTGTGTACCACTATGGTGGAATGAAGGGACGGAAACTAGTGCATTACAAATGTTTTGAGAAAGAGATTGAAAGAAAGGGTAAATTCATTTAAGGGACAAGATAACTCCTACAGAGTATTATCAAAAACCTGAAACCAAAATAAAAACGCTAGGACGCGAGTGTGAAGAAATCATCAAGTTTGTTCTAGCCTGGCTCATGTTAGTCATTGAACATTGAGGGATGCTCAAAAACAAGCTCTGCGCTGCTTTTTCCGTAGGATGGTTAATGGTGGGTAGTTGAATTTTTCCGGTCATGAGATTCTGAATTACCCGGGTCAGTAGTTAACGTTAGTTAGATCATTTTCTTGAATCAGCCTGTTCTGCGATGAAGTAAGTAATGCACGTCATTATGTTTGCATAAAATGTTTTTTTTTAAAGTATAATGTTAGCATTTGCTTATTATTGTTTTCTGGTTGATCAGGATTGTAACTTGTGTAAAAGTGCTCCAAATGTAATTGTAGCTTATTTACATAGAAACCGAGTAAGTTCACATTTCTCACTGAAAGTTTCCCCCATTCAGAGTGCTCGAGCACTCTGAGTCACCTCATAAAGCGATTAACAATTAATAACTCCCAAGAGGAAGCTAGACTACATACACACCTACGGAGTCCTGTCTTTTGCTTGGAGCAGCGTCTGACCATATTTCACTAACATTTCTCACACCACACCCCAATTACTGACACCACACCATTGATGCATCTATCTTTACTTATTCTGATTTTCCATTTATCTTGTCATTTTAATTTATTATGTTCTACCTGTTTTCTGTTTAACTGATCGCTCTCATACCTCCGTCCCTTTGCATTGTAATTTCATAACTCATGCTTCACAGCCAGCTAACCGACTGTCCAGTATTGTGATTATTGCCAATTTTTGTAATCTCACTTCTCTGTGACATACGGACTCATTCACTCCCAAGTCACATCAACCCACAAATTAACTACCGCAACCAGATGGTATTGCTTAATCGACAGTTTATATTTCTCACACCGGACAATACCAATGACCAGGAAACAGCTCATCAATAGGATGTGGGTCCGAAAAATTCATTTGATTGAAACTAAGTCGTTATAAAAAGACATTTGGCATTGGGGGGGGGGTTTACTAATTTGATCTTTTAATCGGGTGTAAATTAACGTCTACCTTGTCTTAATGAACTGATCGTCTGCAATAAAATTTCAATTCGATTCTTATTATGAACGGTTTACGGTGATTTGACTGATTTTTGTAACGTCGTACTTATCTCAAAACCACTCACAAAACTAGCTAGTGTAGTCTTATTTTCAGTTCATTTGGCGGTAATACATTATGATCTTGGGGTCATATATACGTAGGACATCTTCGGCATTATTATAGCTATTTTATATAGTAAATAATTAACGCGACCACCTTGCGACATAACTCATTCATTTAAGCATACATTACACTATTTCAATTATCAACGTCACTATTCTGTTTGTACTTTAATTGGAGTATCAGGATTTAAGCATACTGTTTTACAAATAAAGTTCATGTTAATCAAGTTTCTTTCGAAGGAATCTCTACCACCACAATCTTACTTTTGTGTCGTTTTGTGTAATAACGTAGAAGTAACTTTATATGCAGATTTAATTGTACCCATACACGAATTATGTCACAACCTATTAATATTATTCATCTACTCCTACACTTGGTTGCAGTCATAAGCACATCATATTGTCCCAAAAACAATACTAGTGACAAGACTTTGGAATTAACATCCCGTAAATTTTCGAATACTGTGTTTATCGGCTTTTTTATGCCGTCTTGACCATGATTAACAAGCAGTAACGTTAGTAATCAAAACTGAGTTTATTCTCGGTCGCCTTTATACCTTCCTTGAAATGTCGCTTCACATTGATCGAATTAACTTCTAATTAGTAATAAAGAAACTAGATGGAAATTTTGTAGTGTTCATCTGCGTCAAATCGTTAAATTCCAATGGATAATTGTAACGTTTAGTTGTTGCCGTTATGTTATTTGGTTTGTAATCTATTTCGTGTTGTAATAGTTCAATGCATTCTAACACTATCCGTTATTTTAAAATATTTTACAGTTTATGTCTTTGAGTATTTAGTAACGAACGATGTAATGGTACGGGTGACTGAAACAAAATGTAATTAAACTGAATAATGAATTATTTCCAGTTGTCACATCAAGTTTCATAAAGCCATCTTTTCTTCTTGTGGAAATCTTATTGGCTTGTCACATTTCAGAATAACAGTGAGGATAAATAAAACAATGCAGAATGATGTATAATTGTGCACTACTTGACCTTCCTTAAAACAAAGTGCAATACATTTAATACACAAGAACAAACTTTGGTTCGTATAACATGACGTATCCCAGTACTGATTTATGACGCAACCTAGTAACCTCAATCCATGTTCATGACCTTGATGATTTCATGAAGTAGTGTAGCATTTTCCCTTGGTTTTCTTGTAGCATATGTTTTTCCAGAGTTAATTTATAAATTCAGAAATGTATGTTAACCATTTCCAAATCGTTTCATATAATTTCGTCAACATGCTCTATTATGAAAATACCTTCGGTAATAATTAGTTAATATGATTTTCACGTTAAAATCTGATGCGGTGTTTCACATATTACTTTCTCTTTTCCTTATGTAAGATATGTTAACTTACCACAATTTATTATTTCGCATTTCGTACAAACGACAGTAATCTTTTTTATAATTTATTAGTTGTTTTTTTTCGTTACAGTCCTTTATCACATCAACATAGTGTAGCTAGTATTGGAAGTCTGTTAGGCAATTTACCTTTACAAGGAGACTCAAATTTGCAACAAAAAACACCACTTATTTCTGGTGGCTCAGTCAACCTTAGCTTACATGTATCTGATAATGCTGCCAGTATTCCCGGCAGAACACCTTGTACTCCACTTACTTTATCTACTCCGTTGCAAGATCGAGACGGTCCAATCCCCATTCCTCAATTACAGTAAGTTCAATTAATTGAACTGCAATTTTGTTTCTAAAAATACCTTCATTTTGTACAATCTATCATCTAAAATAAGCAGTATTATAGATATATGTACAAATTACTTGCTAACTCGTAATTAAAGGGTCATTTTAATGGTAATTATTCACTAGTCTGGCGATTCCGTATCTGATGTGATAGAAGAAAGAAAAGAACTGCCATCTTTGTAACATTTATTGCCCCATAGGAATATCTGGTTTTTGATGAGGCATTATAATTTATAAGTATTTCGTGGGTAAATGACAGTTTCAATTGCTTACAACATTCGATCAGTTGACCAATAGTTTAGGTTTCTAAAATTTGATTATTTGGGATTTCGAGATCAGTGTATTATGTATCTGACAGCTCAACCAACTCATTTATTCTTGTTCCATCAAAACTATGTCTTAGATTATTCACTGTATTTCCATTATACTACAAATGTAATGAAATCAGATGCTATGTACCTAACTATACTGTAGTGTGAAAATATATTTGTCGGACCAATATCGAAGACTAAATAACATTAAGTAATTGTTTCCTCTCTTTAAACTTAGTGTAATGCATGGGGTTTAATCTGTGGGATATACGTACTCAACCTCCATTTGTGATATGAGATATAATACAGTTAGAACAGTATGGCTAATAAGTAGATGGCATCGTTTTTTTTACTGGAGGTCAGACATAAACTGTTTACTATTTGAATTCTAATTGCTTCACAAGCAGCGGAACAAAGTTGTTTGGGCATCAAACTATTTAAAAGGTAATAAAGGCTGAATGTATTTCCGTGATGGATTTTTAGTCACCTGAACCAGAATTTTTGACAGGTTCATTCTATCTATTTCGTATTTACTGATGCGATGGACCTAGTTTTATAATATACCTTCAGTTCTCTATGGTTTTGTCCAGTATTCCTATTCTGAATGGAATATAGATGAGCGAGATCAGTGATATGCAGCTTATATAAAATTTTGATTTTCTTGGGTGTTATAACTTATAACGACCCAGCTACTCCTGTTACTTATTATTCTTAGACACTGAACATTCGACAAGACTTCAAATCAGAGCACGTTTAAACAGGAACGAAATTGTATTCCAAATAACAATGGTAGATAAAAGTAAGGAATTCACAGTTAGAGAAACGTTAATATATTTATAGTACTTACATAAGAAGCTTCTAGAGTCTTTTCCAATAATACGCTAGAACTGACTGGTTAAGAAACACCCAATCAGCCTTGCGCCATCACGATCATGCACAGAACATGCTTCAAGTCCGGTCTATATCCCACCTAACATGAGGGATATTCTCAGAGCCAGCGCACGGGTGTCTTTAGTCTTACTTTTCATCACTTAGATATTTGCCAGTATTTTTAATGCTTTTTGTACTAATTAATTAGCTGTAAATTGTTCACTGCCTTTTTTCAATAAGGAATATTGTCTGCACAGTATATTTAGGATGCAAATTAAACTTGAAGAATATAGCACTTAGTGCTCGAAATGCTGAATACAATCCTAAACGTTTTGCTGCTGTTATCATGCGTATACGTGAACCTCGAACAACTGCCTTGATTTTCTCCTCCGGTAAAATGGTATGTACAGGTGCAAAGAGTGAAGAGCAAGCAAGACTAGCTGCAAGAAAATATGCTCGTATTATTCAAAGACTTGGATTTGAAGTAATTCTATTTGTTTTTCGCCTGTTGTTTCTAATTGTTTTGATTGTCCGTCTAATTTTGCTAGATCTTTGTGTGTTTGAAGTTTACTAGCAGTTATTAGAATATATGATGACATCATTCCAGTATTCGCTCTTAACTACTATATTTTTTGTAAGGCATGGTATTTGAAAATTAAAAACATCCTTGGAGAACTTATATTTGACCAAAAATTATGCCAAGGCATTATTATTGTTTTAAGAAATCACTAGGCGCGTAATACCAAACATTTTCCTATGTAGAGATTATATGTTATGAATGTTTCGTTACACATTCCAAGCCACCACGCTCCTCGAAGTATTATGCTGGTTAGCCTAGGATTAGACAGATTATATATTAATGGTTGTCAAACTGAAACATGGTAGGGATAATTAGAAGACACCTATTCATGGATTTTAATACTACAATTAAAGTTGATCAAACGCGATAACAAAAGAAGAAGTATGCAAAAATTCTCACTAGTGTTTAGAGTTTTAATCGAAATTGAATTAAGAATATCATAAAAACTAGATACGAAATATGTAATTCGGTTGAGTTAACTGATAAGATAAATCTTGAAGGTAATGTAAGTCCAAGACAAACTTGTAAAAAAGGTTAAATCAGTTCGGGTTAGTAATCCCAATCAGTTAGTTACAACGTAGAACTTGGTACGTGCGTACCCTGTCATGCCCTAATTATCAGGTAGAGATGAAATTGTCGGACCAACTCCCAGAGTAGTGGAGGTAGTAACAAAAGTAGTATTCATGGAGAGGATTAGAGATCAAAGATAAAATTTAATAAAATATTATTCAGTAAACAGAAAATTATGATGAATTTAGAAACCTCGAATTTGGAGGAGGACAATCAATGAATGCACTTGTACCATTGAGAACGATTTTTAGTTATGTCACCCAAAGTCTAACGATTGGTTATGATCACGCTGATCCAACCCAGATAGTTTGCACCTATTAACATGACTCAGTTCAGTTGTCAATGACCTCATGGACTAGTGCCATGTTTTGGTTTGGCCGCCCCTAGCTTTTTTCAGCCTACTCCTACAACAGATAGCATTGCTCGTCGAGGTAGGTGGTGATCGAACATATGTAACACATGTCCTGACCACCATCACTCGATTTACTATATTTACCTAGCACTCTATTCCTAACCCACGTATTGCTTAATCGGTATTCCCAGCAAACACGAGCAATGCTTCGAAGATATATATGATTTAGTACTAGAAGTCTACGAATATCCTCTCCTTAATGGCCATGTTTTATATCCTTTTAGTAGGGCGGACCGGTCAGTGATGTTGAGAGAGATGGAGAATGGTAAAAATGTGTGCAAACAGGAAGATGTGAAGTGCACAAAGATGAACATTCGTTAATTTAACTTAGATATAGCTGATAAGTCCTATGACAAAATGAGTAGTTGTACAGCTTTGCAAATGAATTCATCGATAAGAGACTTCTTTTCTAGACCGATTTATTGTTTCCAATAATAAGTACATTTGATGTGTTGTTGCCCACCATGCATAACTTATACTTTTTTAAAAAGTAACTCACAAGGCTTGTGATTTAATATATTTTAACTGTGCTGATTAGATTGTCTCAACAACAAAAGTAGTGAAATGTACTTGAGGGACTTAGATTTGAAATATCTATCATATGGAAACATTTTAGCTTTGTGTATTGTTATTACCTGTTTCAAATAATATCAATACTCTTCTTTATTGCTAAGGTCTAAATTAATAATACTTTGATAGATTTAAATAAGATGAATTAGGAAATTAAGAAGTTGTATCAGCTATAGTTTCTATTCACACTGTCATCTTAATGATTGAGTTTATTTCAATTCAAGTCAAAACTACTTAAAATTGTTATGAGTAAAAAGGTTTGTCAGTAATATTTGTTCATTTCTCAAAAAATTAGTGTATTGCTGCTATTAGTTTATATCACCCTATAAACCAAATAAACTGTTTCAGGCTCATTTTAAGGAGTTCAAAATTCAAAATATGGTCGGATCATGTGATGTACGCTTTCATATACGTCTCGAAGGCTTAGTATTATCACAGGGTCAATTTGCAACGTAAGTTTTACTTAAATACTTAGTAACAAAGCTTTTTTCGTGATAACTTTCTTAATAATGCTTTGATTAATTTTAGTCTAAGTTTCTAACTGTTTCCCTATAAACATTTTCTCCATTGTAAAAGTTTTAATTTTTTGATGCAATATGAAAATATGTTTGTTACTACTTTCATTTGCTCTCTCTATCTGCTAGTACTTTATGTTTCCGTAAGCTTGAGATATGTTTTGTTTCAAATTTAATGGAGTAACCATATGTATGCTCAACTGTTTGAATCACCATATTACTCAACTACTCAGTTAAATAGAAATGTTAGTAAAAACAAAATAATTGGTAGGTAATCATATTTTGAATAGCAGGACGGGAGTGTAGGACATGTATCAGTACAACTAAAAGTGTATTATCTGTAGTCTACGACATAGTATACAGTTCAGGACAACACTTGAAGTACGTATACCTTACGTCGTCCTGTTTTTTCAGGTTTTTATGCAGTCTATCCTTTATCTGTTCAGTCAAATACTATAGGTAACCATAAAATGAATTTAAGGTAATTATGTGCTCTATAGTTTTGCATCATCCAATTAAATTTATAAATGACAGTGGATAACTCAATTACCCAATAAATAAGGGTGGTCATTTATTTAGGGATGCAAATAACTACATTGTTTGCTCAACTTGATGCGTAGTTCGAAGAGATCAGTCCCTTATACATGCTTTTAAATCCGTAGTCCTAAAAACGTTATCTTCGTTACCAAAGTGCTCAAATAATTAAATGTTTCTCAGGTGGTAGGTGACTTCCGCTAGATTAATGTACTGAGTTTTCAAATCATACTGTGTTATTGTATGAGTTTTCAATGTATGGAGTTTTCCTAATCTTGATGGGGATTTGAATGAATTAATTTTAATTGATATAGCTCAGTACAGTTTACATTACTTAGCTAATGCTAGTTAGAGGCGTTCGATCCAAGTGTAGGTGGAATGTCATTTGAATCTGTATTTCAATGGTTGGAAGTTCAATGCATAAATCATCTTTTTGTTTATGTAATGCCAGGAGATATCTAGAGACTTAACCAGTGTATCACACACACTTCTCTAATATTACTAGTAGCTATTTTGTCCAAAAAGAAATATTGTTTCGAATTGTGCATTGACTCGGAAATAGTATCATATAGGCCTTTTAAATGTTCGGTTGTAGTTTATGATATGTTTGTCTTTCCTAGTGTTCATTAGTACCAATCCATTCCGATTATATCTCATATGCATGCTGCCCAGTATGTGAGCTATTCTTGCTTCAATTTTAGTTATGAACCAGAATTATTTCCTGGGTTAATTTATCGTATGACTAAACCGAAAATTGTCCTACTAGTTTTCGTTTCTGGGAAGATTGTTTTAACAGGTGAGGCAGTTGTTTTTTTTTCTTATTCAGCATTATATAATTCTACTTAAAACAACTCACGAGTGCTACTACTGATAGTTCAGTTAATTTTTTTAGCGGAAATTATTTCATTTAATGTGATTTGGAGACGTGTAGACCTCCAACCGAACCGACTGACAGATAAATTGATTCTCATTTAATTTAAAAGTTACTACACATAGGCCAAAGAGTTGGGACTCTAGTGATTTTAAGTGGTTAACATTGTCATTTGAAACTCGATATTGCATAAAGTAATGAGGTTTACTTCACAAATCTCTTATTCAGATTCTCTATGTACTTAAAATGAGCTTATTTTATTTGAAAGCTAATTTCATCAGAAGCTCCTATCATTTGTAAAAACCAGCGCGCTCACTCATGTGGTTCATTTTGATACCCTATTGTATCAAAATGCATGTCCATTAAACAAATAAAATCCAACAATACTCTTATTTCATGCAAAATTTGATACCAGGAAGTTAGGAATTAGTGGTCAAACTGTATTACCAGCAAGAAATTGGATGAATAAGTACTACTGTGCACCCCATCATTATTTGGAGTGGAGAGGTGACTCGGGTTAGGGCATCCTACTTTCAGCCACTAATTTGCAGATTAAAGCCCTACTCTACCCCACTTACTTCCGCCTGGGCGACCGGAATAGTTAGCTTTTAAGACTATTGTGTGGCTCAAGGGCAAGTATATGAACCTGCAACCCGCAGATGAGTTAATCTTAAGTCTCGCATTCACATAAAAGCCCCGTGCAATACCATAGGATTAATGTAAAATTATGTCCTACACAGGTACGATTACGTATGAAATAATGTTTAAAACACTGATTCGAGTCGACTTTACCAGCTAGTCAAGACTATCTTATACAATTAAGTTAGTAGATAATCATTTATTAAATTAATAACATTATTCATGTATTTTGTTTTTCATTTTCTTTGACTTTTATGCAGGAGCGAAAGTCCGTGAAGAAATTTATGAAGCTTTCAATAATATTTATCCAATTTTAAAAAATTTTAAGAAATCTGACAAAGATCCTAGGGCTCTTACATCGTCATCAAATTATATGCATCCATTAACTTAAAGACAGTAGTTATTTTGTTGTTATTCTCTCACAAGATTCATTTTCACTGCTTCTATTATTAAAGTTTCAAATAAGCTAACAATATACGATACTCAGTCTGTGTCGTCTTGTTACGAATTCATCTAATTATGAAAACGACGGGTACCTTACATTTAAATTCACGTTTATGAAACAGCTACCTGTGTATTTTTTAAAACCCATGGTTCACTTGTAAAGTTAACATGAAGATTTTCTGTGCATCTAAACACCTTTTTCAGAATTGTGTACATCTAGTATTTTTTATTCACATAAACGAGTAAATGACCTATTGATATCGTGATGATTGATAATGTAAATAGTTTAAAATTAATCCTATCGTCACTACGTTTTAACTTATTTTGCAAAATATACAGTGCCTCTTAACTAAACATTCTGTAACTGCTAACAGTTCCCTTATTTCTACTTATATTTATATACATTCGTTAGTGTGAATTCGTCAAATCTAACTATGTCGTAGTGAGTTATCGTGCTACGTTACTCTTAATCAGTTATATACAACACAGAACCTGGCACATCTATATTAATGCCAGTGGTCGCTATATCCTATCAGCCGAGCAAGCTGAATGCCAAAGTAATGGTCATTTATCATAAAAACATTGGACACGAAAAAATCTGACTAGATAAGAAATAGTTCGTCAGATGACAAAATAGTCCTAAAGTTCAGACCAGAAGTCCACTCCACGAGTTGGTGCCGCGTTTTACTATGGACGCCATTCTACTCCTACATCAATCATCGCGCGCCAAGATAGGTGGAATACATGTCTCAATCACCTCAGTCGGTGAAGACTTGAAACTTAATCAACTAGATTGTCATCTTTCCCTAATATCTTATTCCTAACCTTTGCTATTCCGTAGAATGCTTTAAATACATCACTGATCACTTCCCAGTAGTCTGCGTTTGTCATTTGCTCTTGAAGGTCGTACTTTACGTCTATTTAATAAAATGGCAGATTGTTGCGCAGTATTCCGTGGTTGGCAAGAGGACACCTACCCTACGTTATGGACGATGTAAATTGGCAAATGCAATACTAGGTAACCCAAGATACAGACGTATCGTGGCTGATGAAACTATACTACTCGTATTTGTTTAGTTGCAGGACCCCGTTAGTAGTTGTGAAGTATATTTAGTATGATGAGCAGCTGCGTCTGCCCCCGTAACTGGGAGGTGTGGCTAGACTCAAATCTGTGACACAGTGACTAAGAGCCAGATTATAGAGCTGATGGTTACAACGATATAAATACTATCACACATGCAATCAATCTAGCTTGTAGATCGGTTTACCACAGACAATAAACGACGATCCTGCCTGTACAGTCAGTCATCAATCGAAAAATGCATTTCTTTATAAGCTTCGGTACTCCACTTTTACAACGCAATTGGAGATAATACGATGACCAAAGGAAGTGGAAAGACATCCTAGTAATTAAGTTCCACGATCACATTTTTCTCGGTAATCTCATCAACCCTAGTAGAGACCTCAACAGACTCAGGAAGTTTGTCTGGCTTCTACCAACTCACACCATTTGTGGCGTGAGTTATCCGTCAGCCATTGTAGGTGAGCATACTGTACATCAGTCTGTTCTGTATTACTCAGTGTGTGTGGAACAGCCTACGGAAGCTGTAAGCGGACTACGTAGCTGAATATATCTTCGAAGAACTACTCATGTATGGGTGAAACGTCCGAGGCAGCCACCCTGTAGTCAGCCTTAAGGTGTCAGGCAACTTATTGCGTAAGAAGAGAACTAGAGAGAGCTCAAACCAAGGCAATCTATGTAAGTATAGACTGCTGGATCGAACCATGTTGGAAGAAATGACAATCTGGTTAGCTTGCATGATCAGTTACTGAGATCATTGGATGATGTGGCTCAGAATCAACCATTCATTACATTATCTGAAGCATCACTCATGTATAGTCTTCTTCACTAGAACTGCTACTACAATCGGTTCGACCCCTGTACTACTTACCTTGTTTATTTCAAATCGCCATATTGATGTGTGGCGAATTGGGCTAACGCATACATACGACGAGTTACTTGGCGACTGTGAATGAATGGTAAACAATTAAAATAAGGAAAGTCTACGACCGCATATTGCGACTGCCTTGTGAACTGTAATATTAGTAAACCCGTCATTATGTGCACTAGTGCCTGACATTGCTAGTTCTAAACCTACCCCAACCAATGAAGGCTCGCTATATCTACGTAGTACCCATTACATAACCCCAAGATTGTCTATCGAATTGTCCAACCACGCGTGATCAGTGCTTCGATAATAGGTGTGACCAAATGTAAGCAAAATGTGGGTGCTACGCTCAACAATTTAATCTCTATCTGCTAACTGGGGCATGGCAACTTGAATTGATGTACGCATGTTCTACGTTGTAACTGGCTGCTACGCTCAACAGGTATTAAGTAGTATTCAGCAGACTGCTGCGTGGCAAACTTGACATTTGGCAAGCAGAATAATGACTGCTTGTGCCGTTAAGCTGCACCAACCAGCTGCAAGCGAACTAGGATTATCCCACCTACCTATGCATAAGACTGGTTACGTAATAGATACACTTTATGTCATGAAAACTATGGTAATGATCAATCAGATGACATTATAACTAGCACTGTGAAGTAAGTCAGTATCGTGGGCAAATTAAAGGAAATTGACTACCTTTAAGGACCAACAAATGATAACGATTAGGATGTGTTAAAAATAAAGTATGCCTTCACCAGCACTCAAATGTCGATAATATGTCTGACTTATTGTTGTAATGGGACACTATTAGCAGACTAATTATCTAGTCGGTGTTGTTGACAGGTCTTTTGGAGGATAATCTTGCACTTATAACAGATAAACAAAATCGTGAATCTATTTTTGTCTAGCTCCACTGTTTAGGGAAACGATTAGGTAGAAGAAAACTAGTGTACAGGATATATTTCTAGAAAACTGTAAGCACTCAGTAGCTTCATCCAGTGTATCATAGCTGCATTTGTATTGGGTTCTAAGACTATAGACCCCAATGGGAAATATTATTCAGTAATTAACATAACCATTTATGTAAATCAGCTGGAAATAATACAACTTGATCGTAACTGAAAATAAGACCAGCAACCATCCTATTTAGACTGTCATCCAATTGCGTAATCAAGTTGTTTAACTAATGTGACCATCACAACTAACCCTAACAATTCGCAAGATAAGAAATACACCCATCTGCTCGGAATGAGTTTAATTAATGCACTAGTAGAGAACGGATCCACTTTTAGTGTCCTCTTAGATGGCGGTAAATAGTTAAGGTTGTGATAGCCCATTAAATAGCCCTAACTTGATTGAATTATTAAAAACCTATTGCTAAAGTGAGCTTCACTAACAGTTACATAAAACTGTATAGCAGGGAATAAGTTAAAGAGAAACGACAACTAGTAAAACTTAGTGTTACAAGTTAGTTGTTACGCATTGGCTTCAAGAATGCGGCGACTGCGTTTAGTAACAAACATCTACTACGTCGAGCTCGTTCATACAAATTAGTTAATGTTGATAATAACGGTCAGAATGACAAGCAGAATACAAGATTACCACAAAAGCATGTAATAAAGATTACGACTCAATAGTTTCTTCTGTGTATTTGTTTTTGTCCTGTCCAGCGAGTTTACCGGCAGCCTTGCGCTCCAACAATGAGCGTCTGTCCTTATCCAACTTTAATTTATGTATGACAACCTACAGTACATAAAAATAACACTATTTCCACTTACATTGGACGGATGAATGCCAATGGGTGCATATGCCCCGTTCATCTTACGACACTGAAGCCTCTCGATGTGAATTACATATTTTTTGCGATACACACGAATGACCTTTGCAGGATTGCAATCTTTCCGCTCACCTCGCACAATCTGTACTTCATCCCCTTTGCGAATGGGCATACTTCTGACTTTGTATTTCGATCGCAGCTCCTTCGATAAAGGAGCGCTCATTAGTCGTCGGCGAATATGAGAAGGAGCGTTGAAGTAACGTTTTCGAGCTTTGCGACGAGAGCTACTCACATGTTTGTTGAACTTCATCTTAAAACTTAGCGGCTTGAAAAACTACCAACAGTCACGCCCGATAACAAGTAACCCGCGCAAACCTGTTAGGACAGTTCCCCCCCCCCTCTAATTTACAATAACTTCTGGACGGGATAGTTTAAGTCAATTGATTCTTTTACCTCGCGTCTTGATATTGAGATAAGGTATCCAGGTATTTGGAAGTACTGAGTACTAAAATTCTGGCTACTCGATTGAGCAATCTTCATTTTTGGTTGCTGTATTTGGGCAGTTATCACTTCACTGTCCAATATCCATATGACATGCAAGTCTATGTCAATTGTTTCCTTTGCACTCGCGTACTAAATGTCTGAATTTCGGTCCTGGTCATTTTGTTTTTTCCAATAATAGATATCTAGCTACAAGACCACTCTAATGCAAATAGCTTCAGCTGTTTTTAGTCTTATATATTTTTTCATCCTTATCCTTCCTCGTCTTTTAGAATCTGTTCAGCTTTTTACAGTTTTTGCTGTTGGATTTCGCTTTTTCTCCTGCAATTTTCTTTTCATCATCACTTTTTTCTTATATATATATATGAACCGTAATTCATCTTCTAGCAGTCCTAGACAGTCAGGCTCATGGATAAAGTTTAAGAGGTTACCAGAAAATGAATAACGAGAAAAAAGAAACTAGTATTCGAAAGACGATAATATTGGTAAGTGCACGTTCAGTGCATGATTAAATGTCCACATTATTTGTCAGTTTATTTGAAAACTATTTGTTCGTTGGGCTCGACCGGTTTATGATAAAGCATCATTCGTCTGGCTTAACGACTTCTTATTTTATACGCATCTGGTCACAAGCATATGTGCGTGAAGCCAAAGTATTATTTACGAGATTAAGTGCTCCAAAAATAATTATGTATCGAAAACTTAACTCTCATATCAGGCGTCATGAATGGTTTCACGTCCATCAAACAAATAATTATTTTCATCAAGTTAATTGAACTAGTAACAAGCGCTCAGCATATGTTCCAGGAAGATTTTTGAACGCCTTGTGGAACACATAGTTATGAAGTTCCTCTTGAAACTTTATAAAGTGGCAGCTGAAATTGCTGCACCAGGTAGACGCGTTTTACGTGGGGAAATTTCTTAATGACAAGAAATTAACCCTCACCTGTGCCCTTAGGTGAGAAATGGACTAAAGGTTTCTTCATGGTATAAGAGTAAGTTGTGAGGCTAGTCCACTCTTATTTTAGTATTAGAGTGTTCTTAGATTATTGTAGACTGTGACTAAGTCACCTCTTAAGTGCTTGTAACTCAGTGAGATCAACCTTAAGCCGAAACATTGTGAATTTCGAAGTACAGACTGCTTTACGTTTCAAACATTGCCAAGAATAGTTCTGGTGTCAGAAAACTCGGTCGCCGAAGAACTTGGTAAGACATGGTGTGTTTTTTGAAGCATTCATTTGATAGTACACTTAGCATTTAATCTGTCAGTGAAATGCAAATCTAGATACTGTTCTTTTAAAATGCTGGTTACTTGTTATTCACCAAGGTAATAGTTCATATAAGAACCATCTACGATGCAATATTATATCGCGTAATTTCTTCAACTTTAAGCATAGGCTGTTATCAGCTGTCCGTTGTTCTATTCAAACCAGGTCTTGTTGGTGCTTTATGCCTCACTGGTATTTTTAATAGGTCTTGACAGCTTTACGTCGTCTGAATAAACCATGATTGACAGGAAGATGTCTAGCTTTGAGATCGCTTATAAAAATCGGGATGCGGTAGTCCCCTTAGGACTCGATCCGGTGGGACTTCAGGCGTAGACGACCTCCGACTTAAAACATTTTGTGTACCTCGAAACAATCTCCCCCCTCAGAAAGTAGTCTTGCAGCTAGAACATTAGTAGTTCCATAAAACCAACTACAATCGTCATTTGAATTTGGTTGTAGGCCGCTATGTCAAATTCTTTGTCGAAGACCAGAAATGCTTCAAGGACCGAGATGTCTTAGTCCCAACAGGTAACACGACCGTCCCATGCAAAAATATTGTAGCAAAAGACCTACTTCACAGATAGCTCTGTTGTGCCGCATGTAGTCTGTTTCCCTTGTCGATTGGTTCACTTCTTCAATAATCTACAACACTTTCCGAAACCGTGGATAGTATTAGGAATATTGTCACAGTCCTGTAGCAGCGGGGATGTTTTCTATCCCCCTTTTATAGATCTGATAAATGGATGTCAGTTTCGGCCACCCCAGTAACCATTTTTATTATAGCGAATACTGGAATAAATGGCTGATAGGTTGACCGGGTGTCCCAACACACCTCTTTGGTACCACGAGACCAATGCTATCACAGCCTAGCGACAAGTTGAGCTCTAACCCAGATTTTCTCCTCAGGACTATTCTGGGCTTGATCTCAACATATACTAGTCCCGTTTTCAAGGACACATCTCCCGGTTAGCCTGTTTGGGCTAGGAATCAGTTAAATTATCTAGTGATGTGAAAGACTTCCGCCGCCTCAGTGTTCGTGAGAATCTCCTCCAGAGGTCCAGTAATGGTTAGTGTGCGCAGATGCACTGTTGTCTTCCGGGCCATAAATTGGTGCCCATGTTTTAGGTTCTTTTGCAATTTTATAGCAAGGTATGCCCTTAGCTGTCTTTTATCACTTCTATTACGTATGGTACGCTAATACATGTACAAATCATAATCGGAGGCTTTTTGTGAGGTCATACACCTATTCGAAGCCTTTCGTTTGATTTCGAGTAGACATTCTGCTTCGCACCTCAATCATAAATTTGTCTTGGCTTCAACTGTGACAGTTTGTGGAAGTGATATGCATCCAGCCAACTATCAGGTAATTAGGAACCCCATGCACCATCATAGAAGTTTTTACTTCAGACCCTGGAGACTGTTTCTTTGTTGCCTTCCGCTCCGATCCGTATATTTCTCAAGACTGATGGGTGTAGATAAGCAAGTGAACTCATTCCCGCCTCTTTGAGTTAGTTGAAAAAAGCACAGTTGGAGGAGGGACTGGTTGATGAGATACGATCGATACAGCCTTCAGTGTCGAACCCTAAAACTTAATAGCATTCCCACCATTATCGTTTATCGATGTGATTACGACGTTCCACCAAGCTACCGCTGGGAGAGGAGACAATAAAAGGAATCAGACTAGGAGTTCGTGACGTAATACTGGTACTACAATTACCGACTTTTCCTGTCACTTCAGTCCCTGCTACCTGAATGATGCCATTAACCATGATGTCAGGTAGATGACTTAATTCAAAAGAACGGTACATCAACCCAATAAGAGTGAGATCTGTGAATACTCACAATTTCATTTATACTTGCACAGTTTGACCACTTAATTATTATTATTGGAATATTAGTTGTCTAATGAACCTCATTACACTGTATTTATACGCCAAATGTCTACTAATTTTCTATCCGTTTCACATATTTAATAAAGCATATTTCCATCTTATTCTAGCCTTTCTACTCATTTTTTACCATCACTTTTTTAGTGTTATATATATATGATAGTTTCCATTTTTGCTTTATTCTGAATGTTCTTTCGCCTCGTAAACCAATTTCAACCACTACATACGCATACTTCCTAGATGAAACCCAAAACTGTTTTTTCACAGCGCTTATTGTTATTGAGTTAAATATGGTTGAAAAATTAAAAGTAGGTAAAGAAATACTATGCGAATAAAAGTACTTTAGACTGGTATGTCTAATGAACTCCAAACTCTACCTTGACTGTACTGGGACTGGACGGAAACTTGGATTCTATTTGTGTATTATCATGTATCTGTTATAGGATCTTCGACTGCAGAAGTTATGCGTCGTGATCAGAACAGTGTCTTGGTTGTGATGGTCTAGCTGTAACTACCTAGACAGAGCAGTGTGTAGTAATCGGTTGAGTTAGCCGAATTCATCTCAGTGTGAACAGGCTGTAGCGTGGTAATAATCACGAGGTAAGGGGTATTTCAACTAGTGTGATTGGGACCGGTGATTTCTAATTGCCATAAAGCAAGCAAGCAGATGATGTCACAATTCGAGAAGCGGTAAGAGCAATGAGTTTGCTAGGACTAAAGGCTGTCACGTTCCTGGACAATAGACTGGGTGGCTGTCACGCCGACGTAGTAGGATTGTAATGCCATGGCACGGAGGTATGGAATTAATTAAGTGGGGCAGACAATAACGTGATAAGATGAAAATAAGGTAAAAAATAATAAGATGGGTAAACGAGTTCAATGAGTTAAGGGTGGTGGTGCATGCGACAACAATAAATGTAGCATAGAGTATTCCAGATCAAAATACTTTTTTTAGGAAATAGTGCCTGATATAAATTTTTGCCCTATGATACGCGATCCAGTAGGGTTGTCATGTTGGAAACTGCCAGAAATCCGACATACAATTGCCGTAGTTGGGTGGGTTAAGCTGTTCAGGATTTTATCAGCCATTGTTCAGTCACTCTCTGCTCATTCTTCTGTAGTTAAGTGAGATTGAACCAAGGAAGCGTAACCTGTTCATATACCCTTATAGACTGAGTCCCTTGAAGCATTTATAGCCTATCTCTGCATATTTACAGCACATCCATGTTGTATAGACCAAGCTACTGATAACGTTGAAGATTAACGTCGTTCTGTATAGAGCCTGCCGGTTATTGAGTTACGCACGAATCCATGATAAGAAAGCCAATAACACAATTTATTGGTGCAAAACGTGGTACTATATTTAACAATAAACAAAATTTCATACACAAACCTCAACAGTTCCCTTTCCCTATACAGCCCAAAGGATTCAAGCAATTGTAAAATTAATCTATAATATAACAAATAAATAGTGAAGAGACAGTAAATTAGTTACTTGTCTAAAGAAAGTGTTCCTAACAAATAAAGGAACCAAACGTGGGAAATCAACCAACTGAGCCAATTCACTCAGACAGACAGAAAATATTAAGCCAATATGGCTTACAACAAAACCTTGGACCTCAACAAAACAAAACTGAAGGTCAACGGGATGTAATATATACTACCAAAAGGACATGTAATAACATAATTGTGGGTAAAACTCCATAACTGTTATAAAAAATAAGAAGCAAATAGAAAGAAACAGGAACTGTTACACAGACAGAGCACAACAAAGAGACAAATCCAAGTTAAGGAACTGCTCAACACAAAAGAAACATGGAGGGATTTTCATACAAGCAAAATAGATTTTACATTGCCCCCCAAAATCCCTCCATATAACACAGAAGATACCCCCAAGACTCTGTCATGGTTCTGCCTATTAGTCTACATAAGGTCCGAGCATATTCAGGACTTACCCCAGTACGCCTGACATACTCTACTGTTTCCTTATGACGGGAATGCAGAACAATTATGTAGTCGATATATCTTCTGAGCCATGATGCAGTCCGAACAGGCTTCGTCCAATCGGAAAAGTAAGATAAAAGAGGGAAGTGGGTAGTTCTAGTAATAGTCACGTTGACTTGGGCGTGTGGTCCTTTGAATTCAATATCCCCCAGAGATACTTCCATACAATCCATAGTGGAACCTTGTCCACGATCTCGTGAGAAGGCAGGGCCGTCGAAACAGTCTTCAAGATCTTTTTTCTTCGTTATACCTCGCGAAGCCCAGTCAGCTGGATTCCACTCAGACTTCACGTATAGCCACTGCTTAACTTGGGAATACTGATGTATTACGGAGGGGCGATTGTCCACAAAGGTAGCATAGCGTCTATCACAGCTTTTAATGTAGTAAAGAAGCCCGTCTGACAAAACAAATTAGGAAGACTCCCTCTCAGTAACTTGCTTACGTGCACACTCAGAACAGCGGCTGCTAATTTTAGTCTAGGTATGGTTACATGTTTTATGGGTGCTACTCTCGATTTGCTAAACAGCAGCACACAGTGTGGAACACGTTTCTGAGACACGATTCGAGCATATGTCACTGTTCCATAACCCGAATTGGATGCATCACTGAACGCATGCAGTTCCGTCTTGGATTTGTCCCCAGACCCTTCTTCCTTAAGACTTCTGTTAACTGTAACACTGCCTAGACGGCGCAAAAAGTTCAGCCATTCTTTCCAGGCAGCAACATCTGATTCGCAGAGGGGTTGGTTTCGTCCCAACTTGGCTCTACATAGCTTCTGTAATAGTTGCTTAGCCGGAAGACAGGTTGGTGATATTTGACCCAACGAGTGAAACAAAGATGAAACTACAGCCATTATACCCTTTCTAGTTAGCGGTCTTTCAACGGGATCAAAACGAAATTTAAAAACATCTGCCTTTGTATCACACTCTAGACCGAGAGTTTTCTGAGTAACACCATAGCCTGGAGGCCAGTCTACTGTTGACAATCCTCCACTCATTCTTGGGAATATAGATGCCACCATCACCGAATTTGAAACATACTTCTTTAGCCTGAAACCGCGTGACAACAACTCGTTTATCTGCTTGACAAAGCTCTGAGCTTGCTCAACTGACGGAAATGACACCAATCAATCGTCCACAAAAAAATTATCTCGGACAGCATTCTGAACAAAGATATCGTATTGGTCGGAAAAAATCTGGACTGTTTTGACTAGTGCAAAGTTCGCACAGAACGGGGAAGATGTAGCTCCGAACGGGTGAGAGGTCATCTGATATTCACTTGCCTCCTTTGACATATTATCTGGCCACCACAAGAATCGTAATGCACCTCTATCGAAGTCAGGTACCTTTACCTGCATAAACATTTCCTCAATATCACCAGAGACAGCTGTTGACTCTCTGCGTAAACGTACAGTTACCCAGACCAAATTTGCGGTGTTGTCCACGCCTAGATACAACAAATCGTTGAGAGACACTCCATTATGTTTAGCGGCACAGTCGAGGACTATTCGAAGCTTCTCGGGTTTTTTCGGGTTAGTTACTGGGTGATGGGGCAGATACCAGCGGGGTCGATAATCTAATCTGCTGTGCACCTCCAGGACTAACTCGGCATATCCTTTACTAATAATATCTTCGATGCCTCTGATGTATCTTTCTCTCAAACTATCATTTCGTATTAGCCTATACTTGAGACTCTCCCATCTCCTCATAGCCAACTCATAATTCCCCGGGCCCGTGTCAGCAGCCTTCCGCCATGGCAGTGGTACTATGAAGTGGCCATCTGAGAAATAAGTCTTCTTCTGCACTACCTCTATGGCTGCAAGATCATTAGGTGATATCTTATCGAAATGCACATCGGCGAACTCAAGGTCATACATTCTCATTAGCTGAGTTTCTGTAGATTTTAGAACGGCAGATGAAGTCTACACTGCTAACATTACATTTTACGGGTGACATCGGTCCTAAGACAGTCCATCCCAAAAAAGTTCTTACAGCGTATGGATGCTTCCGACCACCTAGCCTTTGATCTAATACCCAATGAGCTTCCGGGATGTCGCGACCAATCAACAATAGAACTTCACCGTTAACGACGTAGTCCAACGGCAAGTCAGATAAATGTGGCCAGTTCTTAAAGCTATCGCCCATCTGTATTCTAGACTTGTCAACCGGTAACCTGTCTACCACCAAGGCACGCTCGATACGCAGCGACTCATTTCTATCTAACGAGCATACTTCAAACATTCTACTGACTGAAGTTGTTAATTTATTACCACCCAGAGTTTGGATCATCGTCTGAGCCTGTTCGTTCTGCAACCCCAGAAGTTTCCCACAGTCAGCTCTAATCAAGGTAACATCCGATCCATCATCTAAGAAGGCATAACCCGTAACCTCATTATGCTCCGACCACACGCGGATGGGTACTATGCCTAAGCTAACATTACTAAATGACATCCTCGAAGAAACGCAGCGATTACCAAGATGGTGAGCACTGCACTGCAGTGCTCACTGCACTATGCAGTAGTGAGTGATGACGTCCTTTACAACCTTCATATTGACAACTGTTTTTTAGTACACATCGACTAGCCTGATGAGCTCCTCCTAAACAGACAAAACACAACCCTTTCTTCCTTGCCTTAGACCATCTATCTTCAACGGGTAGGGCTAAAAAGATTGGGCATTGGAACACTGGATGATTTTCTAGACATATTACGCATAGTAGTTTAGCATCGTTTATTCCCTTAGATTCCTCCCTTATTGCAAAATCAACCTTCGCAGTTATTGACCGTTTACTGCGTGTTGCTAGTTGACCGAACCGACTGTTGGCTATTCTCCACCTAGAGAAAATAAATTCTGTAAGTTCGGCGAAAGTTGGCTCTCGGTTACTTTCCGTTATTTTATCAACTGACTCTGCCCACTTCAATTGCAACGACTGCGGAAGAAGTCTTACTATTCTCTCTAACGTTCCTAAGGAATTCAAATCTGAAGTATAATTCATTTGCTCTAGAGTTATGGAACAGTTCTCCATCCGTATAGCAAGATATTCCAATCCATCTGGACTACTATAGTCAACATGTGTCCCATCGACTAAGCTGTCCCTCCATGTTTCTTTTGTGTTGAGCAGTTCCTTAACTTGGATTTGTCTCTTTGTTGTGCTCTGTCTGTGTAACAGTTCCTGTTTCTTTCTATTTGCTTCTTATTTTTTATAACAGTTATGGAGTTTTACCCACAATTATGTTATTACATGTCCTTTTGGTAGTATATATTACATCCCGTTGACCTTCAGTTTTGTTTTGTTGAGGTCCAAGGTTTTGTTGTAAGCCATATTGGCTTAATATTTTCTGTCTGTCTGAGTGAATTGGCTCAGTTGGTTGATTTCCCACGTTTGGTTCCTTTATTTGTTAGGAACACTTTCTTTAGACAAGTAACTAATTTACTGTCTCTTCACTATTTATTTGTTATATTATAGATTAATTTTACAATTGCTTGAATCCTTTGGGCTGTATAGGGAAAGGGAACTGTTGAGGTTTGTGTATGAAATTTTGTTTATTGTTAAATATAGTACCACGTTTTGCACCAATAAATTGTGTTATTGGCTTTCTTATCATGGATTCGTGCGTAACTCAATAACCGGCAGGCTCTATACAGAACGACGTTAATCTTCAACGTTATTAGTAGCTTGGTCTATACAGTTATTGTGCGATACAATATCTCACTCTGTTATGCTATCGGAGAAACGGTTTCTACTGATAAATCAATGCAACTTTTCTTCTTCTGGGGTGCAAATATACATGAAAAAGCACTTCTTTGTGTCGAAACATGGGCCGTCGACTCTGGATGATGGTATTCTTCAGGCTGACTTTATTTGTCTCGGTTTAGAGTTCTCGGTCATGTAAACAGCCCTGCCGTTCGGTGAGTAGAGGGACAGAAAATCTATGCCTGTAGTCCCCAGTAAGTACCAGTGTCGCTTTGCCAAATGGCGTAGTAAAACTGAGGAATATTGTGTTAGCCTGCGTTTTTTGGTTAATGGTGTTCGCCTAGCTATTTCCTTCTGAAAGGGCATTCATGGTACAAGGTCTGTCATCACTTAACCTGTGTGGGGCTTCGTGAAATATCCATTGTTCGTCGATAAGCTTTCTCATCTGATCCATCATCGAGCTATCTTATGCTTTTGACAGTATTGAAGGCAAAGGAATTGATCTGTAATGGGTTGACTCTTGCCTATTACCTTGTTCAAATATTGGGGAAAAATGGCGTTTTCCACTCACTAGGAATACGTTTACTATTCAAGAAACGCTAAAATAGGTTCCACAGTAGTGCATATATTGCATGTGAACATTGCTTTAGTACATCATAGTAAATAGTTTTAGCAACATAGAGACTTAGGTTATAGATGATAACTCAGTTTTTGTAAGATTAGTCCATGCTTAAGGTGGATATGGCCTATAGTCGTCTCCGTGTCTGGGATGATATTGGGTCAGATTAGGATGATCTTGGTTCAGCTGTTTTGTGAATTGTGTTGTTAAAATCCCTGCTAACTCTTCGTTGGTAAAGTTTTCTTTTCCAGGTTTTTGATAGAAAAGCTGCTTAAAATGTCAGCTTGACTTATACCATGGGCCAATTAAAAGGTATTATTGTTCTGTTATTTCCTAACCGAGTTAGCTTGATTCAACCCCATTTTACCCTCCACTCTGGTATGACAGTTGCACATAATGTGAAGTGGGTGACCTGTCTCCATCATTATGACAGATTTGTCATTTGTGTTCAGCTTTTTTTCTACTGAAGAAGCTGCATCGTGGCTTCGATCAACTATTAGAGCCTCGTTTTGCTATTGATTGTCAAAGGAGTTGGACAGTGATATCACTAAGTGTTGTTTATTTAGAGCACGTTCGATTGTTGGCAGCCATCGGTTCCTGGAACGTGTTATCATTGGATTTAATAATATTCAGAAACCATATATATATGCGCATTCTCAAGACAAGAAGTTGAAGTGACTAACCGTTTTCTGACAACTTATTGTTATTCCACTGGGTCATTAGGATAAATGTCAAGGTCGATATATGATGAAATGGAATCGCCTGGTCGGTAAAAGGATAACGGTACGATTCTGTGTTTTAGTAACCGCTCAGTCATAGCAGGTCAGCTGGCTGATTCAACAGGTTTCTAAATATTGATTCACATTTATCGTTCTATTCAAATTATTCGCTGATTGTTTGGGAGAATTTCCAGGCAAAAATCTGACCCTCGAGCTGACAACGACTGGACATGTCTGAGTTTTTGTTGGATTCGTAAATGAGCTCAATATCATCGTATCTGACTCGAGAATTTCGGAAAAAATGAAGTTGTTTCTAACAATGCATCGCATGCGGGCAGCCGCCAGTGCTATTTGTTTTCAGTTCCTGCCGTCAGCAGGCTCTGGGAAGGCAAGAGGTTTACTTAGATAGTTCGGTCGACCTTCTGTTATAGCGAGCAAGGTGTTTGAAGGAGCGAGAGGTGATGGCCAACAAATAAAAGATAATTCTCAATATGCTAGTTTCTAGTAACCACTTCTCTAACCACCAGACATAATACTTCTCCTCACCTCTAATACTAACTAGTCTTCTCCTAACCGAATCTAGTCATGACAATACAGTAACAGTTAGGTACATAGCTTCTAGTTTGTGACTTTAGTAGTCTGCGCAACCTGTAATAATATGCCTACTCAGATAAGACTTACCAAAACAGAACTTGTGTCGTTTAGCACTGAGCACAACAATATAATCGCTAACGAACCAGTAAGTTTACGAGCCTAACATGATAAAAGGAGGGAGGGTGGAGCTTTCGGCCAGTAGACATGATAGTGTGGGAGATAATTTTAAACTCCCCATGTTTGTAGGGCGGAATCTGTTTTATGTTTATGGTTACGTACTAAGGTTCTGACAAAAGCAAGCATTCAGTAGTGATGTTTAAAATGCCGCAATATATTTTACTCCGACTCACACATTAAGTCTAATCGGCACTACCTATCTATCAGGTAACTCTACTGCAATTTAAACTTGGCGTATACGCTGCAAACTATGATGCTGATATCTAGTAAGTTAAGATTAATAAAAAAAATTACCGAAAAACACAACCATTTATTACATCTAGTGCCACACTGTGGACAAAATCGATAGCCATCAAGTTCCTTTTATAACTACTGTAACTTTTCAAAATCAACTCCCTATCAAACCTCACCTTACTCAGAAACCCAGTCCGAATACTACTATCGTAGCCTTCCATGATAGCCAGCCTATTAGATAAAACAAATCAATGTTTTCCAACTAGACTTGTATACCAAAATCTTCATTAATTTAAACAGTTACACTCTTCTGATTGCTTATATAATCAGGAAAGTATAGCTATCATAATACTGCTGTCCTGCCGTATTTTATCCTCTTGCTTCTCAGCACTTTGAGGTCACTTTACGCTACGCAAAACGTCTATTATCTGCATCTCCTGACACAATGCAATCTTTCGATATGGCGATCTAAACCTACTCTGGGAGTTTCCTTTGTCACATGGTCATTCCAAGGTCTGGTTCGTAGTGGACGCTACACAGATAAACAACTCAAAACAACGTTTACTATTTCATTATCTCTATACATCACAGTATAAACAGTTTGTGCAACAACTGAACACTATTATTGTCATATGTTTTTTATTGATCTTGCCTATAAAAATGAATTACTCCTGATATCAGGAAATAAATTATGATCATGATCATTATTATTAAGAAATGGCATCACTGCTAGACAACTTGTTGGTGCATAAAAGTACTTTGATGTATGAGGCAGTTACGCACCGATGGCAATGGATGAGGTCGCGCAAACGTATCACGAATTGACTGAATTAGAAATATCAACCATTAGGAGCCGGCTCAGTGGTCCAATGGTAAAGCGCTCGTCGCGGAGCCAGAGGGTCCTGGGTTTGATCCCCAACGGGGGCGTGGATGCGCACTGCTGAAAAGTCCCATACTAGGATGAAACAGCTGTCCAGTGCTTCCAGGTGATCAATGGTTGTCTGATTCAGAACGATTCGTGATATCAGAATTAACAACTTCGATTTCTCTTGGTAAAGCTCACTAGCTGGACTCGACTTCTTTGGTTGAGACGGTAATTAAACATTTTCCTACTTGACTGTAAGAGCAGTAGATTTAGTTAACCGGCCCTTTGGAAGAAATTTTAGATGTCCTAAGATTGGTTGAAAATAGGGAGTTATGTGATGAGGTTTGTAAGGTTTGTACAACCTTCATCTGATTCTTATGGTCCTGTCTGTCGTCGGTCATCTGTAATTGAGAGTAACAATGATGTGGAGAAAGGCATGTGTATTCTGTACACGGAAAGCCACAAGTTAGACGAATGAAACCAGTTACATTCATTACGCATACCTCAGCTGGTTGAGTTTGTAAAGAGGTCACTTTGTGCTTCACATGTTTGAGTAAAGGGCATGCCAGTATAGATATTGTTGCTCAGATCTGTCTGAAGATCCATGTAACAACAAATACCACCCATTATTACAAAAACTGTTTGGTGGAATCCTGACTAAATATATACTGACGATTAACTATATAATGAAACGCTTCATGTGGATAATTTTACAATTAGTCGGGGAATATATGCCACTATAAGATTTGTGCGAAATATAAACTCATTGAGTAAAGTTGATGCAAATTCTATAAACGTAGATTTCGACCTTTGTTTATATTCACTGACAAATTCTAAAAATTGGTTGCTCCTGCCTTCAAAAATGCTCAGAAATTGGGTGCGTTTCGCTCAAATAGAATTACTTGTATTGAAATTATTGTAAGTAACCAGATATGGTTTTTACTCAGGTTGCGTTAATGACAGTACTGTAACTAGCTTGAGAGCTAATGCAACGCTGCGACCATGTTAATAAAGGAAGGTTGTAAAATGCATTAAGTGAAAGTGAACCCATAAGAGTCATTCTGGGAATCAAGACTTTCAGCTTTTCCCTCGATCTACTCATGTGAAGATTCTACATGGATTTTAGTTCATATATGATGTTTATTCTAGGTTACGGTAACTCTATTGCGATCAACAATTAGTGCTTTACATATTGTCTTTCTTCCTGCCGCTGTATCCTTGAAACCATTTGGTCTTATCAGTGGATCTATAGTGCATGAAGATAAACAGCCTATATGCCGGAAAGAATGCAAGCCTACATCATCAAGCTATGAGCACTAATGCATTTTGGTAAAGTCTGCGTAGTGGGATGCTATATGCTGGGGAGAAATAAACTACGAGTTTTGCAACGTGATGCTAGCAGTGATTTGAAATGAGAGAACAATTTTACATTAGCGCATCTACTGATTATGCAACATACGGAAGTGTTACAACGTATGAAACGAGTATGTATATGGTAGATGGTTTAAAGCTACAAAATATATTACGACGAACAATGAAAATACCTAGTGATAACGGACTTGATTATGATTGTTGACTAGAAACACGTGTGTGGATGTTGTCTGCCTAAGTATATGTTAGGGATTCCAAATCCCTAAAAATACAATTGTTCATTCAATCAAATTGTATTGATTTTTTAAAATTTTGATTGCACACTGTCATCACATTTATGTAAGCTAATGTGGATCGTACTCGCGAAGCACGTTTGACAACATTCAATTGTTTTCTTAAAAATGTTGATAATTGCGATTTGATGAATAAACACTATGAATATGCAAATATATTGTATATATACGCATGAACTGAGTGTGTTTGTAGTCCGCCTGCCAGGTCACCTGTAGAATTAACGCTTCTTGCCGACGTTAGACTTCTTCCTCTAGTTAACAAAGCTGGGACGCAGTGAAATAGCTTAGCTTGCATGTTGTTGTGTCACTGGTCATACGTTTGCTAGAGGGTTTCGGGGTGCCTTCTTAATTCGCGAAACCTTAAAAGTGACGACGGGGTTGGTGCTAACATGGATTCTTCGAAGATAGAATTGTTATTGGAGCAGCAACTAAAGCTGATTCAAATGTTCGCGGACACTAAAAATACACCTACTTGCTCACCTAGCACATCAACGACAGCTATTGCACCATCAACTGACGGCATCGCAAACAGTATTGCTGAATCTTACTATGATTCTGATTTCAACATTGCTTTGATATATGGTTCGGGCGTTTTGAAGATCTATTTAAACTTGATTTTTCAGCGCAAGATGATGCTTAGAAGATGCGACCGCTACATTTTGAAAATTGGGTTTGGGTTAGTCAGATAAATGTTACAATTTGATGTTGCCACAGAACCCACGTGATCAATCGTTTACTGACACCGTCAACTTACTGAGCCAACAGTTTGCAGATAATTCCTCCATATTCGACACACGATATCAATGCCTTAAACTAATTCTGAATAAAGATAGTGACTTCCTTATGCACATCGGTATTATCAACCGCGAATGCGAACGTTTTCAACTCAAGTCCCTTACAAAAGACCAGTTTAAAGCCCTCATTCTTATCTGCAGTCTACAATCTCAGAAGTTTAGTGACATCAGAACACGGCTACTATGTTGACTTAGTCAAGTCTCCAAGTGAACGCTGTGTGATATTGCTAACGAATATCAATGCTTAATCAACATCAAGTGCGACACTAATATGGTCCAACTCTGAAGACCATAAAGTAAGTCGATCATCATGCAATAGCACATTTCCATTTGTTGCATCTAGCTCATATAATTCCAGATCAGCACTATCATCGAAAACAAAGCCTCCGACACCGTGCTGGAATTATGGCGCATGACATTTTGTAAGAATCTACCCGTACAAGCACTATCGTTGCAGGAACTGTGAAACCATTGGTCACAAGGATGAGTTTTGTAAACGACAGAAGCTACAGCAACCATTACGTCTGTACAGAAACAGTAGAAAGCCTGTTTCAAAAAACAGCATAAATTCAATGACTTTGCTAGCATCCTATCAAAGCTCTACCCTAGGTGTGAGAAAATTTCTTACTCTCTATATTAATGGGTATCCGTTCAGATTCCAAGTAGATACTGCTTTGGACATTATAATTATTTTCTGAAAATTCCGGATTAGAATGGGCAGGCCATGCATTGAGCTAACTACGCAGAAGGTGCTGTTGGCATGTGGTGACTATTTATGCATGTTAGAACAGTTAGAGTGTATGGTGTCCTTTAGGAATATAACGTTTACTGTAGTATGTTATGTGACAACAACTGATTGGTTCGACCAGCTGCATCTAGCTGACGTCCCGTTAAGTACTATATGTCGACTAGCGCTGCGAATTCCGAAACCAGAAAACTCTACAACGAAGATATCAGCAGAGTTCCTGACTATCATTCAACCTGCTTTGGGTCGTTGCTCCACAGTGAAGACAATCCTTTAACTACAGCAAGGATCTAAACCAGTCTTCCGTCCTAAGCCACCAGTGCTATATGCAGCATTATCCAAAGTTGTTGAAGGGCTCAATCGTCTACAGCAACAACCTTAACAGTATGCTTACATTTTTAAGTTTGTGTTTATAGGCCCTGCCCTCAGGTCATTGAAGCTAGTAACCGAAAATGGTCTACGTCCGTTTTGGCGGAGATGTCAAAGGAGTTGGACAGTGATATCACTAAGTGTTGTTTATTTAGAGCACGTTCGATTGTTGGCAGCCATCGGTTCCTGGAACGTGTTATCATTGGATTTAATAATATTCAGAAACCATATATATATGCGCATTCTCAAGACAAGAAGTTGAAGTGACTAACCGTTTTCTGACAACTTATTGTTATTCCACTGGGTCATTAGGATAAATGTCAAGGTCGATATATGATGAAATGGAATCGCCTGGTCGGTAAAAGGATAACGGTACGATTCTGTGTTTTAGTAACCGCTCAGTCATAGCATGTCAACTGTCTGATTGGATAACTTCCTAGTGGACCAGCGCATCAATTCCTGCTTTCACGTACGATGTTGTGATTGCTTTATTATGACCTCTTTCCTCTCACGGTGGCAGCTAATCGATGGCAGTGTGTAAAGTTACTTCAGAATGGTTCTTTTTTGTAGTTGCTGGGATGGCTCCCAGAAAACTCAACGAAGCCTCCAGATCCCTTGAAGGAGCCAAAGACATTCCATCCAATCACTGATCGATAGAATATTCCAGAATCTCGACGTGGCACGTTCTGATTGGGTAACTGTTGAGACTTCTTAATTCGGATTGGATGGATTATAACACTGATTTTTGTTGTTCAGAAAACTATAAATATACGAATATTTTGTACCTAACTTACTCTCCATCTCACTGGAATAAAGTTCCTGTCTACCCGTCTTCTGTCTTCTGATTTGCGACCAGGAGGGTTCAAGCATTCGAGGTGCTAAGGTAGTCCGCGACTAGTCAAGCATCAAGTACGAAACGTAACACTGGCATACGTCGTTAGCATGCTCATGATTGTCCAAAAATTTTCACTGTAGAAGTGCTCTATACTGATTAACATGGTAATTCAGTATGTGTCATTTTCCCTTATCATTCGAACTCAACAGATTGCACTTGAAAAATGCTGTTCAGTTTTCAATATTTTACCGATCTTTGGGGTCCTGGAACCGGACCAAAAGAAACAGGACGCATGAGAAGAGAAACAATAAGCTTACGTTAGTTTGTTATTAAGTTGTCGAATATTGAAAGTAAGCCCCGAAATAAATAGCCACGAAAGTATTCTACACATGCAGTCTTGTTTGGGCCTAACAGACACTAGTAAGATTATAAAACAGATCATGGTTTCTGTGCTAGATAACCAGTGTAAGCATGAGGGATCTATCTGTAGTTTTCATATGATTAAATATACAGTTCTTCTACACTTGTACAAAATATGCGAATTTTAACAGTAAAAACTAAAAATGAAAAAATAAATAAACAGTTATTGTCAATAAATCAAGTGGAACAATCTTAATATCAACTTAGCTAGCTGACAAGAGCCGCAACTTGCAATTAGAAGTCCGTATTCCACCAAACCATCCATATTCAATGAAATATGGATGTAGCATCCAGAGTAAAATTAAAACTTTGTAAATTTGCCTGCGAATATCCGAAACAGCAGTACCAGTCAAATTCCGGATCTTTCACTGTGAGCACTAAAGTAGGAAATAGGTATTAACCATTTATAATGACACTAGACACTCACATGAGAGTAGTTTGTAGGGTGAGTACACTTATTTGACAGACGATAACGAAGTGCGATAATAGAAGCACAAAACAGCTTGCAAAGTCGAGGTTACGCAATTATCGTTCTTACGCTTTAACAAAACATATATCAAGAAGCATACTGAGGAGAATTTAAGAAAATAAAGAATTTAGAGAGCATAAAAAATGATAAATAAAGGAAAATGTTCGACGAAAGTACTATACGAAAGATAAGATGATGACAGTTGTAGTAGTTATCAAAACAAGAAAGAAAATCAATTTTGTAGAACTAACACTATCAAACTCTACTAAAATCGATGTTGTTAGAAGGACAATGGAATTTGTGAACAAAACGGAAGACACAGGACAGAAATGTAATCAACAGAAAGAAAGTGGATAAAAGCCAATCCGCTACTTGTATAGATATTGGATACTGGGCATGTTGTCTTTTGAATTCTGCGTAACTCCGAAACGTGATGGATCACATGCCTTTGTCAGAGTTAAGCTACCACCTCACACGGGATCCATTATCATATCGGACAGATGTAAGCCAAAATAGACGTCTAATTTTTCTTAGTTTGAAGCACAGTTGGAAAACTTTAACACACTTAAACAGTCATTTTCTTCTGCCCCTTCTCAATACATAAGTCGACTTGAGGATCTTTTGTCATTCATATCCCAGGTAGCACATTTCATTTTATCCTTGACTCGCAAAGGCTGTAAGGTTTTATCCACAGCATGTTGTGGAGTTTGCCACTGGTGTTATTCAAACACTATTGTCACGGTCATTTGGCATGCACCCGGAAATGCGCATGGTAAATTTGAGCTAGGAATAAACTATAGCCCTTAGGCATTTTTAAGAGCGTTTATGCGGATTCGAACGAGAAACTTAATTTCTGCAACACAAGCGGTCGATGTTGCATTTAAATTGCATAGATGTCGAGATAAACAAGTTAGGAAAACATTGCGTCACTTCCTCGTAAGTGATATCAAAAGAATGAATAAAAGTCAGAAACAGACCAAAGCTAATGCAGTACGTCTGGATATTATACCTTAGTATACCTTGTAGATTATTCTGTCATTCCTTTCGAAGATGATCAAAGATAACAGTTCGACTGTAGCACGGGAAGCTGTTGTAACCTTACTTTGTCTATTCAAGAAGAATGTTTGGAACGACGCACGTACTGCGAATGTTATTGCAGATTCATGTTTAATGAGTAACAAGAAGGTAACTGATCAATTTATGAGATAATTTCTGTAGGTCTATGTTCCTGCTATTCAGTTTTTCTTGGGAAAGTCAAAGGCTCTAAATGAAATGGAAACCAGTAGTGATTCAGAATCAGAAGTGAGTTCTTCTGTCGCTAATTCTAATACTTTCTAGTCGTTCCTTGTTCTAATTAATTTATGATCCCGTTCACTTAGGTAGTATTTTATGTAATTTTGTTTTGCTAACATACTTTTGTTCGGATTATTGACATAGCTACACTTTGGGTCTCCGGATTTCTTTCTTCTGTAATTTTCTGCATTTTTGGCCCTGTAGTTAACCTAAGGTTAACTATTTTAAAGTGCTTATGTCATCATCGTTCCACATAGAATAATTTCTTGTTTTGTATCACTACTCATTACATGATTTAGTGCATTGGTTTATGTATCTGAGTAATATAGTCTTCTGGCAGATGACATTCTCGGCTTGCTTGTGACTTGTACTTACTTACTGTGCTAGATAAGACCTGTTTAAATTGAATTGAAGATGATAATTTATATCGGTTGATCTGTAACATCGACTTTTTGTCGTTACTACCTCATCATACTTATTTTTGTGTCGTTAGCCAACAATCGCAGTGATATTCTTGAAATTCATTAACCTGATGTGAGCAAATATGGATCGATTATCATTCTAATAAATTTTGACTACAATGTTTAACGAAATGGAAACTCTGTTCTTACCTTACTAGCTTCGGTTTCCGACTTTCATTTTGTAGATTATGCTATGCTTGTAAACTTTAGTACTACATTTATTAGTTTTCAAATCTTAATATCAGATATACCCGTGCACTTTGATGGTGATGCTTTGTAATATGAACGTGCGTTTGACTTTAGGATCTGATAGGAAACTGGTGACAATTTTACTTAACTTGATATTTAAAGGCTAATTTGTCATACTGAAATTCAGAATAACGTTAACATGTCCGCAACCCCGTTGCTTGAAATATCATTCTGGGTTTTGCAACATTTGCTTCATTTTTTTCGAACTATCCCACTTATGCAGTCCTCGCTAACGTCCGAAATTTCACTTATAGTATGACTGGTTGCCTGTAAAAGGGTTTTGAAATACGTTATACCTGTCACTGTTTAAATAGTTGATACTTACAACCGGAATTCTGATTCCGTGCCGTCAGTGTGGTTATTTCACAAAGTAAAAATTTGAGAGAGGTTTTGAGTATCAAAATAGTTCCAGATACTTAGTTGCAAAGTGTGTTGGGACTATTCTAGTCGTGGATCTGATTAGATTGCATAAAAGTGAAAGGTAAACTGTGTTTAGACACTGAAGTGAAGTCGCTGTTATGATCTAAATTGTTGAATTAAAAGGAAGACTCACGTGAATAGATAATCTATGTCTCATTCATAAAATGTTAGAACTTATTTTTTGAAAGGCGTTGGCTATACAATACAAGGCTTCTTTCATGCATACTGACTTATAGAAAATTTAGTTTCTGACCTTTATCAAAAGCATATTAGGGGAATCATCTCGTAAAATTAGACAGTCGAGAGCTTTGCATTTAGATCTAAAGGGGATGTATTCACATTTATGCAGAACCAAAGGATCAATAAGATTTGATGTATAAAATGAATTCATCATTCCAAGTCTTCTCATGTAGTTTTGTTAATCAACATTGAATACCATGTATTTTTTAGTTAATGTGATTAACCTGTAAGTTTTAAAAGAAGCAAAGGAGTATTACACAATTAATAAACTGCATTGCATGTTTTAGTCTAGGTTGATGTATATTATGCAGAATTAAATATATCCATATGAATGATGCTGACGTCACTCCATAACATCACTGACTTCTGACCTGTTCCATGTTGAAAGATGTAAACTGTCAAGTTGAAGTCCGTGTGATAATCGCAATCAGTGGTTAGAGACAGTTAATATAGCTCGGAATCGATCACAACGATGCGAATATATCCACTCTTTGTCTATCAAACTTATTGTACACACTTTATTTGAAAAGTCGATTCTTTCTCTAATCATATTTTGTACATCTAAACTCTTTTACTACAATTACAACTATGACTGCCATTTCGATATCCAGATTGATAATTTCATAGAAATGTAACAACTTAAGCTTATACATGTGTCGAGTTCTACGTTGTTTATGATTGATAAATGAGGTCAGAATTATTAGGCTCATAAAAACATTTGACTACATAATAAACTGTCTATCTGAACTCACATCTTCATGCTCTCTTTCATTACCATAGAATGAAGAAACTAAAATAAAACAGTTACGTCTGAGACATCGCGTTGGTATCAAAACAAAAGGTCGACAGAAACGTCTTGATCGATCTATCAAACATGTGAACAAAGAAAAGGAACGTAAAATCAAAAAACGTTCGGAATTGACAAATTTTCATGCCTTGAATATGCTTCATGATCCACAATCATTTGCTGAAAAACTCTTCCGAAAATTGGAACGCTGTTCAGATCGTTTTGAAATTCGTATTTTAATTCTTGATTTAATAAGTAGACTGATCGGATTGAATAAATTAATCCTTCTTAATTTCTATCCTTTTATTCAACGTTTTCTACGTCCACAACAAAGAGGTGAGAGTAATATTTTTTATGTGGTTTTATACTTCAGTTTGTAGACCGTGACTCGACTAATAACGTAATTGGATTACTGCATGTTTTGCTATGCGATTAAACACAACATGCTCAATTCTTTAACATGGTTAAACTTTTGGAACTCGACCAATTACCTTCTTTTAGTGTAATCGGTTATAGAGAGGGTAGTGTTTAAGCAAACCTAAAGCAACTTTTCTTTATAGTGTATTTTCAGATGTTTTGTTGTTCAACGTAGTTGACATAAAACCTTGGACTTAAATTTTGTGCTATTTGGCACTTGTTAGTAAAGTGTTCCGGCAATCCTAGTGTATCGTGTTGTGTCTTTACTTGTTTAGCAGTTGCTTGATGGTTAAAGAATTCGGTTTCCAACCATTTAGTAGGTAATTGGAATCTATATGAATCTCTTCCACTACGGACAGTTAGGTAGTATCAGTAGGCCGTTACACAAAATTTGACCTGAAATTAAGGCATGCTGACTGAAATGTATTGGGTTTAATTACTAAATGATGACGCCATAACCTCCAAGCAGTGATTAATCTACCATTTTGTTTTATGTATTACCTATATCTCTTGCATATGTAAAATACCGCTTAAAGAATCTTTTGTCTGATTTACTTCTTGTATAGAGGTAGCTTAACGATTATATAATTTAGATTTTTTAGCGAACCTCGTCTACTTGAGTTTCCAATGCTAAACAATATCATTATCACTGCCACTTTTAACTGTTCACGCTTTTCATAATAGTATTTTGTGCATCAATTATTTTGATATTTTCATGATTATGTAGGAGAGAGTATATTATCATTATTGTCAAATAAAACTTTATGATTAAATTAAAACAATGATTCGATTGTATAGGCACATGAAAAGGCTTACAGATTCGTTTCATTAAAATCACTTAACTAAACAATGTCATTCTTGTTAAAGTTCAAGCTTTTTATCTATTAGATTTTATGATCGAATTTCGTTATACATGTAGTATCAATGGCCTTCACAAGAAGTAGTGCTGGAAACTAAGTACATAAACTTTCGACAAAACCACCTTTATCGTTATTAATAGCCCGCTTTTTCCATGTTTTTGTCCTTGCTTGTTTAGAAGTGACTCATCTATTATTATTTTCGGCGCAGGCTAGTCATGATCAAGTTCCACCAGATGTAAGTTTTCATTTCCGCTATATCGCCTGCAATATTTTGTAATATTATTTCTTCGAAATCTTTATTCTATGGTACATATCTAATAGATCTATACATATTAGTGAGAGCTATTATCTGGAGATGTGTTCGATCATATTAGGAGTAAAAATCAATCACAGGTGCCGTCGATTGTTACAAAACCTGACGTTTCAGAGTAATTACCTTCCCTTGATTGTGACTGTTATCTTATTGTAGTAGTCTGGTTCGCGTATTGAGATGACCCAGTTGAAATATATTAGGTGGAACACTTCTCTTAGACCCTACCATACAAAATAGGTCAGTTGGAAAGCGGTAACATTTCAGACAACATACCTAAGGTTTGAAGACAAAATTGTCCTTCGTTTGTACGTGAGTGTGATATCGATGACCTGCTTCTATCTCAGATAACCAGCATCCGCAGCAATTCTGTTTTCGAAGTCAACAGAAAGAGCTGTTAATCGGCTGTATATAGATAATAGCTCATTTTTTAAGTATGTGCTGATAATGTGTCGAAAGCTATGCAACTAAACGTGGTGTTTGTCTAATTAAAAAAGAGTAACTACGCTAGTATAAACTTTTCTTTTCTTTTCCGCGTGGTAATAATGCGAACTTATTTCTCACACAGGTTATGGAACCTTTAATTCGAGTGATTGCTGATAATTTTATTACTGAACGTGCCTCCTCTGAGGCTATAGCAGTTGGATTGAATTCAGTACGTGAGATATGTGCACGTTGTCCGTATGCTGTGACGAAAGATTTACTATCGGATTTAATTCAATATCGTTCCTATCGAAATAAGAATGTGGTAGCTGCAGCACGTTCGATTATAAGATTATATCGGCAAGTAAGTCTGTGTTAAATTGTGGGTTATACTTGATTTGACATAGATAAAGTTGTTTTCTGTTCAGTATTGAATTCAATGATATGCAGTTTATGGCATCTAGTTTATCAGGTGTAGATTCGTGACTTCGAATCACTTTTCAAGTGTGAGAACTATTAATTTTACCCACTTGTTAAAATTGAAGTAGAGTAGAATTTGAACATATACCTTCATGGCTGAAAGTGTAATCACTTAGACATCAGATTGATAACCATGTACAAATTTGTTTGCTAATATTTAAGTCACACTATTCTCTGATGATTAACAATATTGCTCCGCTTCCTAAACCAACATGGAGTGAGGTTCAAAATGATGACTGTGGAATTGAAAGTTGAGTACTTAAGTCACTGAATCACTATCTAATATGTTTTAGTTTGGAATTTTCCGCTGATGGCATATAGTTATGAATTGATCAATTTTTTGTCGTTATGTTTCTTCCTTAAGCAGGTGCTGCATTATATTGCTTACATTTACAATCTGAATATCAATAACGAGAAAGTTGTAATTATTATGGCAACTAACATAGGGGGTTTTGCGGTGATTGTTGAATGCTTTAATTTGCATCAGACAACCATTAAAAGCTTAAAAGCACTGGACAATCATTTTGTCCTTATATGAGTCTTTATCGGTGCTTATCTACGACTGTATCAGAGCCAAGAGCCTTGAGATCACTGATTTGGCATCAAACCGTTTACGTCTATAAATTTACAACTAGGGAAATTCGTTTAATGTGTACGGGTTAATATTTTCGGCCTTGATTGACATCGTTTTGTAAATGTTTGCAATAGGTTATTCCCAACTTAATGGAGTAAGTTTAATATGAGATTTTTTTGCTAGGACTTTAAATACAAACTCACCGATCCACTTCAGTGAATAATATGTCGTGACTTTTCTTAAGCTACTAGTAAGCCCTTCTTACAAACGACTAACCTCTTTTATAGTATGTTGAATCGAAGGAATAGTCCAGTAGACACCAAACTTCGAGACTATCAGGTCGGATTTCATTGACGATCGACCGTGTACGGACCAATTAGCGACACTGCGGATCATTATTGAACAATCAGTTGACTGGGAATCACCACTTTATGCCAACTTCCTTAACCACTAAAAATCTATTGAGAGTGTAAACAGGATAGCAATTTGGAGACTTTTTCGATTTTTCGTGTTCATGAGATGATAGTCAATATCATAAGAAATTTTCACAACGGGTTACACCGCGAAATCGTGCATGGAGAGCGCCTTACGAATGAGCTCAAAGTGAAGACCGATGTCAGACAGGGCTGCTTACTGTCGCCTTTTCTCTTCTGGTGGTTGACTGAATTATGAAAACTTCACTATCTTAAATGAGGCACGGAATACAGTGGACAACTTGGATGCAGATAAATGATTTAGACTTCGCTGAGGAACTAGCTCTTTTATTCCTCACGCAGCAACATACAAGTGAAGATGGCCCGTATAACAGCAACCTCTGCAGCCGTTGACCTTAACATCCACATGGGGAAAAGCAAGATCATTAGATAAAGTACTATGAGCACCAACCCAATAACACTTGACGGAGAAGCTTATGAAGATGCTGATAATTTTTACATACCTTGGCAGAATCATTGATAAGCAAAGGGGATCCGATGCAAATGCGAAGGCACGGATTGGCAATACAAGAGCATTATTTCTTACAATTGGAGAGCATCTAGAACTTAATACAACTGCCAGTCAACACCAAAGTCCGGATTTTCAATATAAATATCAAGACAATTCTATTGTATGGAGCTCAAACTCGGGGGAACTACAAAAAACTTCATTCAAAAGATACAGGTATTTGTGAACAGTTGTTTACGCAAGATATTTCAGATCCTTTGGTCAGAGATAATCAGCAGCAGCCTACTACTTTTGAGAACAAACCAACTTCCAGTTAAGAAAGAAATTAGAAAAAGACGCTGGAGGTGGATGGGACATACATTCAGTAAATCATCAAAGTGCGTCACAAGCCCTCAATGACAAACGAAAAGACGAATATCAGAGGACAGATTAGCGCCGGGACTCGGAGGTCGATGTGCAAAGAATGAATAGAACTTGGGTAAAGAAGAGCCCAGAACAGAGTTGGCTGGAGAATGCTGGTCGGCAACCTATGCTCCACTAGGGATAACAGAAATTGATTGGTTGATTGATTTATGTAACAAAAGGTGGTTGAAGCATTGTTGTTTAGCATTTTGCCACGTTTGTAATAATAACTTTTGCCTTGTACTTATCTTAGTGTAAAGGTGCTTAATCTTTATCTTATTGCACTCAAAAATCGACCGTAGTTTAATGGATAACGACCAGTTGTTTATGGGAATGAATATATGAATTTACGTTCAATTTAATAATCACCAATGAAAACTCATTAAAATGCAGATAAATGCATAAAGATTGAAATTTTCTTTGTAAGCTTTAAAGATGTAAAATTATTTCAGCACGATGATTTGCTTATAGCTGATGTTATCCACAGTCTCCTATATGTGTCGTCGGTTTTTTTTTAATAACCTAATTAGTAGTTGAGTGCTGCATATTAAAATGTAAGTCCCACTATGGATTTCATTTCAAGCGGTTTTCACTATCCGAAAGTGTTTGAAATGAACATGTTAAGTGAATTAAAGCTGATAGGATATTTATCTACTAACTAAACACAAAGTTAACCGGAAAATACTACGAACAATACACTTAGTGAATATTGAGAAAGTTGTAGGTAACTTCAACTGACACTACTGGATATTTTTACTCCCAAGATTTTTAATATCATAGAATGATTCAGTTTTAACAAGTAACTTAGTGATATTGCTAATACTTGTACTGCTTTCTTTTCCATTTACTTACGTTAGATAAATCCTGAAATGCTACCACGTAAAGAATGTGGACGTCTAACGGAATCACAATTGGATGTATTAAAATATGATTTGCCGCAAGATGTTGCAATAAATTTTGGACAATCCACCACATCATCGTCTATTCCAGGAGCTGAAATAGTTGTCTTAGCTTCAGAAAAATTAAATTCTAAGAAGAAGGAATCCTGTAAAATGCTTGATAAAAATTCCGATAATTCAAAGGAATGCAATAATGAAGGTATTGCCGTAGGAAACAAAATGATTACTTTCACCACTTGTTTATGTTACATGGTTTGTAAATACCCTAGAATCAGTTTCGATATTAGCACGATATGCCAAATCAGTTTGTGTATAATGAACATTGTTAGCACCATCCACTGTCAATATCGTATTGGTAATTCTGAGGTTTGGCAATATGTGATCGAGCCTATTGACGATAATGCAATTAGTGTCATCACCTTAAATAACCAGCTTTGGCGGGTTAGACATTTTTTTTTTAAAGTGCCAGTTTATTGGATCCCACATCGCTCATCATTTGTCGGTCCTGGGAAAACAAAAGAAAACAGTGGTGATTGTCTTATGACTGAGATCCTTTGTGTGAAAGCTGCATAGGGCATGGCGTCATCACACCTTCTTAGAAGCTAGCATAGAATATCTCTTAGTATTAATACTACGGTTAGATATCGTATGGTCTTTATGCTGGAAAATTTTGTTTGTCTAGACTTAATATTCGTTCTTTGATGTTATATGGTTAGTGGTAGTTGATGGAAGACCTTGGACCTAGGTTTCGTGCTTGGTGTCTGCATGTGGCTTATGAACCTGCATCATTAAACTATACAACCTAAGACGTTGCTGCTAAGTTATTCAAGCCACAAGCAACTTACTATGGAGAGAGGTGGGTGGTTTACTTCCAGTGATTAATTTCTGAGTAGTGATTAAACCATAATTATCTTATCTTGTTTAGTGTTTGCAATATGGAGGATATTCTAAGTGATTTAACGTCGAATACATCATATTTTAATGTTAGTCGGTTGAAGGTAATTAGTATTAAGTGTTGGGTCTAGGTGTTGTGCTAGTTAACACATGTCAACACTATCCATGTGTACTAGGTTAGTGAATATATGATTGTGTAAGTTGATGCAACGTGATGAAACAGTGAGAATTATTTTATATTGAAAACTTTAATCTACTTATAAGTAATGTGAAATCATGATTAAAATAGTTGGACTAAATTTAGTATTCAATTTTGTTTACTGTCATATTTCACCTTTTATAACAAGCAAATTGATACACGCAAATCGTGTTCAGACGATGAAGATTCCGGCGAAAAAATATGCATTAATAATGAATCCGATGAATCAGATAGTGAATGGGTAGATTTATCTCATTCTTCTGAGGAGGAAGATGAACAAAACAATGAAGACATTGTTATGGATGAATGTAATAATATAGAAATTACCACAAAGAAAATCAGTATGGATCCAAGTATTTTGAAAGAAAAAGCCTTAGAGATAGCTACATCACGTATATTTACTCAAGAGGAGTTTGAAGCAATGCGTAAATATCAACAAACGAAACAGGTATTTCGATAAAAGTATATTTCTTTCGTTTATGCATACATTTTTTGTATTTGTAGTGTCATCATCTTTCTTGAACTGTTTATCATTATATAGAACTGTTTATGTGAATATTCCATCAAAATACTAACATCAAACATTGCTAATGTAGACGCTTCAGTTACATACTTTCCTAGTCTTTGTTTGTATTCTTTAAAAAAACACATTAGAATAATCATCAAGACATAAGCTCATATAACATTATAAAGGCGAGTGAATATCAAAGAAAGCAGTCGCACTGCAAAAACAATGAGCAAGTCCGATACAATCAGACTGAGATATTCAGAAATAATCATTAGGATTGGAATTTTTAGGTGGCGAATTATTAGTTTTCCTATCCAGTCTAAAATTCGACTATTATGATGTATGGTAACAGTACTCATACAAGTTGTCGCAGTTATCGTCAATGATAAATACTATCGACTTATCCTCTTGTGTTCTTTCACGTCAATTAAACACAAAGAGGAAGTGTTTCAGTTAGTGAAGGCGAAAGTAATCAGGTCGGTTTGGTTTAGATATTTTACATATCACTGTAAAGCCAGATAAGTCACATACTGTATCAGTGATGTAAGAGATGCAAGTGTGGGTATGTAATTCACTTATTCAAAGCTTACATTTACCTGTCTTTGTCCAGATTTGTCTAAAAACACGTATATCTGCATTATTTGTGTACAGAATTCTTCGGCGTTCGGATTAAAGCTTATCATTTATCTCTAGTCCTCTTCGCTTGTATGGTTAGTCTGAATAGGTTGGTTGTAAAATTGTTCATCTCATCTCACTCCATGGATATCGTCTCCAGCGATAAGTGTTTTTAGAAATACGGAACAAATACATTTAAAACTGCACATAAAAATTTCATGTGTGAACGGTCTCATGCGGTTACGCCTCCATATCATCAAAATCACTCTAATACATTTTCCTTTTCAGGTACTTCAAGACGAAAAATCGCTCTAGGGTATGGGCAGCCGGGAGGTGATAACAGCTCGCATACCTCTGACAGAGCTGGGTCGGGTCAAGTGTTAGAAGGAATATATTTCTTGACTGATTTGTAATTCTACATAATAGCGTCCAGCGAACGTGAAAAATAAATCGCCTTCAGTTAATGTGTTAGAGGAACTAAAGACCAAGCATTATGCATAAATTTGTTTGATTAACTTTGAAATTAATGCGAAAGTTTGTATATAGCAACGAATCAATAAAAACTAGGTCGTCTTTAAGTGTAATGCAAGTGAATGATACCACATATGGAAACATTTGGTAAGCAAATGTGAAAATTCCAATCACCAAAAATTAATCGACAAAATCGTAAGTATTCATCATTCCTGTTAGGTAACATTGTTAACTAGGGAATAGTGGACAATTGTTTCATCTCAGTATTTGACTTATCGGATGTCGAACCTAAAACCTTCGGATCTGGCTGCAACTATCCGGTGCTCCCTGTTTTTTCAGTGATACTCAAATGAGTGTCATTCTCTTTAGAATAACTTGTACTTAACTAAAATAGTAAGTAATATAATACATCCTCTGCAATATGACAGTTACCAACAATTTCATAGAGAGTTGTCCATTCTATAAAGCGAATTGGTTCACTGATTAGAGCTTTCCTCCAATAAACCACTGGTTCGAACACCTGCTCTGTCTACATTGGTTTTTGCAACTAAATAGTACCACCTTCCTTTCAGAATATAGTTCAAAGTTAAGTATTTCGATTTTTATGTGGTAAATGAGATTGTAACAGTGATGTACAGTTCTACATACTGATGATATGTTTTTTTCCTTGAAAATTACTGTCCAATTCATATCATTTCGTCATCGTCATCCATCATTTTTTTTTGTTTATTGTTTCATACTTTTAACTTAGAAACGTTTTGTATCCTACAGTTCCTTGCGAAATAAACACAAATCTGATGATGCATATTTTATTGTGAATTCTGATGATGATGAAGATGGTGAGAATATCACAGGTGTTGGTATTCAAAATAAAGATGGTAGTCTAGGCAACTTAGTTAGTATGAGTGCAATTACACGTCTAGTAAAACGTCCACGTCAAACAAAAGCTGAACGTATGGAAAATATTGAAGAGGGTCGTGTTGGACGTGAGAAATATGGGTTCAAGGTAATTTATGCATTGTAATTGGTTATTAAATTATTCTTACAGTCGTATACATTTAGGGAGTTTCCCATTGTTTTGGAACCACAATTTCTTCCACCAATGAATTTATCTCAGATTCTTTAAGTGTTCTTTTAGTTTTGCAAGAGTAGATTGATGTACTTAAGGAATAAATTGTTAAGCGAAGTTGAAAAATATCTAATAATACCAACAGTTTGACAAGTCTTTATCCATGTAAGTCACGTAGAATCTAGTGGACATCTGCATCGGTTCAAATCACCATACAACATTAGCACGTATAAAAGTAACGAGATGAAGTTTTTAACATCTACATTGTAGACATAGTACTATTATCAAGATGGAATTTGCGGAATTAGACGTATAAAATAGAGTTGAAACTCAAGATCTAGGTCTAGGTAAATGCTGAAAAAATTCTTTCGATTGTGACCGATTCTTAATGTTAATAACCCCTGATCATGATTATGACGCTGATCTTAGCCAGATAGTAATCCAAACATCGCCCAGATCATCAGTTAGTTATTCTATAAACGGATGCCAGTTTTGGTTTGACCATTTCTTGATTCTTATCATCAAATGTAGAAGTAAACAGTGGTTGAGCATATGTAATACATATCTCATGTACCTCAGTGAATTAAAGTCTACAATTCTGATAAACTAATTTATCATCTTTCCATAGTACCCTGTGTCTAACATCAGGATTGTTTAATTGATGGTCCTAAAAAAGCACGAGCTATGTTTCGAAGACATCGTTGATTGATTCCGAGTAGCTTACGAATGTCATTTACATTTCTCATCAATAAATTAAAACAGAGCAGACTACTGCACAGTATACCTTGTCGTTTGATTGGTAGGAGGATATCTATCCTGCTATTTGGACAATGTAAATTACTAAAAACCATACTAGTTTTCCTGTGATCCGTATAGATTTTGTCAAACACTAAAGCATCAGGGTAAATCAGCTTCCAAAGATAAATTAAGTCGTCACTATTGCTGAAATTTATGATAAATTATTATTTTTTCTAAAAATTATTTCAACTATCTCTATAATCTATAGATCATTTTTGGATCCGAAGGCTATTCCGGGAATTTCAAATTTCGAATCCGTTGTAATTACTGAGCAATGCAGTGTATACCAAGTAGTAGATATCGATCCGAGTAGTTGAGTAACATTAATAGACTTCATAGAACCAGCATGGCTTGTTGATGAGCATAAGTCCTTGTACTTGATAATTAATATTCACTAATGTTATTAAATATTTGTAACCGGTAAGTACAACCACCCTTGGTTTCGTGTGAGGCGATGATTTTACTAGTTATTACACATTGTTTTCAAACAGTAAGTCACATGTATAAAGTCAGATTACGACACTAGGTAGGATTCATGATTGACGTTCCTTGCTATCCTGTTGTTTATCAGCTGGATGTACCAGTTCACAGTGGGACTCGACATCATTCCATTCAAATTCAACGTTATTTCGTTATGCACTGAATTTTCGAATTCAGACATTTACTTAAGCCTGTACGCCTGGTTACTACATCAAAATGGTACGAGGATATTCAAAGTAAATCTCAGGTTCAAACTTTGTTCAATCTATTTCGGTTATCATTTAACAGGTTGACATTGATGATTCAATCCATATTACAAAACTGTAGCAGTTAGTGCAAAGTTTAAACGTGTAACTTAGTAACTGAAAGTCGTACACTGTAATCACTACTTCACTGGAATAAAACAATATCACTTACCTTCATCCAAATAATGTGGCTCATAGTGTATAGTACATATATTTATCTTATACCCTATTTATCTTACTGTTTATCAATTAAATTCTTTCATTTTGTTTTCTCTCCTTATCTTTTATCTACTAGGTGAATCGATTGAATGCACATGCAAGTACAACAAATCGTGAGAAATTGAAAAATAAAACATTTCAAATGATTAAGCATAAAGTACGCCGTAAAACAAAACGTAGTTTTCAAGAAAAACAAGTTGCATTAAGAGAACATTTAAAGAAATTAGTAAAACGTTCACGATAATCATATTTACTTCAATAACTTTGATTAGTTGTTTTCTATACCATGAACAAATAGTTACTGCTTCTGCCAATACTACTACTACTACTACTACCACTACTACTACTGATACTATTACTGCTATTGATACTACTACTTCTACTACTTTTACTACTGTTTCTTTTGTTGTTGAGTTTCTTTTGCAAAGTTATGTTAGAGTATACACTGTAATAAATGATGATCACTAAGTGTAGTATGTTACTTCGTTTATTTGTACATCTGTCTGTGTATAAGTGTAGATGATTACATAATGCAAAGTATTGTTGATGATTCTTTTTAAACTGATATTTTGTAATTGTTTTTTTCCCAATTCATTTAAATAAAAACACAAGTTAATCTTGTACATAACTTGCTATTATTATTTCTTTCAATAAAGTAATGTAAATACATATATCTCTTATATTGTTGTATTTTCAATGTTTATTATTGAAATTAGATTGTAACTAGTAAGTGAAATCCAGGAAACGTGTTTCGTCTTGTTTGGAACTTGTCAACTGGATGAACCTTCATCTTAGTGTTGATGTTCACATCGCGGCTCTAACTCAGTTTGTTTCGTGTTCAATGTCACTGCGTTTACCACTAGGCTACAACTTATATCATACTTGTGAACTATCGCTATATCGAGGCAATCCACTTAAAATGCACATATAACAACAAAAACAGATTAATTTTGATTTATATCAAATTAACGGGACGATTCAAAGTCATCCAACTTATGTGTGCATACTCGTTAAGAAAGTGTGGCTGTTGGGACTTATTAACCTAGTGGTGAACGAGATGGCATCTAACACGAAACAAACGAAGTTTGAGTAGTAGTTTTACTATCAGCACTGGGATGCAGGTATACCTAGCTGACTAGTCTCAAATAGGACGAGACGCACATCCTAAATTCCACATGCCAGCTACAATCCAAATTAAATCGTACTCGTGAACTATCAGTATATCGCATTAATCTGCTTAGGCTGCACATATGATAGAAGAGACTAATCAAATTTAGTCCATGTTAAATGAATAGGAAGATTCAAACACATTTAAATCCATATTATTCGTAATCTCTTTGCCTTCATGTTTGTTATTTGTATGGAATATGTTATACTTACGTCTTCAAATAAACTTAGAAGGTGTAAATAATTTGTTTTGCAGTTTCAGTCAGATCTATTTGTTTTGTTTTATTGAAAAGATTTTGTCTTATCAATATACATAGTTGCAAGTTCGAAACGGAATCTGTTTTGTACTAATCGAGACCACGTTGTTACGGTAGTCAAGCTTGTCTTTCCAACAAGAATATTTCTCTTTATACTATCTTACTCTGTTTGTTTATTGGAGAGTGGTATGTTTAAAAGCAGTGAATTTGCCTATCTCACCTGTCCTCATGGATTTTCTATTCTATTGTAATATGCTTTGAAAAGTCATGCGTAACTAATTTTGAATAGCTATTCGTTCGGAAGTACAATCGTGCTTCCATGTCCACTAAGTCGTTCACACAGTAAACAATCGTAATCCAATGCTCTACACCTATTATTTACGGACTCCTCATTGATGTTATCTGAGATTCCTTTATCCATGTTTTTACTATTACAGTAGTTTAGTTTTTAAATAAATGATTCTTTTTTTTTTCATTGAATAAGTAAAGCCTGTTTTAATCGTTTAAACCATTAGTTAGTGTATATTGTGGAATACTGTTTTATCTATCAACATTGAAATATGCTTAGCTTTCGGTTACTCTATCTCTCACTATAAATATATATTTTTTGGATTGAGATGGTTTGTGGAGATTGGTATTTTTAGCTGATTGGATACATCCAGTGCTCCCTGCTTTTCTATGGTACCCTGCCAACATCAATCTGTGACGCATTCAATCAGCTAAAAATACCAGTCTCCACAAAAATAACTATCTCAATTCAATTACAATAATTAGCTCACCAGTGACTAACTTCATGATATTCCTAAAGCTCTAGTGAAAAGTTATGACTGGTGGAGTTCAGACTTGTCGGGAGTGAGACAGTTATCATCAATAAAAATGAATGCTTGTTGCGCTATATATCACAAATCGATGATAGTTGTAATTCTACCATTGGATGCCAGTCCAATGGTGCAGAAGACTAGGTGTTTGCTGACCTGGACCCCCTGGAGCGGGATTTGGGGTACGCACTACTGCGGAGTCCCATACTAGGACTTATATATGTATATGTATGTCATGATTCATTATGATATTCTGCGGTTCATTTAAGTTACATTGTGGATTTACTACTAAGGTGGTCAAAACAAAACACAGCTAGTTAGTTGTGCAACAATCACTTTTTGATACTTTTTGACTGCATTTATCGTCAGTGAGACTTCGAAGATTGATTAAAGTTGTATAGATATAAATATTTAAATCCTAATTAAAGATTATGCATTCGATTCCCTTGTGCTGTATATGTGTGTATAGTTTTGTGTAATACTACACTGTGACAGTTTCATCTAGATTTTCTAGTAATTCCTCACCTAATATATTGAAATTACCTGGGAAATTTCTTATTAGGCTTGAAATAGTTTCTTTATTACTTTGAAACTCTAGTCTATTCAATCGACTTTAAACAACTAAGTAGTATCAATAGCCTTCACATTCAGAATGTAACTATACTTAGTAAATATGATGCTTTAGCAATTGATTGATATGAAGTCATAATAAAAACTATCATCAACTTAGGATGAATTTAGTATATTCCTATTGATTTATTATAGACTGAAACTGATCAATCTCTGTTGCTATATGTGCGTCCTAACCCGATTGTCTCAATATAGTGATTATTCATAAGTATTATTTAAGTTGGATTGTGACTGGCAAGTAGAATCCTGGACGCGTGTTTCGTCCTATTTGAAATGCAGGTACGTCCAGCCGACAAGTCCCAAACAGGAACGAAAACGCGCTTCCTAGGATTCTACTTGCCGATCACACACAATCCAACTTAAGTAATAATCATCAACTTGTTTTCCAAAATAGGTTGACTAATTTTTCATTTGAAAAGTTTCGTATAAATCAGTGTTTTATTTAAAGCAATTATACAATGACATGAATACACCGAAAGGGAGAATGTCATGATGCTTGCATATATATATGCATATATATATATATATATATATATATATATATATGCATATATATATATAAGATATGTGTTAAAGAATGTATTTGTATGTATTGAAGTTGTTCGTCATCATCATCATCACCACCATAAGGAATCGAAATCAATTTCGAAAGTTAACCGAACTCATTCATAATCAATTGTAAAAATGTCAACATGTCATCATTGATAAAGTTTTCGATTGAATACATGATAACATACAATTGAAATGAGAAAATATAACAAGATAATAGATAGATATAATACAAACTAGTAGAATCTTATGTAATTCTTCACCATAGATATTAGTAAATATAGAGTCATTATTAGTATTGTCTACTAAAAAGAAAGGAATAATCAGGTTCTATGTTCGAGATCCTATTTATTTTTTTTTGTTATCTTTTAGAAAAAGAAAACTACTTATTTTTACAATTTTTTGTATGTCTGAAATAAATATCGTGTATGTATCTGTGTGTGTGTGTGTGTGTGATAGTGGTGATGATGGTAGGGATAGTGATTCAATCTTGTTCACCTAATAAGATAATTCAAATCTTAATTCATCTTGTATACTCTCCCATAAATCTTGATCCACTTTGATTTCGGTTTCAAATATCTAAAAAAGACAGTGAGAAAATAAACAATAGACAGTTTTTCTTAGTTAAACATTAAACATTCATAGAATTAATGGCGCCATTGGCGATAATTGTCTCAATCCCGACAAGTCTGAACTTCACCGGTGCTTCAGGAACATCATGAAGTTAGTCACTAGTAAGCTGATTATTGTAATTGAATTGAGATGTTTAATTTTATGGAGATTGGTCTTTTTAGTTGGAATTTTACCATTGGATACCGGCCCAGTAGTGCAAAGGGGGTTATATATTCACTAATAAGATGAAAGATCTGTTCAGGGCTACCTGGTTTCAGTTATACCCTACCAAAATCAATGTGACGAATTCCATCAATCAAAATAACCAATCTGCACAAACCGTCTCAATTTATATGACTCATTGTTCAGTGACGACTTGTTACCTTTATAGTTAATCAAGTCAATGTCTCAATTATATTAAACAATATTGGTTAATGCTCAACGGTCAACCAATGTACATCTCTCATTCCTACGAAAATCATCTGAGTAGCAAAGTTTATGGTTGTGATGTTGGATGATTTAGATACGAATCTCATAAGATGTATTAATTTCCTGAATCTTTTAAATATATCTGGATAATGAGTTTCAACAAGCACCATCTCCAACTGTATAACATTGACGATAATCACTTCTAGATTTCAGAGATATTTTAAGATTTATTACAGTGTGTTACAAACTGGTGAATGCTTTTATACACTATAATGATTCCTGGTTTTAAATAATTTCTCAATTGACTTCACTTAGTAACAACAAGTTTAGTGAATCTCATTCATGATTGATTAAAGCGAGAGAAATATGTTAATAATTGAAAGGAGACAGTAAACTTTGTTTAGGATATGATTCTTTTAAAAGAAATCTAGTAGGTTTTGAAATGTCTTATCAGTATAGTCTATTGGCTGAATCCATCTATATGATACCACATTAAAAATGTTAGTTAGAATTAAATATTGTTTTCATTTATCAACTTATAAGTACTATGAGTAGGATGAATTTGTATGTCCCTATTGATTTGTTATAGACTGAATCTGATCAGTCAACATTGGGATGCAGGTATATCCAGCTGATGAATCTCAAATGTGACGAAATACGCGTCCTGGATTCCACTCTTCAGTCACAATCTAAATCAAAAGTTATAAGTACTATGTTTTGATTTCTAATTTGTGAGTATCAAATAAATTAAGCCAAATGAAATTCTTTCTATTGTGTAACATTATCTTCTTGATGTAACAAATATGTCACAAATATATTAAAGTTGGAAATATCAACCATTGGATGGCAGTTGAGTGGTTCTAAAGGTTAAGCGTTCTCTACGAAACACAAAGATCTTGATGTCATGAATGTACACAGTTGAGGAGCTACACACTAGAATAGAACAGTTATCCATTACTTTCTGGTTTTCATTGATTGTCTAACTCAGATCAATTCATCATATTAAATTAAAATAGAATACTTTGTAACAGTCTAACGTTACTACTGAGTTTCTATGTCAATTATCTGAAAGAATCATATTGTTCTCTTTTTATTCCATTGTAGCATATAATTTTTATTTCAATAGTTAAGAGCTCTTCAATTCATTAACTTGCCAATCCTGCTTCATACTTCTATCTTGTTATTACTATAATTATATCACTTTCTATCTTACCAATCGACCAGTTTCTTTCCATTCAATCACTTATTTTATGATAGTAGGATTAGTAGTGTTAGTAGTAGTAGTAGTAGTAGTAGTAGTAGTAGTAGTAGTAGTAGTAGTAGCAGTAGTAGTATTAGTAGTAATAGTAGTAACAATTGCGCAATGAAAGGAAAGTATGCCTAATTTCATTTTGATTAATCCAACTTATTATCATTTCAAATAAAGCTACCATCTACTAAAATGTCTACTTTACTAGTAGTATTGGTAACATCCGGTGAATTTTAAGTACAGTTTAATTTCAATGTGGTTTTCTTTTACTATATTACACCTATTTTATTCAATTGTCAATAAAATCCAGAAATGTAACATTCATTATATTCAAATTTTATTGTTTTGTATTACAGATTAAATTTAGTTAGATAACTATTAGAAACCATAAGAGAGAATTTTTTTCATTATTAGTGAATATTTATAACTTTACTAGAGTTCGAACTGTGGAGTTGAGTTTTCAACTATATCAACTGTGAGATAATAGTGACTATTGTAAATTGATTAAAGTTTTTGAAAATGATTAACTCTGTAGTTCTAAACATCTAAATAATGATTCATATAAAAGAAAATAATGATGTTGTTATATCATGCTACTTTTAACAAAACGATAGCTGTGATCAGTAGAGTTACTAATATCGAAAACTACAATTATCACTACAGATCATTGTTGCTCCTAAAAAGTTGCATCATTTGTAAATTTTATGGATTACATGATAGATATACTACTAAGATCGATGATAGACCATAATATTTTGCCGGAATACCTGGATGGTATGACACAGAAGCAAAATATAAAAGTAAGAATTCATTTAGTTTTAAAAACGAGATCATTGATATACATTTGGTAGAAGTTGAAGTGACGGTAAGATTTACTAGTGTTCCCATTAATACTTCATTAGATTTTATATATGAGCACTTATATTTAGACAATGACTGATGGTGTAAAGATCCTTTCGAAATTGTTATATGCTTGAATTTTTATGCTTACATTCAACTTTGTTTAAGTTTATAGATCTTTGTAGGTAAACAGAAGATGTAAAAATACAATCTCTAGTATTACCAATAGTTGTAACTTTGTTTGTACAATTACTGGAAACAAATATTTTCTCAAAATGTCTCCCTCTTACTTAACTGGTTAAGGTATTAGGATGAATTTGTATATTCCCATTGATTTGTTATAGACTGAAGCTGGTCAGTCACTGTTGCTATATGTGCATCCTGAGCGGATTGCCTCGATATAGCGATTATTCACAAGTATCATTAATTTGTATTGTAACTGGCAAGTGGAATTCAAGAAGACGCGTTTCGTCTATAACAAATCAATGGGAATATACAAATTCATCCTACTACCAATTCGCCCATTGCACAAACGTGACTGTCTGGACTCAGTAGTCTAGTGGTGTACGCGGTGGCGTATTACACGAACCGGACTGAGTTCGAATCCCACTGTGAACATCAACATTGGGATGCCGGTACATCCAGCCGATGAGTCCCAAATAAGACGAAACGCGCGTCCTGGATTCCACTTACCAGTCACAATACAAATTAAATGGTTAAGGTATGTTGGTGACGAGTTCGTTAGTACAAAGCAAGACGTATTAGATGAAATTTTTGATAACTTCAACAGTATATCTGACAATATCAAATTCACAATTGAACTGAAGACTGTTAATCATAAATTAGCCTTTATTCACTGGTTTGTCTAAAGAAAACAAAATAATCGTCTTATGATTAGCTTTGTTTGGAAGCCAATTTATCCTGGAACATCTATATACGCCCAATCAACAAAAGTAGCAGTTGATGAAAACTTAGTAAACAAAGTCCATCAGTTTTCACAGTTATGAAAGACAAGGAAACTTAAATGAATTTAATGATGTTCACTATAATGTTGAATAATTACTCTAAGATCATTGTTACATTGATAATTAGAGAAAAAAGTAATGAGAAAGAAGAACCAAGAGTTCAATCAAAAGTGTGTATTGACACTGTGATTGCACTATATCGGAGTGGAACATTGAACGAGATTCGAAGAATATTAAATAAACATAGTATAAGAGTTTTCTTCTGGACAAAAAATACCCTTGGCTCTATACTTGTAAACGTTAAAGATAGAGTACCAAAATAAGACCAAATGAATTGTCTCTATGAGATCAAATTTAATCAATGTAGTGCTATATGTACATAGGAAAAACATCACCATGGTTAAATGTAACGGTGAACGAATATATAACCGGTTTAAAGTATATTCCTTAATCATTCAAAGATTTAAGTAAACTATAAAATAAGTTGGCAGTGGCATTACATTCAATAGAAACAAGACATAATATTAATTTCGATGGACATTCTAAACATTAGTTAAGTTATATTGATTCATGTAATATATCAGTCAGTCAGTCAGTTACAACGTAGAACTTCGTACATGCGTACACCAGTTCAAGTTGCCATGCCTCAATTAGCAGATATAGATTAAATTGTCGGACAGAATCCCAGAGTAGGGGAGGCAGTAACAGAGTAAGGAGTAATGGAAAGGCATAGAGATCAGAGATGAGATTTGAGATAAAAGTGATTCAGTAAAGAGAAAATTATGATAAGCTCAAAAACTAGAATTTGGAGGAAGACAAGGAGTGAATGCACCTGCGCCATTGCAATCGACTTTGAGCCATATCACCTGAAGTCTCAAACCATTTGTTACGATTATCGTGTGGGCCCCAAACAGGTAGTCTACATCTATTAACATGGCTCAACCCAATTGTCGATAACTTCATGGATTGGTGCCATGTTTTCGTTTGGCCACTACTAACTTTCTTCCAGCCTACTCCTACAACAGACAACATTGCTCGTTTCGGTAGACGGTGGTCAGGCATACGTAACACATGTAATATATTCGTACCCTGCATACAGTTAGACAATCGTAATAACATTTAACCTTCTTACTTAGATATATATATTCAATAATCTTGATATTTAGGTTATTTCACTAAAGAAGCTTGAACCAACTTACCTTGATTATTAACAAATATATTCTATTTAAATATCTCAATATTGTAAGTCTAAATATCTCTTGATTTCGATCTACGATAGTGAGGTGATGAAGGTGATGGCAGAGATAAAAGGGTTATCGATATACACTATCACTGAAGAATCTTATGTTAAGATGAAACAACTGTCATATTATTCAATGTTTATTCTAATTATACAGTTAAATATTATTTAATTATAAATATAAAAAAACTTACTTGTGATAATACAAACCAATTTAAAAATTCAATTAAATGTTCAGCAACACGTTGTCTAAGAAATTGTGATGATGTTGTTGTTGTTGTCGATGTTGTTGTATTTATCTGTTGACAGTCTATTTTATCTTCATTAACTTCAATATCACTAGTTTCTTCAAGTGTTATTCTTTGTCTATCATTCACTTGTTGTTGTTGTTGATTTGCACAAGTTGATAATTTTGGTTCTTGTATATCATTATTATTATTATTATTGATTGTATTTGATGATGTAGAGAGTTTATTCAATTTATCATTGTCTATAAAATCTCTACCTAATTTACCAAGTATAGTATGTGTTAAATCACATTTTAAATTTGCCGGTATACTTTCAAGTAGACGACGTCGACATGTTTCTAATTCATTACGTAATAATTGAGCTTCTTTAATTTGTGTTATCAATTGTTTTTGTTGTTCTATTATTTGTGACTAAATGAAATATAAATGAAAAATATTTAAAGAACGAAAGAAAGAAAGAAGCATTAAATAGAAGAAATAATTTGATGATGAAACAATTCATACTACTATTTATTGTTTATGTTTGTCATTGATTGATTTTTGATTAAGTAACATTGAAAATTATCGGACATTAGATAGTTGTTCATGTGAAGAGTAGAAAATCTTTCATGGTATCCAATGGTAAGCAATACTGAGGGGTTACATAATAAATGTAAACAGTAAAACAGAATATATTTCCTAGTTTTAAATAGTATCTAACCTTAGTAGGATGAATTTGTATATTCCCATTGATTTGTTATAGACTGAAGCTGGTCAGTCACTGTTGCTATATGTGCATTCTGAGCGGATAGCCTCGATATAGTGAATATTCAGAAGTATCATTTAATTTGTATTGTGACTGGCAAGTGGAATCCAGGTCGCACGTTTCGTCTTATTTGGGACTCATCGGCTGGATGTATTTGCATCCCTTGTTGATGTTCACGGTGGGATTCGCCCATTGCACAAACATGACTGTCTGGACTCAGTAGTCTAGTGGTGTACGCAGTGGCGTATGACACGAACCGGACTGAGTTCGAATCCCACTGTGAACATCAACATTGGGATGCATGGTACATCCAGCCGATGAGTCCCAAATAGGACGAAACGTGCGTCCTGGATTCCACTTGCCAGTCACAATACAAATTAAATAATACCTAACCTTGTTTGATCTTTGATGAATACAAACGACAAAATAAGATGAATCAGCCTTCATAAAGTTATTTCTACTCCCATATAATGCTGAAGTTATTCACAATATTTTCGGTGTAAAACAATATGCTCTTTATCATAATTAAGGATTAATAGATACCGAATTCATGTTATCATTAGTTGTATTTATAAAAATTTATATGTATCTACCAAAGCAGTTACATCGGTAGGACTGAAATATGGTCCTACATTCGTGTTCAAGAAAATATCTTAGAGAGTCTGCGATTGGACAGTTTGAAAATATTCAATAGTGTCATCCAAAGACATCTTGACATAAGACTGATGTTTTACTACCTTTTATAATAATAAACAAACAAGCGCCTTGAACTCTTATAAGTCACCAGAGCCATAGCCATCAAATTCTTTCAACTAGACTTTTGTATTCATTAATAATCTTTTAACTTCAACATAGCAGTTGTTTTTTTTATTGAACAGACTCTATCCACCTATTAACTTGCATCCAGTTCTCTGTTACGTAATCTATTGGTCTTTAACTTTTTATTTTTTTGTCTCTTTTTCTATTATTCCTAGGATTTTGTCTACTAAGCTTATTTAATTGTAACAGTTACTACTCAGTTCTATGAGTTTTACATGGATCTTCTATTCATTCTGATGAGGTCGTACGTGTAATTAGTTTCAAGTATGTTAAATTTTTATTTTGTTATTTTAATTTTAAAGTATTATAGGTTGTAAGTACCTGATAAGAATCAAACGAAAACATCTACAGATTTGGATGTTTCTGTAGAGCTTGTTGTATTGGCCGTACTGAAGGGAATTCTCTCCAAACGCATAGCAGCAGCACGACTCATCAAGGATCTTCAAAGACGAATGCAAGTCAATGACAAGCTCAATATAAGATTACTTAAATAACTCAGATCACGTTGTTCTTCTGTAATAGTCTTTCAGCGTCATCTATGTTGTCAAACAATTGACCTTAAATGAGAATCACGAATGAGGATTCTATTCACTGATAAAACCTGTGTCTAAACGAGACATTGGGATCAAAAATTTCAAATGTTGATTTATTGCAAAGTGCTTCAACTGGTTACGACAGATAGAACGACATTAGTGAGTAGGAATCAGTGCCAAATTATTTAACAAGTAGAAACAACTGCTTACATACGTCAAATGGTAGGTCGAATTGTTAAAGAAAATATAAAACACATTAAAGACTAAACTAAGGAAGTTATGTACAGAAATCAGGATAATGGTTCCATAGTAAATTTACAACAGCTGGAAGAAAGAAATCAGATATAAAATGTTTATTGAATCCTTAGATTCTAGATTCTGTTAACTCCTATCCCTCCATTAGGAGGGGATTTCATTGCTATAAACACTATACTATTCGAAAGTTGGAATTTTACTCTATGAATTGAACTCAGTAGGAATGTATTGACATTACTGAAGAGTTTAATACTGCAACATAGGCAACTATACATTGCTCTACAATTTTCAATGATTACTTCAACCCTAATCAATTAGTGATATTTAAGTCAAACTATATCAATTTTCATAATACCCATTCATAAACAATTTGAGGTAATTACTGACTAGTATAAGGAGGAGAGGGGTGATTTCTCAAACTGTAGTGGCAGTGTACACGACCAATGAAGTTCAAGAATACCACATGTATGGCAGTAACTCTCCAGTTTTCCCGAAAAGATCACGTAATATACAGTGAGTTAACTAAATTTAGAAAAATCAATCAATGAATAATAGTTCATTGGTCTCAGAGTTAAGTATTTAATATTGAGTTTAAAGGTTCTAGTTTCGATCCCTAATGAAATGTGATTGAGAAATGATAACGATAAAATCCAAATTAACTAATCTACATTACACTAAATCATTAGCTGATGAAGCATTTTAAATCTCAATATCTGTTATGTCACTATCACTATACAATAAAATCAATTCATATAAACTATCACTTATACCTTGACTCATTTCATATATTACAGATTATTAGTCCTTAAACTGCCCCTGAATAAAGAGTCTTATATTGAAGCTAGTAATCACTTTGTGTGTCACTCTGGAAAACATCTTAAGCTCTCACCTCAAACGAGGTAAGTCATTGGTGATAATTGTCCTACATTTGACAAGTATGTGCCCCACAAATCTTGGCTTCTCACTAGAAACATCGTGAAGTTAGACACTATTGAGTTTATGATTTTTATTGAATTGAGGTTACTTTGTTGAGCTGTTTAGCTGTCGATATTTATCGCATTGAAGTTGTTTGGGTACCAGTGGAAATCAGGATATTCTGGACAGCAGTTTTGCTGTAGAATATTTCTCTCCTGATTTTGCAGGAAGCCCAACCAAGAGCCTGCAGGTTGGTGAACCCTCTGCACTACTAAGTCGACGTCCAACAGTAAAATTTCTACTCTTATTACTTTTTGTGATACAGCGCAAAGACCATCCATTATCATTAGTAACAACTAATAATATTGTTCAAAACAACACTAGGAACTTCCTAGCTAACTAGCTTACATGTATGTTTCAAATTAGTGTAAATGTATAGCTTCACAAATTTTTAATAAATGTATTTTAAATTTCATTTCATGCGGTTTTATTTTTTATTTAAGTTACATCAGTCAGTGGAATTCAGTAATATCAAACGTTAGATAAATGTTTTCACTGACAGTGGATGGTGTTCACACAATACCACGAATTAATTGAAGATATCAGTACAGATCACTGCATGTCATTTCGATGGTCTAAGGTCTTGAATTCAGTCTTTGGTGAAGTCGTGGATGTCTACTGTTATTGAAAGTTTCGCACCAAAACTAGGGAGCTATTTATTGATTCTTGTTATTCATTGGTTATCTAGCAACACTCAACAGTCGACGATCTCTGCATGAAACCTCTATACTTATAAAAAAAGCACAACGAAATCTCAGATTTATCTTATATGTCTTCTCTATAATCATTTGTATATAGTAATTTATTTCAGTGTTTTATAAAAGACTATAGTTTAGTGGAAAATCTTTTCTCCTTCAGCAGGATCTAAACCGACGTCTATTTCAAAGATGAATTTTATTACATCACTGTAATTCACTCATTTCATTTCTTTCTTCTCTGCCGTCCCCAACTTTCAATGGGAAACTTTATTTTTTTCAAAAAATACACTCTCAAAATAACACTCCCATTCGTTGTTCTTCACTGAGGCCTAGTTTAAAAATACAGATGAAAATTTGTCCCCTTTCTTCCCCCCACTTAGACAGCTGCCACTTACCCCATTCCAAAAACATTTCAATCTTCAAGCGAAGACATGAAATTTATTTCACAAATAAAAAAGAAAAAACTACTTACAATATATTAATTCAATAATAGAAATATTTCTAGTTTTCATTAAAATATCTATTTGTTTATCTGTATACATTTTTACACATTGAATATTGAATGCATTTCAATACGATAAATCATGAATTATAATTCAAGCATGCAGGTTCATTCTTTCCCCCCCCCCTTCCTCCTATTTTATATTCTCATAGTTAATTTCATGGGAAAAATGCCTTCAATTTTCTTAAATTAATTATATTTAATTAACAAATTTTAAATAAAGCGGTTCATATTATTAAAAGAATGTATTTTCAATGTTCAATACTTATGTTATATTCAATATTTTCAATTAATTTTTTGTATTCATTTAACAAACTAATTGATGATAATAAAGATAGAATTTGATGATATAACTTTTATTGATTTCTGTATTTCATAAGTAAGATATGAAATTGTAGTACACTGTTATGATTATGTAACAGACAATCATAGATAACCTGATTTAATTGAAATGAAATGTATTCATACTTAAATTTCTTAAGTGTTATCAATGGATAACTATTACTTGACTTTTTAAAAATCATGTAAATGAAGGTAGTAACTAAACAATTCGTATTATAATTGGATATCTTAAACTCAAGCATTAACTGTAGTAGGATGAATTTGTATATTCCCATTGGATTTGTTATAGACTGAAGCTGGTCAGTCACTGTTGCTATATGTGCATCCTGAGCGGATTGCCTCGATATAGCGATTATTCACAAGTATCATTTAATTTGTATTGTGACTAGCAAGTGGAATCCAGGACGCGCGTTTCGTCTGAACTCAGTAGTCTAGTGGTGTACGCAGTGGCGTATTACACGAACCGGACTGAGTTCGAATCCCACTGTGAACATCAACATTGGGATGCAGGTACATCCAGCCGATGAGTCCCAAATAGGACGAAACGAGCGTCCTGGATTCCACTTGACAGTCACAATACAAATTAAATGATTCAAGCATTAAATGATTTGCTAGGTATTAGTTGATGAATTCTTCACAGATTAATGTTTGTTGGATAACAGTGAAAAATAGGGAGAACTGAACAGTTATTTTATCCTAGGTATGAGACTCTTCAGCAGTGTACACTCTAGATTTCACCTCATAAACTTCAGGTTGACAAACGTTAAATCCTCTGCTTCACTGAGCTAGTCAAGTTCAGTGGTACAATTTCCGTTGACATCAATGTGTTTACTAGATAGTCTATACCTATATAGTGTTGATTAAATCCTACTCATCAAGTTACAATGTAATCAACCGATATTGAATCCATCAAGCCTAACCTAAACATGGTAGATTTTGTTACTATCACTCCATTAACTCTAACAAGTTAATATTAACACAAAAAATGTAATCAAAATGTTAATTTTGTTAAACAATCAAACAAACAAACAATGATATACATGAATGAATACTTTCTTTTAACTTACTGATTCACATTGATTATTTACACTATTGAAATCATTGAATAATGAATTGGATATCATTGATGGTTTAATTGTTGATGAAGGTGTTAAATGTGTATATGATAATGATGTTAATAAATAATAATCATTACTACTATTATTAGTAGTATTAGTATTATTACTATTATTGATTTCTTGTTTACATAATAATATTACATTATCATAAAATTTTTTCTTATTATAATAATATAATTGTCCATCTAGAATAGCTAAACGTCTTGCTAATTGACATAATAATTGTATTACAGCTATTGTATTATTATGCCATCTATCAAAACGATTGACAATTGTACCACGATTTAATTCAATTGATTGTAATGAATTCCAACTATTCATTAAACTATCACCATAACCTTTATCAATATTCAATTCACTTAATCTAGAACGTAACTATAATTTAGAGGAGAATAAAAAGAAGAAGGAAAGAACCAAAAAGAATATTAAATGATAATGAATAATTGTAATGAAGTGATTTCTAATATGAGTTCTAGTATGGAACTATAATTTTATTGAGTTTAATCATTGTTCAATGTGAAATAAATAACATGAATAGCAATAGATTTTGTATCAAATTCAGATTCGACTGTAACCATAACACTCAATTACAATTAATATCAGCTCATCAGTATCTAACGTTTAAAGGTAATTCCTGGAGTTCTTGTGAGAAGACGTGACCAGTGGAGTTCGACTATGTGAATTAGTTACTTATTGATGATGGTGGATTAGGTTGCTAAGACATATCGTGAAGTGATTGAGTTAGAAATTTCAACTGTTAGATACTGAACAGCTTAGTGTTTGAATAGTTAAACGTTCGTCGAGAAGCCTGGAGAATCTGGGGTTGGTTCCTTGGTGGGGTTATAGTTGCTCACTGCTGAAGAATTCCATAGTAGGACAAAATAGCTATCCAATCCTTCATGGCTTTCACTGATTATGTAACTGAGATCGATTGTGATATTATATTTAAATATGTATCATATATCATGAACAACAAGAAATTAGTTCAGAAAGCGAACCACTTTCAGAGATTCTGTTTACAAAGTCATAAACTGTTTTTCATCTGAAAAAAACTATATTCGGAAAATAATTTTAAACTATAATTGGAAGACTAAAATGCCTGCACCTGAAATGGTATTTCTATATGAGCGTTGAATTCTAATGCTTTTACGAAGAAAATCGTCTTTCGACAACAATGAAATTTCTGTTTTTAAGTCTATTCTTACTTGCAAACAACTTAAAGAATAAATTGTTGTATTAGACCTCGTTGATATATGTTTATGAAATCACTTTCTTCTATCAGGTAAATATATTAGTCTTTGGTTGGGTACTTCATTCATGAGAGTCGATTAGCATGACTTGTATAGTTATAGAAAGTGAAACAACAGTAACATTTAAAGTGTCATTCCAGAACATTTCACCATTACTGGTCATTCAATCAAAACAGATTGACCTTTGATAGTCCTCTACAAGGTGATCAGAAATCTACCAATGTCAGTAATGTATTTTATTTTCGATGTATTGCTGTAGATGTAGTCATTTACTTGTAGAAACTAGAACTATGTACATGAAATAAATTTCTTCATCCTTTTATTTTACCATTAACTTAATCGAAATTTCTTACATACTATTCTTTACATAATGATTCCATCTTTATTCTGTCCTGTATATTTTAGCACAGTCTTAGTTGCTACCTCTTTTTTTTACTATTGCACTTTGTGTGTAATTAGAAAGATCTTACTTTTGTTGCCATATATCTCTCGAATATATTGAATTTTCTAAATTATCTTATTACTTAATCCAACTCCAGAATTACTACTCACAATTTATTTCCATGTAGAACATATTGCATAACCGATCTGAATACACTTAATAATAATTGTTGTTGTCGTTGTTACGGGCCTAATTGATAATGACGATGAAGTAGACGTTAACAACTGAGGCCTATTGTTGACCAACAGTTATCATGAAATAGGCAGTTACATTTCATCTTTTATATTTAAGGTATCTAAGTTTGCTGATACATGCATTGATTTATCTATCAATCGTTTTTTATAAATTGTGAAACCTTTCTAAAATAAATTAGCACCGTTGAAATCAATTTTATGTCCTGCTTTCAAAAAGTACAATTCAGTTCTCAATCTATACATAAACAGTGAATGATAGCTGAATCAATGCAAATATAAGCGAGCTTAGTTACTTCAAATGGAAGAGATTGGAATGCAGGTGGCTGTGCCATGAGAACTATTGATTGACAATATAGCTAAGTTGTTAAAATCTTCCTCATCGATATTGCCAATTACACCTGAAACAACGACGATAAATATTAAGTGATCAGTTATTTTATTTAACGATACAATGTACTGTTTGATTTACTCTCAGTCATCATATAGTTATCCTAATTGATTTACACAAGTATGAATTATACGTCTAATCAAACTTGAGATTGTTCGAAACGGATAGGCATTAAATTTGCATGAATATATTTGTCACAGGTTGGTGTCGGTTAGTGATGCAGATAATCAAAAGGTATTGCATGTGGGGCCGATTTCATGAGAAAATCAATGGTGTGCAATTCTGAGGAATCTCATACTAGAACAAAATAGTTGTCTAGTGCTCTCTGATTTTCATTTGTACCCAACCAACTTCAGATTGTGACCGAAAAAAAACATTAAATTGTTCAACCGTCCAAACCTCAACACTAAATTTATCATAATTTAATCATACTATGAGACCAAACAGTTGTCTAGTGCTTCCTGGTGATCAGTTGTTGTTTTCTACCTACTTGGCACCCGATGAGTGTCAACATATTCGATCAAATCTTGACGAATTTTCATATGAATATGAAGTCGTACATTTATCACTTGTTCTTAATGACTTTTAATTCATAATTTAAATGACAACTCAGTTAACTAAATGAAAATAAATGAAAATAAAATACACTGTAAATTCATACAGACTACTTACAAGTTTTTCTTCAATTGCATTTCTTGCAACATGTTGATTTGCTGTAGCTAAACTATGACGTTTATTTGCAATACGTAAGGCTAAATATCTAGCTAATCGTTTTAATACAGTAATAACATTTGGTTTAGTTAATTCATTTGTATTACTGCATCCATTAGTAGTATATTTCATATCATTTAAACTTAATGAATTGCCCATAATTGATATTGATGTTTCATCTAATGTATCTGGATCTATACCTGATTCACGACCATCTTCTTTAGGATATTCTTTCGAAAAATTGGTTGATGTTTTGGTAGATTCATTGAAGTTTCTGTAAAAAGAAGAATATATATGAAGTAATTTCTTAAACAGATTCATGTGTGCTTCAATATAAATCAATGGTACTATACACTTAGGACTAGGTAGTTTAATTGCTAAGTTACGATTGTCTTTATAGACAACATTAAAGCTTACTTTATGTTTTTATTGTCCACTAAGTTTTATACCCAGAACCATCAGTCATTTTTTTATTGACTTAATGGATAAATGTTGTATATCAGAGTGTAACCGTCGTCAAAGATTTCATATTATTCAGGATGTTGGGTTGCCGTAAACTGTCATGTTTATAAAAAAAAAGACTGTTTCTAACAGATTCAATCATTTAAAACGGAATATTTCATACGAATTACACTCTGATGTTTATTACTTACTAACAAAATAAATAGACAAACGATTAAAGGTTCCTGGCATGATGAAGTGGATATTGAAAAAAAAACGGTTGCTACCTAATAATGAAAGAAACCTAATGATTCACTGAAGGAGAAAAGATGATATTTCAATAAGCGGAAACGTTTTTACTCGACAAGATCATTTGCAGTAACTGTACATTTGTACTCATAGCAACTTATCAAATATAGTTGTCTACTAAAAAAAAAGAAAATGAATGGCATGATGTAGTGTTCAGATAGTATGACACAAAAGTTGTGTAATGATCTACAAGATTAGAATAACATCAGGAAGAGTGACTAGTATTGATCTGATATTTTAAAAATTGAATTATTAACTGTTCAAAAGCCATATCCGTAAATATTCGCTTTATATGGCCGATATATCACACTTCATACAAGTAAACTTATAAAAACACATAGACGTGACATCAAGCAAGAGATGTTCAGCACACAGTCAAGAATTAGAAGTTGAGTGGAAAATCTAAATACGATATTTATACGTTTACAGCACTTCTCTTCAGAATTTCTAGAATCGATTCCTTAAAATATAAACTGCAGTATCACACTTAAGTTTTGTTGAAATGGATACAGCTTCGGAATTTCGAATAGTGATTATTTCAAACTGCCTCCCCACTATTTAAGGTTTTGTGGATTTTTCTTAATAGGACATCAAAGAAATGAAATTCTGAATTCTGATCTGATGCTAATATGAATTTGACTGATTGATGACAGTTACCGAAATTATAGATGTGACACAAATAGTAAATTCATCTTCTATACGTTCTTATAAATGGAAGGTATCCATCGTTAGTACAAGTAATGTATCCTCCAGATTTTCATGAAACAGAAAAAGAAACTCTAAAATGATGAATCCGTAGCTCATTCTTTGGTAGGAATTTTACATTGACGGTGCATCATAGAAGTAGTTGCTAGTTATAATTTTTCGACCCTGTCAATATTACAATTACCAGTCTTCAAAATGATCAAATAGGAAACATACTGTAAGAGAAATATTTGTGTATCATGCTACAGTAACTAAGGATATTGTATTCTTTTCAATTATTAAGCTACTTGAAACAGTTTCAGATTTGTTTTCTGCATGTGAATAAGCTTCAATTCGAAAAATTTCACTCTTTTGTCTAAGTATTAGACTTTTTGGTGGCAGTGGCATCCACTACCTTATCATGAGTCGAACCCAAAACGTTCAGGTCTCGTATCAGTGATCAGGGATAAATTAGTATCTATGTGACAAGCCAGTGTTGTCAATGACAACCACCTCACTTAAGTATTTCTGAACTATACCAGTTACAATTTCTTTTGAAATAGGTTACTGATCCTACCATTAAATACCGGCTTAGTGGTGTTGATAGTTAAGTGTTCTCCTGATGGCTTTAAATTCCATCTCTAATGAAGTCGTCAATTTATACTGTCACTGAAGAATCCAATAGTAAGAAGCGATAACTGTTCAGTGATATCTAAGTAAGCTCAATCTATGACAAGTTGAAATCATTCTTTATGAAACTACTTCAATTGAAGTAACCATTAAAATTTTCAAATGTTTCAGTTCATAGTAGGATGAATTTGTATATTCCCATTGATTTGGTATAGACTGAAGCTGGTTAGTCTCTATTGCTATATGTGCATCCTGAGCGGATTGCCTCGATATAGCGAATATTCACAAGTATCATTTAATTTGGATTGTGACTGGCAAGTGGAATCCAGGTCGCACTTTTCGTCCTATTTGTGACTCATCGGCTGGATATACCTGCATCCCAATGTTGATGTCCACAGTGGGATTCGAACTCAGTCCGTTTCGTGTCAAACGCCACCGCGTACACCACTAGACTACTGGGTCCACACAGTCACATTTGTGCAATAGGCGAATTGGTAGTAGGATGAATTTGTATATTCCCATTGATTTGTTATAGACTGAAGCTGGTCAGTCACTGTTGCTATATGTGCATCCTGAGAGGATTGCCTCGATATGGCGAATATTCAGAAGTATCATTTAATTTGTATTGTGACTGGCAAGTAGAATTCAGGACGAAACGTGCGTCCTGGATTCCACTTGCCAGTCACAATCCAAATTAAATGGTATCAATTCATATATCTAAATTTTGCATATAAATAACAGTAATAATTACATAGAATATGCTTTATTTTATTTTCACAATTGAATCGTACGCTACACACACACATTTGTTTTATTTTTTTAATGGATTCTACATTTGAAATGTTGAAAAAAATCAAAACAAAAGTATTTGGCGGGAATTTTTTTGAATTTTAAAGTAGATTTTATACATTCAAATGTCAATAAGAAAGTACATTGTATGTTAAACTATGATATGATTTGAAATGTGAATGACAGTTTAAAGAGTAAAAAAAGTAAAATAAAACAAATGAATAATTATATATGTAGTATACATTACATAAAAGTACAAAGATAATGGTGATATACTACTTAATTGAATAAAGGAAAATACAATAGTTTCAGTGTGAAATGTATCAATTAGAAAGCATCAAAGCAAAAATGTTTTCATAATTTTAAACTGAAATATGACATATGATATTTATTTCAATTTCATTTAATCTATCAATTCTGTTTGACAGTATGTATAACTTTTTTAAATATCATAGGTTGATCTCAGTTGGATACTTATGAAAAATGGAAACGCCTTAGTAGTAAATAGTTTCGATTTTTTTCAGTGAATTGAAGATAGGATTGTTTGATTTAAAGGCGAACGCTTAACCGTCAGCATCAATGGAGGGGGGGGTGGGGAACCGTATAGTTATAGGAGTTATAGTTCAGTCAGATTCTGATAAAGAAAAATAATCAATCCAAACAATTCGTGATAACTGTCTAATTTCTGATATGTTTGAACTCCACAATTCACAACTTCTGGATATAACTTCAACAACATCATTAAACTAGCCATTTATCAGATGATAATTACAGATGAATCAGAGTTATTTTATGGTGATTAATATTTCATACTTTTGTTGGTATTCCTCACAGATCGATCTACATTTTGTACCATGGAACATTAGTTCTAATGAGAAATGAAGACTAATGAAGATCAGATATGTCGGAAGTGAGTTAACAGCATTAACTGATCATCGCGCTATATCCGGACTTCATTTTATCACTGATATGCATAATTTTAAATAAATTTCTTTAGAAATTCACCGTGTAGTTTTCCTTATTTAATTTCTCATTCATTATAATCAACTTGATAAACCCTTTCAATATTATCTTCCGTATGTGTCTCTTCTTTATATCGGTCGAGTGTATAATTATAGCTAGTTCTTTTAATTTGTATATTTCAGAATAGGTTTCCATCATTTAGACAATTACATTCTAGTGAAAAGTTGTGACTGATAGAATTCAATAATATTGAGTATGAGATAGTTATCACCAACGACAGAGATTTCGTGGTCGAATAAAGAATCCAAACCACGCGTCACAACAAGTTGGCGACGGGGTGAAAATCAATGAATGGGAACAAATTCATCGATCTCAAGGTTATCGGTCCATAATTTCGTCTCATCAAGGACCAATCAGCATCTCAAGCTAGTATTATTGACCTTGCATCATATTGGCAACTAGCTGGGTGATTGTTTTCAGCATGTTGGTTATGCTGCATGAGCTTTTAGTTGCAAACCAGCGATTAATTCAGTTAGCGCTGGAACAAACAGACGAATCACAACTTCAGCCCACATCCACAATAGACTCCGAAACTCAGACAGCAAGTGCGACAGAAGCATATCTCCTCAGCGTGCCTACTATCACTGCTCCAGTGAAGCAAGATGAAGCACTGGAAACTTCTGCCCAGGTCAATCCAGATGTGGAACGTCTAGATGACGAGACAACGGTAATCTCACCGTTATCCATAGGATTGCATAAAGCTCGTTCTAATAAATGTGCGCTCATCAGAACCACAAGTTGGAGCGAGAAGATGAGTTCGAGGAGCGTGCGTAAACCATCCATTTGTCCTATGGAGCCTCAGCATCCAACAAAAAGAAACATTAAGCCGAAAAACGTTGGTACCATTCCCAAAATACACTTCAAGTGTTATAAAGTCATTGACTTCTCAGTTCATCCAAGAAGTCGCGACGTTACCGGCTTAATGACAACACATGCAAAAGAAGACGAAGTGTTGGTCTGGCTACAGCGCAAGGATCCCACAGTTTTTTGCTGGGGAGGAGATCGGTGGTAGATTGTGATTGCTTGCATAAATTGTAATTATTCATATTCCTTTTTTTTCTGAGTACTTTCTAGTTGTACACAACAAAGCAGATTATATGAACGCACTGGACCATACCAGTTTCTTTTCAAAAAGGGGAGGTGTTAGGCCGGACCACAAAGAAGTGTAACAAACTTTCAGAACTGTGTTTTGAGGACACTATTTCATTTATTTGAACTGTCTGTAATGTAAAAATTTTGTTTCTATTATTGTTACGTTCCTCTTACCCTATCCCCCCGGTTAGCATAAGTGCTGTTATTAAACTGTCTCTTATTATGGACTACAGTTAATTAGTTGTGTACAAGTTGTTCCTATTCACTGCCATTATTTCCCTCGTTCAGTATTCATGTTGATTTTCTAATTGGTTTGTTGTGTGGTCTGATTTTATGTATATATAAAAGAATGCTTGAAATATAATATGATTCTGTCTGGCTGATCTATTGGCACGCATTCTCCTTATTTCGGATTGGGACTAAGTGAGCACAGGGCAGACGCACAGCTACCGACTAGGCACTAGTGATTGGCATTCGGCCACCCACCAATCACCCAATTTCTCGCGTCATAACAGTTAGTCGTCGCGCTATTTTACAAATTGATGGAATTAAGAATTCTACCATTTCTACTTGGCCAGCTCAGTAATGCAGAAGGTTAAGCGTTTACCAACCTGAAAGTCCTGACTTCCAGTACCTGGCGGAATCGAAAATGCATACTATTGAGGAGTCCCATACTGGGACAAAATTGTTGTTCAATAATCCCTGATCTTCCTTGCGACCTAATCAACATCAATCTGTGACGAATACATGCAACAAGTTATATAATACACTTGTGACTCTTTTAATATCTGAAATTTCTAGGTAATGAATTATGCAGTCACTTTCTTTTTTTGCAGACAAATATCTTGTACACATGACTGAATATACGATTGTACAGCTATAATACATGATCTCTTAGCTGACGAGAAATTTTCTCTGTTAAATATTTTTAGTTGCTTTTAAAAATATGTAACCGTTTATTCAGATTTTCTTATGATTATGTTATGTAATTAGGGTGTATTTAGATCTCATTATTTTGTCATGGAGTGAAATTGATCAGTCTCTGTTACCATATGTGAACCCTGAGTGGATTACCTCAGTATGGCGAAATTTCACAAGTATTATTTGAATCATATTGTAAATGGCAAGCGGAATTCAAGACGTGCGTTTCGCCTTATTCGAAACTCGTCGGGTCCATGTACCTGTATCCTAGTGTTGATGTTCACTTCGGGACTCAGATTCAGTTCATTTCGTGCCAAATGCTGCCACGCTCACCATTAAGTCCAGACACTTTGCGAGCTATGCACTATATCCAGGCAATCCACTCACGACGCACATATAGAAACAGAGACTGACCAGTTTCAGTCCACGATAAATTAACTGGAAGATTCAAATACATTCTAATTATATTTACATTTATCTTGCATAAGTGTGGCTGTATGGGCTCAGTAGCCTAGTGATGGACTTAGTGGAGTTTGGCACGAAGGGAACTGAGTTCGAGTCCCAATGTGAACATCAATACTAGGATACAAGTAAATTCAACCGACGAGACAAGATAGAATAAAACGAACGTTCTGGACTTCACTTGTCAGCCACAACAATTATAAAATACATTATTCTTTAAGTCTGCAAAGACTACGTTATCCTTTCCTCCTTTCCTTCCTAACTATATCCATAAGCATCTACTCTTACTTTTGCTTCATATAAATACACGTCAAATGTAATTATATTTATAAGCACATGCTGCATCTCTTTTTCAATTATTATGACTTCTATTGTAGAAATTCACATCGATTTAATTAGATAAAATATACCAAACATTTAATTTTATGTAGCACTTTGTAATTTTAGGTTGTTTGTAGTTTTGAAGAAGCCTTAAAATAAAATGACAAATATCCCCCCCCCCCTCCAACCTATAAATCTTATCTACCTTGCGTTGTTTAAAATGCAGTACAATTATTACCAAACATAACTTTGTATTCGAGTTATGATTGACATAGTTGAAGTTGACAATAGAAGTTTTATATACGAACTTCAATGAGAAATTTGTAACTTTTTACTTTGATAAAGGATTTTATTGAAAATGCTTAGAGTTCTCGGCTGAAGTATTCATTCTGTGTAAAATGTTTAAGCATATTTTTCATTAGCGCAAACTCAGGTTTACACTTTCTATTCTAGTCATTTGGTTACTTAGCACTTGATGAATATTTCTGAGATGGCGTTGGAGGCTGCTGATGTGAAGACAAGATACGAGACAACCAAGATAAATATAATACTGACCTTGTGTCTAGAACGGAATAATGGATCGCATATTCTATTCGAATTTAGTACCTAGACTTTGACTAGTTGGATCGGAGCCATTGTGGATAAACAGTGCCCAGGGGTAGAGAGTGAGAGAATAAAGCACCGGTATATAGAAAACAGTTCGAAGTTGATTATGATGTATAAACAAAAGCTTTTAGATAACACATTCTGAACCAATCATTAATAAGAAATAAGAGATGCACTAAAGACTGAAATGGTGAGTGTGGTGGAGGGAGTTTTGCACAGGAAACGGGATAATAAGTCCACAGTAAAATTACAATAACTCGCGAAGGAAAATAGATAAAATGATCAATAATAAGCCTATGTAAATCTACACCTTAAGTAATACAAATATCATAGTTACTAAATGAATGACAGATACAGTTCAACAACAGTAGTCCCGTTAACATTAAGAATGAAAACCCATAGATTGTGGTTCCCAATTGTTTGTCCTGTTATAACAACTTTATATTTAGTTATCACTACATATAATTCCTCTATTTGTTGATCATGTGCTTCTTGATAGAATTATCAGATGTCCTGGTGACTAATTTCTGATCAATGAAATGGATCAACACTGATATAGTTGTTACCGCATGTAGATCACAAACTGATGCTCAGATTATATCACGAATAAAATAAAGCTTAAAGTATAAATAATTGTATTTCATGTTGGTTGAACTAAGCGGATTGTTGTCACCTCAGAACCTGAAGATCAGTATACTACCTCACACACTGGTCTTTACATCGATACCACTGTAGAGTCCTAAGTTGAAACAGAACAACTGTATATTGCTGCCTAAGTTTAATCAAAGTCGAAATTATGTTATTCTGCAAAACATGCACAAATGCAATTTTAAATTAAAACATTTCCCTGTAGATGCACTACATAGTATAACTAGAATCAAATTAAGAAAAGGTATTTATTTTTCTTTACATTCTATGCGACATTGACTTCATCAAAACAATTCGGCCTTTGTAGCTCTGACCCTTTCTATATGGCCTCAGTCACTACACTGATGCCAAAAGGAATAATTGTGATTATCAATTGCTTAATTAACATGTTAGCACTCCTGACTATAACTCCGCCCGCAGCTCTTCTAGGGTTGTTGCCGGTCCCAAGCCCGGGTAAAGGAGGAGGGTTGGGCATATGGCTAGCACCTCTATCCCGTAAAACACAAGTTTGCTAAAAAAAACGCTAACCAGATTAAACAAAGTTAACCAGTTAAACTCTGATCTGGGAGTGGAAGGAATCTATATGACGCTTCATGATGAAAACCGAGATTCTTCGGAAGTCATGAGGCCGATGCCACCCCTTCTAACGACCAGAGCAAAAATTTTTATAGGTGCATGGAATGTTCGAACAATGTGGGAGACAGGAAAGATCACCCAGATAGCAGCAGAAATGAAGAGATACAATTTAACTGTGCTCGGGATCAGCGAAACGCATTGGACTCAAACTGGACAGAAAACATTAGCCACGACAGAGGTGCTACTATATTCCGGGCACGAAAAGGAAAATGCCCCACACACCCAAGGAGTTGCTCTGATGCTATCTAGGAAAGCGCGCACTGCACATGTAGGATGGGAACCACATGGACCCAGGATCATCAAAGCATCTTTCAAGACAATGAAGAAGGGGATTACAATGAACATCATTCAATGTTATGCACCCACCAACGACGGCAACGACGAGGACAAAGATCAGTTTTATGATAGGCTGCAGTCAATTATAGCTAAGTGTCCAGGAAAGGATCTGACAATCCTAATAGGGGACCTAAATGCCAAAGTCGGAATGGACAACACCGGTTACGAAGACATCATGGGACGACAGGGACTAGGGGAAAGAAATGAAAATGGTGAAAGATTTATAAATCTTTGCGCTTTCAACAAAATGGTTATAGGTGGTACAATATTTCCCCACGAACGCATACACAAGGTTACATAGGTCTCACCGAATCATACTACAGAGAATCAAATTGATCCATTATACACTTCACAATTTTAACAACAATGAGACAACTAAACCATCAAATCACTTATGACCACCTTAGTAACTATTCTTGTAAATTGATGGGAACTCTGTGAATAGTTCCAGAATATCTTATAATTTATTAGCTAATAATTATCAAAGTTCTACCAGTGATTGAGTATGCAGATTGATTCCCAGGAATCTAGTAAGATATTATGACTAGTAAGATTCAGCTTTATCGAGCATCAAACAAATATGATATATTAGATGAATATAAAAGTGTAAACTATTGTATAACAACTTTATGGTCTAAACATTATGAAGTCTACAAGTCATAAGCTTGATTTGTTGAAGTTTGACAGGAGTCTTGAATTCATAGGTCATCTGATAAATCTCATGAAAAAGAAAAACCGAAACAAAATATCTATTCAGTACTGTCTAGTTTTGAATGATTGTTAAATCAAAATATAACAAAAAAGAAAATTTACTCTATCAACTTACTTTCGACTTCTAGCATCAATAATTTTATTTAAACAAGATTTATTTAACTCCATATTGATATTATTTTTATCAGTAGTATGATTAGTAGTATTGAATCGTTGATCAAAATCATTATTCATTAATTTATTTTTTGGTTGAACTAATTGTAGCGCTTCACGAAGACGATATTCTAAACCACCACAAAATATATCACTATAATTAACATTATTAATTTGATGATTTAATGATTTATTATCATTGAATAATTTCACATCCATTGATAATAGAATTAAACCAATAGAATTTTGTTTATCCTCTGGTAAATGTTCAATTAATCGTAATAATTTTTTATTATAATAATATTCTTTAGAATCTTTAATACGCCATGATACCATTGGTGTAGTTAATTGTGATGATGTTAATGTTCTACTAGAATTGTTGTTGTATTTGTTGATTATGTTCATATTTCTTAGGTACTAATGGTAATGTACGATGTTTAATGCATACATTGTCAATATCATTATTCATCATTTGTTTAATACCTCCATTATATGGTAATGAATATGAATGTATTTGACATGTACAATTTCTACCATTCGTTGTATGATCTGATAATGATGAACTAGTTGAACAAATATCACTTGTTGAATTATTATCTAATTCAGTTGGTTGTTTAGTTTGTTGTAAATGTATATGATGCTTATCTGTTGATTGTTGATGAATTTTTATACATAATGGTTTTAATGATTGTGAATTATTATTATTATTATTATTATTATTATTAGGTGAATTTAAAGAAATTGAATTGGTTCCATTGTTTATTTCATATAAATTATATTCTGTAGGACTATGATGAAAATGTATTAAATCATTTGATCTATGATATACTCCATTATATGTTGAATTAGATTTATGTTTATTAGCAATATATGAATCTGGATGAAAACTATTTTGTATTAAAAAAAAAAAGAAGAGAAGAGAGAAAAATGGTTTATTTTTCTTTTGAAAGAAAAATCAATTCAGTAGTATATTTGAAATTGAAGAAAACAATTACCATTAGATCATTGATTCGGCTTCTAACGGTTGATATTTCAAATTCAGACAATTTGTGATAAGTTTGCTTGACGTCATTCATGTCTTCGGTGGATAACTGCTTCACAACTAACACGGTTAAACTCCACTGGTCACGTCTTCACACTAGATCTCCAGGAATTACCTAGAGGAGCTAATCACTAATGTCGGGTATGAGGCATTTACCCACTGAAGACATGGATGACGTCGGCTGAATTTGAAATATCAACCGTTAAAAGCCGATTCAGTGATCCAATGGTAAAGCGTTCACCATGGAGCCAGAGTGTCCTGAGTTCGACTCCTGATGGAGTCACGGATGAGCACTGCTGAAAAGTCCCATAATAGGATGAAGCAGCTGTTTAGTGCCTCCAGGTGATCAATGGTTGTCTGATCCAGATCAATTCGTGATATCAGGATTGACAATTAACTATCTCCACAACCCTTCCTCCCAATTGTAAAAAGAATTATTTTATCAATGTATCTGTTGAAAAATATAGCAAAGTAGTTGAATAGGTGGACTAGATAAGTAAAAATGAGTTGACGATCAATGAATTCTTTGTATGGATACAGAAAATTTATTTATCTTTTATTAACTAGAATTATTTTTGGTGTAGTTGAGTTATTTGTTGATTGCTTTGTTGTAATATATGACTGTATAATGTGAAAGTTGAAGAATTTCGTAGGTTACTAGGTTTCCTTAGAACGAGTTCTGATATTTGTTAGGAGAATAGTGTGACAATACACTGTACAGTGCTGGGTAAAGATTGTAATTCAAGTGTAAATAAAGTTTGAATATTTTTTATTGCTAAAGTATGGCTGTTATGTTTCAATAGCTTAGTGGTGAATGATGTGTTGCATCTGAGCAGGAATCGCAAATATTATCCATTCTGTTATCCACAGTAATATGTCTTACAACTAGCTCCCAGCCTTATCTTAATCTATTGCTTAGGCATAATAATCCGACTGATTTATCAAGAAGCCAACTAGTCACTTACACGCATGTATTACAACAACAACAATAAACCAATAATATATATATATATATATATATATATATATATATATATATATATATATAAGATCTAGCCTTTGACTCATATATCTGTTACACTATATTAACCAATCACATGGTTTCTTACAGATATGTCAGTTTGATACGATGCAAACTGAGTTGGAGTCACGCTGTAAATATAAACACTGAAGTTCAGAAACATTGAGCTGATACATTCAAACTAATGCGAAACGTACGTTCTGGATTTCATTCGCCAGCCATAATTTAACAAGATTCATAATTGTGAACTACCACCCATTCGGGGCAGTCCTCTCAGGACCCACAAACACAAGGCAACAGTGACTAATCGATTTCAGTTCATAAGAGATCAACGGAAAGATACAAGTACCCTTGAAATTATTTATGAAGATTGTAAATAAATTAATATAATCGTGAATTTCGACTAAGTGAGGAAAGTTCTGATATGTATTATATAACTTTATTAGCCAGATTGGAGGTTAAACACAAATAACTTCCATGTGCAATATGAAGTTCGTTTATATGACAAATTGATATCAATTGTAGAATCCTTAGAAACTAAGATTCATTTGAAAACTATTTCTTCTTTTAATTATATTTTTGCAAGTGATCAATGATCAGTACATTATAAGCATACGATAAATAATACAGTTAACCTACAGTAATGGTTATCAAACGATAACAAGAAGTGCTTGAAGTACGAAACTCAGACCAATGATTTTTGACTTTATGTTTGAAATGAATTTATCTAATTACGTAATATATACATCTACTTAGTAAATGCTTCTTGGAGAATACTAATCAGTCATTAATCAGAAATAGGGTATCTATTCATTGTTGACGTCACTGTATGATTACAGTCAAAATGTTTTCATCACTGAGTAGGCAGAAATGTTTGCATTAAGCTGTTCATTTGATAGTAAACTCTAATTGTTAAAGTAACATTTATCTACTATAAAATTAGATTAGGATCTGTAGTTTACTGATCGATTTGATAAAGATATTTACTGTCAATAGAATAGACTACTTAAACATCACCACTCATCAACTATAAGCTACTGATAAAACACATAGTAAATGTTCAGAATGTAACAAGTAACTTAACATGTAATCTTCAATGTCAAATAAACGAAGGACCAAATGTAGAAATAATGAAATATTTATTGAAGTTTTGTTTAATTATAGGTTATCTTCTACTCAAAGACATTTACTGAATGACTTCGATGAGTTAACAGATTAAAATAAAGGCGAAATTTTTAATCTATCACTTCAATTTGACATGTTTACTGACTTTTATCTGTCACAGATCACATTGTATAGTGAAACCAGGCTTTAAAGTAGGCCAGAAGTGAAATTAGACTTTTAATCCCAGAGTAACTTGTGATGTGTTTCATATTTAATCACAGAAAACGCAGTCATATTTTCTACTACCGATACCATCAAGTTAAATGGAACTACAACCTTAATCGATGTCTAAGGTGATGTGAAAAATTGTGCGTTGTACAGTTCTGTTAAACCTAAAGGATCAATGTATTTCTAGTAATCTTATCGCTTGTCATCTTCTTAATGATAGTGGACACAAAGTCAACATCTCAAAATCTTTTTCAATAATCAATTTCCCAACAAAAGAAACACATCATATTTGTAACATTTTACTATTGTTATTAAATGACAGAAACTAAGTTTTTTATATTTAAAAAGATACATTTGTCAGTTTAACACTGACTTGGTAACTAAAGGCTCAAATATTATTTAATCTGTATTGTGACTGACAAGTGGAATCCAGGACGCACATTTCGTCCTATTTGGACTCATCGGCTGGATGTACCTAATCCCAATGTGATACAGTGGATTCGAACTCATCCGTTTGTCATACGCACCGGTACACATAGACTACGTGACATAGCTAAAGTGTAGATGATTGATTTCCTTGATTTGTTATGCTGAAAGCTGGTCAGTCCGTTGCTATATTACTACTGATGCTGTAGTCACAAATAAATTAAACAAATTGTGAATAATCGCTATATCGAGGCAAGTGGAATTATAGCCATGACTGCACTTATCTCACATCCTATGTTGACATCTTATCAGTATTATATTTTAATTGATTATTACTGTGTTAACTTAATCATTTTAGAGTTTTGACTATGATCATTATATGAAAATTTATTTTCAGACGTTTCAAAAAAATTTTCTCCCAGAATTTTAATATTAGTCAACGTACAAATATACTTAGTGGTTGATTGGTTAAGGATTCACTGCAAAACCTAAAGGTTTTAAGCGAAAACTGTAGTAGGGGGTGGCATGAATGGGTACTGCTGTAAAGTTCTATACTGAAACGAAACAATTGATCAGTTCTTCTTGACTATCAGTGATTATCTAACTCTTATCAATTCATGATATCAAATTAACATTTAACAATCTCCACAAAATTCAGTTTCAATACATACTATTGTCTTAAACTTAGTTTTTATAATCTTTTCATAATTACTATCTTCCTACTAATTCTGCATAAGTTTACATGGTATGTAGTATGATAAGATCTATTGTTTCAAGGTAGTAAAGCAGTACTTAAAAAGAAGCCATGAAATACATGACTTTATCTTTTTTCTTCTACAAACTTCACTTGCCCTTTTTTCATTCAAATTCAAAAATAAGGAACAGTGTCTGAGTCACTTATACTAACTGCATACATTTCAACTTGATCAACGGAATTCATTCAGCAGCAAACATGACTACTACTACTACTACTACTATCAACTATCAACTATGCATCAACGAGTTCAAGATAGAATTTTAAAAAAAGAAATACTCATTATCTTTGTATTACACCAATACCAACTATCTAATATAAACAAAAACAACTACAATTGAATACTACTTTTCGTTATGAATGTTAGTAAATAATTGATAAAATGTAAGAAAGAGGTCATGAACATTACAATTATACCAACAGTACTAACAATATCCTAATGTATTTTCATTTATAGTAAATGTAGTAAGAAAGAAATGTATAGGACAACAGAAAATGTGACTTCATAGTTACAACTTATTGATTTTGGTATTTTTTTTAGGAAAATACTATTGTTTCCGTAAACTTCATACATTATTGCCTGATACATATCAAGAACACATTCAGTCACTCACTCACACACACACAAGATGACATTTCATATTGTTGTTTTTTTCATCCTAAGAATGATTTTCTTTCTCTCTCTCACTCTCTCTTTTATTCTCTCTAACGAATACTTAAATGTCTTGAAATCCCATATCACAAAATCATTTTAACAATTGATTGTAAAAGTGTTATTATTATTTAGGTCTGATTAGGAATGGTGACTTTACTTTCATGAAAATGATAGTGCTTGACTATTTATCTTTATTTATCCGTGATGAATTTAAACTGTACATGATCAGTGAAATACTTGTCAGATTGATATACAGAGTATCGAAAGAAGAATTGATTATCTTGGAGAACTGTTTTCACTGTAGACGATTTTATTTGTCATAATTCTATGTAAAGTGAACATTTTATTTCTATTGTTATTCAGTTCTCCTTTCTTTATCCTCTTGTTTAACACATTTACTGTCAGTATATTGTTTCTCATGTATGAAGTAAAGTTAATGGATTGCGTATATGTTGCTCTAGTTCACAGTCACTATTATGCTTATTTTGCATTAATGTTAGTTTTCTGATTAGTTGACTGGGGGGTCAGGTTTTATGTATATGTAAAGGAATGCGTGAAAAATAGCGTGATATTTTCTGGTTGATTCGCCAGCTTGTGATCTTCCTATTCTGATCTGAGATCAAACAGGCGTCGGGAAGACATACAGGGACTAGACAGGCAATCATTAACGTTTATTATTGCAATCACATGAGCACAAGGTCATATCCATTAATTGGTAGCATTAATCAATCACAGAAGGGTTATTTCAAGTCATAACACAGATATATAAGGTAAACTTTCAAAGGTAATTAAAAATAAATTTATAACAAAGAATAATTATTAATTAGGATGAACTTGTATCTTCCAGTTGATTTGTTATGGACTGAAGTTGTTAAGTCTCCTGTTGCTGTATGTGCATCCTTGTCTAGTGATGATGAGTGCGTTCGGGTTTCGGCACAAAACGGACTGAGTTCGAATTCTGATGTGAACATCAATATTCGAATTCAGGCGCATTCAGCCGACTAGTCTCAAATAGGACGAAACGTACGTCATGGATTCCTCTTGTTAGTCACAATCCAACATAAGTAGATTAATTGTTAAGCTTAATTGTTCATATTTATCACAGATTAATTTAAGTTGGGTACCACTGAAAATAAGTGCGCACTGGACAACTGTTTCATTATACTATGAGGTATTCAGTGTTCTTTGATTTTAATTCATATACAACCGACATCACTTTGTGACGAATACAAGTAAATAAACGTATTACCCATCTCCGCAACATCGCCTCGTTTTGATTACTTGTTATACTTGTTTTATAAATGTCACATAAATATCACGAATTGATGGAAGTTGGGTTTCTATCATACGATGCTGTCTAGTGGTACAGAGAATTAAGTGTTTGACAACCTTAAACGTCTGAAGCGAAATCTAAGGTGCGGATTGCTGGGAAATGCCATACAAAAACGAAACAGCTGTCTAAAGTTCCTTGGTTTCAATAATATTCAACAAACATCAATTATGAAAATTTACTTAAATATTTTCCGGCGGGAAAGTTATTCAAATTATTCATTCTCAATTGAATAGTCTATTTAAAATGTTGTATTCATTAGAAACAATCATAAGGGAACATATCCGTAACTGTTTAGTGAATTGATAAGTTTTAATCGAATCGGAATTATGTTTCATAATTAGTAATTCAATGTACAGTATTATTTGTAGCCTGTTGGATATTCAGATCAAAAAATATTCATTTATTTACTAGTGATTAATTTTTAGAAGTAATGTTAGGAAACCATGACTAGATGAGTTCAATCATATCAATCATTATCGACAGTCGATAGGTTAGGAACTGGATCGCTGGTGAGGTTATGGATTCGTACTGGTGACGAGTGCTGTACAAAGATATCATAACTATTGAGTACTTCCTACTTTTTAACATTCACCTAATTATAGCAGGTATGTGTTGTTAAACTACCAAATTTGGAAGTAAGTATACCAATTCATGATGCAAATTAGTTGTTTACAAGTTAACTATCTGTGAACAAAGATAACCATGAAATAAACCAAGAAGTACTAGAAAAATGTTTTGTCATATTATAGAACTCTTTAATGGTGCACCCTTATGGTCATATTAAGGACTAAACCCACATGACGATCTCTTAAACTTCAGTCCACTGAATCAATATCTTACAGTTTACTCTTTTTATTTCAATCAAACAAGTACTTCACTTTTTTGAAATTCTTAGTCACATGTCAATAAACAGTCTATTAATGTATAACTAAGAAAATTCGAAGAACAACTTGCGATTTGTATTTGTCATCAGTTGACCTCCATGAGTATCATTGAAAATCAAGAATCACTGGATAACTGTTCCGTCTTAATATGTAACTCCGCAGTAGTGTTCACATCCGAATCCGAAACCTTAAGGTCACGTAAGAAACGATTAATCATCAGTATCTGATAGGTGGCATTTAGTTGTTGGATTCCCACTGAAACCAACCACCCGACGATCAAGAGTGCTTATTGTTAAACTGTCTTATGCAAGAACTTAACAGTTAGACATTATCTCTTGATTTTCATTACAAATGAAATAAAAATCCAATACACTTAATATTTTAAATGGTACTCGCTTGTTGCTATAGTAACGACGATGGATTTATACCAAAATGAAGCAAACAATGAATGTGTATACACAATTTGATGTGACTAAACAACATAGTGATATAACATGTATACATGTATTATATTGGATGATTGTATCCAAGATCGGCAGGAGGTACACTTAATTCTGAATTCATAGAATGTGTTTATATTATATAATTTAAATTTTCTTTAATTGCAATCATTAAACATTGTCAAAATAAAATGAACAATGATTAGAAGAAGGAGATTTTTTAAAATTTAATGTTGGTAATTCACTTAAATACAGTAGAATGTTATAACTAACTGTTATTTAGATTGTCGGATTTTACATCATACATTGACATTAGTTTAGCAATCAGTAAATGTTAGTAAGTACTGGATAGCAGTTCCATTCAAATGTGAGACTCCTTTAAGATAATGTGCATTCATCATCTCGTTAGGAATCAAATGTATAATGTTTAACACTGCCACTGAGTATTTAATTTTAAGATTATTGATTTGATATTGTAATACCTAATCCACTTTCATTGGTCAGTAAGGTGTAATGCATGTAATATACACCTGAACTTCAATGGTCATGTCTTCATGCAGAGTTAATAGCTTTCTATAACATTGTAAGGTTCAAGGTTTGATTGAGAATATATAGGTGTATTGCTGAAGAGTTGGATACTTGGATAAAACAACTTTTCAGTTCTTCCTGGCTTTCACTGATTATCTATCTAAAGATTGGAATGTCATGAAATAACAATACAATGTACCTAAACTATTGACTGATCAACCATATATAAAATTTTTTCGAATATATGATAACAGTCAATGTTATAAGCTAAAGTTAAGTGTAAACTATTAATAAGATATAAATCATCTTAAAGAAAAATTATCCAACATTAACTAGAAAGTTTTGTCATCTATATTCACTTCTGCGAGTAATCAAATATAGTCTCAGTACATGTAAAATGTATCATTTAATTTGTATTGTGACTGGCAAGTGGAATCCAGGACGCGCGTTTCGTCCTATTTGGGACTCATCGGCTGGATGTACCTGCATCCCAATGTAAAATGTATGTTGTTTTAGATAAAGTAATATGAAGATAGGCACTATCGGCGCTATGAGATGTACATTTGCCCTTATACATTTGAAAACATTCTATCACAGATAGACTTTATAAGGCATAGATAGGAGAAATAAATATCAACGTCATAGAAAATTTAAAAGACAAAGAAAATGATGATGTCCAACAGAGATGAATCTGTAATGAATACAAACTACGTAAATAATAATGAGTGACATACTGTATTATAGATAAATAGTCAATATTGTTAGAATATGTATATCTGAATTGTTTTGGAATGCACAAGGTGAGTAGGTGGAGACATAGGTTTGAACTTTTGTGTAGCCAAGACTCTAATCATCTATGACACTGTTCAATAACATCATAAAGGCTGATATCATATGAATTTTTGTTTTTAACTTTATCCCACTAAGTGGTTTACAGTGATAGATGATAGTTTCTAATCATGTGCTTATGCTATGACGTTTTTGAAGCCTTTTAAGTATGTACTTAATTTAAGCCATTTGTAAGTATCATTAACACTTACAACATCTAAGTAACATCTAAGTCAATTAGAATCAATGTGGTAATTCATAGTTTTCAATACAATCTTCAAATTGTTACAATGAATAGGATATTAGTAATATGGCATGTTGATGAACCATTCAAATGTATTACGTAGTAAGTATCTAAATTCTAGATCAAGTGAATTCACTGTATGTCTCAATTATTTGTCAACGTGTCATATAACTAAAAGATTTGAATAACATTAACTTTTTGATCTTGATAACGAACATCAACATTCTTAAACTCTTTTAAGGGAATTACAGACAAATTAGAAAATAGATAGTAACCAATTAGAGCATTAAAAAGAGTAAATAGTTTAGTAAAAATTATCATATCCAACGAAATCAGATTACTATTTTACCAATGTAATCTTGATTATGAATGCTGATTATGATAATAATTGCTAGATAGCTGACAAACATTTTGAGAATATCTTGATTACATTTATTATTCACAAGGAATGACAGTGAAGTCAAATGTCAACAACTGAATTACACGAACAATATTCCCATATATCTGTTTATAAATAAAAATGGGCTATGCAAAAACATATTCACGAACATTATCCCACTTAATCTGTGTACTGACTATCATGACTACGGTTATCCTCAATCAATTCAATACTGCATCAGTCTATCCTAAAATCACGTTTCAAGTCATTTTATCACTTATTTACTTGATGAATGCAGAATGTGAAATCTAAACTCTTCTCGAATATTAAATTTCTCTGCTAAACCTATTTTCATTCAGCTTATTCGAATAGAGTGTATTTGCTTCATTCAAAATAAACACATTTTTATAACTCCCGTAACGTGGAATGAATTCTCCACATTGACATAGACATTGCAATAAATAACACCAACTGAATAAATAAATGATGCCAAGAATAACTGAGAGTGATAGCAACGACAAACTCACAGTCAATATATTTATTTTCGATATGTACTAACCTCTATTCCACATTACACTTCAAGTTATCCAGTGGTTAATAGAGCAATGAAAATTTCCACGTTTAAAGTTCAATAGAAATGCACATCATACAAAGAAGGCTTACATTAACAGATAACTAGACTGATACTATATTACTACAGTAAATTTAATGACACATTTTGTGCACACTTAAGTTATGGTTTGCGCTAACAACTCAAATAACATCCAGAAGGTAATTATTTATGCTAATTCTAAATATCCACAATAACAATCGTTCTCAATATGTATACTACTTTCATACACTCAACAAAGTAATAGATTGTCATCTCATACATTATTCGTTTATTCGCCCCTCTATTATTCATGGTGGTCGCAACATTCCATTCAACCATTCTACTCACTAATAAACAAATGAGTTCAATTGACATTGAATATATCTATGTATGACTGGTTTGTATATTTTCATCTGATAAAAATGACTCTACATGAATCAGTGAATATCATGATTATATCTACGACTATCATTTGTATCAACAACATCAACATGAATGATCTTCGCTTACTGGGTGGTTCGTAAATACTCGATAACAATTTGTTACCAACAGTTTCATCGACTTTACAAGCATTAGAATCGGGAGTATTATAAACTCGAAGTTTATCCCTCGTATGTTTTTTAATTCTCTTACTTACGCTAACTTCGTCTTTATCGAACGGTGAATTCGGACTGATAATGTGTATGTTGATGTGATATGAGAGTTTAGTAATCATTGTTGCCCAAAATGATTCTTTACAATTCATGTGAAAATAAGTAAATCTTATGTTTTGATCTACGTTTTATTATCCATATCACCATCACCACCATCAGTATAAGTAGTATAGAAACATTATGCATCAACAAGACTTTTAGATTACTTATTGGTACCTCAATAACCAAAGTGAAATGTTAAGTATTTGATGTGTGTTCCATGTTAGCTATAAAACCTCTTCGAAGTAATTAACTACTACCTTACATGGAATGAGAGAATGAAACTGAATCTGATTTTATTCAGTAAATAATAATTTAATATTGATTTCAATTTCCCATTTCATCACAACAGGGCAGTTCTGGTAGCTCTATTTACTTAGAAATTCTATTTCATTTTCATTATGAAGTAATGAACAACTGTTTTATTGCATATCCATAACTCATTCAGAGATTCATTTCAAAAACTTCTAATGTAGTAACGGGTGTTTACAAATCTGATGCATATTCAAAAGTACACAAACAAGCTCCAATTTAGCATAATTCACAATGTTTCACGATTAAATACCAATGCGATTAGTCAGAATTATTGAAATGTCAAATTTGACTGAACTCAACTGATCGTCTAATAGATTAATCATTGACACAAACGATGCATACTGAAGATTAAGCAAAGTCGAAAATATGTCATTGACTTAAATTGAATCATAGCGTAAATATATAACGTTTGATGTTCGTCTTAGAGATTAGACATACATTGATTGAAAATGCAGTATCAAATAAAGACAACTATGTGTGTATTTCCAATTGTGTATTATAGAAACTCTCATATATGAAATTGATATCACGAATCTATGCTCATTAAGCAATAACTAAAGATAAGAAATTACCAAATAGTGAATCATAATATAACCGCATAGGTAGGAGTTATGTGTGTATGTATGTGTGTAGATTATCCAAATACCATCAGACTTGACAACGAACATTAGACCACTGTACTGGCAATCAATCGGTTAATATTTAATTTCATATAAATATTCAACTTCAACATTTAAAATAACAATTAATCATTAGTTGATTAATATGTCACAGATTGATGTTGGTAAGGTACCATTTTAAAACTAGGGAGCACTGGACAGTTGTTTCATTCTAAAGTAGAACTCCTCAGCAGTACGCACCCCGAATTCCGAACCATGAGATTCCTGTTAACGGCGAACGCTTAACCATCCATTCCGCTGGGTAGGCATCTAATCGCCAAAATTTCCACTTCTATTAATTTATGATATCAATCTGTGACATATTCAATCAACTAAATAACTAATCTCCATAAAAATAACCATCCCAATTTGAATTAACCATTAATTTACTTTTGCTTTATTTTTATTTTTTTTTGCAGGGTGGGAGAGGAGGAGGACAAGGGGATTTTTCTGTTAATTATTGATTTTCAACATAAAATGCACAACACTCAAACAGTCAATAAATCTAATATCATGTTAGTTGAATTGTTTTTTTTTCGCTTCTGATGATTCATCATCATCATCATTATCAATATACATACCCAGATACACAAAAATATAACACAAAACACCACCATATCGTTAACTTTTAAAATCAATAAATATTTTAATCATGTTGGTTTTGGATTGAAAGTTTTTCGTTTTTTTTTAATTTTTTTTAAAGATAAAAGAAAGAAATGCATAAACTACTTCATTTCAATAAACAAACAGAAAAAAAATTAACGGTTATTCAAATAAAGGGGAGTGGGTAAAGTGGGGGTGTGTGGATGGTGGTATTTAATTGACTGAATTTGTTACAGATTAATGATGATAATGTACCATTGAAAATCAGGAAGTACTGGATAACAGTTTCTTCTTAGTATAGGACTTCTCAGTAGTGTTTACTACAGATTCCATTACAGGAGTTTAAGGTTGGCAAATGTCTAACTCTCTCTCTCAACCATTAGGCCTACATTCAATGAAGGAATTCTCAAATTCCACCAATTTGTGGAAGGTAAATAATAACTTCGTTTAGTATTCATTTATAAAGAAAAACATAATTCAATGATTTTTCTTGATTGATGTATTACATCATAGAGTTTCATGAATGATTTAAAGTTAAATTTGATGGTAAAACTATCATTGTTATCATTCTTGACAATCTCAACAATAGTGATTAATTCATAATTGAATATGTGCTTATTACATAATTGAATTGAGGTGGTTTGTGGAGATATTTATTGAGTTTTCGTTGGTTGAATTCGTCACAGAATGATGTTAGTAGGGTACCGCTGAAAACAGTGGAGTACTAGATAGCTGTTTTGTTTTATTATGAGACTCTAGCACTTCTCTTCTCCTGTAACTTAATACCGATCTCCGTAAACCATTTTAATTCCATTATGATAATCAACTCATTAGTGACTAACTTCAAGATGTTCCTAAGTCTGTGACTGGTAGCGCCCAGACCTATCGGGAGGCGAAACAGTTATCGCCAGTGACAATAGATGATGCTCGCGCTGTCACAAACTGATGGAACTGGGAATTCTGCCAATGAATGGTAACGGCGTAGAGGGTTAAGGGTTCGCTTACCTGAAGCCCCTGGGGCTAATTCGAGGGTGTGCACTGCTGAGAAGTTCAGTGCTAAAATAAAAGGGCTGTTTAGTACTCCTTGATTTCCTGCGATACCCTACCAGTATCAATCTATGATGAATTCAGTCATCTATTGCATAATTAATAACTCCGTTTGGTGTGATGATCCTGTATGCAACTATTGACTATATTCTCGATTGATCCTACTAAATTTTGGCCTTCAAATGTTTTGTTATCATTAAAGAAAGTTTCGCGTTTAGTGTATTATGTAATACTTATGATCACAATTTGTAATTCCTTCATATTACCTATTATTTTGTACTGTTTCTCATTATTTTATTCCCGAACTTCTGAGAAATCACTACGCGCTGTTGCGTAGATTAATCAAGGCTGTAAGTACAATGTATGGTCTGAACTTTGATGTTATTATAAACACAGTTGTTGATAAACAATTGAAATTGTGCAAATAATTATCTAGTATTACACCATCAAATAAAAATCACCCATTTTCATTTATATCTCTCACATTAAATACCACCTGACAATACAAGACTCCGCTACGTTAGAACTCATGTATGCAAAGAAAAGTATTAAAGCTCCACTCTTCTGTATCGAACACATGTTTGATGAGATGAGAAAGTTGTAAGGGCTTATCTAATTAGAAATATTTGCTACTAAGAATATAGGTTATCACCTAATGTAATGACTCCTGTTTTTTGATGAAACCTTCATCAGAATTTTACATAAAGACACTGATATTTCGTTAGAAGTTCATTAACCTGAAATCTCCCTAGGGTCGCTGCCTGTCCCATGTCCGGTAAAAGGAGGAGGGTTAAGCATGGTGTTGGCAACCCCATTCCGTAAAAACCGCTAAAGGTGCACGTAGAAATTGTGTTTCTTACCAAAAATACCGAATCTGAATATTCATATCAACCTAATCATAATATTGATTAAAGCTCTTCATTATTATTAGTAGTAGTATTAATCAATTCAGTACAACCTGGTACAAATATGCATCAATTCAAGTTGCTAGAGCCCATTATCAATCAACAATGAATACTAAACTAGTATAAGTTGCCATTATATCAAAGGTAGTAAAAGAAAATTACACGCACAGTATATAATTGAAGGCGAAAGAATCGATTTGAAGAAATTAAAGCATGTAACAACTTCAAAGCTAAGGATTTAAAGTTACGCAAAACGTAAGTGCAACTGATTCAGAGCCATATCATTTAGTGTCTCTAACAGCTGACTGCAATAATTTTATTAATCATGACTGTATATTTTGCATCCATTAGTAGTATAATGACTAATGGTTAATGACTTTATGAACTGATATCACATTTTCATTTACCCACCACTGAGTTTTGTGCACTCTACTCCTATGACAGTTATAATTATAAAGAGAGGTAATCGGTGTTCGGGTATATATAATACACATACCAACTATTTCAGTCAACAAGTGACCCACAACCACATCAACTGATCTACTATTCTTCTCTAATATTGTCTCTCTAATCTCATTATTTCTTACTTGGTGATCCAAAAGCCACAAGTGATTACCTGAAGACATCTATGACAAAATACCAATGTAATTTACGAATGTAATTTACTCATAATGATCATTGACAATATGATTGATTGATTGATTTATGGGTTGGTTTATTGACCAATCGACTTTACATTCATGATTGTCTGTTTATAATGATTAGAGTGATATAAAATCATTGGTTAGGCAATAAATTCAAGAAGATATTTTACGTGCAATATCATATCCAGATATGGTGATTCAACTTTTGAAGACAATTAATCAAAACAAAACTATCATAATGGTACTCTATCAACATCAATTTATGATGAATTCAATCAATTAAACTTACTACCAATCTCCATAAACCATTTCAATTCACTTCTATGATAAAGTAAAAAAACCTATTTTCATATGAATTAGATGCTAATGATAATGATACTTAGAAAAACGATAGTAAAAATGCTAAAATTATACCATCTAGTCCAAAAATTACAACATCAAATATAAGCATCTGTTTAGGCTATAAATTTTCTTAATCACTTTAAAAATGTTGCATTGTTTTAAGCATCATATTGTTAATCCTGATATCATTAACTATCTTCACAATCCCCAATTGTAACATCATATTGTTGTTTGTATCATCTATAAGTTTGTCAGCGAGTTCATCTTAAAATCAGTAAAAAAAATTCCTAATACGTTGCTTAACTTGTTTAATGCATTGAATACGGAAAGTTAGATAAGTTCTGATTTAATCAATAAAGATTCTGAATTATTTTAAAGTAACAGTAACCATGTTTCAAAATCAATAAATAGTAATGAGTACAAACTTAGTAAAAGTTTTATGCATAGAAATTATGCATGTTTCTCAATGTTAAAGACATTTGTTATGTGACAACATTTAATGCTTATCCTTAAGTAAATATGTCCAATACAGTAAATCATCTAAGATTTAGCAATTTACTATTTATCCTGATATCATGGATTGATTCGAATCAGATAGCCATTGATCACCTGGAAGCACTGAACAGCTGTTTCACCCTAGTATGGGACTCTTCAGCAGTGCGCATCCACGACCCCACCGGGAGTCGAGCCCAGAACCCTCTGGCTCCGTAGAGAACGCTTTACCACTGGACTACTGAATCGGCTTTTAACGGTTGATATTTAAAATTCAGTCAATCCGTAATACGTTTGAGCGACGTCATCCATGTCTCCTGTGGGTAACTGCCTTATACCTGACAGGATTGAACTCCATCAGTCACATTTTCATACTAGAACTCCAGGAATTACCTCAAGGAGCTAGTCATTTGTGATCTGACAGTTAACTATCTCCACAATTCCCCTCCCAATCGCAATTTACTACTTATCTTTGTTATCAATATACCTTTAATGATAACTATTTGTCCACGGAAAAGTTGTATCCTTGTAGAGTTTTTTTTTACTGGTCACTTAAATCAAACATTTTAGATAAGAATACTACTTTATTCCTATGAATGATCGTAGAATAAAAATGATGTAGTGAATAGTAAATTATGTTTATTTTGGTACAAAGAATATTATTTAGTTTTATCAAAAATATGATGAATTATTCATAATAATTGTAGCAAACAATAAAAGATCTAGATTCATTGATTACTTGTAAGCGATAAGTAGTATCATATCACTTAAGCTAATAACGATATTATAAGATCACAAATAGAATTCAGTATGGGCCAAGGACTAGATAAACATGATAGTAGCCACTATTCACCCGGAAATTAATATAAATATTTCGATCTTATAGAAATTAATTCACAGCTTGGACAGCTCATTCATAACATCGTAGACTATCAAACTTAGGTTCGACTCCTACAGACAACCATATGCTGTCGATGCACGATTTCTTGCCGGATAACTTCAGTTGTCTATTATCAATAACAAAAGTTCTCACAAATATGTTATATACGGATTTACTGTAAAATTTTGTGCTCTCATAGTGGTGATTAGTTTGACATCATGAGATAACTTTATCAATAGCCAATATTAGGTAAGTGCCACACATCTGAACTGCACTGGTCTTAGTTTCTTGTCAGAACTTCAGAACTGTCTTCTGAAATCGGTCATTCGGATACATATGATAACGAATAAGTACAACATTTTAACACATTAATTAGGAAACAAGTTTGTGCACATAAAGGTATAAAGTCATATGTAGGTTATACTCCTTTAGGGCCACTGTTAGTTGACATTTTAATGGTCAGCGTCGAAACTAATACTCTGGAGATAACTACCTATAAACTACTTTTGTATAGGAGGCACATCGATGGAGCATTCATAATGTGTGAAGAAAACTCCAATATATCCAAAATATTCTTTGATTCATTAATGGTTGATATGCCTCACTAAAATTTACATTGATTGTTCGACATAATTTACAAAATCTAGTCAAATATACCATGGCTCAAGTATGAGTCTGTTAAATATATAAGAAGATTTTTCACGCCTTCAGCTTGATGCATACTAAAACCAATGTGTTAGATCTATTTCTTTACCATAGTCTTAGTTTACAATTCACTTCATTAGATTTATTTATTTGTATTTTTTTGTTTCGTTCATATCTCACTCCTAATTCTCATTTTTCTGTCCATTTTCTCTGTTATAATAACAATTATTATTATTATAATTAAAATAATTAACTAATTATTGACAAAATTTAGAATGTTCCTGAAGTTGTGTCTGGTGGAGTTCAGACTTATTAGAAGTAATATATCTATCATTACTGACAATGGATGATCATTGAGCTGTATCGCAAATTGATTGAAGTGGGAATTCTATTATTGAACGTCGACTGGCGAAGTGGTTCATTTGGACCAGAAGACCCGGGTTTCGATTCCTCGAATTAATCAACTGTGTGTACTGTTGAGGTGTCTCATACTAAGACAACACGTCCATTCAATCCTCTCTAGTTTTCAGTGGTACCTAACTAGCATCAATCTATGACAATTATAAACAACTATTATTATTTTCTTGTTACTGTATAAACTATGTCTATCTAGATATTCATTCATATATCACTCTCATCTAATTATCAGCACAGTTACTATGTCTCCCTACTGATTACACAGTTTTTACGTTTTACAACCTCACCCCTCCTTTAATTACCAATTGATTATTTGAAATACTTGGTAGTCGAAAATTTCACATGACAACTAATTATTTTTGTTTACTCAATAACTTGTAATCTATCATATTGGTTGAAAAGAGATCTCTTTATTGAAAAAATGATTTTGTTATCTAATAGTTCATATCCCTGCCCACCCCCACCTTCCACTCTTTGTTTTTATGAATAAATCAGTTTTGATGTTTAAACATCTGATTGACAAGATAAAAAAAATACACATATAATGTACAAATTTTACCTCAAGTTCTGTTGTTGTGCTTATGGTTCTTTTCTTCTTTTGTTATGTAAACACTTACACTATCTCATTCAGTAGATATTTGATTACTTAAATCAACAATATCACGTGATAAAAAGTAGAATTAGATTAATCGAAACCACAGAAGGTATAATCACATGATTAATTCAAATTATTGCCATGATCATAAACTAATGTATTTAACTTATTAAAGAAATAAAAAAATTATTTGCCTAGAGAGAGGGGAAAAGTGGAGAAGAGTAGAGGGGGGAGGTGGGAACAATTTGTACTTTTGTGTATATACATGTCAACATGGAATCTATTACTGATAGATAAACTAATATATACATTTATCACTACGATAGGAATATAGTAATAACTTTCTATCAGAATGGTAGATAATAATAATAATAATAATAATAATAATAATAAACAATAAAATTGTATCCTTTCAATGAATGACACAAAGTTTTTCATTCATTCAGTAATGTCGTGGACACTATAAGACATCAATAATAATAAACGTCTCGTTGTTTAAAAAAAAATAAAAGTAAAAAAATAACATGTCACCTATTTACAACAAAACAATAACAAACGTTATGGATGATCATGTGATAGAAACAATGTGAATATTACATAATTTATACAATTTAAATGTTTTCAAATCAGTAAGTACCCTTAATGTAAACAACAACATTATAGTTAAGTGACATAAAAATTAATTTCGTTTTTTTTCAACGAAGAATTACAACATTTTCTATTGTTAAGGTTGTAACTGTTTGGATAGAGTAGCCTAGTGATGAACTCATTGGTGTTTGACACTAAATGGACTGAATTCAAATTTCAATATGAATATCAACATTAGAAGGCAGTTACATCTAGTGGATGAGTCTCGTGTGCTGCAGTCAAATCCGTTTTACTTTATGGATGTAAAACATGGCCATTAAGGATAGAGGATATTCGTAGGATCATAGATGTCTCTGAAACATTGCTCGTGTTTGCTGGGACAACCGAGTAAGCAATGCTTGGGTTAGGAATAGAGTACTAGGTAAATACGGTAAGTCTATTGATGAAGTAGTGAATCTTCACCGGCTGAGGTGGTTAGGACATGTGTTACGTAGGCCTGACCACCGTCTACCGAAACGAGCAATGTTGTTTGGTGTGGGAGTAGGCTGGAAGAAAGCTAGGGATGGCCAAACGAAAACATGGCACCAATCCATGAAGTCATTGACAATTGGGCTGAGCCATGTTAATAGATGTAGACTACCTGGTTGGGGCCCACGCGATGATCGTAACAAATGGTTAGAGACTTTAGGTGATATAACTCAAAATCGTTGTCAATGGAGAAGATGTATTCACTCATTGTCTTCCTCCAAATTCTAAGTTTTTGAGCTTCTCATAATTTTCTCTTTACTGAATCACCTTTTTTTGTTTCAAATCTCATCTCTGATCTCTATGTCTTTTTATTAGTACTTACTCTGTTACTACTTCCCCTACTCTGGGATTTGGTTCAACAATTTAATCTCTATTTGCTAACTGAGGCATGGCAACTTGAACTGATGTACGCATGTACCAAGTTCTACGTTGTAACTGACTGACTGACTGAGTGGATGAGTCCCAAATGGGACAAAACGTGAGTTTTTAAATTTGCTTGCCAGTTACAATTTAACTTAAACATTAATTGTGTATTATCGTAATATCAACGCAATCCACTTAGAATACACAAATAGCAATAGAGACTGACCAGTTTCAGTTCATCACAAATCAATGGGGAGATACAAGCTTATTTTAATGTTATATTCTATTTAGAACTAATCAGATAGATATGCATATTCGATTAGAAGAGATTACTTCAACAGGTTATTCAATGGGGTAATAATTGCTAATAGTAATTTTTTATTTAATGGATTAATAACAAAACAAAATTACTATGTAAAAGAGTTTAATATTATGTCATAATGTGTATATCAACACTAATAAGTAGGTACATACAACTGATGAGTCTTAAATTGAACAAAACGTATAAAGTGGTTTAGACTGCTAATCATAATGTAAATTTTACTGAAGCATAAATGTTTTAACATACACTCTAAATTATGCATTAACGTGAACTTAAGATTCAAATGTACAGGCAAGCCTAGTATCTTTAAAAACTTAACGTCACAGCTGTGAACAGCAAAATATTGTAGCTTATCTCTAAGTATATCAAATAGTTTGTCTATTCATCAAATTATCTCAATAAATCATTAATGATGCTTCGATTTCAGTATGTATCGAAAATTTAGACATTCATTGAATAGTAACAAGAACAGGGATGTGCAACGATGATTCTGACTAAAGTCATTATAATAAGTACTCAGTGTCAAAATCAATGAGTTTGCATCAAATAGTTTCATTGTACTGGTTGAATGGTTCATGTTACTCACGTTGTAGTATGTAGTAAATAATCTACCATAAACTACTACTACTGCTACTACTACTGCTATTATTATAACTACCAAGTATTAAGTATTTTCATTAGAAGTTCAATAACAAATGCATGAAACTGTTGAACAATTATAAGTTATGAAGTAATTAAAATGATTAAAGCCTCTTATGAACTTACAGTCTACCTAATTTCATAGGTAATAAATCAGACCAGGTGCGAGTCCGTAATATGATAATAATAGGGAGTAACATTGAATCTATTCTGATTACATATGTTTAACCTAACGGTTGTGAGATGGTAGAGAAGATTTCTAGCTCAGAAGGATGACTTTTGATTATACTTTGTTCATTGAGAATGAATGTCCTAATTGAGAAGCTTATATCATCAATCTGGACGATTTGATTGGTGTAAACTTCTGATAGAAATGAGTAAGAGAAGTGACAACAAACTAATAGTCAGGTGTAAAAAATGTATGATAGCTTGATCTTGTTAAAAGTTTACACCAATGAAGTCATCTAGAATGACGATGAAAGCTCCATAATTAAACCATTCATCTCAAAGAACATTACACAGCCAATTTTAACTGTTAATTTACTTTTCCTTTCAGGACGTAACATTAAAGCCTAGCAATGAAATATTTGACAAGACTGCTAAAATCATGATTTAATGTGCTTTAGAAAAATAATTAAATATAAAGAATAATCCTATTCACTTATTTAGGTTCAGCTTATAATTACTTAAAGCTGAGACTTAGGGAACTTATAACCTATGAAAGTCAGTAGATCTGAGTCCAACTGTGCGTTATCAGAATAGAGTCTGTGAGAAATATGTTAAAACTGTTATGGCCAACAATTATTTATGCTTGAATTTAAAGTGATTTAATTAAAGTTCCCAATATCAGTTTGACTCCACATGATAGTAGGAGGAGGAAGGGAGGGAGCTGAGAAATGCAAGACTTTCTACCTGTAATTGTCCGCTGACCTCAAACGTCATTTTGAAAATAACATAGAATATTCATGATTTACATGCTTCATTATTAGAATTGTAACTCTAATGATACTCTAAATGCAAACACTGTTGCTCAACGTATGTTTTAGTACATCTGGTTGAATGTACAAAGGAATCATGATTACCAAAAGAATTAAAATATACGCAGTTTGAGAATTTTTAACGAAAACATCCTATTGTCATAGCACTATCATAACTTAATGTATTCAGAAAATACTGAATGACTTCCTTCAAGTTTTTCTTCGATCAGTAAGAACTTTTGTTAATAGGATTATCTTCTTTTATAATGTTTAATGGCATACAAAGCAACTGTCAATGTATTTACACTTCAAACTTCTTATAACAAAGTTGAAAGATTAGGAAACCATTTGTTTTGTCGGACCACTAAAGAAGAGTGAGAAACTTCCAGAACTGTGTTTTAAAGAACTAATCCATTTATTCTGGTCGTGAATAGTATAAACATTACATTTCTACTATTACATTCCTCTTACCCTATCCTCCCGTTTAGTATTTGCTGTTATCATATTGACTACAGTTAATTAGTTGTGTACAAGTTGTACCTATTCACTACCACTATTTTCTTAGTTCTGTATCAATGTTAACTTCCTAATTGGTTCACTGTGTGGTCTGATTTTGTGTATATATAAAGGCATGATTGAAATATAAATTGATCCGATCCGATTCTGTTTGTTTGGCTAATCAGTTGTTGTTTTTCCTCTATTCCGGCTTGGGGACTGGTAGTCGCAAGGCAGACGTGTCTGTACAGTGATTGGCAATCGTCAAGGTACAGCGTATTTTCACAATGCATAACCATTGGCGACGGAGCTTAAAGTGAATCCAACTTACGCAGTCATTGCTTATAAGCCATAAAACATAACACTATTTATCATATGATCTGATAATAAGTAAGAATAACGAAGACGACTTGTTTACTTTACTATTTGAAATACAATTCCAAAGATGACTAAACTTGAATTACCAGTTAAGGAATTACCACATACATGTGTAATGGTATGACAAGTAAGGTTTTATTATGTCGACAAATATATTATTTATAACATATATGAATGACTATGGGAAACTCTTATCAGTAAGGAAATCAGTGAAAGATACTACCTTCAAACGTTGAGACTTTAAAGATTTTTGTCATTCATCAACAGTCCACTGCAAGAAGTAAGAGAGTCATAGAGAATTAACAATATCCAATATTTTAATTTACGATGTAGTAACCAGTTTGTAAGTAAGTTACAGAAACATTAGGGCATTCTTTGAGTTTATCTTGTGTTTACGTTTTATGGTTATAGAACTGGTTACTGAAGTCGAATGAGCAGTCTATCAAGTAACAACGTACTTTTAATTTACTGATGGAGACAAACAACTCAAGTGACGTTAATCTGACTACTAAATTAATATGCGTTTCTGTATTTTAGTTTTTAAGTATAACCTAAAGCATGGCTTCAATGTTCATGAAACTTATCTGAAACTTTGTTATATAACTAAGTTCTTTGCTTAAAAATAATAAGATTCCTATTTGCGCATATAGTATACAGATGATATTAAACTAAAAACAGATGAAATTTACAAAAAGTACACTTTCTGTATGCGACAATAATGCTGTTCACTCGACAACCGTTGAATAAATACCATCTAACTAATTTAGTCCAACAGAAGGTAGATGATAACTTGAATTACTAAACAGTAAAATCTCTGATTGTAATCTCAATGAAACTAGTAAAGTTTCCAACTAACATATATCAACTCGAATGAAAACAAAAGTCAGTGATGAAGACTCAGCAATGTTAATTACTATGTAACTAAACGAGTAAGTCAATTGTGTACGACAAAGAACCAAGCGAATATGCGTGTTGCCATACCAAATTATCAGAAAGACATTAATTTAGCAATATTAATAGCATAACGTGGTTTAACAAGAAGGAATGAAACAAAGATTTGTACTAAAGAATAATGGAAATCGAAACCTAGAAAAAGAAAAATTGTGAATACGCTTGAGTCAAATTAATTGATCACCCCCCCTTTGTCTTCAACCATTAGTTACGAAAGTGACAGACCCTAACCAAGTAGTCTGTATTAACCGGTACGGTTTAACAGTCACTGACTTCATAGACTAATGCTCTGATTTGATTTTTTCGCCCTCCCTAATCTTCTTTCCATTCTACTCGTACACAAGCTTTCATTATGAGACGAGATAGGCGGTGGTTAAGTATATATTTAATGCCTATCCCAATCATCTCAGTTGATGAAGGTTTACACTATTCAGAATAGTATTATATTGACATACGTGGAAATAATATTGAAATTTCAATAAGAACACAATAATAATGATTAATCTCTCCTGGGCGTTACAAACATGACAGTCTTACTAAGAATCAGTAAAGTAAAGAATATTTAGTTAATTATAGATGAGTTTAATTAAAAAATATTAGTAATTGTTAGGTGGATAGATGGTTTATAGAGGATTTTATCTTTTAAGGTAGTTTATTTTCTATCACAGATTAGCATTGTCTCTAGACCTATCAGAAATACATAAGCTTTCATCAGTTGATTATGATGAATAATATCGTTTCATCACCAAACAATTAATACTTTCACCCAACTTACCTTGGTAAAATGTGATTCACATTGTTCTCTTTATTATCTCTATTCACTTAGCTTATACTCTAATTTGTCTAATGGCCTTTAATTTTTCATTTATAAGTGCCTTAATAAGTGTACATATGATCAGATTGTTCAAAAAGCATTGCACAAATATGCATCACATAGCTCGGATAAACTTTATATTCATGTTGCATTACCAAAATTTATCAAAGAAACGAATTGTTTTAGATTATTGTATATGTATTTTGATGATACATGAGTAGAAATATTCTTCTTATTTGCATATTTCCCACATCTTAACTTCTCATTTCACCTACAAACAATTTCTGTTTTGTTTCCCATTCCTAATTATTTATATGTACACTAGGTAGCTTTTCTCTCTGGTTAGCGTTTTTTTTAGCAAGTTTGTGGTTAAGTTTGTTAATTTTGGACAAATAGAATGCAACTCGATGATCTGGACTTCGCGGATGATCTAGCACTTCTATCCCATACACAACAGCAAATGCAAGTGAAGACAACCAACGTAGCAGCAACCACAGCATCAATAGGCCTGTACATACATAAGGGAAAGAGCAAGATCCTCAAATTCAACACCGAGAGCACCGACCTAGTTGAAATTGATGGTGAAACTCTGGAAGAAGTGGATACCTTCACATACCTGGGGAGCATCATCGATGAGAAAGGAGGATCCGATGCAGATGTAAGTGCAAGGATCGGCAAAGCAAGGGCAGCATTTTTACAGCTGAAAAATATTTGGGACTACAAACAACTATCATCCAACTTCAAAGTTAGACTCTTCTATTCGAAATTCAAGACAGTTCTTCTCTATGGAGCTGAAACGTGGAGAACTACTGCAAACATCCTCAGGAGAGTACAGGTATTTATCAACAACTGTCTGCGCAGAATATTGAATGTCTGTTAGCCGGAAACTATCAGCGACAGCCTATTATGGAAGAGAACAAACCAACTTCCAGCTGAAAAGGAAATCAGGAAACGACGTTGGAAATGGATTGGACATACATTGCGGAAATCATTGGACTGTATCACGCGACAAGCCATAACTTGGAATCCTGTTGGAAAACGGAAAAGAGGAAGGCCAAAGAACACCCTGCGTCGAGAGCTGGAAGCAGACATAAAAAGGATGAACAGTAACTGGAGATAGCTGGAAAGGATTGCCCAGGACAGAGTTGAATGGAGAACACTGGTGAGCTGCCTAGGCTCCTTCGAGAGGGGTAACAGGCGTAAGTAAGTAAGTAAGCTTTTCTCTCACATTATTGTCACTGTTTTGTATTGATGACATTATTTCAATCAGGCTGCTAAGGGGTTTGGTATTATATATATTTGTATACATGATTTTACAAAGTATAAGATTGATTTTTATTACTGACTTGTTTGTCCAACTCAGAGCGTTCTACCTCCTCCTGATAGAGGCTAAGAGCATTTAGGCAGATAGCCAATAAACCAAGAACACAGGGCTTATGTCAAAGGTTGTCTATTACCCATTTACCTATTAACGTAACGCATCAACTGATTAACGTCAGTTCAGAAGTCAAAAATCTTTCAACCTAACGACACATTAAAATCCAGTACAAGAAAGTTTTTGCAATATATATAATAAACATCAATAGATTAAAAATTCATATTCATAACACTTTTCTATTTTAATAGATTAAATATGCTGCAGATTGGTGTTTTTAGGATACCACTGAAAACCAAAAAGCACTGGATATTTGTTTCATCCTAATGTAGAACTCCTCAGCAGCGCGCATCTCACATTCTGCACCATAGGCATTAGCTTGGCGAGCACCTAACCCTCTGTACTAAAAATTGATGGAGGTTGGCGTTCTCCTATTGATTGCTAGCCCAGTGGTGCCGAGGTCTAGGTGCTTGCCAACATGAAGACCGTAGTGGGAAATCTGGAGTGCGCACTGCTTTAGAATTCTACACTAGCACAAAACAGATACCCAATGCTCCTTGGTTTTCAATCGTATCCTACCAACATCAATTTGTGACATATTCAATCAATTAAAATACCGATCTCTACAAAAAACTACTACCTCAATTCAATTTATGTTAGTTAAAACAAAGTAGAATGAAAATATTGACTACATTAGATGACTTACATGGAATGTCCATGAAATAATTTCTTTGAATCAGTAAGAGATCGTATATTAAGATAATCCATTTTTATATTTAATAATAAAAAAAATATATCACTTAGTGTATATGTACTTTACAGTGAATAAATGAACAATTCAATCTAAGTGTTGACTTTAAACTATCATGAAAATTGTTATTTATAAGTTGACTGTTTAAGAGTATTGAAATGAATTTATTTATTCTTGAAATATGATTGGTTATAAAATTGACCAATTAGTGAATAGTACTTATTATTAGTTAGAATGTAGATATGTTATATTAAGTAATATATTACACTAATTTATTGTGAATATTTATGCTATGTATATTACTTGATTACTTCAAACATGTAAACTTTACCTATGAACATAGTACAGTCTAGGAGTTAATGGCATATTTCAGTCATATTAGTTGATGCAGATTTACAGTCCATTTAAACAATCTTATATTTTGCCTAGTAATATCAGCTTCTCGGCTTTCAAGAGAAGCTGATATTACTGGAGACAGCTGGAAAGGATTGCTCAAGACAGAGTTAAATGGAGAATACTGGTGAGCGGCCTATGCTCCTCCGAGAGGGGTAACAGGCGTAAGTAAGTAAGTAAGAAATATCAGCTTAACTTAGGTAGTGGTCATTTAAGTTCTAATACGATATACAAATTATGTTTTGAAGATCTACATGTATAAAGAGCTGCAATTTACATACTTATATATTTTCTATGTTATGTAAACATATTCAATCCGATTCCCTACCCTCCTCACCAATAAAAGATGATAATATTTTCTTTATCAAAGAATTAGAGGACAGAATAGGAAAATAGGATTTTACAACATTTTATTGAGTTTCCCTTAAGAATAAATGATACTATATTTTAGTAACTGGTACTTTTGATACTATAAGATTTGAAAATACATTTTTTTCAGTAATCTACGTTAGCCTATAGTAGATTGCCTTAATTATAAAACTATATTAGAAAAAAATATAGTAAATAACTATTGCTATTAACAACGTGATGCAGCATAATATGAGATCAGTGACATTAAATATGTGAATAAGTGAACAATAAATCAATGATCTACAGGTAATTAAACCTGTTACAAGATGGAAACAGTCTTTAATTTGATTGTTGACGACATGTATAGACGAAATATTTGATGCAGTTTTCTAATGTTTTGCTTTTGTACTTACCAAACTAATATTAATCTATGACGTAAATCATTTAATAATTAAAGACTTATTCTATAGAGTATTAATTTTCCTTTTTAGAAATATTTATGTCCTCAAGTGGTTTCATTCGTTTTCTACAATATTACATCATATTAACATTGAAAGTAATGAAAGTATATGTGCATGTACATAAGTGAATATGACAAACTGGTCATTTCATACCGACGTTTTAAGAAGAAAAAAGAAATTGCACTAATTCATTGATGCATATTTTTAAGATTTGTTGACGTAATATGTTCGTATATTCAATAGTGGATCTGAGATATAAAACGAATATGTAACATGTGCTACTGAAGACATTATCACATTCCAGTGACTATGATGAAAAGTATAGTAAGAAGTCATACTTAGTTCACTGTATTGTTGATTTAAGGTTAATAAGATTTATAGTTCAGTTAGAATGCACCACTCGTTGTTGTATTACCTGGTATCGAATAACTAACATACTATGAACTATCTATGGAGCCATAGATGATTTTCAATAAACTTTCATAAACCATTATATCCTCCATGGTTTATTACTCAGATAGCATCAACATATGATGTGAAGTAACAAAAGCTGATGTGTAAAGATGTCAAGCCGAATTTAACAGTTCTGGTAAACTGACTCAAGTTGTGAATAATGACTACCAGTGTAGTATAGTGTATTGCTGTGCATATTCACCACATACGAGGTGTTAAATACCATATAGGATGAAACTTGTTTACCTATCAGTAGTAATGCTAAGAATCTATCATTATCCTGAGGTGACGACTCACTGTAGTCTGACTGTAGCAGAATAGTTTTCACACTAAGGACTTTTACAAGTGTGAATTTGAATATATTCAGTATTTTGACACAGCCATAGTAAAATGACTGGCTAAAAAACTATATACAGATGACCAATCTTATCTTTAAGAAATAGCGTAGAGTGTAGTCACCCGTTCTGCGTTGAAGACCTTTCTCTGGGGTTATATAACGTACTGTTTGAGAAATCAAGCCTATTTACTGTAGGTATTAAGTGATTTATTTATAATATAAAAAGTACAAATAAATTAGTTTCGTCCCTATCGACTTTTCTTTTCAATCAAAGTCAAAAATGCTCAAGGAACATAGCAGACATGATCAAATATCAAGTACAAATAGAATCTCATTTAGCCTATAGAATTTTTATTTAGAATCTACTGTCGAAAAATTTAATGTTTGCGTTTTCATTTAACTCATTCAAGAAAAGGTTAGACACTCACAGAATCTTAGAACAAAGTAGTCAACACAAGTTTTATAGTTTCCATCCCTCAGAAATAAATGTCTAAAATCATCTATGGCAGTTAACATTCTACCTAGAAATAAATCAAACGTATTGGAATATCTTTAAACATTTCAAATATGATTCAATGTTTCATATAATTAATTCTTATGAATTATGATATACAGACCAAGAAAGTAGCAGTTATTAATGAAGTAACAACAAATAAATAATCAATTCTACTTGTAAACAGAATAATGACTTCATAATCTAATAAACAAGAGATTAATTAGGTCATTATCATTTTGACATTGTAACACTAGATGAAAAGTTAAATAATAAGTTATTACCAGGAGACAATTTAAGATCTTATAACAATTACAGTTCAGTTAACGTTATCAGAACCAATATGGATAACTGTGCAGGCACCAATAATTTGTGTACGTGTGTGTGTGTGTATATATAATTCAATGTAGCTATTAAACTCACCTACTAATCTACATTGTCTTAGTTACATAGTCACTATGATTATTCTAATGGAATATAAGTAATACAATCTAATTGAACTTGAAAGTCATAATGTAATCTTAAGATGTACATTGAATAAAGTTGAATTAAAATGTTTTACTATTGATCTTTAGCATATAGTTGATGCCATCATTTGTATTTTTGATAAGATAATTAGATGTTTACATCAATTAACTTTCATGAGTCACTTAACAAGAATCAAGTGATTACATAATAAAATAGTCATTTTATACATAAGTTTCATTCAACTAGGTCATCAGATTAATTTATGTTTGTATTCAATAGAATGTATAAATGACTGAAGAAACTGTTTAGAGACAAAATAACTTAACACAAATACAAGTTAGATCTAAGTGTATTGTTAATCATTACAGCTTATGCATATTGTGGTGGGTGAATACACCCAGTTCATAGTAGAGATATTGATAAGGTATCCTCACACTATATCCGGATATCATTCAGTTCATTAAACATAACACTATCAAAAGTAACAGTCTGATATGTAAAGTTTCGGTTTAATTTCAATTATGTTTATGACGAAACACTATACATGTATTTTTTTTGATTGATCACCGAGTTGTGACACTTAGAATGGTAATCTAATCACATTCTAACTCTGATTTTGTTAAATTGATAAAGTTGTAATGTGACTACTATTCTACATGATATAGGATTCTTTAAAAGTGGGGTGAAGGGGGGGGGTAATCCTGCGAAATGGCAGTCGTGGCTTAAGTAACTAAGTGATATCAATGGTAGACAGTGAAGTTGGGTGGTATTTACAGTTTCACTTAGTGTTTCATTAAGAGCCAATCATATATATCAGTTTCATTCAATCTAACTTTATCTGTTTGTTAGTTAAACAAACGAAACTTAGTGACATGTTTGGACATAAATAAATAGTTTTGGCATAAACAAGGTGAATAGATAATTAAACATTAAATTAAATTCGAATATCAAATAGGTAGCTGATTCAGTAGTCTATGAGTTTAATATTCGTTGTTAAGTCTGATGGTATTCAGATAGATCCTCAACCCCCTATCCCTTCAAAAAAATTAATTCCGTTATGTAATAGGATCCACTATATAGTAAATTGTTGTCATTAGTAATTGCATTAATTCACATCGATTCATGATATCAGTCTCAAGTTTAACGATTTCCATAACACACAACTAGAAACCTTTATGTTCCAATAGTAATAACATGTTAATAACTGACATTGTAACTAATTTTATATGTCATTAATTAGCTATTTATATTGTATACAACATTTCTTTACAATGCACCTCTGTTTCCCTACTGAATATCTTACCTGGAATTTTTCGGACTTCGTTTTGAGATTTTTTGGTGCCTGTTCAATTTTCTACAATTGACTGTATGATTTATTCGTGTATACAAGTACTCTATTAGACAGTGCGTTGAGTGCAGTAATGTCGCATTGGTGTTTAGTCGTTCAACATCATGAGTTGCATGAAATTGGAGTTTGCATATTATTTTCTCACTGTTGGTCTGATTCCTAGGCCCTTGTAGCAACATTACAAGTTTTACAAGTGGATCTGTGGATGAGGTGTGGGCATGCACTGAAACAGTTGTTCACAACTTTATATTTATTGCTACCAAATCTGAAGTCACTTCATAATAAATATAAAATACAGTCTTAAATTGAATAGAGATACTGTGGCAGTCCTTTACTAGTAGTTTATGCAAATGAAAATAAACATACTTCAAGTTAAAAAAACCATCGTCAACATAAGAACAAGATAATTTCAGATTTAGGAAGTAATTCTGAAAATTCTGATTTCGGTGTGAAAAAAGGTTGATGAATAAAGCGCAATAATAGTGTTTGTGTTCATAACGATATAATATTTTGAATCTACAATAATGAAACCTGAACCGTTTGAGACCTATTTTAATGTCTCTACACAATTTAGTGTGTGAGTGATGTGGATTGTTATCGAGTATTTACGAACCACCCAGTAAGCGAAGATCATTCATGTTGATGTTGTTGATACAAATGATAATCGTAGATATAATCATGATATTCACTGATTCATGTAGAGTCATTTTTATCAGATGAAAATATACAAACTACTAATGCATAGATATATTCAATGTCAATAGTACTCATTTGTTTATTAGTGAGTAGAATGGTTGAGTGGAATGTTTGGACCACCATGATTGATAGAGGGGCGAATAAACGAATAATGTATGAGAATGACAATCTATTACTTTGTTGAGTGTATGAAAGTAGTATACATATTGAGAACGATCGTTATTGTAGTTATTTGGAATTAGAATAAATAATTGCCTTCTGGATGTTATTTGAGTTGTTAGCGCAAACGATAACTTGAAGTGTGTACGGAATGTGTCAATTAATGTCACTGTAGTAATATAATATCAGTCTAGTTATCTGTTAATGTAAGCCTTCTTTGTATGATGTAAATTTCTATTGAACTTTAAACGTGGAAATTTTCAATACTCTATTGATCACTGAATAACTTGAAGTGTAATGTGAAATAGAAGTTAGTACATATCGAAAATAAATATATGAACTGTGAATTAGTCGTTATTATCACTCTCAGTTATTCTTGGCATCATTTATTTATTCAGTTGGTGTTATTTATTGCAATGTCTATGTCAATGTGAAGAATTCATCCCACGTTACAGGAGTTATACAAATGTGTTTATTTTGAATGAAGCAAATACACTCTATTCGGATAAGCTGAATGATAGTAGGTTTGGTAGTGAAATTTAATGTTCAATGAGATTTGGAATTCTGTGTTCTGCATTCATGAAGTAAATAAGTGATAAAATGACGTAAAAATGATTTTAGGATAGACTTATGTGGTATTAAATTGATTGAGGATAACCGTAGTGAAGATAGTCGTTACACAGATTAGGTGGAGCGATGTTTGTGAACATGTCTTCGGTTAGCCTATTTTTATTTGTGAACAGACATATGAAATTGTTGGGGATATTAGATCCTCAGAATTCTCTTGGCAAACCTGTGATTTTTGTGATTTTATTGTGTAAATTTACATTTCTTATTTTCGCGCCAAAAAATTCTTTTTTCACCTTCAGTTCGTGTTTCCAACTTGGCAAGACGCTGAATCTTATTGGTTCATTGTGTTATTTTAGTACGCTAATCATGACATTCCAAAGATGATCTCTTTTTTGTATCCATACGCATGAGATGGGTGTATTGATATTGTCTGCCATGTTGCCTTTGGAATTAAACGCTTCTTGCTGACCATGGACTTCTTACTCTGGTTAGCTGGACTGGGGCACTGGAAAATAGCTTAGCTTCTTCTTATTGTGTCGCTGGTCTTACGTTCGTTAGCCGGTATCGATGTATCCCTTAAATACGCGATTCGTTATCAGGAATGTTGTTTGTATATTAATGAAAGAAAATGTAATACTCCGGGATGACTTATTTGTTTGCAGTAGACACAAATTCGGTTAACCTTTACATGTAATTCTTTTGATAAACTTATACCTCCTGATTAATTATGAAATTTTTTAAATAATTTTTAAGATTTCAGTCAATCCGAACGTTGTCTTTGCGTTATAATCAAGAATCCATCGTAATCCATCTGTAATGTGGTTTATTGTCACATGATTAGCAAACTATTTGAAGAGGACATTGACTATACTTCAGTACTCATTGAATCTTTTAATTATTATTAGAAATGCCGATTATTACGTAACAGATCTTATGTTTTAAAGTGTAATTTTACACAAAATTGAATTCATTCTACTTGTCAATTATCTTGAATTCATTAAATTAGACAGAAAAAAAGGGTCTATGAATGTTGATAATTGAATAGTTTTAATGAATAGAAATTCTGAGTGTATCTTAATTTCAGTCGAGTGTGTTAACCTTTTTTTCCCATTTAAGTTGAATATGTTTTTGCCTGAACGAAACATGTATCCTAAATTCTACTACCTGGCCACAATCTAAATCAAATGATTATTTTCTACTATTTGAAAATGATTCATTATGTTTCAAGATGTTGTGTATTAGTGCTCCAAGTTGGATATGCCAGCAAAGGTGCATTTAATTAGCAATATCTCACAGATTTAATCATTTAGATCAACATAAGAGTACTGATTGGGTGTTTTGGATTATCAGTTTGATATCACAAATTAGTCTGAGTCAGACAACCATTTATCATCAGGAAGCATTGGACAACTGTTTCGTCATTGTACGGGACTTTTCAGCAGTGATTATTCAAGATCTCATCAGAGACTAAACCCAAAACGATCTGAATCTGCAGAGAACTCCAATTCAGCTTCTAACGTTTGAATAAAGTTTCTATAGCCAGGTAAATTTTAACTTTAGTGCGTATATTATTCTGGATATTTGCTGATGAGCTCAACAGTTTCGACAAGTGATAAAGAGTGATGTTATATGAGATGAAACCATGAGTTTCCTCTATATAAATGTATAACGCTTTGTTTCTAGGCTTTAAATGTTGTATCATTCTAAAATTTGATAATAAGATAGATCCAGATTTCTAATTCAGAAACGTTCTTCATTTGATTCAAAGCTGTTAAACGAAGACACACGAGGTTGATTTAAGATAAAGCTAGTTGATATTACTAATCAACTTAATACAACATCATCCCATCAAGTCAATCTCATGACAATAAGATATTGTAATTCATTTCAAAGACTGATATCCTAGTATTAATCAAATCAGACAAATGTTCTAAAGGTTGCAATGATGAACAAATCAGATGGTACTTAATTTTCATTTCCTACATAATGACCATTAACAAAATCTCGTCAATTCTTTTTGATAATAAGAAGCCAAAATAATCAACTGTGACTATGTAGCCCATCAATTTTATTTGCATATGATATCATAGTGTCACAAGTCAGCTGTTACTGGTAATGTGGGACATTGACACTTGACTGTATATTCTAACTTATTCATTCTCTCAGTAAGATATGAACCACTCGTGTTCAATGTCATATAAAGATGTGGATTCTTATAACTGTGGAGTTCAACATATGCACAGGAGTATTCCATAGTGATTTGTGGGTTTCAATGTTTTTTAAAAATTGATACTGACTTTTGATGAAGTATATTATCAAAGTATATAGGCATTTCATCTGATCATCATCGTTGATTATTCTGTTTTACAATAAGCACATATTAAAACAAAGAGTCTTAACAGGTAAAGTGTTTTGTCATGATAGGTTAATATCCTCAAATTAATTTTCTTGAGTAACTTATACATGACCACTTCACATTTAATCACTCGATCCCCTACAATACCGTAATATCAGTAATACTAACAGTCTATAACAGATAGTGTGGTCAACTAATCACTGTATCGTTCAATTGTATTGAGTTCAAGTCATTAGTGTAAGCATCCAGGTGACGAAGCGATTGGTCAAGATGTACATACATCAATAGACTCTAATCAAATTTACTGATAGAATAGGTAACCGGTAAGCATAGTATGTTATTATACTATTTTAAACTATAGATTTTAACTAAGTCAAAAGTTATACATATGCATTTACTTCATGTCTCTATTTCAATAAGTTGACATTTTCAAAAAAAAATAAATTATGTATATAGATGTTTATATACTGTTAGTAGTATCAATGAAATAAGGAAGAAATATTCATTTTTATGGTGTTAACTAACATTCTAAAGATATTTAGTTTGACGCATACTTACACAACTATCTTAGGTTAATCTCTTAATCTCTCCCCTGTATTCATGATGACAACAAAGAATAGGTAGATAGATAGATAGATAGATAGATAGATAGATAGATAGAAAGAAAGAAAGAAAGAAAGATAGATAGATAGATAGATAGATAGATAGATATGATATTCTAAATAATTGTATTTCAGAAGTCATTTATCTATAGTATATCGTTCAGTAAGTAGATTAGTGTAAAATTGACTAACAATCTATGGCTTGATAGCATTACTTAACTTTAGTCCTTTACATTTATTACATCAAGATATATTGTTCAGTGTGTATCCAAGGAATTCATTATATTCATATGTGAACGTACAAAAGTTAACTTTATTCAAATGAACTGATGAGAGTGATTTATGAATTCCATATATGTTTTACAAAACTTTCTCCTTAGAATATACTGCAACGTATCCATTGTTATGAAATGAAGTATTATAGTTTAACATGACCACCATATCATTATTTTATGTAAGTTAAATGTGTCTGTATCTTTTTATTGTTGTAGTTAGGCACAGAAATTGATCAGCATCTATTATTACATGTTCAACTTAAGTAAATAGCACCTTGATGTGAGATTAATTCATAAATATAATTAAAGATAATTCGTTATATTTAGAACACTTGTAAGTGTTTGATGTAAGCTGACTGACTTCGAATCCTGGAATGAACAATAACACTGTTATGTGTCAGGTTCATGCAACTGACGAGTTCTGAGTAGGACGAAATGCTATCTCGTGAATTCTTTCGCCGTCTACAATCCAATTTTAATTGCATAAATCTGTATTAATATAGACAAGCTTATAGAGATTACAGGATTTGCATTACATTATTTAGATAACTAATGAAAGCTAGAAAGTATTGAACAATTGTGTCGTCAACAAGATGTAGAGTCTTCGGTGGTAGTAAATATGCAATGCCTGAAAAAGACAAAATAACCATCTGTTGTATTTTAGTTTCTAGCTGCTGTCTACTAAAGGTCATATGTATATTCTTGTATTTGAAAATCTGTTTAACGGTGTATACTCTTCCGGTGGAACTTACAAATGATCATTGAGCAGGCAAACAGTTTTTGGTAATTTAAACACTTCGACCATTTTGTCCGGAAATCGAATCTTAGCTTCTATAAAAATTTCTTTAAGTTAGCACTGTTGAAGTTAGCTAAAGTATAATTTTACATATGATTTCGTCTATTTTAACGGTTATTAACAATGGACTTACGACGATCAAACACATTTATGAGAGGTTGACTAAAATCATAGAAACTGATAGTATCATTTGATTTGGATTGTGAACTGACAAGTGGAATCTAGGATACGCGTTTTATTCCATTTAGGACTCGTCAGTCAGACACGCCTACATCCCAGCATTGATGTTCATACCTGAACTTCCAATTTAAGTTAGTTTCGTGTTAAACGCCACTGCATTCACTACTATGCCCATGAATCCAGACTAGCAAAACTTACGCAAAGAGTATGTACATATAATTTGAATGTTTCAGGATCTTCCAATTAACTTGATATAAACTAAAACTGGTCAATTCTGTTACTGTCAACACTGAGATGCAGGTACATTCAGCTAACTAGATACAAATTAAACGTAGCATAAGTTCTACGTACCAATAACAATTCAAATTAAATGATACTTGTGAATTATCAATATAACTAGATAATTCAGTCATTGTACACATATGACTGATCAATTTCACTGCATATCAAATCAACGTCTAATTGTTGTTTATACATAAATATATCAACGTATGAAATGGTATTTATATAGTCTATTTCTAAACTGTTCACGTCATCCGCATATTGTTTGCCATAATTAGGTGTCGTAATACTGTCTAAATACAATTCCATTATTATTATTATTAATAGTATTATTATTATTATTACTGGAATAACTTCTAATAGTTAATATACCTTCTATGTTAAAGGTTCCTACGAAAAACATGTAAAGTAGCTTGAATATATTCTACGACTTACTATGTTCTCTTTAAACTTGATAGTTTATATGCATTACAAATATAAATATTTTCATTCAAAGTTTACCTTGTCTATATTATTTTCTAGAACAAATTGATCAGTTGACTAACACTATTCTAATCTAACACTTTGCTCTTAGATAATGTTTGAAAGGATTGTTTACATTGCTCTAGGTTACCGCTCACATTTTAAAAATTTTGTACTTTCATAATGGATATATTTTGTTGTTTAAATTTTGCTTTGTATTATTATTCAGTAATCATTTTGAATAATTAATAAATTGATTTTAAAGTATGTCACTTTTAATGTAAACAATCCAATTTCTTAATATACTTTATAACTTACTTTATCCAGTAGTCAGATAAAATGACAGTATACATTGATTCATCACAGAGTAGTGACTAATGTCATATTATCAAGTGCTTTGTCATTTAATTTGGATTGTGATTGGCAAGTGGAATCCAGGATATGCGTTTCGTCTTATTTGGGACTCATCAGCTGATGATGTTGATGTTCACAGAGGGATTAGATAATACTTGTGAATATTTGCTATATCGAGGCAATCCTCTCAGGATGCACATATAGCAACAGTGACTGACCAGCTTCAGTTTATAACAGATCAATGGGAATATACAAATTCATTCTACTGAGTGCTTTATCAGTTATATTGCAGTATGGCACTTGGTCTAAGTGGCTAGACATCTCCGGTACTAAAGTGAAATGAAAGATGCTATTTAGGGGTGAAAGAGACATTGCAATTTGAACGTTCACACTTCGATCAGTACTGTAAAGGATTTGACATTCGTATCACTATCCCAGTAAACAATCGTTATAAATATTTTCGCCCTCACTGTTTAACAGTTATTCAGAGGCTGTGAAACTAGGTAACTCGAAAAAGAGTTTACCAAAAGGTTTGTATTTCCTCAAGATTATAGGTTCGCCTTGCTGATTAGTGTCAAATGACACGAAACCCAGAATCATGATTTCCTGTATACTACCACCAGACCACCGTTTAGAACAATAATGTCTTATTATGGTAAAATAGATAGAGGGGTTCATACTTGGTTGTTTTAAAATTGAGAAAAATGATGATAGTCACTTCTATAGGAGATATAAGTACACAAATATCGACATTTACAAAAAACATCAACGTAAAATCCTAATATAATGAGAATGAATTATATTTTTCAACATATCACTTATAAGTATGTATAAGAGTTACGTTCACAAATGAGTACGTCTTGTGAAGATCATTAATTTATACGTTTTAAACTACGGATTAACGTCGATTATACCATGATGCAATATCTAGCTGTTTTTTACTCGTATGGGACTGCAAATGTGCTAAATTTAGAGGAAGGAGAAGGATACAGGACCAGTAGGTTGTAACAATATCGGTTTTGAGGTTGTTACCCACCAATAGAAGTAGACATATTTGAACAATACATATATTGTAAATTATCTGCAATTAGAAATATAAACTATAAGATACCTCTTCAATATTTTGAGAATGAAGTACTCAATGGTAGATCCTTTCTTCCATTCATGCTTAAGTGTTAGTTCATACCGACGTAGAGTATTGTGTAATGGAAAAATAACTATCTAGCTCTTCTTAGTTTTATTAGTGATCTTACTGGTAATAAACACTTTTGGATAGGGAATCGTTAAAGATATCTTTTAGCACCTAAGTTTATGGTTGGGGTTTTACTTGTTAAAGAGGTTTAATGTTTAAACAAATAAAAATTAACAGATGATTACGATCAGGAGCTTTACGGTTTTTACCAGTAAGATGAATCTATAATAAAACGATTGTCACATATCACATTCAGTTTAATTAAATTCATGCATTACTGTCGAAAACTTTGTGTTATGTCATTCTGATGACATGCTAATTATATCTGAAACAGCAAATCCACGAACCTTCTAATGTCGCTTAATTCGATTGATACAAAATATCTAAATATTCAGTACGTACTCAATATTAGGCATCGTTTATATTTTGTTAAACGACTTAGATTTTATGAAATATGCTGACGTCTACAGCATGTAAAATGTAGATCTCATATCAGTTAAAATATTACGTAATATTAAACATATATGGAAACTGTAATTAAATAATTTACAGTGATACTATACTTCACATTCAAAATAAGCTGAATATTATAACAGAACAAATCAAAATAAATTATTCAGTACAATCAAATTGCAAGTTTGAACTTACTATTCACTATGGATCAAAGTGTTTCATAATGAAACCTGTTTATCTGTTTATGTGTTTTCTAACTCACAGTGGATATGAAAAATGTGATATGTGAAGTGAGGATAATGGTGATGTACGAAAGAATGTGTTTAACATGTAGGAACTTTGAAACCACTTAATTGTAGTATGAATGTATTCAAATCTTTCAGTCAAATTCAACATGAACTGAGACTAATTGATTTCTCTTGCTACATATGCATCCTCAGCAAATGGCCTTGTTATAGCGGCAAATCACAAGTATTGTTTAAGTTAGATTGTGCCCGGCAAACGGAATCTAGGACACGATAGCGTCTATCACGGAACGAATTGAGTAGGAGTTTCAGTGTGAACATCAACACTGAGATGCAGATAAATCTCATTGATGAGTCCAAAATAAGATAAAATGGGTGTCCCGGGTATAGCTTGCCAGTTGCAATCCAACTTAAACAATCTAATTGTAGTTGTTTGGATAGATAGCACAAATGGAGTGAATAATAAAAGGCTATTGTTTCCACTAAATGTTGTAGTGTTTAGAAAATGTGAAATACTCCAACCTACGCGACTTTGTTTATAGTTAGAAGAACTTTTCTAGACAATCTGCATGTTATTTATGTCGGTTTCATGGTAATTATAAATAGAATGTACTCGTTGTTATCAAAGTTAGGTTGTGTCAATTTCGATATTATGTGCACTGGCAAGTGGTTTCGGGAAATCTCAACTCTTACCAAATTACATGAAATCTACAGTAAGGCAATATCCTGGTTATCCTGTTGAGCTTGAAAAAGTCGTAAATTAAATCAGCAAGGAGCAATATATTCTATTAATGATAACCATCAAATCGACATAACAACACCCAAACTATCCAGAAAGGCTCTTCTAAATATAAAGAAAAGCTAGCAGCTGAAGTATTCTACAATTTGATAAGCCCTAATACACTTGATTAGGAAGGAAGGCTTTATTATTCAATTCTATTCAGGTTATCTATTCAAACAACTACAATTAAATGGTTTCAAGTTTCTTACATGTTTAACACATTCACTCGATTATCATCATTATCTTCACTTCACATAATCACATTTATCAATGTCCACTGTCAATTATCAAATACATAAACAGATAACCATGTTTCATTATGAAATACCTTTGATCCATAGTGAATAGTAAGTCATCAACACGTTCAGACTTGTAGTTTGATTGTATTCAATAAGTTTCATTTTGATTTGTTTTGTTGTATTGTTAATTTAATTCGGTTAGTTATTCATCCGAAAAAGCGTTTTATACTAAATTTCGAACCGTTTGAAATTTTAATTTCTATCTATTGGATTATTACTAAGATATACTACTTAATTCTAGAAACTATATTTTTATGCTCATTTTTATTTAAAGTTAACAAGCCTAATCTCGGTATGATAACTAAAACTGGATAATGAATTCCAGATAATTTATAACTGATAGTGTTAAGTACTGCTGTTTCTGTATGCTCATTTAAAGTAGATAGTTTCATTATACCATTAAGCCATAACTTTGAAAATAGTTGAATTACTACTGGGATCTTGTTTACTTATAATGATAAGATCGAAAACTTTACAAATTAAATAAACATTCACGTTTCATATATGTGGTTATCTGAACTTAGTAGTTAAGTGGATAACTGCTAAGACGTTTGCAATGAATAGACTAAGTACTAGTCTTGGTATGATAATCATTAGTGAGATACAGGTACACATAGCTGACAAATCCCGAATAGAAGAAATTGTGATTTTCGAGTTCATTTTAATAATAATTGATTAGTAAATTTAATGTTTTAGTTCACTTATTCATATTGATTTCAGTTGTTTGTGTTCGTCACTAGTTGGTGTTGGCTTAGTACCACTGAAAGTCAGATGAGCATTTGGTTGTTGTTTCATCCCAGTATTGGACTCCTCAGATGTACCTAGTTTCAATTCTATGTTTATATTATCAGGCCTCTAGTATATGTTATTCGTATATATAATTACCAGTATTATATTGTCTACTTATTTATTTTTTCCGCATACTTTTTTGTGTTACATTGGTTTTTTATATATTACTTTTCACTTTAAAGTAGTTTGACCTAAAAGTCATTCAAATTATGACAAATGTTAAGGTCATTTACATAAATTTATGCTGTTAGCAGAAAACATTAATTTTTATAGATTTAAGATAAACTGATAATTCATTTACTTTAGGCGGAACTTGTAAATTTCATGTAACTGTATAGCGGCAAATTCACTTCACTCTTTATGTATGGAAAGCTTCGGTATTTAAAAAGAACTCATAAATGACTCAATGTTACTAAATCAGATATCGTACCTAAAAGCTTAACATTATAGTCTTCTTAGAAACGTATCAGGATAATTGATGTAAACAGAATAACAACGATACTTTTACTTGGTTGCAGTAAGTTAAATCAATTGATTTTTAGCTCATTTCCATATAGGCAAGGTATTGTTTATTCCCAACTAATCTCAACAGATATATAGTTAACATATTACCAGCTCTGGGTATCTGTTTCATTCTAGTCTATGATTACAACATCTAACAAATTTACTACTAGAGCATTCAGTGATCAATACTACCTAGTAACAGTTCAACGGATGTGTTTGTAAATTCAGTTAATCAGTGTAATGATGTAAAATTCATCAGGTTTGATCATTAAATTCTTGTCAGATTTTCGTAGCTGAATAAAATCCTGATAATTCACGTATAAAATATCTTTTTGTTTGTACTGTAAATGATAGAAACATAATAGTGATTTATAAGGAATCTATTTAAAATAAGGCAGAATAATTATGATTACTGTAGGGTTTGAATGGTATATGAAGGTATTGTTAAGGAATCCACCATTTATAATTAAAATGTATTTGGATTTTAACCAATGATTTGTCATGGACTGAAACTAATCAGCCTCGTTCATCATATGTGCATCCTGAGCAAATTGTCTCGATATAGCGTTAATTCATAAGTTTTGTTTAAGTTGGATTGTGACTGGCAAATGGAATCTAGAAGTCGTGTTTCGTCATATTTGGGGCTCGTCGCTTGAATGTACCTACATCCCAGTGTTGATGTACACAATGGGAATCGAACTCAGGTTGTTTTGCTTTATTGAGGCAATTCGCCCAGGATTCACAATTAGCAACAGAGGCCAATCGATTCCAGTCTATGACAAGTCAAAATGAACATCTAAATAAATTCTGATTATATATGCATACTTATTGTACAAATGTGGCGGTCTAGACTCACCAGTGTTGAACGCAGTGGTTTTTAGCATGAAACGAACCAAGTTGTAGTCTTGGTGTGAATATCAACTCTGGGGTGAAGGCATATCTAGCTGATGAGTCGCAAATAGGACAAAATAAGCTTCCTGGATTTTATTTGCCAATTCCAATCCAGCTCAAACAATCCATAATGTAGACAAACCAGATGAATAGTTTCCAACCATTTTATAAAGTCAACGTTATATGTGTTTATATTTAAAGTTTATATGTCCAAATAACTCTTATTTTAAATCAAATAAATTGATATTAGAATAAAAATACTTTATAAGTGTCGTAGTTATCACGTGAAATATAATTAGCTTTGTGAGGACTATTTTAATTTTTTGTTTCTATTCCACACAGACTGGCCTCGATTGAATGCCACAGAAAACCAACAGGAATAACTTAGTTGTATCGTATTAGTATAAGACTCTTTAGCAGTGCACACCAACCACCAAACTAGAAGTCTCACCTACGACCTTGAGGTTTTGTGACGAATGCTTAGGTATCAGTACATGTAGACTGGCTTTTATGTGTAATATTACCCACTTCCATCAATTTGTGACCTTTTGAGATTATCATCTAATTCCACTAGTATTAATTGTCTGACTGTCGCTAGGCATGCGAAACTGTCCTTTTAACTGCGCTTATTCGAATCATCAATAAATCGATTCCTATCACCCCTCATGGAATATAAGTCAATGACCAGCATTCTGTAACCAACTCTTTTCTGATCTCTCCTTTTTTTATTGGAATCATGCATAAAGCTAAATAAAAAACTCAAATGTGGTTATGAATCATTTTTTAATAGCCGACATACTGTAGCTTTATTAGCTGTATATCAATAAGTCTTTATTGTAATAAGTTATTGTTATTAACACACTATTCAGTATACTAATCACGGAATTTGTTTTTGGTACCCCAGTAAACTATGTGGCAAATAAGTAACGGTATCAAGATCAGACACATTAGATACTACCTACACGAAGAAAGTAAACGATTTTAATGCCTTAAAGGGTAGAATAACAAAAATATGTTTATTTTACACAATATGATCATTTGGTAAAGGAATAGGTATGTACTTCCTGTTAATACTTATATCAAAATTTCTGTTGTTCGCTACCTTGCTTGTTTTACTGGACTGAATATCTGTTTGTCATTTAGCCTTTATTCTCACTGTGGTTGATAGACAATCATGTTATACTTAGTAAGATGCCAAGGGTATGCACCTTATAGTTGTCTCTCAATATGTACTTATATATATATATATAGTATATATATATATATATAATTTGTATTATGATCAACGCTTCTATAGAAGATAAATGTAATGAGTTAAGATTTTCTACTGAGATCATCAACAATACTTTCATTATTTTGTAAGAAGTTTCATTCAAAATGAACTAAGATTTTCATGAAAACTTCGGCGCCAAATGTGTGCGAAACTTTTGAATGAATTCGCATTTGTAAATGAAATCAGGGAAAAGCTATGATACTTTGTCTGACAGACTGATTCCGCCTTCATCAGCGTAATAATCAAAAGTTTATTTTTATCAAATATGAATATAAATATGAGGTAAACTATCACTATGATTGTCCAGTCGTATTGATGGTATGAACATATTACACTGAGTCAGTGTAAGTGAACGCATATACAGAAAATTGGGAAGTGACGAAGGTACACATGCATATGTAGTTTACTATGTTGCAAAAAACGTTTGTGCACTTACACTTACCTTGGCTATGATCGTGGAAAAGAACCGACAATCTGAAGATTGGTTTGTTATCAAACCATGTAGTTTGAGAATAAGTAAAAAGTAAATAGACATGATGATAGTTATAAGTCACAGCTGTGGATGCATAAGTCTAACTAATTCTAAACATAATAAATGTATGCGAGGAACTGCAATGAAGTGTTAATTAAGGCCATTCAGAAGTATTAGATAATAAGAGGATATTGATGTAGTAGATAATGCCTTAATTCATCTATTCATCATTCGTCACCATGATGTGGCTAACAATACTCTGTCTCAGTTTCCTTTATTTCATTTAGATTTATACTACTTGTAGAGCTAAAGATTTTGATTTTCCTTAATAAGAACCAAATCATTTTCGAAGGGAATTTCGTTCCATTGAAATCGTTACTGTATCCGCCTGAAACACTCCCGAGGTTACTACCGCTCCCAAGCCTGTATAAAGGAGGAGGTTTGGGCATAGAGTTAGCAACCCCATCCTGTATAAAAACAACCCTGATAAGAAATAGTACAAATCAGAAAAAAAACCATTCAAGTCACCTCTAAGAGTTATGACGCCTTATGATGAAAGCCAAGCTTCTTCGAAAATCACTAGGCCTGATGCCCATTCTGACAACCAGAGCAACAATTAATGTAAGTAATCCGGCCTCAAATATTTGTCCCTGTGTTTACTGTGATCACATTCTAGGATCATCAAGACCTCTCTTAATTCACTTTCTTTTTCAGGTACCTCAGGAAAAACTCTTCCACGCTGTGGGCAACCTGGAGGTGATAACCACCCTCATAACTCAAAAAGCACTCAAGATCACATTGTTCTATTAGATGTAATGTTATCGCTACTATACTTGTCACGACTGTTAGAATTTCGAAGGATTTAGGAATATGCTTTAAATTGACTATGCCTTTCATTACTCTTGCAATAAAATTATCACTCTATTTCTCCTACATTTTTACAACACGTAAACTACAAACAAATACACACCTTTCTTCACTTACAACATTTTAAACATTGTTTCACTTACACTGTGAATACGACTAGACAATCATAGTAGACATGGTGGACAATTATAGTTTGCCTTATGTTCACACTTATATTCGGTAGTTTTAATTTTTAGTTATTTCCACGATGAAGTTGGGACTAACCTGTTAAACAGAACATTGAAATTCTTATTACTTACATTATTATTGAGACTGTTTATAAATATAATTTGTTTAAATGCATTTTATGTTCATTAAGCTTAGTGTATACATCACTCTTGGTCGTTAAGGTGTAATAACCAAAAACGATTCCTATCATAGGCATCTATAGTTATAATACGTTAGTTTATAATTGAATTGAGGTGGTTTATCAAGATTGGTATAACGTTTTGGCTAATGAATTTATCAGAGATTAATGTTGGTTGGGTACCATTGATAACCAGGAAGCATGGGACTGGGGATTTTATTCTAGTGATTGACTTCCAATTAGTGAGCACCATAGATTACGCTGCATTAATATTTTCATATGAGATAGTTGCTGACAAGGAAAGCAGTACTCACCTCCTAAATGAATGTAAACATTGTCAAAATGATTTTGTGTACAATACACTATTTGAACTGAATGAATGTATTAATGAGTAACTTTAGTTGCTACTTTCTTTTGTATTGTTATTAATGGCAACATTCTTCAGTTGATGTTTAACAAGTAGGCTAAATCCATTTCTCATATCATATGACATAATAAATCAATTAGGCAATTTGAAATACTTTCACACACACACACATTAATTAGGAAGAAATTCCTCTAATTATCTTAATTAGCAAAGGAGATTTAGAGGTAGGTGATTTACTGTATTACAGGTTAGTATATACAACTAAAGAGCATAATAATGTCATGAATTAAGTTCTTGATTATGTGATAGTAATGAGAAATTAGTATCATATCTATCTAGTCTATAGTTTGTCATCGAAGAATTTACTTTAATTAGGTATTCCAGAGATTGTTGGATTTAATGTCACAAATTAGTTTGTGATAGACAACCCATAAAAACAAGAAAGCCATGAACAGTCGTTTCATATAAGTAAAGGACGCTTTGCCAGTTTAGGCTTCCAACGATCAATTGATTAAGCGTTTGTTGCATAGCTTGAATATATTGGGCTCGATTTTAAGCGGAATAGTGGAGGCACACTACTGAAGAGTTCCATACTACGAAGAAACAGCTGTCTAGTAGTTCTTTCTAGTTGTTAACGATTGTTTAACTTAATTAATTCAAGATGTCAAATTCAACAATCTCTGAAAGCACCTAATTCAACATTTACTTGTTAAAAATATAGTTTGGATGAATTAATTTATACATCTAGTTCTTAAATAACTAAACAATGTATTCGTCAACAAGGTACAGTTAGAGAGAATAGTTATTATTGATAATTTCATCTTTGGACTCTGTAGGTATCAATTCATAATTCTATCCACTATATAGTTGAGTAAATAAAATTTGACAACTTCAGTAGATGCAGATATATGCCAGATTGTAGGGTATACATGAGTGAGTGACCCATCAGAAACAACTGTTCACTTTAATTTAAGTTATGGATAGCAACTGAAATCCAGGACGTAGATTTCGTCCAACTGGAGACTCGTTAGCTGAATCTTTAATTTAGGCATTCTTAGAATATTTAAAAATATTTTTTTTTGATAATTTTTAATTTCATACGATTATTTAACTCATATGTATTTAGTAGTTAAAGGGTAGATGATTAAAAACAATCAGCAGGAAGCTCAGTATGAAGGTTTTAATGCACATGATGCATGAATAAATAATAAGGCATTTGTTATTATGTGGTAATTAATGAATGAATTATTTGTAATAATTCAGTTTAGGTTTTCTGATAGTTGGCATTCATCAATATCTAACGTATCTACGAACTAGATGAACTGGAGTGGGAGGTTCTAAGCGAATGCAGGCCATATTTCAGACAATGTAAACATTAGAAATTTTACTAATAAGTTGTTATTAGCCGATTTTGATACCATCTTGAGCTGAGATGTGTATAATTTTCATGAAACTGAAGACAATGCGCTACTGTAAAAGTTTAACATACAAGGTTTAGTACTTACTTAAGTAAAGACAACTATTTGATTAGACAATGAGTAGTCCGATTTCATTATTAACAATCTGAGATACATAGTGATAAAATGGTTCCTATTACTAACTGAATTCAACCGCAGAACGGAATGAGACCAGGTAATGACCATACACAAGTAATTATAATGCATCCTGCAACAAATTAAACTTGAAAATGTTTAGAGTATACGATATGATTTGTATTAATTAGACAACTGATTCAAGCTATGTGACTAATTATTCGAAATTCTAGTCATTTTGAGATCTATTGCCAACATTAGTCAAGATGATTAATAAACTTACTTCATAACTCATAACTCAAAATATCTAATTCAAAATGTACATTAAGGTTAAGCATTACTCAATGATCGTCATTTGGTTGAGTATGAAACTATTTAACACTGTACATACACGATTTATGTACAAGGTTTCTGGACCGATAAGTTGAAATGCGTTCATTGACATTATTAACTTCAGTCAATTCATAATATTATGGAAACATAATCTTATGATATTTGTAATGTGTTTGATCCACGGTATGACCATAGATACGAACTACTCATACATTTGATTATTATGACAAAATAAGTAAGCAGTACTTTTAAATTAGTATAGTTTGCAGTGTAAAACTACAGAATTTAGAAGTCGTATTAAGCACTCATATTGAAATAATATGTCAATGGTTTGATAAACAGCAGTCATTATCTAATGTAAATTTTATTTAGTATTACTGATTTTATATGAGTCATAAGAAAACAGTCCACAAATTCATGAATTTATGCCATACTACGGTTTCGCTGCCCACAGTCTTCTTCCATCCTATTCCTATATCAGTCAGTATTGTGCATCAAGTTAGTTAGTAGCTAGGTACAACATAAGACGTGCACTAGCCAACTCAGCCGATGAAGTTTTCAACTCCATCAGCTGGTTTACCATCTTTCCCTCTAGGATAAATAAAGTAATCAATACTCTTAATTACTCCTTTTCATAACTTAAATCCGGGTGTTGACATAGACTGATGTGTGGCATAACTGTCTAGTGCACCTTATCTGTCAATGATATTAGAACTAAGTTCAATCATAAACGAATTAAAAACAATCACTACAAATACACTTCATCAGTTGAAATGAATACAAACAGATTGTATAACAACAAACTGAATACGATACAGTTTCTAATGTTTCATTCCTGTTTTTATAGTTTACAATTTGAGTCTCTAATAGAAAATCCAACTTAACAATGGATTCAATCCCAAGAAGTCTACCATTAACCATTTTAGAAAAATTATCAATTTTATTCAGTGATTATTTTATAAATCATATTAAACATGAATATATCTATCAATTATTAAATGATATTCAATGGGAAAGATATATTCAACAGAAATCTAAGCATACTTCAATGCCTTATCCTTTATTTCCAACTAACATTACACCAGATTATGTATTCAATGAAACTCATATTACAATATGGAAAGATATTCTATTGAAATGGAATGATTCTATGATAATTAGACAAGAATTAATCGATAAATTCATGGAACAAATCTATCAAACTACATTATTTCATAGAGTATATGATTGTCTACAATCTAGTGATATATTTAATGGTGATAGATTACAATTTAAAGAATTACTTTCATCAAATTTGGTTTCATCAATATTCATGGAATCAAATGTCAACTAAATCCATATCTAATACATGTGGATTTCAACATGTATTCATTGGTGATATATACAATTCATGTGTTAAAGGATTACATCATTGGAAACGTTATTATATACTTGAAAGAATTGGTCAGTTACAATTACATAATATTTATAAAAAACATTCTAAATTGCATATATCATCAATGAAATTTGAAGTAGATCATTGCTTGAAACCATATGGTACTATATTTTTTGGTTTAACAATTGATTTTGAAATATTATTATATTTTCGTGCATTTCTTATTAATGTTAATCGTCAAGTGAATTTTATTATTGACAATGAACAAATTACTGTAGTTTGTTATGATGTTGCTATGCAAAATAATGCATTAGCTACAGCATTCATTAAATACTAACTGTAATAATGATTGATACTTAATATAGTAATGAATATATTGAATTAATTAATGAATTAAAGAATTGAATTGAGCCTGGTTACTGTATGTGGAGTTTTGATATTTTTTGATAGATTGAATATGTCACAGATTGATGTTGTCTGGGTACCACTGAAAACCAGGGAGTATTTGGACAGTTGTTTCGTTCTAGTGTGAAACTACTAAACAATATGCACCCCAGATTCCGCAAATTGATGGAATATTGACTCAATGTTGCGGACTGTTAGGTTTCCGCTAACCTGAAGCCCCTTGAGGTGAAATCTGGGGTACACACTGCTGAGAAGTTCCACACAAGAACACAAAAATATCCAGTACTCTCTGATTTTTACTGGTACCGTGTCAACATTAATCTGTAACGTATTTAATCAAATTTAAGAATTATTTAGTTATAAGTAAAAGTTTCAATTGTTTTATTAGAATTAAACTTGTTAGTCAATGATTGTTTACTTTTCTAAATTCGATTCATTTATTATTTGAAAGAAATAGCTCCATGTAGGAAATGAATAAAGAGATAGGAATTACTAGAGGTCAACTTCAGTAAATGTAAATAAGACATTTCTACAGATCAATGAAAAACATTACACACAGATACTCAGTCATCTACAACTTAGAGCCTGCCACAAATTTGCATCACTTTAACTTGTTATATCTAATTAGTAATATGAGATGAAATAAATATGAATAATATTACAAGGTAGTTCAACAAGCAGGGATGAAACAAAGGTGTGTGTTGAAAAATGATGAAATTTAAGATCTATGCTGATGCTAAAGTGAAAATGAATGTTGGGTACTTCTATAAATTTTGAACCGTGTCATCAAATATCTTTAGTCACTGACAGCTATCATAGCGTGTTAAACAAGTGGGTAGTCTTTACATACTGACATGATTTAGACCAAAAGTCACTGTCTTCATCGGCGGATGTTACGTTATGGTTTGGCTGCCAGTAATTTCTTTACACATTCTACACTCAGACTAAAGAATATCGTGCAACGAGACAGTCGGTGTTTGAGAATACGTAATGCATTTCTTATCCACTGCAGTCAACGACGATTCACAATATTATCGATTGTTACTGCTATTTTTCACTAGTACTCTGTACGTAACCGACACAGTTGATTACATTGTCATCTCATGATAAGCCGGCAGCCCCTGGAAGCAGAGATTTAGTCTAATACCAACCCTCTGGCGCTAGTGTGACTTCCAAGATAAGTGTAGTCTGCACCTTGTTAAAGAAAATGTTCATTCCGGAAATTCTGTCATTGTTATTTTGCATATTGTCAGCGTTTCAATGAGTAACGTTATACTATTTGTATATTCCAGATTGATAACTAGGCCTTTTGATAAAAGATTATTTCACGAAATTTTCGATGAAGACAGTTTAATTCGAAGGAGGATATCTATGATAAGAAGCAACCCTGACGAATACCACTTGAGGTTGACTATTTTAATGATACTTCATAATAAGTTATTGAGTTGAGAGCTATCATAAGGCTCCATAAGCCTTTCTATGGAAAAAATGGAGGAGGGGGGGACGTTGGAAATCGCATGCCAGTTTCGATTACGGTGCATAACTCTTCAGTAGTGTCTATCCATAATTTTGTATTCAATTACATTTATGACATTCGCTTATCGCAAAAGAACATTTATGTTATTTGCGTGGCCAAACATATCTGTCATTCTATACTGTCATACGACAATTAATATGGCATGAATATTTGTCTGCCTCAAACATTACATGATTCAGATTCATCAGTTTGATTGATTATGAAAAGCCTCCCTACATTTATAACCAGTGTCGAGCATGCGCTATTACTGTTAAATAAAGTGATCTGTGATGATCCATTCAGATGACAGATGGTTCATACCACGTATAATACTGAAAATGAACGTGATACTAAGTTATTTAAGAAAATCGCTTTGTTATAGTAGTAAATCATCACTGGGTAATTTGATACGTGTTACGATCTTAAAGTATTCAAGAATACTATTGGGCATCAGGGGATAAGATCCATTTTAAACCAAACCTGTTAATATACAATGAGAATAACTCATTTAGTAAAAATGGATGCAGTCGAAAATTATTTTAATCAAGAAATATTAAGAATTTTACACCGGTTCAGCTGTTTTGACAATGAATATACGCAGAAGTCCTACGTTGTGAAGGATAGAATGGTCTACGTAAGCTCTGTCATACAACACCTACTACTGGATACAAGGTATAAAACTTACAAAATTACTTCAAACAATATTATTCAATTAACAATACATTTCCATCACATTGTGATTTACCTAAGCTGTCCCACTTAGGTGGTGAAAACATTATCTATTTTATTTAAATGAAGTCAGTGACCAACTTTTGGTAAAATAATTAAAAGAAACAGTATGTTTTTGTTGTACCCCACATATTTATGACCATTATTCAACGTGTTCAATTCTACTGTTATTATTTTAGTTATGCTTAGGATTCTGTAAAGATTATCTTTGTTGCTTACTGTTCATCACATACTGATTTCGGCTTGATACCACTGTAATCAAGAAGATAGCAATCTATCTGATTCGTCGTGCTATGGAAAACTTAATTACAGATCTGCAGCTCTGTCACTACTTGTAAGTCTCATAGTCAACGATTTACTATCCAGTTTCCAATAAACCAGCTCGGCCACTAGTCCTCCTAGGGTTGCTGCCTGTCCCATCCCCGGATTAACTGAGGAGGGTTTGGTTTAGCGTTAGTAAACACTATCCCGTGAAAAAACAACCTTGATAAAGAAAACGCGAATCAGTAAAACCACATAAATCATTTTAACTGTGTACTGGGAGTTGGAAGGTCTGCATTTAAAGAGTTATGATACCTTGTGAAGGAAGTCAAGTTTCTTCGGAAATGACGAAGTCGATGTCCCGTCTGACAACCAGAGCAAAAATTAATATATATACATGGAATGTTTGCGCGATTTGGGAGACAAGTAAAAGCATCCAAATAGCTGAAGAAATGCAAAGCATACAACTTGAAGATACTTGAAATAAGTGAAACCGATTGGTTGCAAGCTGGACAACAACGATTATTTTCAGGAGAAGTGATTTTATACTCCAGCCACGAAGAACAAAATACACGCACACAAGGAGTAACTCTAATGATGTCCTAAGACGCATGAAATACTTCATAGAGGATGAGGATCCCATCGATCTATGATCATCAAAGTATCCTTCAAGATGAAAAAAGAAGGGATTACAATGAGTATTATCCAGTGATAAGCACCCATTAACGATACCAATGAAGACGACAAAGACCAGTTCTATTAGAGGCTGCAGTCAACCATCACTAAATGCTCAGCCAACGACCTGACCATTGTGATGGGAAACCTTTAACGCCAAGGTTGTGATGGACAACACCGGATATGAAGACATCATGAGATGACATGGACTGGGAGAAAGGAACAGAAACGATGAGTGGTTTGCAAACCTATGTGCTTTCAACGAAATGATTATAGGTGGCACCATATTCTTCCACTAAACGTATACACAAAGCCTACATGAGTTTCAACTGGAACACATTGCAGGAAATCAAATCGATCACATCTGCATCAATAAGAAGTTTAGAAAGATCATGGAGGACGTAGGAGCAAGGAGAAAAGCTGACACAGCTTCAGATCATTATCTGGTAGTGGTTAAAATGAAACTGAATCTGAGAAGGCACTGGACAACTGGATCAGCAATATTACAAAATTTTAGTACACCCCTTCTCCACGTTACTAACAAACACAACAAATTCAAAATAATTCTCAACAATGAATTCCAAGCATTTCACGATTTACTTGAAGACGGAACTGCTGTGGAGGACAACTGGATAGAGATTAAAGAAAAAAACAACTTTGACATACCAGGTTTTTGTTTGCAAGAAACAACGCCATGAAGAATGGATTTTTGTTGATGCGCTAGATGAGATCGAATAAAGGAGGAGCATAATGTTAGCAATTAATAACAGCCGGAAAAGAACAAGGTAAGTCATGGCACAGACCGAATACACAGAAACCAACAAGCAAGTGAAGAAAAGCATCGGGTAGGATAAAGGGAAATATGCTAAGGACCTATTAATGACGATGGAAAAATCTGCAAGACAAAGAAACATTAGACACCTATACGATACAACGAAGAAACTAGCTTGGAAATTCAGTAATCCGGAACGGTCTATCAAAAGCAGGACTGACAAACCAATCACCGAAATTCATGAGCAACAAAAAAGGTGAGCAGAACTCTTCGAAGTACCGTTAAGTAGACCAACCCCATTTAACACATAAGTCATCGAATCAGCGGCCACGGATCGCCCTACACACACCGACCCACTAATAGTCGAGGAAATCAAATAGGCCAACCAACAAATTAAGAGTGACAAGTTTAGAGGCCAGACAACATACCGGCTGAGCGATGCACTGAAGACAGATATGGAAACATCTGCAAAGATACTTCACATTCTCTTCAGAAAGATTTGAGAGGGATATCAAATGTTAGCGGACTAGGATGAAGGGTACCTCATCAAGATACCAAATGAGGAGATTTTGGCGATCGCAAGAACTACAGAGACATCACTCTAATCTCAATACCGGCAAAAGTCTTCAACAGAAAGTTATTAAACAGAATGAAAGATCCAGTCGACGCCCAACTTTGAGATAAACAGGCCTGATTCCTTAAAAGCTGATCGTGTGTCGACCGAATCGCGACTCTACGGTTTATCATTGAACCATCAATCGGATAGAATTTACCACTTTACATTAACTTCGTTGACTCCGAAAAATCATTCAACAGCGTGGATAGGCGAATATAAAGGGGCCTTCTCCGACGTTATGTCGTACTCGAGAAGATAGTCAATATCACACGGAACTCCTATGACGGACAGTATTGTAGAATCCTGCATGTAGGTCAACTCGCGAATTCATTTGAAGTAAAGACCGGTGTTTGACAAGGCAGTTTACTCTCGTCCTTCCTCTTCCTACTGGTGGTTGACTAAATCATGAAAACTGTAACATCTCAAGGGAAGTACGGAATACTCTAGTCAACATGGATTCAAACAGATGATTTGGACTTTGTAGATGACCTAGCTCTTCTATCCCACACACAGTAGCAAATGCAGATGAGTATGAACAATGTATCAGCAATTTCGTTGATAGTAGGCCTTAACATATTAAAAGGGAAAAGCAAGATTCTTCGATACAAAACAACGAACGATAACCTAATCTCGCTTGACGGAGAAATTCTGGAAGTTGTAGAAACGTTTACAGACTTGGACAGCATCATTGATGAACAAGGAGTGTCTGATGTAGATGTGGAGGCAAAGAAGGCGCGCTAAGACAATGGCAGTATTTCTACAACTGAAAAATATCTGGAGCTCACACAAACTGTCAGCCAACATCAAAGCCACAGTTTTCCATACAAATGTGAAGACAGTTCTGTTGTATGGAGATGAAATTTTGTTGGAGAACTACAAAACGCATCATTCAAACTATATATGTATTTATACTCAACTGTCTGCCTAAGATATTTGGGATCCGTTGACCAGATACCATCAGCAACAACCTTCTATGGCAGTGAATTAATCAACTGATATCCAGCCGAGGAAGATATTAGGCAAAGACGCTGGAGGTGGATAGAACAGACATTGAGAAAATCATGAAACTGTGTCACAAGACAAGTTAAAACTTGGAATCCTGAATGTTAAAGGAAAAGAGGAAGACCCAAGAACACATTGCGTTGGGAATCGAAGACAGACATGAAGAGAATAAAGAGCACTTTGGAAGAGCTGAAAGTTAACCCCAGGATAAAGTTGATTGGAGGAAACTGGTTGGCGGCCACTGCTCCACGATGGGATAACAGCCATTGTATAATTGGTTGTTTCGACTACAACCAGTATCTAGAGATTAAATTCATACTTTAATCAATAATTGATGTTACGTTACTATTGTTCCCTGTAACTATATCACTTATTGTCAGCATGAACTCCATCTGTCACAATTTCTCAAAATAGCTTCAAAAAGGTTTTGGTATTAATCTCTAGTAAACTGATTGTTACACTTAACTTATTGTTGTTCCATATAGATTGATTTTACTTACTTATCTTCTTATCGTAATAACAAGCCTGAATTATGTGACATAATCATCATTACCTCTTAGAGATATCATTAGATTTATCCATAAATGGTACAATTATATTGTATAACAACAAAAAAAATCAACAGTTTGTACTTAAGACAATGAAAAAGCTTAGAAATACCATGAATTCATATTACCTTCTGTAAATATTATCAATTTTCCTTTGTTTATAAATATAAATAGGTAACAAATTACACAAGACTTTTATAATTTGTTATACTTTATATACACATTGTCATGTGATTCGTCGTGTAATTACATAATCATATTGTATTACTAGTTGACATATACCTTACTTTATATTATTCTATTATACTTTGGAAAAGTTTTTTATCAATTGTAAAATATTTTGTTTTACTATAGATATAGTTTCTATGTATACATCAATATGTGATTAGTTGACTAAAAGTTGTAAATTTGGTACTTTACACAATATGATAAAATGATTACGTGACTTAACGATTGCGTAATCAATTCATATGTTAAAGTGATATAAATCGGGATGTGTATATTTTTAGTTTTCTGTTAAACATTAGGTATTTATACATGTTTTAAGAACCTACTAAGTAAACAGAGATATATGTATATATGTAAGTGTATCCAGTTAACGATTCCCAACTAGGAAAAAATACGCTTCATAGTTTCCACTTGTCAGTCACAATCCAACGCAAACAATACTTGTATGTATATAAGTTTATGGGACATATACAATATAGGAAACAAAATATGTTGACAATACAATTCGGCATTTTGAAGAATGATGAATACCAAGAGAGGCTTCACCTTTGTCGAGTGGGATACAGTTACACATACATGACAATAGATAAAGTCGTGTAAACATACCATGAATTGATTGAAATTAGTAATACTAACTACTGAATAATAGTTGATCTAATTGTTAAGTGTTCTGGATTCAATGTTCTTTAGTGATATTCATAGTTGTAAAGTACAGTGCATAGACGAAATAGGTTTCTTTCAATTCTTCCTGATTCTTAATAGTTGTCTAACTGATGAAGATTCGTGATATAAAATTCAAAATTGAAGTAGAGTTTGAAGTAATTAGTAGAAAGATGTGGACAAATAATCCATGTTTACTCTGCATTACTAAATGTCATAGTTAATGTTGTCTAAACTAAGCTATTTAGCTTAAGTTGGGTTGTGACTGGCAAGCGGAATTCAGAACTTGCGTTTCGTCTTATTTAGGAATTGTCGTCCGGATTTATTTTCATACCAATGTTAATTTTCACACTAGGATTCAAACTCAGTCCGTTTTGTGTTAAACGCCACCGTGTTTACTAGCAGAAGCTGAACAGCTTTAGTTCATAACAAGTCAATAGAAAGATACAAGTTCATTCTAATTAAATAAGATATTTAAGTAAGATAAAATGTAAAAATCCATTAACAATCTATCATAAACAGAATATAATAACGAGTATTTCATTTATAAATAAGTATGTAAGTAACAATAATAAAAGGTACTTACTCAGTATGAAGATCTCTATAAGTCCATGTACGTGTTTTACTAGGTATTTCATTATTACATCGATAATCATATGAATTGTAATCATCTGTAATAATACTAATATTATCACTAGTAGTACTATTATAAGAATGTAAACAACAAGAATCATATTTATGAAATGTATTCGGTGTAATTGAACGTATATCAATTGATGCGTTACAATGACATAATTCATTATCAATTGAATTATTATAAAGATTATCGTAACTATGACCATTATTATTACATAATTCATTAGATAGTTTATGTAGATCACAATGATTATTTTGATTATTATTATTATTATTATTATCTTGTATTAATGAACGTGGTCTCCTAGGTAACATACGAGTTGGTTGTTTTTGATTAATTTTTCGATAGATTCCACTTATTTTCATTTCATTGTAATTATTATTCATTGAATTCTCATGATGACGTAATGATTGTGAATAATTACAATAATCAGCTGTTGAGTTATTATTATTATATCCATTCATTAACTTTGTATTGTTTGATAAAGATTCTTCAGATGGATATAGGCTTAAATGATTTGTAGAAGGTAAAACAATGTAGGAAAAAAGTAATTAATCAAGTAATTTATATCATTTACTAATCTGTTCATAATTCAAATTGATGTCATTCAGAATTAACACGACTAAGAACTTACTGTTGCCATGTGAGAAGAGACTGTTTATACCAACCCTATTTTTCGTATCATATAAAAAGACAAGATAAGATCTAACCATAGTTGTCAAGTTAATTTAAATTAAGACCTTCCTGCTTATTATTCTGAACGTTCAGAAAGCATTTACCAGTGGAGAACTAACTATTTATTATTTGACTATTGAATATATATATCGAATACTCAATCAAAGGAATCGTTTATTAATTAAAAGGAATGTTATTTACACCACTGATACTACAAATAACTGCTACTTCCACGTTGGCACACAACGTAAGGATTTCATATTCTTCCGTTGTTGTATTATATTATGTATTTTATGTATACTGGATTATATGTTGACGATTGGTGACTGAAATCTGCACCTGACGTCGTTTTAATTGATTTAGCTTTCACCGATTGATGATAGAATAACATTTTATCATAACTGTCATGGGAATCGTACGGATATGTAGCTTTTCCATACACCACAACACTTTCAAATCGTAGAATGTAATTTACAGATCATAAATTATTGTTACATTTAACCACTTAGTTAGTATTTAATATTCAATAGATAATTCAGTAGTATTTTTATAATTTTAATGAAATTTTTATTCGTGCATATTTTTGTTTGATGTTTATACTATAAGAGATTGATGACCTGGAATATATTCAAGAGTTAAAATATAAACTAGAATAAATTTTTCATTATTACAAATGGCTTCATTACATGATCAGGTTACTCTGTAGTTATTTTATCGGCAATGATCATTGAATTAATAATTCATCGGAAACTTAATCAAAATGGAGGAATTATAAAAGCAGGTACATCCAACCGATGAGTCCCAAATAGGACAAAACGTGCGTTCTGGATTCCGCTTATCAGTCACAATTCAACTTAAAAAATTGCTTGTGTACTGTCGCTATATCGAGACAATCCTCTCAGGATGCACATATGGCAACAGAGGTTGATCAATTTCAGTCCATTACAAATCAACGGGAAGAAACAATGCTCATTCTGATTACACATAAACCGATTACAAAAGTGTGACTGCCTGGACACAATAGCCTAGTAATGAACGTGGTGGCGTCTGATACGAAGTGGACTAAATTTGAATCTAATAGTAAACATCAATAATAAGATGCAGGTACATCTAGCATATTAGTCTTAACTAGGACGAAACGCTGGTCCCTGATTCTGTTTGCCAGTCATAATCCAACTTAAAACAGAACTATCACTGTTTACAAATTGTCGAAACAAAATATCTTACCTTTTGGAATTGTTTGGTATGAATTCTGAATGTAACTATTAACGTGAATATGAAAAAAAGATAACAACATACGTATCAGTTAGAAGGTTAAATGAAAACCAATGTTAAAGATCAATTAAAACCATCTGTTAAGCTGTGTCTTTCTTAAATGCCTGATGTGCACTACTACGTAATGTAGATGATTAAACGTACCTTAAAATTTTCACTAAAGACAACTAACTTAGTATAGTTGTGATGATTGCTGAGTTCGGGATATCATGTAGTGAAGTTAGTCAGACCAAGAACTGGCACTTGACAGTTGTTTTAACCTAGTTTAAGTACTCCTTACCAATACTTATCCATGATCTTGTCAGATAATCAAATTCATATTTAACGATTTCCACAACATCATATTACAACTTAATATCAACTAACTATTGGTTAATTTCCGACGGTAATTCATAGCATTGTAGTCGAGAAAAATTGACCATTCGAGTTCACCTATGTCGGTATGAGATAGTTATCCATTTTCGGCAACAGATGAAAGTCGTGTAAATTAATCTAGAATTAACTGAGATCATAAATACTAAGCGTTGATTGATCACTTGAGTCACCTGTTAAACAATCAAGTATTTCTCATTGAAACCAATAGATTCCGATCTCTAAGGGTGAAATACTAGAATGAAACAATTGTTTCGTAATACTCTTCAGTTTCTTGATATGTAATTCAAAAGAGTTTTCTGATCAACGATAATATAAAGAAACGATCACAAACTATAAACTGTCAATGATCTAATTTCTATTTAATACTCGTCTTAGTATTTATAGATGGTTGTTGATCGATCAATACTTATGAGTAGTTAACTAGAACTAGAATAAAAAGTGTTCATCAGTGTTTCGTTATTACAAATTAATGTGAACTGCTAACAGATTCTTATGGTAATCATTTCAAAGAGATTTCAGTTTTATTTTAAGCATTGACATTAGGAACAGACCTACATTTAGTTGACCATTCTGCAGTGGGTTAATTTATACTTTAAAGAATTATGTTACATCATCTCCAAAAAATATTGACAATTTACGTCTTCTTAACCTTTTCTTTATCCTAAAACAACTGCTTTACAGCAGTCGCTATGCTGTAACTATCTTGAGTGGAATAATTAAAGCACTCTAATCAGTACTATTAGTTGTAAGAAGTTATAGGGCTTTGAGGAGTTACATAATTCTGTACTTTAATGTTAATAAATTATTCATGTAGACAAGTTGAAATTTACAACGACAGATTGATCTGATATCATAGTAGTACATATTGTTTGTTATGGGCATTCGTGAGTGCACTGTCTCAATATAGCCATAGTTTACAAATATTGTTTGAATCGAGTTGTGGCTTTGCTCGATGAAGCGCGAGCCGGCTAGCCAACTACAATCCAACTCAAATGATAGTAGGGTGTTGCTTTCACCTTACTTGTGACATCATTTAGATTTATCCTTTCATTTCAGAGTTAATGTTCATACAGATGTAAATTTTCAACGGTTAGTAAACTTTACTACAAAATCATGATTTTACCAATCTTTTCCAAAGAATGGCTCATATTGTTTTTCTAATATTCACAACCTTTGCAATATCGTTATTGCGATGACTAAAGAAGGAACTCGGAAAAAAGCTGGATATATCTTGTAGTGATGAAGATCAAGTTGATTTGTTCTCAGTCAATCCCGATAAATATGTGACTGACTTATTTATCATCGATTGTATTATCTGCGCATTGAAAGGAGGCATTCTTACTTGGGTTTAATTTCTACATACCTATAATACATACCTGAACCTAGCAGTTACTACACAATTTGAAAACCTTTATGACCAACTGAAAACGCATGTCTCCACATCGTTAGATAATCAAAGATGGTGTTAAGCTAAGTTAGTGGATATAGCTCATCAAGTCAACAGTTTCAGAACTAAACACAAAAGCATATTAACTACTCTTCATTTCAACGCACTGAAAGAGTTACGGACAAATCCTGACATAGGTTCTATTAAAACCTGATAAAGGATCCTGGAGTGTTTGTTATGAATAGATCTGGTTACAAAAGTAAAATGTTAACTATCCAAAGTCATGAAAGTAAATTCATGGCTGATGTTAAATTTCAAGGAATTAATAAATTGAAAAGAGAAGTAAATTCATATTTAGTGAAACTACTGAACATAAATATTATTAATAAAGACGAATAACATTTCATAAAACCTATTGGTTGTGAATATCCACATTCATATGGATTACTTAAAATTCATAACCCTTTGCGTCCTATTTGATCAACGTGTCGGTCGCCTACACATAATCTCGTAAAATGGCCTAAGAGAATCACTGAACCCCTATTCAATGGAGCTTATGCAGGTGTTTTTTGAAGGACTTGTTTGAACTAGTTAATTATTTATGTGACATTAATATCAAGGAAAAGACATTGTGTTCTTTAGATGTAAATTCGTTGTTTACTAATGTTCCTCTCAAAAAAACTATTGATATTTCATGTTACTATATCTTGTCAAGTCGCTTTTTACTATCTATTCCACGAAAAAACTCTGAAAGACTTGTTATTACTATGCACAGACAAAGTACATTTTGATGGTGAATACTTTTTGACAAATCGATGGAGTTGCGATGAGTAGTCCTTCAAGACCATTGTTAGCCGATGTGTACATGGCACATGTAGAATATTTAGCCAGAGACTCAATAGATGAGATGTACCTTTATAAGTGGTATGTTGATGATAATCCTAGTTATTTGTACAAAAATTGACGACACAAATAATTTACTAAGTAAACTGAATACCATCCAAAACCGTATAAATGTATTCTGTGAAGAGGAGAATAATAACCAACAGCCTTTCTTAGATATATTAAACAATCAGAGGAAATATTGGCTCGATCAAACGTTCTGTCTACGGAAAATCTACATGGATTAGGTCCGCATATAAACTTTCATAGTTATTGTTCGGGGTAGTACAGAAGGGGTTTAGTAAAGGCTTTATTTAATATGATCAATCAGTATTTGTACTTATGATACTATTGAAAAAAATGAAACGCTAACTGCTGAACAGGATATCTCAATAAGTTCATAAATCGATGAGAATGTTGCAGTATGGTGAAACTTACTGTATTTCTAACATCAAGAAACTCAGTCTATATCATGTTACCATTCAGAGGTAACTCAGATAATCTTGTATTAAAACAAAGGCTCAAGTCGGTTGTCAACAGGACTTTCTATGCAACTAAGGTAATAGAAAACTATAAGGGCATTGATTCACAACAAATCTAAACAGCACAAAGTTCATACTTAGGAAGAAACAGCTCTTCACTGCTCTCTGGTTTTCCAAATGGTACACTGTCAATATCAATCTGTGATGAATTCATTCAACTAAACTGAATACTAATCTCCACGAACTATCTCACTCTGATCTTTAATTAGTTTAACTATAACCATTAAATTCAGCAAAAGAACCCCTTTTTAACGAATTCATTATTAAATTTGAGTGGAGCACTAGTTTCGACACCGGATATGAAGAAGTCGGCTAAGATTAGTTTCAGTAGCAAGCCCAATACTATCTCATTTACTCGCCTATATATTATATAACTAAAAATAAACTGTACGTTTACAGTACATGTCCATATAAGTTCCTTTCTATATAATATGGGAGTTTCAATATATATTCCATTTGTATCTATGTAGCTGTAAATAAAACATGTCCATTTTCATTAAAGGTACGGTTCGTAGATAATGAGTTTACGCCTAGTGATACAATTCTCTTATTTGAAACTTCTACATTATCCATTGTATCAACAAACTTAAATTCATTATTAAGTACTTACAAACATTTTCTTCGTGTTGGTTTCAAGAAGTTGTGTATTACACTCTTCACTTGAATGGTAAAATAATCATCCTCCATTCACGTTTACCATTATTACAGTAACAATTACCATTATTATCATTATTATTAGTAGTATTACAATTATTATTATCATCTTATTATTGTCACAAAAAACTGTCTTCATCCAAATTTTCTCAATTTTCATTAACAAATCTTCATCTTGATCTAATGATAATCACAATTATTATGTTTCTATCCTACTGATTACAAAATGTTCGTGTTTCATAACCCCTGCCCACCCCTACTCTATCAATCACTAATTGATTGTTTAAATCACTAAGTTGTCAAAAGTTTCACATGACGACTAACAGAATTTTCTACAATAACATATATATATATATATATATATATATATATATATATATATATATATATATATACGATTGTACAGTCTCATAATGAATTCGTTGAAAGGAAGTTCATTTGCTGAATAGACTTGTTTAAATCTTTAATTATATATTGAAAGATGAATATGTACTTTTAAAATGCATGTTGATGTTACTGAATCTACAATAAGAATTGACAGTTTTGTCTTTGATAAGTTGTAAACAGTCTTAGTAATCTAAAAAAATTTAAATGACTTTCAAACTGGAATTTAAACTAACTGTTCAGTTCTTGTCAGTTAGTTCTGTAATTGATTACAAGTGAACATAAAACTTACCTTTGAACTTGTATATAATTCTGTTATGTAACCTTTCAAATTATATCATGGTGTCTTTCTACCTTTGAAATGGAATCGTTTTCTTTTAATAAACATGAACAATCGAAAGCATATCTTTATTTATTTGAATATTTTTGGTTGATTATATCTGAACTACTGTTGACGTTTATACTAAGACTGAAACCTCATCTGACGTACATAAGCAGATCTAGATTGATTAGATGCAATTCATAGTATTAATAATATGCAAACTTATACATACATATTTATTGTTGGGATAAATAATTAATGTAGATTAGTTCATTTGAAACGCTATACCAACGTCTCAAAGAAACTAACATGGAGATGTTTGGTACTGCAATTCATTTGCCTAGACGTATCACAATCTGTGGACAATATAACAATTTAGAATTTTTTAAATGTGTTTGGACGGAGGGTGATGAGGGGGCGTTGAGCTTTGTCAAAAAGTCCTAAATGCTAACAAAACCGGATAAATTTGTTGTTTGTATTAGGTCACAGATTAATAATGGTTGAGTAACACTAAAAACCAGGAAGCAAGTGGACAGTCGTTTCGTCTTAGTATGGGACTCTTTAGCAGTGTGTATCTACAAATGTGCCAGCGTATTGAAACCAGGGCCTTCAGGTTGGCAAACGTTCAGCTACCTGCACTACTGGTAGAATTCAATTTTCCATTAGTTTTTTTATATAACACGACGATTGTCTATTGTCATTTATGATAACTGTGTTACTGGCGACAAGTCTGAAGTCCGTTAATCAAGACTTCTCCCTAGAAAGTCAATCTGCGACAAATATACACAATAAATTAAGTAACAGTCTCCGAAAAAGTCATCTTAAATCAATTATAAATCACCTCATTAGTGTTTAAGTGAATGATGTTTCTAAAGTTCTAACAAGAAGTCATGACTAGTGTTGTTCAGGAATGTTGAGAGTAATTCACTTATCACTAATATCAATAGACAGTCGTTGTGCCATATCATAAAATAATAAAAGTAGAAATTTTACGATTGGAGGCCGACTGGACCAGTGGTGTAGATAATTAAGGGTTCTCCCTAAGATTTGAAGAAGCTGGATTAGATTAAATGATGGAATTGACGTTGACCTCTAGTGTAAATAAACCTCTATTCAATTTTCCCTAGTTTTTAGTGTTACCTATCTAACATCAGTCTATGACGAATACAAACAACAGATCAAATACCAATTTTCACAAGAACCAATTTATCCAACCATTATTGACTTTTCAATTTATGCCTAGCTAAGATGAAAACCATCAATGAAAAACCAATAACAACTATATGTATTTGATTACTTATAGTATACTTAATACATACATTATAAATTTATAAAACTTACATTTTTTATAGGATTATAATCAGAATGATTGGTATAATTCTCAGATAATTGTGTATTCAATGGTTTACTTGAAACAAAATTGTTTGATGCATACTGTCTTTGCACTACAATAGGTTGAACAATATGCCCATTTAATAGATTCACATCTAAATAGTATGAATAATAATATGAATTTAATAAAGACTACTAACAATAAATGTAATGATGAAGGCAACTATTAATGATATAGTTTGAGTTGAATTGTAACTGATAAATGGTATTTAGGACATACGTTATTTCCTATTTAGGGACTTGTAAGTTAGATATACCTGCATCCCAGTATTGATGTTTATGCAGGGACTCGAATTCAGTTAGATTTATGTCAAGTGCCATCGTGTTCACTATTAGGCTACTGAGTCGAGACAGTCCAAACTTGTGCAGCGAGTATGTATGTTTAATTAGAATATGTTTAGATCTTCCCGTTGATTTATCATGGATTAGAGTTGATCAGCCTCGTTTGCATCCTGAGAGGATAGTTCACAAGTATTGTTTCAGTTGAATTGTGACTGGTTAACGAAATCTAAGTAAGAGGATGCATGAACATCCAGCTAACGAGTCCTAAATGAAACCAAATCTTCCTCCTGCATTTCGCTTGCCAATTACAATCCATCCCAAACAGTACTTGTGTACTTTTGCTATATCGAGTCATTCCTTTGAGGATACATATATGGCAAACATGGCTGATCAATTTTAGTCCATGATAAATCAACTGGGAAGATCCAAACATATTCTAATTATTAATGATAGTTGATTATGATTCATTACCTAATAAAGGATTTTTCAATCTCGTGATTTCAAAGATTTAAGGGAAACACTTTATTCAACAAATCAATATGCTTCCAACGATTCTTCACTTATCAGATATCTCGAAAGCATTGTAGTGATAATATTGAATTAAATTTCATAACTCATGGAGAAGTTAAAGAGGTTATAAATTGTTTGAAGTAACGGAAAAACAGCATAACATGATAAGCTAAACCTACATATAATTAGAGATACTGGTCCAGGTTTATCAGTTAGGTTGACTGATATATTGATTAAACTGGGATCGAGATGTAAACACAACCGATCACTATTTATGGCTGATTATACCAGTTTGGCAGAAGGACAGCAATTCTGTTGTGATAACCACAGAGGAATGAGTTTGACTGTTTCATTGTCATAAATATTTGACCTTTACGATTATTATATGCAATACAAACCACTACTTAAGGAATGACCATTTTACACACGATGGAAGTCTCGTTAGCCCTAAAGACTTTGCTGTTAGATAAGATGACTCAAGAAGAACAACTTAGTTACAAAATTGTATCATAGAAGACTATTTCTTTTATTTTGAGTGTACTCAGGTCGATCATTTTGTTCTTATTAGTGTTATTTTCTCCTCCCCCTAAGCTCTCATCTGATCCATGAATCATTGTTATATCATCTTTTATTCGGAAACTATAACTTTCTGATATGTGTTCAGGTTTTGTATGTATATGAACAAGTGATCGAAATATAATATATTTGTCTATTTGGTCGCTGAATCAACTGTATTTTGTACTTCAATCAGGCAGCTAGCAGTCACAGAGCAGAAGTATGTGAATAGTGATTGCGTGTATTTCAAGACATAACATTTATGTCTAACAAAATCATTACCACGGATTCTGGAACTTTGTTACGAAAATAGATAAAATGTATAGGCTGAAGGTATTCAGTCACTAGTGTCTTCAAAGCATTTTTCTGATATCATAAAGTGACAGAATAAGCAATTATGAGGTTGTATACAAAGTACTTGTCGGAGATGGTAGATCAATAGATGTTGTGAATTATCGTTTAGTGCTGTAGTTGTAGTATGGGTTATGGTTTTCTAATCACCGACTGTATCGTTGCACAATATTGTTAGGTGTGGATGTGCAAAGAAGAAAACTAGTGGTGAGAGATGAACCTTATCGCCTATGAACAATACGATGTCATATGACTAGAATTTGGCAAGCACGGGGCAGATTCATTCACCTTCTTAGACACCAGATTCTGATATACTTTCATACATACCTTTTTTCATTCCTGTTTCTTGAAGTTTATTAGTGTAACAATTTTGTTAATTTGGTCTCATCGTTCTATTGTGTTACAACAAACTTGCCAGATGATCAGGGAGTACTGAACAGTTGTCTCGTTCTGGTGTAAAACTCTTCAGCTGAGTGTACTTACGATACCAACAAGAAATCCAACCCCGGGACTTCAAGTCTCAGGACAATCCCATAACTGTCTTGAATACTGGGTAAATCAGTGTTTAATAGTAGAATTCCCATCTCTATTGACTCGTTATATAGCGTGACTATTAATCAGTGACATTGGTGATAGTTATCTTATTCTTACCACGTCCGAACTTCACCAATCACGTCTGCTCATTACGACCGCAAGAACATCTTGAAGCCAGTCACTTGTAAGCTTATAATCGTATTTTAATCGTGGTTGTTTTGTGAAGATAGGTATTGAGTTGGGTTGCTTGTATCAGAGATTTGTATCTGTTGGATACAACTGGAAACTAGGGAAAACTGAACAGCTGTTTTATTCTAGTATGAAACTCCCTAGAAATGCACATTTACGATTTCCAGAAGACATTAATCTGAGACGAATATAAACAATCAAGCCTAATATCTATCACCACAAAACCGTTTCTGTTCATAATAGATAATCAATTAGAGTAGATTTATTTAAGCTGTACAACACTTAACAATACAAACGTTACTGATAACTTAGTTATTGTTAATAATATATCAGTTACTTCATAATAAACATGTGAATATAATATATACGCATGTCGGAACATTTCAGAAATACTAAGTAATTGGCTCTGTTAACCGCTTAGTTTAAAAACATGTAGTTGTTAATGTGTAGATTGTTAAGGAAGTCTAGGAAATAAGACGAAACTAATGTCTAGTAATTCATAATTTTCACTGTTACTCTGACTAATGTATTTTGGCTATAATATAGCACTTGCACATTCCAAAGCATCCTCACAAATTGACTTAGCAGATTGATAACTCAGCCGATAGGCGTTCAGTAATACAAAGTCTATTAGTATTACTGTCTTAAAAGTTGAATATAAAAATACTACTTACCGTCTAGTTCAAATCAAATGATTTATCTTTTGTAAAAGATCTGATGAGAATACATTATGAATGAGTGTTTCGAAGATACTTGAATTGGAATTTATTATCATGAATCAACTTAAGTGAGATAGCCAATGGAAAGCAAAAATTACTTGATGACTGTGTAGTCTTCGTGTTAAGTACAACAGTAGTGAGGTTCCCTATTCTCGTAGGAGCTTGAGTTCAAGATTAACATGTTTCAGATCAATAGCCTTAACCTTATATGCATAAATGAAAAATTTATGATTAACTTTGCAAACCTTTAGTCAATCTTCAACATACCTTACAACCTGATTGACTACCACTACTGTACAACTGTCGAAATGTCATAGGTTTAATCTTAATTAAAAACACTGATGCAAACTATTAAATGACTTCTATATTAGAATTGTTATTAGAAAGAATTAACTATCTACTACTTCCTGGTTTTCTAATCCACATAATCAATTCGAAATAGTGAACTGTTATGAATTAGCATACATTACAAATGTATCGACATCATAACTTATCATTTACAATCACATAATACAGACTAACTCTTTCTTATAACCATTCAATGAAATGAAACAATAAAAATCAAATTAACATTTACCTCCATTTTTGTTTAAATTCTGTTCATAACTTCTATGTCGACATGTTGACAATTGAACATTATTAACAGTTTCATTGAGTTTCTTTATATTCATTTGTTTATTTAAATAATGATCATATGAATTAAGTAGACCTTCATTATTATATTGTTTTAATGTATCTAATTCACTGCTAAATCTTCGATTAGTTTCATTTGTATTTGATTTCATCTTTCTATTGAATAATAAATCTTGTTCACTTGATGTATTGAAATGTTTCAGCTAAGATATAAGAAGGAAATATTCATTTTTCTAGATAGTTTGAAAATGATTGTTAACAAACTACTTTTTAATTTATGATGTAACTTTAATAGATGAAGTTTTCACAACTTGAATAAACATCAAGCAATAAGTATAGTAATCAGCTTAATGAGTTTTAAAAAAGAATCTAAGGTGAATACAGTTGAGGAGTCTTATATTAGGATGAGACAGATATCCAGTGTTCTTTGGGTTTCAATAGTATCCTACTAACATCAAACTGTGATAAGTTCAATTAAGTTAAACATAATGTTGACTTTCAAAAAACCATCTCAATTCTTATAAAAAGAGGTTGTATTTATCTTTGTGTTTATCTACGCACCTAGCTAGGTATCTAACTATCTATCTATTTATCCCTGACCTATCTATGTAAACATTAGTAGCAACCTTTCAGTTTGTAATTTAGTGATCAGATTACTTCAGTGAATTCATTCTGATTATTATACAAAACCAAATGCAACATTTTTAGCGATTCTAAATAATAATGTTTTGTTTATCATAACCATATTCAATGTACAGAAAGTGTGTATAAATAATCTAACGGCTACGCAATAGTATAACGACCTAAATGCAACGTATTATACATTTAGTGGTAGGTACTAGTGAGAAGTTCCATTACTAACACGAAGAATCTGTAAAGTATTCTGTTCATTTGTAGCGGTAAATAATCCTTTACATAAATAGTTATATGAGCTCTCGACATCGGTGCTGACCATGTTTGTTTTAGGGGACACGACTGGTTGAAGGCGCTTGGTCACGCATCAACATCAGTTCACAACACGACATGACGTGGAAATCAGCTCCCTCTAGTTAGCTAGCCTAGAGGTTGCAACATCATTGGCGCTCTACTCACAATCAAATATAACTTCTCCTCCATCCCTCTCCACTTGATTTATTCTTAATCGTACGTGCAGGTTTAATCGTTAGAAGTTGCTCTGGTTATACGACAAACATTACTTGATTATATACCATGTGTACTTTACATTTAACTGATACTTAGAATGTTATCGATATGTGGCTACGACTATCTTCATATATGATGTCAGTTGAGAATAAAGTTGCGTATATTACTGTTGTAAGTTAAACATGAAATTTGTTGATTCACTGTGAGTCTGCATAGTTTTAATAATGTAGATTATACAATCTACAATAAATGTACAACTCATTTAGATGGATAATCACGAACTATGATACGTTTAGAAATAATACTCTACACTTTATGTATCTATACGTAGTTAGATGTTATAAAGTCTTCAAATGAGATATTACTTCATTAATAAGTGCTAATGAATTTCATAAATATTTTCACCTTAAAGGAAATAGTAACGAAAATTAACATTTAATGTCGGTTTTTATTATCTCAAAGTCAGTCAATCAGTCAGTCAGTTATAACGTAGAACTTGGTACATGCGTACTTCAGTTTAAGTTAACATGCCTCAATTAACAGATGGCGATTAAATTGTCGGATCAAATCCCAGAGTAGCGAAGGTAGTAACACAGTATGTTCTAATGGGATGGCATAGAGATCAGAGATGAGATTTGAAATAAAAAATGTGATTTAGTAAAGAGGAAATTATGTGAAGCTCAAAAACTAGAATTTGGTGGAAGACAAGGAGTGGATGCACCTGCGCCATTTCACACGATTTTGAGCCATATCACCTCAAGTCTCTAATCATTTGTTACGATCATCACGTGGGCCCCAACCAGGTAGTGTGCATCTTTTAACATGGCTAGACCCAATTATCAATGACTTCATGGATTGGTGCCATGTTTTCGTTTGGCCACCCCTAGCTTTCTTCCAGCTTATTCCCACAACAAACAACATTGATTATTGAGGTAGACGGTCGTCAGGCATACGTAACACATGTCCCAACCATCTCAGCTGGTGAAGATTCACTACTTCATCAATAGACTTACCGTATTTACCTAGTACTCTATTCCTAACCCATGCATTACTTACTCGGTGGTCCCAGCAAACACGAGCAATGTTTCGGAGACATCTATGATCAGATACTAGAAGCCTACAAATATCTTCTATCCTTAATGGCCAATTCGCACATCCATAAAGTAAAACGGATCTAACTGCTGCGCAGTTTGTATTATCCTATTCTTCAATAAATGGAATGAATTTTGATTTCCTTAAAAAACAGTTGTCATATTGATTTCTAATTACATTTAGCTACTATATTCATATAGTAGCATTTGAATCACTTTGTACTTTGTTTAAATTTTAATGTTATTATTGTCATCTAAAGTAAAGATACATTCAATTGACATACTTCAAATAGAATAAAACATGAATCACTTCATATTACATCATTAGTCATAATCTCAATGTATACTTACCATTGTGAATGTTTATTAGTACAATTCAATGTTTACAAACCATAACAACTAAACTAAACTAAAATAACAACTTACATTATCATTTGAAAATTCTGGTTTTAAAGGTCTTGCTATATGAGTAACATATGTTTCATTAACTTTTGATAATAATTTTAATGGTTTCGTCTTTTTCATTGGTATATTTATATTCGGTGTAGATTTATACTGTTCATATTGTTTAATGGAATTAATCTTATTTGAATTAATATATGAAGTATTAGTGAAATGCATTACTTTATCTGAATTTGTAATATCCATCTAAACAAAAAGAAAAAACACAAAGGAACATATATATATATATCTATATGATGTAAAGTACAATACTGTGTGTTAGTTCTATAGTGCATATATACCAAAAAGGGAATGTAAAAACAAGGTCGATTACATAATTGTTCAATTATTAGTAATTACTTAATTTGATCATAATGTAATACATTAATGATATGTCAGTTACTAGGTATCATTTAAAATTGATTGAATAATACACATATATACCATCATCATTATCATCATCATCATCTATATACTCAAACTACATGTGAATGTAATATATAGTTGAACTTGATTTGATATTACGTTAAATTAAAGTAAACAAGTAGGTTTCAAGAAGAGATCAACTATTTTATAGTAAGTAGTTCATGAAATGCTTAAAGAATATAAGAAGAATAGAAAATAATTATTTAGTACAGGTGATTATTCTATTGTATAACATATGATCATAAGAATACATATCTTAGTATAGTTTATTCATATATGATTAAGTTTTCATGTGAATATGATTATGTAATGTGTAATGATTAATTGTATAATGAATTACTGATATGGTTTTTCGAGCTTTCAAAAGTTTTTTTTCTAGTTTTTTTTCTTTTTTGAAATAATTTTCATTATTTAATGTAGTTTAGGATGGTAAATATGATTAACAGTGTTAGTAGTATAAACTCTTAGAAATGAATTTCTTGATTATCAGAACTACTGAAACACAACATTAATCACATAGCCTAGTGGTAAACGCAGTGGCGTTTGACACGAAGTGGACTGAGTTCGAATCCCAGCATGAACATCAAGATTGAGATGCAGGTACATCCAGCCGATGAGTCCCAAATAGGATGAAACGAGCTTCCTGGATTCCACTTGCCAGTCACAATCCAACTTAAATATAACTTGTCTTACTTAGCTGTGATATTTTTCAAGAGGTAACTTTTCTGAATAAATGTTGCTTGCAACCAATTTGAATTTACAACAGCTCTTTAATTGTAACTTTGTAAACTAACTCTAAGAAAACAATTTTTTATCTATATATGGCACTAATCTTCAGTTGGATAGTGGTTTGCTGGTAGAAGGCACAAAACTCTACGAAATCTAGGTTGGTTGGTACTTGTTACCAAGATAAACGTACAATTCTAAAATAGGCAATGCTTTCTAGAGCATTCTCAAAATTTGAAACCATTATCCCTAAGCTATTCGGGTGGCCACTGACTGTTATAGTTACATTGATTACTCACTAAATAGGTAACAATATGATGCGTGTTCATTTTTATTTGGTTTTCGTCAAAGTCTATTGATCAAGTGTTAGTGTTGTCACTAGTCTAATCACGTGTATCATTTCGTGATACAAGATAATTAAGGAGTAATTAACAGGTAATCTTGGTTGAAGGTTCCATTTAAGTTTACTGATAACTCTATAATACTGATTCAGTGTTCAATCAAATATACAAATACATTAAAGGCAACAAAGTATTCTTTTAAATGATTGATCATTCAGTTTTATAATTACGGATAATTGGTCATGTTTAAGGACTAGCTTCATAGAGATCTCAATTGTAAATAGTTGTAGTCTATCGTGGAAGACATAATAACATCTTAGATAGCTTGAACAGTAACAAAATTAGTGATGTATACATACAATTTTGTCCTACAAAATAAGTGTTAATTTTAGTTGTTTGTATTCATCAGAGATTAATATCGGATGGGTAACTGATAGAATTAAGGATGAGTAGATCTGAGGAGTCCCATACTATGATGAAACATATGCCCAGTGCTAACAACCTTCCAGTGGTACTCAATGGACTAGTAAAAACGATTAAACCTAACACCAATCTTTACAAACCACTTTAACTGAATAAGTACTTTTAAGGTATTTAGCCAGTAGACCTTACTGAAGATAATATTCAGCATGATAACCAAAACCTCTCAGCTAGACAATCTCTCTCAGATAACCCTCGACTTTTCAGTTATTCCCAAGTGCTACTCATCTTTTTAATGTCTGCCTCCGATTTCCGGCCCAAGTTCGTCTTTGGTCTTTTTCTTTCCCTTTGACCTTCAGGATTTAGTGTTAGAGTAAGTTTTGTGACGCAGTTTGATGATTTCCTCAATGTATATCCCATCCACCCCCAGTGTCTTTTCCTAATTTGTTTCTTAGCTGTAAGTTGGTTTATTCTCTACCACAGACGGTTGTTGTTGATGGCATCTGGTCAATGGATCCAAAGTATCCTGCACAAACAGCCGCTCATAAATACTTGTATCTTTTGAATGATGCTTATTGTAGTTCTCTAAGTCGCGGCTTCATATAATAGGATTGTCTTCACGCTTGTATTGAAAATTGTGGCTTTGATGTTGGCTGACAGGTGGTTAGAGTTTCAGATGTTTTTCAGTTGTAGAAATGTTGTCCTTGTGTTGCCAATCCGTGCCTGCCTCCGCCTGAAATTCTTTCTAGGGTTATTGCGGGTTTCGATCCCGAATATAGAAGTAGGGTTTGGCATGGGGTTAGCAACCTCTTGCTGTTAAAAACAAACTTTGTTAAACAATGTTAACTAGGAAAAACCCTAGAATAAATAAATATGCATAAAGAAAGTGGTCCGCCTTAATAAGTAAGAAGTATAAATATTGAAAAGCCTAAATAATACATGGTATCATTGTAGGTACATAACAATAACAGATTCTTGATTTTCATGAGTTGTGTACTCCCTAATTAATAGAAAGTTTAAAAATATCGTGGTTGTTTTCAACACTGTATGCATAGCACATTTAGGTGGTCGTTGACGTTAGAAAACTGATAATTACACTCTTATATGAAGTATATTTCAGAGTTGTCGGATAAACTCTTAACGCCACAACCAATAGCTACAGCTTATGAGATCACAAAGCCACCGTAAACACTGCTATACAAACCAACGAATATAACAGAAAACAAAGGTAAATCAGATATCATTTATAAGATTAACTGTAGTAACTACAACAAGCACTACCACAAATTAGCTATCAGTTTTCACTGTGAGATATGTCTTGATGACAGTCTAGTAAGCCGACTTAACCTCACGAGCAAGTTAACCAAATCTAAGGACATAACATTTGTAAAATTATCTTCATGAGATGTGAATACCCCCACCCAATCCCCCATCATCTCAAATATGAACGTGTGTACAGTTTCAGTGGACGTTTACAGAAACTGTATCCTATGCATGATTATCTTATGTTTAATTCTTTGGTAAACCCAACTATAGCCACATTCACTATTGCAGTAACAATAAAACAAGAATTATAACATACTCCACATAACCCTCATTTAAATATCTTAACAATGAAACTATAGAGAACCTCACAACTACTGAAGCTAAAAGGTTAAATGGCATTATATATTAGGAAATAAAACGTTTAACGTTAGTGTGTCCTATAAAAAGTTATTCGAATGTTTGGAAACTATTTCAAGAGCTTACAAACACTAAACAAATCCAAAGAAGGTACATATTTAAATGCCTGCTTCATTAAATGAATCTTTACTATATCATGGATCTGATCAGATGCTCTTTGATCACTGTAAGCCGAATAGATATTGTGGTCCCATATTCACCGAAATAGGTGTTTACGAATGTCTGAAAGCACTTAAACTATCAGGATGTCTAGGACCTGATAACATTCTAAACTAAATGTGTTAACTGTTTCGTATCATCCGCTGACTGGTATCTTCAATGAGTTCCTTTCTACAAATCTTATGCTAAAAGCTTGAAAGAAAATAAAATAACACCTATATTGAAAAATGTGTCCACTAGCGGTACTGTTAAGTTTAGACCCATAGTTATAACTTCTCCCTTTCTAAAAAACGAAGGAAAAGCTTCTACTACTTAAGCGCCAACCACTAATGAAACGGTATATCGACGCATATTAGTTTAAATACAGGTGAAATAAAAGTACACTGGGCGCGGAAGTTGTCTTACATTATAATATGGTGTTAAGCTTACAAAAGGGTTGAAATTATATCCGAAGTACGTTTCTTGACTATACTTCCACCTGTAATGCCATTCCTAGACCTTAAATACTGAATAAACTTGATAATATGAACATAGAAAGCTGGATAATCAACTGGCTTTATTCCCATTTTTGCGGAGGAGAACTATCTACTATGTACGAAGGAAAGTACTTCACTGATCTATTAATAGAGGTTAGTGTACCTCAAGGTGCTGTTCTTTTCCCATTTCCTTTCTCATTTTTCATGACTGACTTAACCTCATCCATGAAAAACACCTTAGTCAAATATGCAGATGATGGTAATACTTGCACGCTTGTTTCTTCTTCACTAAATTGTTGTGAAACCAATTGTTTCGTACTGAATGTTGAACGATGGTCTATTTTCAATGGTCTTCAACTTAATCCCATCAAATGTCAAACAGTCAATTTCAGTTTAAAATATGAAAAAAGACCTTTATGAAGTAGCATGATGTTTGTAAATCTGGAGATTCCATAAACCAGGCTGCATCAAATGTTACCTATCTTGATGTAACTCTTACTTCTGATCTATCTTAGTCCTCGAAAGTATGACTTATATCAAAGAGAATTTATTAATTAATGTGTTAACTATGTGAAGTGATTACATAGTTTTGGTATTATCAAGCCCTTATTATTAACAATGTGTCAGTTCTTACGTATTACCTGATTATTTTATATTGTTTCCCTAACTTTTGAGAAAAGACTCTCTTATGCTGTGTAGACTATTGAAAGCTGTTAGTAAAGTGTGTGATGAAGACTACGACGTTAATTTGAAGACGGTTGTAGGTAGACATTTGAAATTCTATAGACAATGATCTAGTACTATTCTCTCTTCATTTACATCTTTCATATTATTATTATTAGAATTCAAGAACATAAGGAAAACTATAAATTTCCCACTATTTTGTATTTAGTGCATATTCTATGTAGTGAAAATGTTGTAAAAGTTGATCTAATTAAAAAAAAGTGTGCATTTTAAATTACGGATTATTATGTAATGCAAAAACTATGATCTACATGTTACATATATACACATTACTGCTAAGAAGAGAAGAAACTAGTTAATTTTCATGTGATTTTGCTATTTTTTATTTAATTGTAAAGTGAGCGGAAACCGGTACTGCTCTTCATTTCCTCCGCTGGACCTTGTTAACTGTGATTGGTTGTAATGTCATTTTAGTATGCTAATTACTCTGTTTTTCCCAAGGTCGTTTATGTAACTATATATACAGACTTGAATTATAATAGAATCGAATCTTCCTAGGGTTACGTTGGTGTCTTCTTGATTTTGTCGTGGGGTGAGTAATCAGTATCGAGTCGTTGGTCACGGTTGCGAGTATCAGTTTTCGCAGATTAGTTTCCAATTAGCGTTGCGGTTAGTTCGTGCATAGCAGTAGGCGATATTTATTATTTATTATAATTCCGACATAACAATTACTTTTGTCTTATTTTTGCTAACATTATATATGAATGGATCAATTTCAGATGCCTACATGGGAAACAAGTAACTCATTGAGACATTGTATGCTGAAAATCTATGTCGTATTAAATATACTACTGAATAAAGCAATTTTTAGTATTATTATTAAAAAAAAATATGTTATGACGGGTACTTAAAGAAGATTGATTATCTTCTGGAACTGTTCTTTCTGTAAACGATTGATTAATTTTGGTTGTATACGAAGTAGGCATTTTATTCTTATTATCGTTACGTTGCCCCTCATCCTATACTCTCGTTTAGGGCATTAACTGTTGTCATATCGTTTCTCGTTTATGAACTTTAGTTAACTGACTACAAATACGTTACTCTAGTTCACACTCACTACTACTCTTGTTTTGCATTAATGTCAGCTTTTTAATTGGTTGACGGTGCGGTCTGATTTTGTGTATATATAAAGCCATGATTGAAATACAAAATTGATTCTGTCTGTTTGGCTCATTAATCATTGTTTTTCACTATTCCGGTTTAGGGACTGGCTGTCGCAAGATGGACATATCCGTACAGTGATTGGAAATTATCAACGGGACACTGTATATTCATTCTCATAATACATAACAAAACTGACTTAATTTCATTTATAATTTATGCTATTATTAAGTTACATAGTTAACCTTTCATTGTTATTCAAATAAACATTGAATAACTTTTAATTGATATGTAAACTTATAAATCCAACTTAAATATAATCTGTGTACTACCGCTATATAGAGGCAATCCTCTCAGAATGCACATATAGCAACAGATGCTGACCAGTTTCAGTCCATTACAAATCATCGGGATGATACAAGCCTATTTTGAATTGCATATGTACCCGTTGCACAAGTGTGACTGTCTGGACGCAGTAGCCTAATGGTGAACGCGGTGGCGTTTGACACGTAGCGGACTAAGTTCGGATCCCAGTGTGAACATCGACATTGGGATGCAGGTATATCCAGCCGATGAGTCCCAAATAGGATTCCAGTTACCAGTCACAATCCAACTTAAGTATTATCAATTAATGAATACATAACTTACTTCAACTTTATCATTTAAATTATTCTCATCAATTGTATTAGATAGTTTCCATGTAACATGATTAACTTCATTATGTAATGCAGAATTAGAATGATGATGTTGATTATTCATTTGTATTATAGATGAATGTAATTTATTTGAAGTACTAGATACATTTGGTAAACTTTCATATGATACATTAGATACTGGTGATTGATCTAATGGTATATCTTTTCTATATGTTAATTGTTGCGTAATTGGTAATTTTGGATAAGAATTCATTTTTCTATTATTAACATCTTCACGTATAATAGTGATTTTAGGATGTTGATGAATAGAATTATTTAAATTATCTGATGTAAATGATACATCATTCAATGAATTTGATTCAGTAGTAATGAATATAGATGATTTACTCAGTAGTGGTGAATCTTTTATTGATTTATTGTTTAATGTTTTATGATTTATACGTAGACTAGAATGACTTAAGTCAGATATTGAAGCACTTTTAGTATCATTTAAATATTTACGAGTTATATCTAAATGAAAATAACAAAACAAAACAACAATAACAACATTAAGTGTAAAGAAAATGGAATAATGAATATGTTTAACAGTTTGTATAGATAGGTAGTTATATATGAAAAGTTTGGTTTACAAGTAGCTTTACTTTAGTAAAGAACTTCAAGTTGTAAATTCGTTTTTACATAGAATACTGATTAAGGAGCACTTGGGAATGTTAGATCCTCAGAATTCTCTTGGCAAACCTTTGAGTTTTGTAATTTTATTGTGTAAAACTAAATTTCTTGTTTTCTCGCCAAAAAGTTCCTTTTTCATCTTCAGCTTGTGTTTTCCACTTGGCAAGATGCTAAATCTAATTGATTATTTGTCTATTCTAGTACGTTATTTATTATGTTCCAAGGAGGCTACCTTCTTTTGTATATACACGCATGAGATGTGTGTGTTGATATTGTCTACCAGGCTGCCTGTGGAATTAAAAGCTTCTTACTGACTTTAAACTTTCTTACTCAAGATAGCTGTGCTGGAGTGTTGCGGAATAGCTTAGCTTCCTGTTGTTGCATCGTTGGTTTCACGTTTGTTAGCCGGTATCAAGGTATCACCTTAAATCACGTATCCTTGGCAGCCACATTATAGAGACTCAAACTAGAGTACAAAAATGTTTTATATGTTTTAATTCTTACTGATCTACATGTTGATACCGGTTCATGAATGAAAGTAATATTTATCCGAGCTATTCGCAATTAATGCAAAACGATGTCAGTTGGATACGAGCAAAAACTAGAGATCATTAAATAGCTGTTACGTTCTCGTATATAATATCTTAGTACACTCGATTAAGATAGAAAATCTAATACGAAGCCTTCAGGCTCCACGGTGAACGACTACATGTACAACTGATTTAGTCGGTTTCCCATCGTAGAATTCTCACTTTTATTATTCGTGATATAGTGATACAACCAGTCTTACTCACAATATGTCAAGATCTCACCAGTCACGACTTCTGACTATAACTTCAGGGACGCCATGAAATTAGTCACTAGTTAGGGTATTATTATAGTTTGATTGAGATGGTTTTGTAAATACAAATGAGAACCATGGATCACTAAGCTACCAACCATCTTCAATCCGAGACAGATGCAACCAACTCAATATCCATTTTCATATAACCACTTCAATTTATTACGCATAACAGTGAAAATCTGTATCAAAAGTATTAAATCTCCCACTATATTCAAATGATATGTCAATAATGAGTTTAAAATTCATAAGTTTGACATAAGAGCTTCTCTCTTTCATTCCTAAATGTTCAAATATGTTTTATTTGATGTACACCAATGTATTTAATGACGCTTACTAGGATGTTAGCATTAAGTATACAATACATAATACAATTGTTATATCTGGGATCATAACCTCCATCCACATCAAAAACGTTTTAGTAATATTTATTGTTGAATCGATATACATCTTCACTGATGTCTACACTAACTAATTTCATTAATGTACCTTGAGTTTGTATCATCCACTAAATAAGTGAGTCATTGTGTCATATCATTGAAGCCCCAGTAAACACCAGAGAATTCATGTTTCACAACAAAACAAGTAGTATATGGACAATCAAATTTTACATATATCAAAATATTGGCATACAAAGAGAAAACGCATATTGTTGTTAGGTGATTAGTAAAAGTTGTCAAAAAGTATCGATCAATCAACATATATCACCGAAAATTAATACCTAGGAAAGAACATAAAGTGTAAATCAAGTAAACTCACCTACTGACTACCACAAACTACGAAATATTAAGAAAACATGATAATGTAGTACTAAATCTCATCTTTTTATCATTAAGCCCACGTATAATATGCATATACAACCATTCAACCTATAAAATATTCACACTTCGTTATTTTAAAAGATAACTTGCTAATCTACATTTAATTATTACTACTATTAGTACTAATAGTAATATATTATTGTCATTACTAATACTATTATTAGTAAGAGAATTTACTAACCAGTTTCTTTGAAACTTGTACATTCATTACTTTGTCTTCTATATTCATTTAAATGAGAACTTAAATAAGTTTTTTCTCAATGATAAACCTGAATATACAGGATTAGATGTATTAACAGTGGCAGTGCTAGTTGTTGTTCTTGTATGACTAGAACTAATCAAGTTCTTTTGAATACGGGTATTAACGAATGTTGATTATTATTATTATGAGTAGTATTAACTTTATTATTAGTAGTAGTATTACTATTGTTCTTAATTAATAGACTTCTTACTGGATAAGTACCTCTATATTGGGAAGTTATACTTATTGTTATTAATTATAGATTGATTAACATTACTTTTGTCAAGAAGATTATGACTATTGATATGATTATTATTTAATTGAACTTGTGAAGAATATTGTCCATTCAATATAGATGGTTTTAAATATTGTAAATCTTGTTTCATTGAAGATGATGATAAATTAGGTGAAGTGTCTTTGTATGATTGTAAGGATACATTGGATTCGAAGTTGTTTTATTGTTGTATTGGAATCTTTTATTGTTGAAATATTTGAATTTGATTTCTCCTCTCTAATTAAAAATGAAATAGAAAAAGAGAACAACAAAACGTTTAGATTTGATTTTCAGTCTACTAATAAGTAGTTTAAATGATGAAAAGAAAATTATGAAGATATTTATTGTCAAATCATATTAAAATGTACATGTCAATCCTGATATCACGAATTGATCTGAATCAGACAACCATTGATCACCTGGAAGCATTGGACAGCTGTTTCGTCCTATTATGGGACTCTTCAGCAGTATATAATAAAAATACATGCCTAAAAGTTTGTAAACAGTGACTAACTACCATTTTGTTTTATTTGTAAATTTGAATTAGTTATCAACCAATTGGTAGCCTTCTAACTAGAACTGTAGGAACTACTACTTGGAATTAGTCCCTAGTATGTTGATTTTGATAAATAATTAGGTATTCTGGAGATTCTTGATTTTCAGTTTAATATTATGAATTGGTCTAAATTAAATAGAGAATTAAAACTAGGAATAATTGAACAGTTATTTCGTTCTAGTAGAGTCGATTATTCATATCGAATTCCAAATTCACAAGCTATCCACTAATCCCATTTACAATCATCTGTAAGTACTGATGAACTAGTTTGTTCTTCTGTCACCATAATTCTATGTTTTAATTATATCTAATGTGGAAATGGTATAGTAGGTTGTACCTTATAAGAGTAAGGTATGGAGTGTAGTGGTTATGTGAAAGCTATCTGGTTAATTTCATCCTCTACTTTTTGTAAACATCTAGGCTAAAAAAATATTGATGATGACCAAGAATTATGAATAATCCATTGCATCATTCATTATGTATACAAAGGCATTATATGATACGTGCTTTCCGTTGAATGGGGAAGAATATTAACAAGAATATTAATAGAGATTTTAACTAAGTAAGGAAGTATTATTTAACTTTGTACTGTGACTGGCAAGTGAAATTTAGGACGCGCGTCTCGTCCTAGTTAGGGCTCGTCGGCTGAATGTACCTGCATCCCGATGTTGATGTTCACACTGGGTTTCGAACTCAGTCCGCTTCGTATCATACGCCACCGCGTTCACCACTAGACTACTGAGTCCAGACAGCCACGTCATACAGATTCATCCTACTAAGTAAGGAAGTGTATTACATGCAGGAAAATGATAAGAAGTCATTTACTCTGAAGGAATGTATATTGAACAATTCAAATATTTAGTTGCTGTTAAAGTGGAAGGTGATTCTAATTAGTAACATTTACATTCCATTTATATATTTTATTACTTAAACTTTGATTGTAAGCATGTATTTTATGTTCCATAAATAATTTGATGACTTTAAGCCTGAGAATATGTGGATAGCAACTAGAAATGGAATCCACGTAGTTCGTGTCGTTGAATTTCGGATTAATTCGATTACAAGCCAGTTTATTAATTTCATCATTCACTTCCTATTTACTCCACGTAAAGAATAAGCCACTGACTACGATTCTCCATCTAACTTTGCACTGGGTTATCCTTTCCAGTTCTTTCCAAGTACGATTCATTCATTTGATGACTGCCTCTAATACCCGGGATAATGAGTATTTTGGTCTTCCCGTTTTCTCGATTACCCTGAGAATTCCAAGTTGGGGTCAATCTTGTGATGCAGTTTGACAACGTTCTCAGCGTATGTCCTTACCACTTCTAGTATCTTTTGCTAAGTGCTTTCTTGGCTGAAAGTCAATTTATTCTCTGTCACAGATGATTTTCGCTGATGGTGTCTGGTCAACAGATTCTGAGTATCTTGTGTAGATAACTGTTCATAAATGTCTGCATTTTTGGAAGACGCTTTTTGTAGTTCTTTACGTCTCAGCTGGTTACAGTAGAACAATTTTAACATTTGTATTGAAGATTCCGACTTTGATGTTAGCTGGCATCTGGTTAGAGCTCTTCAGTTGTAGACACTCTGCTGTTTTTTTTTGTAAATTCTTATTTTCACATCTATATCAGATTCTTCATGTTTATCAATGATGCTGCCTAGGTATGTTGAATTTTCCACATTTTACAAGCTTGTACTAATACTGCTATACTAATCGAATGAATAAGCTACTAACTGTATTCTATATCCCAGTTTATAATGATTTGAAATTCAATACATTAGATTTAGATGCTAGTTAGAACACTGACATTGAGGTACGACTATAACCAACCAAGAGTTTCCAATAGAATGCAAAAAAGCCAAAATTTTAGTTCATACTTCTAGCTGTATAATCGATGAATTATCATTGACGTAATGTAATCAAACCAAGATTACTGTAAGATTATCAAAATACTGTCGAAGAATAATCATTAACTACTGTCATAAGACCCAGATATAAAAGCATATGTATATTTCAAAGTATAAGTAGCACTATCAGTAGACAATCAATTAATCTATCAATAAATGGAAATAAACTTAGCATAATGATCTACATAAAACTGGTAAAAGTAAATTGAAGATGACGTAGTGTATGTAACATTTTAGACAGATGACAGATACAATTTTGTATATCATGTTCAATGTAATAAAATTATTTCTATGCAAAAGATTTACTTTAATTTGAATATTAACTGTTTGTATAACCTAGAAATACTACTTGATATCACTTATATGAAGAAGAATTTTATAAGTAATGATTGTTAAAATGAATGAATAGAATGCATTGATGAAGTGTTGACTACTTCTGAAACCATATGAAATTGATTAAGATACCTTCTTAGGAAAGATTACCTAGAAGGATCTCTTTCTTCATCAAATAAAATGACATGTTTATATACACATTTGAATTACAGAATGATCTGATATCGTAGGAGATTGATTGACTTGACCGCTAAACTTTATGATACCCACCAAATAGACTACTTTTCTATTCTATTTATATTACAGACCTCAAGTAATTTGTAGATGAATACATTCTGTTATCATTCTTGTTGGGTCGGACCACAAAGATGTGTAACAAACTTTCAGAATTGTGTTTTGAGAACACTATTTCATTTATTCGAGCTGTCTGTAATGTAATCATTTTGTTTCTATTATTGTTACGCTCCGCTTGCCCTATCCTCCCATTTAGCATAATTACTGTTATTATATTGTCTTTTGTTATGGACTACAGTCAATTAGTTGTGTACAAGTTGTTCCTATTCACTGTCACTATTCCCCTCGTTCTGTATTCATGCTAATTTTCTAATTGGTTTGCTGTGTGGTCTGAATTTATGTATATATAAAAGAATGCGTGAAATATAATATGATTCGATTCTGTCTGGCTAATCTATTGGCTCGCATTCTTCTTATTTCGGCTTGGGACTACGTGGGCACATGGCAGACGCACAATTACCAACTAGGCACTAGCGATTGGCACTCGGCCATCCAATCCCCCAATTTCTTACTACATAACAATTCCATTTTAAACGTCAAAGTAAATGGTACTATCGTATCATAATTTGAAGTGTTAGTTTAATGATAATAAAAAGAAATGCTAGAATGTTCTTGATTTAATGCTTATCGTTTGAATTGAGTTAACGAATTTCTAAAGAGTCTTATAACAGATAGAAAAAGTTGACTAGTACCTTTAAAATTTTAATTATTTCCCTAGCTGAAGTCAATTCATGATACAATACTCTTTGAAAAACACATACTTCAAAGTATAAAAACCTTATCCTTATAGGTTATCAATATCAACAAGTGATTCCTAGTGTCCTAGTCAGAACCTGTGATATAGTGAGATCACCATTACCGGATATGAAATAGTTACATATGAATGATGATCGTGCAATATCATTAAATGGCTAAAGTTAGAAATTAAGTACTCTAAGGTTAGACATGATAATCATAATGTTACATTTGTAATTATGTCTGATTTACTACTAAACTTTTTATATAGCAATAATAATATGGATATATAATTCAACACAGAATGAACTAAGTTCGAGTTAACATTTGAATACTGGTACATCTAACTGACGAGTTCCAAAATTGGACGAAACACTCATTCTAGATTTTACTTGTCAGTTTTATAATTCAACTTAAACAATGTAAATATTTTAGCAATACATAAGTAGAATACAACATAACTTCCTACTTAAATCAATCAAATTAGTGCAAATAATTTTTCATCATTTAATACTTCAATTAATTTGTAATATATCGAAAGTAATTCATTAAAAGGAATCTTTAATCTACCGCTATTTATTGATAATAATTTGGCTTTAAATATTCATTATTTACAGTCATATGATAATTGTATCTAACCATTAGAAATAAGCGGTAAATGTGTTTATAATGAATTATTATTATTCATTGAAAATATTCAATTAGTTGTATATGATTGAACAGTTTATTACGTCATCAGATCTACATTGAATTTTACAATAGAAAATAAAAACAGGTTTCTTGCATTTCATAGACACAATAACAGTGTACAATCATAATGATTAACTAATGGTATTCAACTTGAAATCAATAAGTGTAATGAATGCCTATATATATGCAATTCAAACTCCACCGCAACTCATCTAGGGTTGCTACCGGTCTCAAGCTCGGGTAAAGGAGGAAGGTTGGGTATAGGGCTAGCATTCCCTATCCCGTAAAACACAAACTTGCTATAAAAACAAAACGCTAACCAGATTAAACAAACTTAAGTAATATATGCAAATTAGGAAGTATATTGAAAATTTGTAAGATCTAAAATAAAAGGATCATTACTATTATTCTCTTTTTAGAAATATTCCAGTCCTTATGAAGTAAACTAAAACTATTAAATTATTTAGTTAGAATGTAAATGGATTTTCTCATTGATTTGTTATGGACTGAAAAAGGATCAATCTCTGTTGTCATCATATATGCATTCTGATAGAATCGCCTTGATTTAGCGATGATACACAAGTATTGTTTGAATGGTAGGTACATTCAGCATGAAAAGTTTCAAATAAAACGAAAGATGCGACCACGATTCCGCTTGCTAACCATAATAAAAATCAAACAATATTTAAGTAACATTACTATATCAAGGTAATTCATTCAACATCCACATATGTCAACAGAGAATAATCAATTTCAGTGCATAAAAAAGTCAACTAGAAGATCCAATACACTTTCTAACTGTATAGTACACTTAACCGTTAATGTAGTTTTCATCAATAAAGAGACTAACTCTTCCGTTCTTGGTGCAGACAATATTCACTTATTTACATTGTTTGATTATTGAATAGTGACCAGTGTTATGTTTATTTAATTTTGTATATTTATCAAACTTCGTCAAACAAGATATGAAGTGGCAACTAGTCTAAACGATTCAATATCACATCTATTAAGTTATTCTGTCAGGTGGTTAAAATTATCCGACAAACGACACTAGATATTAGTTTTACGCTGGTTGACTATCAACAGCATAATCTAGATGTAATCTAACAAGGTAGACAAACGTCACCTTTGTAAGAATATTGAATAAATCAATGTAAAATCCTTAGATTTAAATAGCTTAGTTATAGAGTCTAAAACTATGCAACTTGTAAACAGAGGGAAATTTAGCTTCTCCAAAGTAGATGTTAATGTAAAATGCCGACTTGCATTCAATCTAGGTTAAACAGAGTTTCCGATCAATTACCTTTTATAATCTATCAATATTATATCCATTTAGCTTTGGTATACACTTTATGAAATCATAGGTTAATAAAACACCAATATATCATTGACTAGGTAGAAATTTCCATCTACAACTTGGATAAGACCTATATTATCAACCTTCATAATGGATCAGTAAGCGTACATCTTAAAAGAAATCAAATGTTTATTTAACATTGTGCTAGTCAAATGATCACGAATAGAACTTGCTAATCTTCCCTAAGTATCTTTCTATTTTAGCTGGGCTTTCCGAATTGTACACATCAGCCTCATAGACAAACAATCGTAAAATATGTTTTTGCTTCAAGTTGCAATTGTATCAGACTACTAATAGAAACCACATTCGGTTTAACTACAGTAAACAATGTACTACACTACTTTTTTCTTAACTTTCATGTTGTTAACATTTGAAAGACTCTGTTTATATTGTTTGAGTTAGATTGTGACTGACAAACAGAATATAAGACACACGTTTCGTCATATTTGTAACTCGTCGGCTGGATATACATGCATCCAAATGTTGATGTTCTCAACGGAACTCAAACTTAGCTCTCTATATTGAGGCGATCCGCTGAAATTGCACGTATGACAACAGAGATTGATCAATTTCAGTCCATAATAAATCAACTGGGCGATTCAAATACATTTAAATTAAAGCTAATTTCACATTATATCTTCATTCTAACTACTAAAAGTTAATAAAACATGAAGGTTAATCTTTATTATGTAGACACTAAATCTCCTACCAGATGATCCACATATTGACCTAAAAGATACTGATGATATGGGGATGTGATATAGAATCTTTTGACAGCAATAGGCACCAGTGCAACCATGTTCGGAATACGTTTCTCACACCCACTAAATGCAAACTATGGTTCTAAGACTGGTCTACGTCAATACCTTAGTTGAAAATAGGGAGTAAAATAGTTGAGCACGTCAATCACTTTACTTATCTTAAGAGTCTGATTAGCCTTTATGGTCTGGTCTCTGATACAGTCTCAGTACGAATTCAGAAAACTAATTTGGCTTTTGTCAACTTACGTCGCCTATAGTGTTGGCGAGATTAATGTCTCTCAGCAAAATGAAGAGTGTATTGCGTAAGAGTTTGCTTTGTTTGACTGTATGGGTGTGAGGCGTGGCCATTAAGGGTAGATGACACTCTAAGTTTCTTAGTTTTTGACCATCGATGTTTTCGAAACAACGCTCACATTAGCTGGGATCACCAATTAAGTAATAATGAAGTTAGACCATGAGTGTTAGGCAAAGGTAGTCAAATAGCCGACAAGGTTGTGAATCTTCATCGACTGATGTGGTTGAAACATGTGTTACGCATGCCTAACCACTACCTACCTTGTTGGGTGATGATGATTGATAGTGGAGTAAGATGGAAGAAATCCACGGGCGGCCAAAATAAAACACAGCATCAGTCTACTAAATCACTGACTGATGGTTTGAGTCATATCCGTAGTTGCGATTTACCTGTTTAAGGTTCTCACGAATACTTTAACTAGTTTCTGAAAACTATGGGTGACATGGCTCAAAATCGGTTACAATAGCGTAGATGTATCCACTCATCATTCTCCCTTGAATTATAAGCATCAAATTATTTCGTAACTATCTTTTCACACTCCATCCCTTTTCTCCCTGAACTATATTCTATATGTTTACTCTTCTTTGTTTCTATCATGCTTACTACTAATATAACTGAAGTTAATCTTGCTGTGCTTAACATATATGATAACTTGAACTATTGTACACATGTACCATGTTCTATATTGATCATACATACATTAACACTAAACCTGTTAGATTCTATGTATATCATAACGTACTCCATTTTTTCTTTTTCTCTCTGTAATTTACTGTTCAAACGAAATAATTCAAGAAAAAATTAGGGGTGGAGGGTGGCGAAAGGGTATATTTTTAGTTTCTTTCATATCTATTATTAATAGTTACTATGGTGATCACTTTTTTTTTCTTTAAAAAAATCCATAATTAAGTTACCAATTCGAGTAGATTAAAAATCATATTCATTATGTTATTGTATATTTTTATCTCTTTTTTTTGTTGTTGATTACTTATAGGTATCATGTGTAATGAGGTAAAGTGAAAAATTCTTTATTCTTTTTGTTGTTGTCATGCATAGATTATATAAACAATAATTTTTATTATTTTATAATTTTCTTAAAATTTCTTATAGACAAGTAGTTTTAGAGTAGTTCATTATGTTTAAGCATGTTGAATAAGTTTAATTGATTGTATTCGTCATAGAATTGATGTTGTAAGGGTATTAATGAAAATCAAGCGGGTATTAGACAGATGTTTTATCTTAGTATTAGATTCTTCAGCATTGTGAACACTAGATTTCTACTTAGGGTTTTTCAAGTTGACAAACACTTAACTCTTTGCACCAATGAATTGGCATTAACTGGTAAAATTCCTGTACTGAATAAGTGAAGAAAGTTGATATTTCATTTCTTAAATTAGTTAATTTATTAATGAAATGCTTTTATGTGCCTTGATGTTGGCTAGTTAAAGGTACTCTAATGGGAACACTTCATTATATGTTCATCAACAAAATTTATGTACAACCATGAAGCAACTAATGTTTCTTGTTACTAAGCATATTGTTTTATGGTTATCAAATTTGAATAGCTGTATGACGACTGGAAAAATATGATTATCATCACTATGATCAGTTATTTAAGTATCATTCTAGGCAACAATATAAAATATATAAATAATTTAAATTACATCATTATTGGCTTTTAATTTACTATTATCAGGTATTGACTAACTCAAAAAAAATGTTTACAGTAAAGAAAAACAATAATTTTATTGTAGGTACTTAAAGTTACATTTTAGTGTATGATTTAGAGTAGGTTTGTATCTTCCTGTTGATTTGTAATGAACTAAAACTGGTTATCCTCTGTTGTCCATATGTGAATCCTGAGCAAATCGTTTTTTTATAGCGATAGTACACAAGTTATATTGAAGTTGGATTGAGACTGGCAAGTGGAATCCAAGGATTGGGATGCGGGAACATAAAGCCGATTAGTCCCAAATAGAACTGAACGTGCCTCCTGGATTCCGCTTGTCAGTCAAAATCCAACTTAAATTTAGTAGATGATGTTCAAATGAACAATGAAAGTCCCACAAGTGTAATATCGAATGTTTGGAATAACAATGTTGAGATAGTTTTAACTTTGGAATACTAAGAAATTGGGTACATGGTATTAAAAACACTTTTCCAAATAACTTCATACCTTTGATCTGAGTACATTCTATTCAAACGGTATTGTATTATCCATAAAACAACTTAGTTTAGATAGTCATATTTATACAGTGACAATGTAAATATAATGTGTATAAGTTTATGTCTCCTATTTTGTTAATATTCAGGACTGAAAGTAATCCTGCCTCTGCTTGGCAAAAATATGCAACCTAATTGGATTGTCTAGAAAGAGCGTTAAGTTACAAGCTCTAATTAAATTTGATCGTGATGTGAAATATGTATACTGAGATGTAGTTAAGACAAACTGACAAATCCAGAATAATGCAATACATCCCTTTCAAATTCTCTTTGTTAGTCACAATTTGAATATGAACAACTTTGTAATTAAACATTCCATCAAGTTACTTAGTTCAGGATGTTCACAATTTGCTACAGAGTTTGACCAACTTGCTGTTCTAGATAGTAACAGCAATAAGATTCAATATATAACTCACTTTATGGATATCGGTCATGTTATAATCAGATTCCCTAAAGCGAAACCTATCAACATAAGCTAAAAGTTTTCTGTACATCATTAATGAAGTATCAATGGAATAATGTCCTGTCAGTGACATAATTATTCTGATAATTTAATAGTAGTATACAAGTAATAAATCAGGTTGATTTAAAAAGCAATAACATGAAGAGAATAAAGAACCTGCTGAAAGTAATTTCACTAGATAGGACTAATTTAATACTTTCTAGAATAATCGAAATGTTGAATTATGCCTAGATTAGACTGTGATGACAATAAAAAACTTAATTTAACCATTCTACAAGTAACTAATTGGAGAAATGTATTAAGTTTAATTGATTAGTATTCGTCACAAACTGATCCTCACCTAATTGACATTGAAATGTCAGAGAGCACTGGATAATTGTATCATCTCTGCATAACACTCCTCAGCTGTACATACTCTTGGTTCTACCAGGGAAATGAATGGATGATCCTTAGGTTTCCTGAAAAATACTTAATCTTGCTTAACTGACTGGGATCCAGCAATAGAATTTCTCGCTTTAAGTAAATATTGCAGTAGAGATTTTATTAACTCTATGTTAAGTAGGTTATCATTAATTATTCCAAATGACTGAGAATTCGAACTTTTACTGTACAGAAGAGGAGATAACACATGACATTGTACAAACTATAATTTAGTAATCTGACATCAAGTATTGATTCTGTTTCACTCACATGTAGATGGAATAGTGTTTACTTCATTTTCCTAGATGGTTTCATGTTAACAATCAATGATTGGTATTGTTTATCATTATGTTGGCATAAAAAGTATCTTATCAGTCAATTACAGTGTGGTTATTCGACTAAGTGACTTAATATTTTATGTATCATATTTAGATGGTAAGTAGTCAAAGTCAAACCTCAAGAAATCATGAATATAAGTAGAAACAATACAGTAACCTGTATGAACTCGACAAGAATTATAATTGGTTAGTATTCACTGTCTATCGAATAATCAATCCTACAGAAAGTGTGTTGCAACAAGAGTAATATCCCTATTCGTTAAGCTATATACTGATAATTCGTATATCACAAATACCATCGATTAGTTTATACATTTAAATGGCACCTATTTAACAAGCACAAACCTACGCAAACTTTATTCACATCATCATATTCTAACTATTTGTGTCCAGCAATGTTGTACTAGAATGGTTTAATTGTTTCTTTTAATACTGTTGCTGATGAAGTATTCTGTGAATATAACCTGAGATTAGAAGTTTAGCGGTTTTGTGGCTACAAATGGAATGGTACATAATGCGTACGTCTTAACATTCAATATATTATGATTTTAGAGTATGGCAATATCATATTATTGATAATAAGAATATTTTCATCGGTAATTTACAATCAATAACCTATAAAATAATAGTTCATCAACCTACCTACTAAGCTTTGATGTCATTAAAATGTGTTACTTTAAGAAATTCTATGTGAATGGAATTTTTGTCTTGAAACATTATCAGTTTATTATAATATGGATGATGACCTGAATTAAAGTTAGGCATTTTAATAATGTTATTTTGGTATACTGGAATTAATTAAATAAATGGAAGATCTTGAAAGGGTACTTTACAATAATTTACAATTAATAATAAGTACTAGGTGGCAATAGAGGCTGACCAGTTTCAGTCCATTAGAAATCAACTGGAAGATACTAGTTTATATTAATTACTTATGTACCCGTCGCACAAATGTAACTATATGGATACAACAACCTAGTGGTGAACATAGTGGAGTTTGGCACAAAGCGGACTGAGTTCGAATCCTAGTGTGAATATCAATATTGAGATGCAGGTGCATCCAGCTGATGAGTGCCTAAGTGGAACCGAAACTCGAGTCCTGGATTCCAGCTTACCAGTCACAATATAACTTAAAACATTACTTGTGTACTATCGCTATATCAAGGAAATCCGCACAGGATGCACGTATGGCAACAGAGGCTGACCTGTTTCAGTCCATTGCAAATCAGCGGGAAGATATAAGCTTATTCTAATAAATACTAGGTGGTATTTGAACAACAATTTGATTTTTAAAATAGTTTGTATACATTGTTTGTATTTGTTATAAAATGAGGTTGGTTGGATACAAGTGACAACTAGAGAACAGTTCTAATATGGGACTCTTCAATCGTGCTTGAAGACAATTAAACTAAGAAATCAAACTCAGGACCTTTAGCATTCATTATATGGCGAATATAAATAAATAAATTTAATTGGAAAAAGAACAATAACAAAAAACAATTCAACTTACATTACTTTATCATATGGTATAGTAAAACACATTTCTCTTGGTGTAAAATGTGTTATTGAACAATAATAAGTTTCAACATATGCTATCATATTGATAATATCTAATCTATATATTCAAATTTTGCATAAATATTACAATAATACTAATGAGTAGTAACTAATTACTGTTTTTATATGATTGTAAAATGTAGTAATCATAAACAGTAGTGAAATCAATTTGATTAGTCAAAGATATTTTGTGAAAGCAATAGCAAATAATAAAAAACATAATAATGTAGCGTTGTATATGCCCTCACCCATATATATATATATATATATATATATATATATATATATATATGCAGTTTGTAGTTATGCAATGTGACCAAATACCATGTATATCTACCTATTCCTTATTGTATTTATAGTGAACATAGACTGGAATTATGTAAATTACAATAGTGATTAAATGAAATTATGTGTCATCATAATGAAAGTCAGTATGAATGAGTAGGTGGTAATCTTTACTAAAAGAAGATCAACGATATTCATTACCGTAGCATTACTTTTTAATAAGTATGCAACAATTGTGTACGAAGTTCAAATACTGTTAGATTTAAATGTTTCAACCAGTATAATGCCTTCTATGATATTAACCTACTAAGTTGACTAAATTAGATTCATTAATAAAAATTATATTTTATGCACAGGAATCTTTGTGATACCATCAATAAGGTATTAAAGGTGTTCAACTATCACTTTTCATAATGTTTAATGTGTTGGCTAGTGTAGGTGTATGTTGAAAAAAATAGTTGCATCAAGCCAAACCAGTATGTAAGTATACATTTATTGACGAGCAGACTAATCTTTGATTAAAACTATCTGGTTGTAGTCATCCTGTTCATAGTAACCATTAGTTAAAAGTAGTTAGATGGCATAAGTTGACACTAATCATAATAGCCTGAAATGGTTCATTTTTGTCTTTCTTTTGATTATGAATTTTAAGGCAAATTTGATTAGACATGGCTTATGGAGATTGGTGTTTTAGTTGACTGGATATGTCACAGATTAATGTTGGCAAATTGTGAGAAATGAGAATTTTACAATTAGATACAGGCCCAGTGGTTCAGAGTGTTAAACGTCCGCCAATCTGAAGTTCATTAGGGTGCAATCTGGAGTGCACAGTGCCAAGGAGTTCCAAGCTGTTCATTGCCCACCTGATTTTCATTGGTACTCAGATAAAATCAATCTGAGATATATCCAATCAACTAAATTTGAATAATTATTCATTCTTTTTGAAGGTTTCGAAGATTGATGCCAATAGAAAATGTCCACATAAAAATGACAACCCAGAAAGTTTTATTCCGAACCATCGATTAAATGTTTCACATAAAGCTGTTTATTACGCCTTATCTTCAAAAGTGATGAAAACAAGGGACTTATTAGCCACAGAATAACTTTAATAATAAAACCATACTTATCCAGTGGAAAGACCTGTAATCTTAAATAACACAAAATTCTGTTTAAATTAAATAAAAATTGAAAGTTCTTTTCTCTTAGTACCTTCAATTAAATATATGCCAGAGCACATGCTTTAGAAAAACATGTTTGCATCTTCAGTGCATGTTCCAAAAGTATCAGATCAAAATGGTGTCTTAGTACTGAATAATGGAAGAAATCATCATATTACTATAACCAGTTACACTTACTACATTTTTCAATAATTTCAATTGATAAACAAAGAATTATGTAGTTATGCTGATGAGATGTTATAACTTGTATCGATAAACGTATGTTTTTAATGTATAATTGACATACTTTAACTAGTGAAACGTCCTAAACAATGCAAGCTAATGTAATGTAAATGGTTTAGTTTAATGTTTAGACTAATCAAATGATCAAATGTCATTTTCACCAACAAAGGTACTGCATAACAGTCAATGGTTTGTTTTCTGTAGAAAACCGCCTTTTAATTATTTTTATTTAAATAAATGGCTAAAAGTAGGATAGATAGAGTAAGTGAGTTTAAGATTAGTGTAGTCTCTTATTAGACACGTATTATATTTGCATAAAGCCAACAAACTCTCTGTAAACTATCAATCGTTCGCATGGTTGTAGGCAACAACTATACAGTCGATGCTAATTAGATGATACTATTCAATTGTTGATACGATATAGGTGATTTAAATCAGTTTCACTACACAACTTATATAGCTCGTAATTACGATTTTTGTACGTTGCGCATCATTTCTTTTTCTTCCTTTTGAATGTAGTTTCATAAGTACGGATAGTTTCACTAGTCAATTGGAAAAAAAAACAACAAGAATAAGCATTTGAGTAGAATATTTTATGGGCATTTTTGTCCAAAGAAAAACAAAAGGATTCATAAAATTTGGGCGCCTAATGTAAGTAAAACATATGAATTGAATATATTTGTAAATAATCTTAACAAATGAAATTAAAGGAAATTATAACATTTCGCTCAGCAAGTTGATTCGAGCTTCATCAGGCAAATAACCAAAATCAAAAATTATCGAATATTAATGTAGATAAGAAGTCGAATTTCATTACGAAAATCCAATCATATACAAAGTATGAAAATGTTTTATTATAAGTTATTATAAGTAAACTAATGTTAAATTTTTAGTTGACTGAATATGTTACAGATTGATGTTGTCAGGATACCACTGAAAACCAGGGAGCATTAGATAGTTGTTTCGTTCAGGAATGGGATTTCTTAGTAGTGCACATTCCAAATTCTGCCTCAGGTGCTTCAGGTTGACGGGAAACGTCTAACTCTCTGCACCACTGCGTCGGCATCCAGTGCTTGAATTTTCGCTTCCATCAATTTGTGATATAGCGCGACTTTCATTCATTGTCATTGGAGATATTTGTTTCACTCTAGACAAATCTGAATGCCGCCAACCAACATCAATCTGTGACATATTCAATCAACTAAGAATACCAATATCCAAAAAATTAACCATCCCGATTGGAGTATTATAATCAGCTCAGTAATGAATCCTGAAGCTCTAGGTAAAAGTTGTGATTGGCCGAGTTCAGACTTGTCTGGAGCGAAACAAACATCTCCAATGACAATTAATGAAAGTCGCGCTACATCACAAATTGATGAAAGCAAAAATTCTAGCACTGGATGCCGACGCAGTGGTGCAGAGAGTTAGCATTCTCCGTTAACCTGAAGCACCTGAGGCAGAATCTGAAGTGCACATTACTGAGATGTCCCACACCCGAACGAAACAGCTGTTCAGTGTTCTCTGGTTTTCAGTGGTGTCCTGACAACATCAATCTGTGACATATTCATTCAATTAAAAATATTAATCTCCACAAAAATGATCATTCTAATTGAACTATAATGTTGACTTGTTATGTGTAAAGAAAGGTACGCATTTCGTGTGTAGTTGCATTTTAAAATCATTTGTAGGCATCTATTATTCTGATTTAAGTTCACAAAAGGGTTAGACCATATGAAGATCGCTTTATGCAATCAAACAAATATGATTCAATGTAAATGAATATGATGATAATTCTAAGTCAAAGGATGAATTTATATTAACGCATGGCAACACATTGACGTGTGCAATTAGATTAAATGATTCCAAGAAGAAAAATAAATAAATGACATTGAAAAGTGTTAGAAGTTGGAATAGTAGATAATGCATGAATCAATTTTTTTGCTCATTAGATGTCATGGTTCAGCTAACAGTACTCCTTCTCATCGATTTATATTGTTAGGATTAGCTCATATGTGTAGGGTTTCAGATAGTAACACTTCTTTGTACAAATTTAAATCTTCTTGAAGAATTTTAATCCCATCAAAATTGTTACTGTGCTCTGTTTCTATTAAGTAGAATAAATTGGATTCTTTTCATTTCGTCAGTTTATCTATTTTGTTGTAATTAAATATTATCGAGATTGTGTAATGTTAATTTAATATAACGAATTGATCTGTATTAAGCAACCATTGATCACCAGAATGAACTAAACAGCTGTTTTGTCTTAATATGAGGCACTTCACTTTACACCCTCTGGCTTAGCAGCGAGAAAAAATGGCTGTTCAGTACTTTCTTGTTTTTAATGGCACCCAACCAACATTAGTCTATGACAAATACATGCAATTAAAATATGTACATTTTAACCAATACATTTGAAAAACATTTCTTTAAATCTATCAGCATGTTAAAAAAATTAAAAATAACTGACTGTATTGTTACTCATTAGTACATTGCTCCACAGTACATAAAATAAGGTTTTATTTAGAAAAAAAATGAGTACGTTTAACAAACCAGGGAGTCAATTGAATAGTTCAGTATGTCATATGGTATGCATAAATATAGTCTCTTGACTTTATTGCTTATCAATAATAAAATTTATTGATTTATGTATTAAACAAAAAAGAAATGATATATTGTTTACATCTACAAAATTCAATGATAGTTAATATTAACTTATAAGAAACTAATTTCAAGTGGTAATCCATTGAGTTTAATTGATAAGTCACCATCAGTAGAGTAGTTTAACTACGTTGAGTGTCAAGAAAAAGCTCACTGATAACAATGAATGAGTTCACTTAAGTATATAAAAAAATTGACTGAAGTTAGAAATATTAACCATTGGTTAATCGCTAACTGGGCTAACGGGTTAAGCTTATATATGTAGGACACGTGGTCTCGAACTCATTCTTTCATTAGAAGGCATTGGTGTTCACCTATGATTTTTTAGTTATAAACTGTTAATAGAAATCTTTTCAAATCAACTAATGAACTCGTTGAAGACTTATTATACCTGCTTCATGTACTATTCATAACATGATACATTACATCTGTTTTAAAGTGTTCATCTTACATGATGTAATGTAATTCAATGGCTTCATTTAGTCTGGAGATAAGTAATATATTAAAAGAAATGCATTAAATTCCTATGGTAAATATCTCTAACTTCCAATAATTGTACTAATAAGTATGCATAATACTTAGAAAACTCCGTTACTTAAATACTAAGTGTTCAAAGTGAGCTTTGAATGTCATTAGTGTAATCATTTGTTATGTAACTACATTTGTGCAAAGTTTGCATAGTAGATAAAGTAGACATTTAGTTTCCATTAGAAGCAACAATAATTATAGCAACCTTTTAATACATATTATATAACAAAAGGTCTGAGAATTATTACGCCTGTATATATTTTTAGCATATAAGCAACTTAAGCTACATGATAAACGATAGTGCCATCTGAGTCCCTTATGAAGTTCGTCTTTTTTTCCTTGTGATGTCAACAGATAATAGTTAATTCCTTGATTACATTCATTCAGAAAAAATATTTATTCAGATACAAAACGTAGTTTTGCTAGTTTAAGTCACAAAACGAATTCAATCAAACTATTATTATAAACACTAGAGAGTTGTTTCAATTTAGTATGAAATAATGAAAGTTGTGACTATGTCAGATTCAAGATGAATATCATGGATTCCAACTGCTAATGAGGAATAAATATTATAGTCAATATACTATAATTCAAAGTAAAAATTGCTGAAAGGTAACGTAGTAGTCTAAAGTTGAAGGCCCTGATTTCGATCCCAAATAGGGTTTAGAATAATGTTACTCTACTTTAGGACGAATAAGCTATACGATGCTCGGAGTTTCTCAATGATCACCTAACTAAAATCAGTTTATGATATGATATTACGGGAACTAGTCATATTTCTTCAGCATGTAGATATGCACATCTTTAAATCCTTCAGATTTGTCTTAGTAAATTATAGTGTTTTCTATGCAACATGAAATGTTTTAATGGAATTTGTTGAGGTAGGTTATTAATTCAGATATAAAGTTATATTCTCGCTAGGTAATTTCTATTTTCTTGGAATGCACACTTGTTCTTATCTCAATTGGCTATACTAAATCTATGAACTATATATTATCAATGAAAAGTTTATCTTCTGAATAAGACCAACTTTAGTCTAGTTTCCTCACTGCAGAGATGTATTGTTTTGAAAGTTTCTAATATATTATAGCTAAGTTTTGAACTTAATAGAATAGAAGACTTCATGAAATACCTGAAGTTGTAAGGAAGTATCTTAAGTTAACTTTTAAACTATGTCTAAAATAACATGTAAATAATATTCCCCGAAGTTGTAGTTAAATTACACGTATCCCTGATAAACACTAAGTGTGATAAGTTACGATGGTTGTATATATTATGACGGCATTCATCATATAGTATACAGAATTCAAAGTTACGTTCTGGTACTTTATATGAGTTTTGTACATTAGAAGGTAATTTTTAGTAAGCACTTTGTTTAAGTTGGTTTGTGGCTGTCAAGCAGAATCCAGGTGCAACGGGTATGTACGTATAATTAGGATGTATTTAAATCTTTCAGTTGCACAAATATGGCTATCTGGATTAAGTAGCCTAGTGGTGAACGCTTTGGTGTTAGACGCAAAACGAAATAAGTCCAAACCTGGTGTGAACATCATCATAGGAATGCAAGGACATCCCGTTGACAAGTTCTGAATAGGTATAAATGTGCATCTTAGACAGCGCTTGCCTGTTACAATCTAATTCAAACAATACTTGTGAACTGGTGCTACTTCTATGCGAATCGCTCAACATGCACATATGTCAACAGAGACTGATCAATTTCAGTCCATGACTAATCAGTTGGGAGATACAAATACGTCCTAATCATAAATAAAACAATTTATTATTTTAAATTTTTCATCTAGGATGTTAAGTTGCTTCATAGTGAATATGTTTATTTTATACAATATGAGAATAACTCTGAATACGTGCAATGATATATTTAATGCGACTGGGGCTGAAACTTTCAGTCACTTAATAAATAGCAGAATAGCTGAAACTGCAAGTTTAATACACCAAGTTGTTGGGGATGTTAGATCCCTCAAAACTCACTTGGCAAACCCGTGATTTTTGTGATTTTATTGTGTAATTTTTAATTTCCTGTTTTCGCGCCAAAAAGTCCCTTTCTCACCTTCAGTTCGTGTTTTCCCAATTGGTAAGACGCTAAATCTTATTGGTTCATTATTTATTTTAGTATGCTATTTATGATATTCCAAGGATGCTCTCTGTTTTTGTATATATACGCATGAGTTGTGTGTTGAGGTCGTCTGGCAGGCTGCCTGTGGAATTAAACGCTTCTTGCTGTCTTTGGACTTCTTACTCTAGTTAGCTGGGCTGGAGTGCTGAGGAAAAGCTTAGCTTCCTGTTACTGTGTCGCTGATCTTACGTTCGTTAGCAGTTATCTAGGTGTCATCATAAACTCGCGAAACCATAGCACAAGTGAACATTGAAAACTTCACAGATAACCTTAGCGGTTGCAGTTATCCATCATTTTGTCTATTCATAAAATTATGACTACATTTTCTCAACCTTCATTGAATACAAAATTCTACTGTAATCATTTTTCTGGAATTCATTTAGGGTATTATATCATAACAACATTCTTAAATGCTTTATATACAACTTATACAAACATTAATGATAAACGATTACATCATCACTGTGTATGTGATTCACTTCATTAAACTAAAATTTCATACAACCAAGCCAGTTTGTGTAAAAAACAACTAGATTACAAAAATATGATTAATTAAAAACAAAAAAATTTCTAGAATAAGTGAAAATTCGAGGTTAACAAAAATGTCTTCTGTTACTAATTAGGAATTTATTTTATACTGAATACTTATAACATCATGACCTACAGTTATCTCTGAGAAGAGATTCCTTTTAGACTAGAATCAAATCAGAACTTTGATTACATAACTTTCTGATTTTAATCATTTCATTCCATTATGTATTCATTAGTCATTGCTATCGAAGAAGAAATCTACCTTATCCTTAGATGTATCTTATGTAAAATTCTACTAATATTAAAGATAATACTTTACTAACTTTTTAAGTAGTGAAATATATCCTCAAAGATAGCGTAGAATAAGATTTGTAATTAATCTACAATAGTTAAGCAGATTAACTACTTAATACTGTAATTACTAGTATGAATATCCTATTTATTTTTCTGATGCTTAGAATTGAATTCTGATCCAAGTTATCCTACCATATGAAAGTGCCTCGACTCTCTCTCTCTCTGTAGATGGCCTTCATTTTTAAGTTATTAGTTAACTTGCTATTTGGCTAGCAACAGATTTTAGGATACACGTTTCACCTTGTTTCAAACTGGTCACCTGGATTCATATGGTTATCATTATTGAATAATAATAATAATAATAATAGTAATAATGTGACTTGATTTTCAATGGTGATTATGTTACAGAAAGAATCAGAAAAAGGTTCAACACAGTACTGTTGAGAATGTATTACTCTAGAAAGTTAGTTACGTTGTAGAGAAAAGCATACCTACTGAGACAATCATAAATTGACAGGTGCCTCTCTTGTGTTACTGCACTACTTCCAGGTTGACGTATAACTGTTAGAGGTGTTATAATGACAGAACGGAAACGAGAACCTTCTCAACGATTTCATGAACATAAACTAAAGACTCTACGAGTTAAAACAACGAAAATATTTAAAAATACAAATATTTGATTAGAATAAAATACAAGATTGATATTTCGGAATGCTTTAATGTATTCAATAGGCAGATAACTTCAAATCTTCTAACATTTTCTGTTGTTATCACTACTGAACGCTAGAAAAGGGAATGTTGTGCATGAAATAATACGAGAGTTGACGATAACAAACTTCATCAAAATTAGAAATCAATAATCCATGTATATTAAAATTGTTCTAATTAGTAGAAATTAAAATTCCTGATGTTTCGCTGCTTATTACAAGTCACTTCTTCAGAGAATAAATAAATAACTGGATTGAATCAACATGAAACTAAATAATACACTATCGAATAAATCGTAATCAACATAAGTTAGCTTAGTTAACAATATGGGATTTAATAGTGAAAGATATTGAAACGATGGTAAGTAATAATGTTGTATCTTTATATACTAATATTCCAACTGATACTTATCTAGACTTTATTTATGGTTTACGAGAGATTGATCCTACATTATCCAGCCTTTGTCCATTAAGTATCAGCTTAATCATGAAATTACTAAGACTATTCATGAATTCAATTTTATTCATTTACAAAGAAATAGTTTATAAACAAGCTAACAGAATGGTAATAGGTTCTGCTCGTTTAACTTATTGTAGCAAATATATTCATGGTTAATATTCAATCTCATATTGTTACTAGTATCATAAAACCATTAGTATGGTTTAGGTATGTAGATGATATTTTCGTCATTATTAAAAAGACTTTCCTGAGAATGTCTCTTAAAACGAATTAATATTCTTTTTCAGTAAATTAAATTCACTTTAGAAAGTGATAATGAACACAATGAGTAGTTGTTTATTTTAGACTGCCCTAATCATAAAGAAATTTGAATGGAACTCGTAAGCCTACACACTCAAGTCGATATTATCAGTTTCAATTCAGTACATTCATTCAGTGTAAAAATATCCCTGGCTCTAAACTTATCTAGAAGAGTCAATACAGTCGTTACATGAGAAGATAATAAGAAAACTATAATACAAAAATATAATTAACATCTTACTACTTAATAAGTTTTCAATGAATATTATCATTAAGATACAAAAGTGGAATGGCCTATTATTGACTAATAATAAAACTAATGAAATGTCATGGATTGGTACCATAGTTTTATCATATCTGTATGACGCAACAGAAGAATTGTAAAGGATTATAAAACAATATGGAATCCAAATATACTACAATGATTACCAACACTATTTGAGGTGCATTCGTGAAACCTAAAGATAAGATCCATTTTGCCTCTATACAGACTTACGTCTACAGATTAGGTTGTATTGACTGTGATACCTTCTATATTAGGAAAAGTCTTCTCGAGAAATCAAAACTCCTTTTAGAGAACATTAAACGTACACCTCTGAATAATCCTGTTGAACTAGAAATATTACAAGTCAAATCAGCAATAGCAGTACATGCTACCTTCCACAACCATAAAGTCAGTATTAGTGTTGAATTAGTGTTTCGAAAAAAGAAGACCATACTAATCATCGAGTATGGGCTTTCTATCCAAGTGACTATAATTAAAGGTTATTAAATTTCATTCATGTGAACACACATACAAGTTATCTTCTACTTCTTCTTTATACCCATTCATAGTGTACAAAAATATATCCAAGTATGCCATGCTTTAAATCCAGCTCTACTTGAATAACTTGACATGATCACACTTGTATTTTGATTATAATTAAAAGTTTTAAATTTTAATTTGTTCTGTTGTGTTGATTCAATACGGTTATTTATTTATTCATTGAAGAAGTGACTTTTACTAAGCTGAAAAACATCAGGATTTTGATTTCTACTTGTTAGAATATTGCAAGTACATGCATCGCTCATTTTATAAAATTCAACGGGTTTCATTACATCTAATTAAAAGTGTATACTGTTGAGTAATGTTAAATGTAGTTAAACATGAAACAAGTAAATATTTGTGAAGATTGGTATTTTTAGTTTATTAAATATGTCATAGATTGATGTTGGCGGAATTCCCACTTACATTAATTTGTGATATATAGCGGTGAAGTTCAGACTTGTCGTGAGTGAGACAGTTATCACTAATGACAATGGATGATCGTCACGCTATATATCACAAATTGATGGAAGTTGGAATTCTACTATTGAATGCCGATCCAATGGTGCAGAGGGACAGGTGTTTGTCAAACTGAAGCCCATGGGGCGGAATCTAGGGTGCGCACTGATGAGAAGCTTCACACTTGAACGAAACGGCTCTTCAGTGCTCCTTGATTTCAAAATGGTACCCTGTTAACATCATTGTGTGACGTATTCGATCAAATAATTATTTGGTTCTTATCATCAACGTAAGCTATTTGTGTTAGTTATCATAATGTTTCTAAATAATTAACTGATAAAGACATTTGGTCAAGACAGTTAATGAAGTTACCTGTAATGATTAAATAGTTTATTGTATCTAGTAATTAGGTTCATTTCTCAACATTTCATTTCAACAACATAGAACAATTCTCAGACCATGTCAGTGTAGTGTACTCATATATGCTGAGTGCAAAACTATTGAAAGTCAGAACTTATAATGAAAATTACATTTTACTATCTGAACACTCACTTCAAAATATTTACGTACGACAATGAACATCTTGGAGAACTACTTAAACAAAAGATAGTTGACAGCATGATATACAAATAATTAAAACCACATGGCTTGTGTCTACAATTCATGTATCGGCAAGTCCAAACTACATAAACCTGATGTACCAACAAATCAATAATCTCCAGGATCAATTCATTATGACATAAACTAGTTAACTGGATGGCCAATAAATTAGAACCGATCCGCAAAGATCTAGCTGCATTTTGTTTAAAAGATACATTTGATTTCGCTGAACAAGTAAACCAACTAAATATATCTTATAAGCTAATGGTATTCTATGACACTTTAGCTTTATTTACCAATATCTCTACAGAAGAGATCACTGACATGATAAGTCAATGTTCTGAACAGTTATCCATACCGAAAACACAACTCAATCAACTGATACGACCATGTACAAAAAATGTTCACTTTCAATTTAGTAATAAATTATACTATCAAGCTGATGGTGTAGCTATGGGAAGCCCTTTAGGACTAGTAATCGCTGACATATTTATAACTAATCTGGAAAAGACAAAGTTAATGCCTTTAATAAACTGAATGACCCTCTACAGAAGGTACTTTGATGATACAATTATTATATGTGACGACAGAAACCAAGCAAAAAGTTACTTGAAATCTTTACTACAGCTTATCTCAACATCAAATACACAATGAAGTACGAAGAAAACAATATCTTCTGATTTCTAGGTCTAGGAATTTCCTGAAAAGGCAATGGAACTTGCCTAAGATTTATATTGCAAAAACATACATACATGTTGTGAACAATAGCTCTATTCTTATAGCTTCTGCCCAATTAGATATAAATGCGGCTTAGTGAAGTCACTATATGATAAAGTTAAACGTCTGTGCACAGTTGATGAATTTGAAGATGAAATTGCAATCATAAAACATATATAGCAACAGTTGTAATCAAAAGTTCTAAGACGAAAATCTCGAAAAGAAAAGATTGTTTATTCAATTAGTGTTTAAAGGAGATTAAGTAGCCAAAGAGTTTAATCAAAGACTTAAAACATTCCTTGCTGCCAAACTAGTGACACTATACAAAACACCATGTTTAATAAGTCAAACCAAAGTCCACAAATATTTGTCTCATGTCACCTCCAGCTGTACTTACACGTTCACATGTACTTTAGAAAATAGGTATACTGGAAGGACAGAAAGACTGATTTTTACACGATTTACTGAATATATCCCAAAGAACTTATGTTCGAAGGATGCAACCACTTTAAGAAGTTCAGTTACGCGTCAGTTGGCTGACACGGAACATAAAGTCAATATCACAAATGCTTTTGATCAACATAAATCGATTCTATCAAAATTTTGCTGAGGCCATTGTAATTAGAAAATCAAAACCTGACCTTTGTATCCAAATAGAATCAGTAGCTAATTTTCAATTACACTAGTAGTATTAGGGTGGTGACCCAATTTTCTCGTTCAGCTATATATTACAGAAAGTCGGTAAGCTATGCTCTTACTTTTCAGTCGTAATCCTTTTGTTTACTTATTTACAACAATGGCGTATTCATAATTACATGATCGAATTCCTTCAACTATTTACTAGAACTCTAATTCTTACGTTATCTATTGAAATATTTTTGAACCTCTAATTCAGATTACGTAATTAAATTCTAAGATATCCATCTTATTTATTTATAACTACTATAAATTCAACATCATTACAATTTCACTACCTAGACAATTTAATACTGTCGGATAAATATATCAGTTAACAGAATCAACATATATATTAATAATCAACAGAATGCATGTAGCTGATGAGATTGTATTCAACGAAATATATTGAATTCAAAGTATCCGGCAAAAATCATGTCGTCTTTGCATTTCAATTGTTACTTAATATACAATAATACTAATTATAGTGAAATATGAATTATGTTAATTGCCTACTAGCCATGTAGTAGTATTAGGATGAATTTGTATATTCCCATTGATTTGTTATAGACTGAAGCTGGTCAGTCACTATTGCTATATGTGCATCCTGAGCGGATTGCCTCGATATAGCGATTATTTACTATCCGACTGTGAATATCAACATTTGGATGCAGGTACATCCAGCTGATGAGTCCCAAATAGGACGAAACGCGCGTCCTGGATTCCACTTGCCAGTCACAATACAAAGTAAATAATACATGTAGTAGTATGTTTTAACAGGTCATTTTTACTAAAGTTTTTATAATTTTATAAGCAGTTTTGTTCTATAAAGAACGAACAGATTCAGAAAATTTATCCACCAAATGTGTGAAAAACATCTGAATAAACTGTGTTTGTAAACAATCTCACCTAATGAAATTAATAGAAATTCTAAAATACTGTATCTGTGACATCAAATGTAACGAATGTAATGCTACATATATACGTAGGAGAAATATCACGATAGTTAAATGTCAATGTAAATGAATATAATAATACTGGTTTAAGGCATATTCTTAAATCCTTCAAAGATCTAAGTAGACTGGAAAATAAGTTAGCAATAGAATTACACTAAATAAAAATAGGATGCAGCATTAATTTCGATGGAACAGAATTCTATGATAAAGAATTTGGTTTTTATTATAATAAGATTAACAGCCAAAGCTTTACATATATGGTAGAATCAAAATGAAATAAACAGATGAAATGGAGTATTGTCAGCTTCATCAGATAAGTAATGACTACTAAATCCTTGAGGTAATTCCTGGAGTTCTAGTGTAAAGACGTGACCGGTGGAGTTCAATCGTGTCGGGTGTGAGACAGTAACTCACCGATGACAATGGATGAGGTTGCGCAAACGTAACACGAATTGACTAGATTAAAAATATCAACCATTAGGAGCCAGCTCAGTGGTCCAATCGTACAGCGCTCGTCGCGGAGCCAGAGAGTCCTGGGTTCGATCACCAACAGGGTCGTGGATGCGCACTGCTGAGAAGTCCCATACTAGGACGAAACAGCTGTCCAGTCCTTCCAGGCGATCACTGGATTTGTGGTTCAGATCAATTCGTGATATCAGCATTAACAAATTAACTATCTCTACAACAACCCCCATAATTGTGACTACTAAATCAATTGAAACATTATCTTTTATTCTTACATTCATATACTATCTAATATTATGGACTATAAAGAATATCACTGTATTATTTGGCTGACTTTTATAATTAAACTTATAGCTGTGAATTGACTACGTTAACACTTCATCGCATGCACTTATTCATTATGTTAAGAATTATTTTGATTCATACATTCACTATTTGACCTATAATTATCATCTCATTACATTTATTCTTAATTATTCTCAAATATGTATGATTTGACATATCAATCTTTAGATTTTATAAGTATTTTCATCCAAGAAGAAACGAAAATATTTACAAAACTTAGGCATCGAGTGTATGTAAGACACTATGAATAGAATAATCTCAGCAGATGAAATTAAAGAAAAATTCCAATGTTTGGCTTGGCTAGCTGATTCAAGCTTCTTCAGGGAAATAACCAAAATCAAAAATTATCGAATACAAGTGTAAATAAGAGGTCAGATTGTCTATTCTTTTCCGTGATCATAACCAATGAAGCTACTTATGTGCATAAACCTTCGTTCATGCATAACATCAAGTAAATGCGTTCACTTATAATGACTTATAATGTAATAGGTTCATACTGTGAATACAACTGGACAATTATAATCATAGTTTACCACATATTTACTTTTCTATTCAATAATTTTAATCTTTCGGTTATTTCCTTATTGATAAAGTTCAAATCAGCTTTTCTATCTAAACGTTGAAATTTTTTTTTACCTATTCAATTTATTAAGATTATGCACAAATACAACTTATTTCTTGTTTCTATCAATTTCATATTGTAGCTTCAATTTAGGTTGGATTGTGACTGGCAAGTGGAAATCAGTTTCAGTTCATTACAAAACAACGGGAAGATACAAACCTATTCTGAATTGTAGCTTCAATTGTTAATAAAGAGGCATTTTCAATAATCAATATTGAATATTCGAGATTATGCAACTTATTTTTATTGATTTTAGAAGTGATCATAATCATCTACACTTACTTAGTTACAATTGTAATCATATAAGTAATTACAAGGTTAATTAAAACAATTGCAATTGAAATAAAAAACTTTCAATTTAATGAAGTTAATTCTATGAAATCTTGGAGGTATTTTCAAAAATGTTTATACAATTTGATTAAAGTAGAAAGCTGGAATGATTTTCTGAAAAGTTTCCTAAAGAACTAATAAGAAATGCCGTATTATCATCAAGATGACTGGGAAATTGTATTCAAAGATGCTTTCCAGTTGCTTGGAAAATGTCATTTCAACTTATCTATACAATGTAGAAATCTTAAGAAAATCCTTTAATTGTGACTGCAGTAGATTGGCAAAGACAGAAATTTGTAGAGAGAGTAGATGATTTTGTATTCAAACTTTATTCTCTATTAGTACATAATGCTTATAAGAAGATGGCTCGAAGTCTGTTAAATACAAATCATGCTGCTACCACTATAATGGATTTCACTTTATTCAGTATCCAGTTCGGAGTCATTAATGGATATATATTACTTTCAATGATTTAATTAATTCCATGACAAACATACTGATGCATTATTGAGAAGTGATACTGATAAAATTAATGAAATAGTTAAAGGTTTATACAAGAATACTAACATAAGTGGTGAAGAAGTACAGAGGTGGGATGGATAAACGATAATACTTACTAAATCTCGATGTTGCACGTTTCTGGCATGTGTGATAGGATTCTCTATGAATGCTACTTTCAGAATCTCAAAGATAGAAAACATTAAATTGTGATGAAAGTATGTTCAACTGAACGCAGTGACATTATATATATCAATGCCTGCTAACCTATGTGAAGCATAGACCGCTGACCAGTATTCTCCAACCAACTCTGTCCTGAGCTTTCCTTTCCAGCTCTTCTCAAGAACTCTTCATATTCTTCATGTATGTCTCCAATTCCCGATTCGATGTGTTCTTGGGTCTTCCTAATTTCCTTTGACATTTAAGATTCCATGTTAATGTTTGTCATTTAAAACGGTTTGATGATTTCCTTAATGTGTGTCCTATCCACCTCCAGTGTCTTCTCCTAATTTTTTCCTTAGCTGGAAGTTGATCGGTTCTCTACCATAGGAGTTTGTTGATGGTATCGGCTCAATGGATTGTAGTATCCTACGCAGACAGTTGTTTATAAATACTTGTATCCTTTGAATGATGCTATTCGTAGTTCTCTGCACAAGTTTCAGCTCTATACAACAGAACTGTCTCCACATTTGTATTGAAAATTCTAGCTTATATATATATATATATATATATATATATATATATACTTATTAGCCATTATTATTATTTTCTAACTGTTTGAATGTAGATAATGGATCTGTTTCGGTTGTTCGTTCACTTCGATGCGTAGAATTTAAGATCAATAATTAATTGTTTCTTTAATATACTGAGAAAAACAGTTTCATTTTTCTGAGGCTAAATCTTAATCTTTTCAATATTCAATTAATTAGATTTACATTAAATTATTTCTATGATACCAGGCTCAGCTAATCAGTTCAGACAGCCATACTTAAAGAATACGAGAATATTTTTAATGATTTGACTGTGTTTGTATCCCAATGTAAATATTAACATCAGAGTGTAGATACATTTAAGTAATGATTTATTAAGAAGTATGACATTAACTTCTTAGTTTCCATCTCTCATATAAAACTACAATACTCATAATGTACACGGATATCAGATGACGAAAACTTTATATGCTTGATCTTACTCACTCATTGAAAAAGTTGTAGATACAAAAATCATGAGTCTTATTTTCTCTTTAAGTCATTGTAAGCTCTACAAAAGTACACTATACCCCCCCCCACCCCGATTAACACATAAAATTTCAACAGAGCAATAAACAAGTCCCGATTGCTGTGATATATATCCTTGAACAATGTTAAAATTTCAACAGGACAATCATCTATCAATGTTGTTGAGTTACTTTGTCACTATACTTTATAAATTAATATTTGAATAAGTAGTACCATCAGTAGTGAGTAGTGTATAAAAAAGTAACAGTCTATTTGTTACATAATTCACATCATTCTATTATTCCATGGAAAATTTTGTGCAACAAAAAATTAAAATATTGAACAGTATCATAGCAGTAATATAAAAACAAATGATATTACTTACTGGAACTTATCATCGATCAATTTAATTTGTTTGTATGTATGAGGTTTAGGCAATTTTGTCACAGGCACTTGTAATGGTGATTTAATATGACCATTGATCTTATCATGTTGTTGTTGTGGTTGTTGTTTTAGATTTGTTATATGCAATAAGTCATCATTATCATTATTAGTATTTATAATTTTACAATGTTTCAATGGATAATAGAGTTGTGTTGTTTTTGGTGTAATACGAATTGAATCAATATTATCATTATGATGATTATAAATAACAGGATTATCAGTTGAATTATTATGTAATATCTTTTGATTTGATTCTTTGTTTTTGTGTAAATGTAGTTTAGATGGTGGCATTTTTAAGCTAAAGTAGCTGACAGAAGTTGTTGATATGTTTCCTTCTTCCAAGTAGTGGAGCTGATTTAAAGTTTTGAATTAATCAACTGTATTCTATATAGAAAGTGTAAAACATAAGCAATGAATTAATAGTAAATTAAACTGGGTTTATTTAAAGCCTTGAATATCATTTCCCATAGCAAGCATAATTATTTAGATAAGGACTTTTATTTCTGTGTAATAGTTTCTATGTAATACAGTAACTGACTGAGATAAGGAGACTCAAATTCCCTATTGTTTAACACACATCATCATGGTTTATCACTGTAACTTGTAACTAATCCCCTCCGCAGTCTACATAATTGTAAGTGGAGTCACATTTGTTGACAATCAGAAAAGTAACCACCAAAACGTTTTCACACAGTTGATTCTACTGTTGTAATGAGATGTTTATGTGTTTACTAAACTAGCGTCGTTCACTCCAAAACATAAATTTAGTTATTGGGGTTAATAAGGTTCAGTGACCTAATATTATACTTTATGGGATGTTCACTATGTAGATTGAATGACAAAAAATTATATACTACTGAGTTATCATTTAGCATGTCACTAAATACAATACTGTTATATATACCAATGGTGAACTAGTTTGATAATAAACTGATATCAACAAAAGCATTATTAGAAACAAGTTGACACAAAACAATTGTGTTATCTCAACTGAGGACTTCTTGCAAACTATAAACCACTAATCCATAACAAAACGTAGAACGTAAACAATCATGCAAAGACATAATTGTAGTCACCACTCAGAAATAATCGGTTTACAAGGGAAAATGTGTGCTCTGAAACAAAATTTAAGTAGCATAGTAGTCATATCTGGGATTTTCAATATGTATAACTGTGGTTCGAATACTGAAGAGAGTTTCAGATCCCTGTTGCACACAACGTTGCACAGCAACAACTAGAGAATACAAAGGATTGCAACCTATTTACTTCAATAAACGTTATTGAAAATTTATTTTACAAAATCAATTTCAGTTGACTAAAACTCGAACGGAACATTAAACGTATTGTCAGACGGTAATGTCTATTTCTTTACATGTGATTATTCAATTTGATCTTCAGAATGCTAAACACTTCCATGATGTACATTAAAACAGCACATGTAAATAAAAAATGTTATTTGTTAATATGATCTTCATCAAGTTTATCTCTAGTATACAATAACATTTATATGGAAATATGAAAACTCAAGCTAATTATCACAATTTATGAGTCATTGATGATAATAAGATAGACGTATTCCACTAATTCTTATAATCAGTAAAGAAGTGTACATGAATGGCTTTATAGTATCTTTTGAGTAGATCTTTCTCTGCTCTGTTAGTTTCACATCTAACATAGTTTTCTTTTGTACGGCATCGGCGTAAATCAGTAGAATTGAGTGTATTTACTGACATTAAGATTCTTTTTAAATGCAATTCTGTTTATCTGTCCATTTTCCCGTCTGCTTAATGAAATCTCGAGGAAATGCAATTTATCATTGGATTCATTCTCAGAAGTAAAAGTGACAACTGAGTGTAAACTTGTTAAACTAAATAAGTGATGCTTCTGTGAATCCAATATGATCGATGATTATAAAATATCATCGATTTAACGGCTGTAAAAGTGAAATGTAACGATAGTATGAATAAGGGATTCATTTACCAATTTCGAAAGGAAAAAGTCTGTTAAGATCAAGCCTACGGCAGCATATAATCGAACGAAGGTCAAGTTACCGGAATTCACCTCTTCTGTGTGCGTATATTACGTCAGTTGGTTCCATTTGTTAAGGTATACCATCGAGTAACTTAACACACGAATAAAAGGACACTTTACACTAGAATTTGGAAAAGGTCAAACATGATGTGTACGCAGCTTCATCTTTGTTCGTCTGATAGATATGAGCCATGCAATTGCAAAAACTAATTTAAAATAATATACAGTAATATCTGACAAATCTAAGATTCTATCCGAATCGGTTTATTGTTCATATCAAAAGTTATAGGAATTCAAAGAAATAACAGTAGTTTATGTGCTTAGAACAAATATATGGTACCTCTATCTCATTCTAAGCCAAATAAAACTTTACAGATGGTTTCACGAACCCCATACATCCTTTACCGTAGTTGGTCATTCTTTTGTTTTATCTCTCTAACCCCCTTCTTTAGAATATTATCTCTGCAACCTATTTTGTGTCTATTTACACACTTCCTATTACGTAATTAATTTTGACGACTATTGTTCTTGCAAGTTTCAATTAACTTTATCTAAGTATTTATTAAGGCTGTTTTAATTTTTCTTATCTTTAGTACTAGTAAACCTGTCCTGTGACTAACGGCTTGAACTTTACAATGATAATAATAATTTATATGATCCATTTACTTTATTATAACGGTTGTCAAATAAATCATCTTGATTGGCTTTATATTTTTATATTTCCATATAGATATTAATATCTAGTAAAGTAAAATCTGATGAAGCACAAATTGACGAAACAAAATTGCTAGCTTACATATATTGTTGTTTTAATTTAGGTTTGACGAGAAAGTACAATTCACCTAGTTAAACTTTTAATTAAGTACACAATATTCCTGAACAAACATTAGAGAACTGTATGTTAACTAGCCAAAAAACACTGCAAAAGTTACAATATGGTTTTAATCAGTCAACCAAAAACAATGTAAAACATTATACATACACAGTAGTAAAAGTAATGGTGGTATCTAAAAATCTAGGATTGATTTTAACCTATATCATTCAGTGTCTTCAAGTATTGATCTCAAAATGATCGTAAGCACATAGATTAACATTCACCTAAAGTACATTAGACCAATAGCAAAGCAATTATTTTATGAATTAATGCCATTGTTCCCTAACTACACCCCCAACTATTTCTATATCGTTCAACAATCGAGTTTACAATAGGGACTTATAAATGTGAGAAGTAGTTAAATAAACATATTGTCTAGGAAAAGATGACGATTTGAAATAATTAGGCATAATGTAGCATGAAAACTGAATATTAACAACAATATCTGAATTGACTGATCATTGTCTACTGACCAATACCACGTTTATCATTGTTTAATTGATAAACTGTGATCAGTACTATAATCAGCCTGAAATTAAAATATGATATTGGTCACCACTCAGGGATCATTCAATATATACATCTCAATTCTATAGGGCAACAATCGCTGTTTGCATAGCTCAATAGTAAATAACACAAACTGTTAAACTGATTGTACTATAGGTTTCACTGGGATTCGTTAGGATTCATTCAGGATGTCAAATATCATAGTCTGTAGGTTAAGGATTTTCTCCAGAATAAACCTAAACACCACTTTACATTGATAATATATAAATATATACATAGATATTTGACTAAAGTTTACCAATGAATACCAAAATATCATCTAAATATAATTCATAATAATTACATACCACAATACTTCGTTCTAATATCCCAATCTTCTGTATAAGTGATTATATAATAAACTTATATTTCAATACTGTAACTGACTATGAAGTAATGATTCCTTAATACATATACACTTATATATATACATATATATATATCACAATTATCTTAACTTTCAATAGATCTATCATCTTTGGATTCCAAGAAAATAAAATTCAGTGATTTTAAACAACGTATCCAATTGAAATTTTGTTTTATCTAATCTAATTTTTAATTTGTTTTAATAATAATAAACATGTAAATAATTAATGCATAAGTATGTACAATGAATAACATAAGAAATTGAACAATAAATAAAGAAGAATACTTTTTCTATATTGAAGTTTTATAGAAACACAATGTTTGTGTGTTGTGTGTGTGTGTGGGTGGGTGGGCTGGTGGGTGGTGATGGGGTGGACTTAGTAACTAAATAACATTCATCATAAGAATTACCATCTCATGTTTTCTATCGTTTTTTTTTTCTAAAAAAAAAGATAAAATAGAACTATGTAATAAATCATAGCAAAAATTTATTGTTTAAAGTGTATATTTTAAATTCAATTACCAATTTTTTTTTAAGATCACACGAAAAGTGATCATAAAGGTATTTAGTTATCTAATGTAAATGATAATTCAGTAAAAAGAAATTCACAATTATTTCTATGACAACATAAAAAGGTATTCATGTATTGAGAATAGATTATGCAATCAATTTAAAGTTATGTAATAATTTGTTGAAGAAAAAAATTGACAAAGATGACAATATTTATAAAGACAACTAGCCAATTGATAGATGTAATAGTAGAATGATGATATACAAAAAATCAAACTAATAGTTATGGAGATATGTTATAACTAAAGTGAAATTAATCCTGATATAACGAATCTTTTTGAATCAGACAACCATTGATCACCTGGAAGCACTGGACAGCTGTTTCGTACTAGTATGGGACTCCACGGCAGTGCTCATCCACGACCCTGTTGGGGATCGAACTCAGGACCCTGTGGCTCCGCGACGAGCGCTTTACCATCTCCACAACCCTCAATTGTAACTAAATATCAGCTCACTAGTGACTAGCTCCTTCAGGTAATTCCTGGAGCTCTAATGTAAAGATGTGACCAGTAGAGTTCAACAGTGTCGATTGTTAAGCAGTTATCCACCGATGACAACGAATGAGGTCGCGCAAACGTGTCACGAATTGACTGAATTGAATATATCAACCATTAGAAGCCGACTCAGTGGTCCAATGGTAAAGCGCTCGTCGCTAAGCCAGAGGGTCCTAAGTCCGATCTCCAACGGGGTCGTGGATGCGCACTGCTGAAGAGTCCCATACTAGGACGAAACAGCTGTCCAGTGCTTCCAGGTGATCAATGGTTGTCTGATTTAGAACGATTCGTGATATCAGGATTAACAACTAACTATCTTCACAACCCCCAACTGTAACTAAAGTGAGATTAGTTTTGGCTTAAATCAATTGGTTACTAGATTCTGATAAAGCATAAAAATGAACTCTTGAATATATTCATCCGTTATGACTGAGAATATAGTAAAAAGCTAAAGATAACATTGATTTTGATGAATAAAAGAATCTTTAAAACAATTGCGAGTAATAATGAGTAACGAATTCAAATGTGGAAAAAAACGTAACAACGATAGGTAACACTAAATCAAATTTTTGATTAACAAAGGTAACCGAAATTTTAAATAATAATCAATTATATGGTGAGATAATCTTTGAAATTGATGGAATTATTATATGCATGTCATCATTCATATCAATTAGTGTAAGGAACTGAAAACATGAATATGAGTGAGTGGGGATACATCATGATTGTGAAGTCAAGAGAATCAAAGAAGTTCCTGAGAATTTCTGTAAGCATTGGTGCTTATCGATACCTATATTTCCTATTATTCTTTGCAAAAATTAGTTAACCTAATAATGTGTATAAATATGAATTGAACACAGCAGTCAATACGGATCCATGGAGAGTGTAGCTGACCGAATGTCTCAGTATAAAATCTTCACAAATGAGATCATTTAATGAGTATGTAAAGATCACACAGTCCAATTTCTATGTGGAAGTAAGCATCAGTGATATTATTTAGAATGACGAAAGCTTAGCACAATACAAATATAAGCTAACGAACTAAACTACAAATATTTTGATATTATGCAAGATTTCTGTGGAAATAAATACGAATATTTCATCAATCTTGAAGAACTACAAAATAATGATTTTTAATAGCCAAATGTCTCACTATGCAAACAATTGCAAGATGATTAGTTTTCATTAATAGTAGATGGGAATTAGCTTATGAAGAAAAGATTAAGTGAAATGTAACTTTTCAAAAATACGATTACTATAATGATGAGCAATTTATATACAGATATGTATAAACAATACAGTATTTTTTGCTATTAAGTCAGTATAGGGTAAACCTTTGCCAAATTAGTCAAAGAGGTCATAAACCTTCATCGACTGAGGTGGTTGAAACTTGCGTTGTATGTGTCTGACTACAGCCTACTTTACTGTTTGTTATTGAATAGTATAGGAGTGGGATGAAAGAAATGTAGAAGTGGCTAAACTAAAATATCTGACTGTTAGCGTATGCCGTATTGGTAGGACCAGAATACCTGATTAAGGTTAGCGTGATAATCGCGATCTGCAGGTAAAGACACTGGGTAACATGTCTAAAAATTGGCTATAATGGCTCAAATGTATTTACCCTTCATGTTTTTCTACATCTTAACTTTCATTAGTCATTCATGTATATGTTTGTTTCATTCTTTCCTGCTAACTTATATTGCTATATTAATTTGTAAATTTGATTTACTTCGTGCTAATAGAGTGTGACAACTTGAATTTTATAAGCATACGTACCAGATTCTATACTGTTCCTGATTGACTTAGCATTATATTACAAGGCTTTACATCAACCTCTAAGAATCTTAATCAATGAAATCATAGTAAACAATCAATTCATCATTCGTTAGGGAAATCAAGTTAAAAAATTGAAAATCTGTAGATCCAATGATAATACAAGTAGTTACATTAGCATGACTAAATATTCATATCTGATAATATGTAAAACCAAAAAGTTCTTAAGAATTAATGCCTATTAACCATTCGTAACTTTAATTCCATACTATAAACTAACCATAGTAGTTTCATCACATTAATAGATAAATCACTACGTAATAACTTATACCACGTGAATCAATATCACGTGAACTGTACTGTGACGTTAAGTTGTCATAAGTAATTATTAGAAAACTGTAAATTTAGCTTTCATGCTACCTAATACACTCATTTAGTAAGGCACTTAAACGTTAGAAACTACTTTAAGCCATTAAATGTTATGTCATTCATTCACATATTGTACATGTTAACAACTTCAAAACATGGTTAAATCTTAACTCATTTTTCAATAAATAAACTTACTGAATTTACTGTATTCATCTAAACGTATTTTAAGTCTATGAATAAATGAAATTTCTTTCAACAGATCCTTCTATCTCATCTTTATACTTAAACATTAAACATTGAATTACATGACAAATTATTCAATTTATGTCAACAAACATATTCTTTTATGTATTATTTGTTAGGCCGGACGACAAAGAAGTGTAACAAACTTTCAGAACTGTGTTTTGAGAACACTATTTCAATTATTCTAACTGTCTGTAATGTAAACATTTTGTTTCTATTATTGTTACATTCCTCTTACCCTATCCTCCCTTTCAGCATAATTGCTATTATTAAACTGTCTCTTATTATGGACTACAGTTAATTAGTTGTGTACAAGTTGTTCCTATTCACTGCCACAATTCCCCTCGTTCTATATTCATGTTAATTTTCTAATTGGTTTGTTGTGTGGTCTGATTTTATGTATATATAAAGAAATGCTTGGAATATAATAAGATCCTGTCTGGCTGATCTATTGGCTCGCATTCTTCTTATTTCGGCTTGGGACTAAGTGGGCACAGGGCAGACGCACAGTTACCAACTAGGCACTAGTAATTTTGCACTCGGCTAACCCAACCACCACCCAATTTCTCACGTCATAACAATATTTAAATCGAAAATCGACGTAATAATTTCATACAATCACATGTTCATCCGTACGAATGATATCATATAATTTATACCGTGCTAAAATATGATAGCATATTGTTAATGCATCTTTTAACATCATCTAATCTAATGTGTTGAAATTATGTAAGCTGTAGTCTATAGCACACATTAGTGATTGTGATAGCCGAGTGCAAAAAGTAGCTTTACTACCAACCAATTCATGTGTTATGTTAAGTATAAGTGTGATTTGACAGTTACAACACAAATGGAATAGTTTGAGAATATTTGAACATCAGTTGAGAAAATGTCATTAGATGGTTTCATTTAATGCTGTTTACTTTGTGCTTCTTCAGTCGATCGAATTTTCTAATGTATTCTAAGGATTGTGGAAAGTATGCTGTAATTCGTTACTAGCACATTTAACTATCCGTCTCATCTGCAAACAAAGTATTCTATTAATTTTCGTAATTTTTCATATAAAGAATTATGTCACTTCTCTTTATGCAACTAGTTTACTTCGAAGTTTATGCATGCATCCATTCCGAACAGCAGAAGCCATCAACAGATCAAATTTATGCACCTTATTACTATGCCCAACTTCATAGCCAACAGTAAACAGAGTTACAAATAATCATACTAATACATTTCTTACTTCCCTTTCTTAATTACTAAGGCTTCATATTTAGCTCTGATATACCTTACTCTTACATAATCATCTCACTTTTGAGTTCAACCTTATTTAACTGTCATTTTACCTTCAAGCAACATTCTTAATTCTCTCAGTAGAAATTATATAATTTATCATTTTTATAATCTATTGAATATGTTACAGATTTATGTTAGTAGGGTACCACTAAAAGCCAGGAAGTACTGGACAGCTAATTCGTCCTAGTGTAGAACTCCTTAGCTGTGAGCACCCTAAATACGCCCTAGGAGCTTTAGGTTGGTGAATATGTGTACCATATATACGTAACACGGCGAATAAGAACTATCTGATTGTTTAAGATAATCAGTTTAGCTGCTTGCATTTGTCGTAGATCGATGATGCCACTGAACACTATGGTAAAATTTAGGGTGTATACTGCTAAGTGGTCCATTAATAACAGCTGTTCACTGCTTACTGATTTTCACTGGTAACCAACTGATATCAGTCTGTGACATACAAACAGCGAAACTTAATACCTATCACCATAGTACCACTTCAAATCAATAATTAGTTTAATTATATAAAGTACTTTAAGAATCACATAATCTAAAACTTTTAAATTATGTGACGTTACTGTTGAAGAATTCCAGACTAGTTTGTTGCAATATTTAGTTTTGATTAACTTATACGCTTATTTTGAACCTACCAATTTATTAATAACTAAGAATAAATTCATAGACTTAAATTTATATCAGTAGTATGTTTTAATCACATGATATATGATGATATATTTGTCTGACTTCATTATTGTCATTTAGTCATCTTTGTTTTACATACAGAAAATGATTAAAAATACAAACAGCTTTTATTCTAAGGTAAAATACGTCATTAAATTGAATTCAAACTATTTATAATCATAATCAGTATTTGTTAAACAAATTATTTAATTTTATTGAGTGTCGTAGAATGGTTTCGGTTTGTCACCAAGACAAATTCATTGAAAACTGGACAGTGTTTACGTCATAGTATGAGGTTCCTTATCAGGGTGTTTTTTTGACCGTATCAACAATTTAAGATTACGAAGCCAGTCTTTATCTATTGGTATCAGTGAGAATGTATCCGATGGTAGAACTGACAATTCGATCAATGCAACAGGTAATAACTGTTTCACGTCTGCCAAATCTGAACTCCATAAATCACGACTAGTTTCTATGATTATTTATTAACGAAAAGTAAAATACGTCCTATCAAAGAATGAAGCTTAAGGTTTATAAGTTTCACTAGAGATTGCAAGAAAACATCTATAGATTATAGTTTGAATACTTTTGGATCAGAGTAAGAGTTACATAACTCGACATCATAATTGTTGGCAAACGTATAATCTTAAATTGAATTAAGGTACCTTTGTGAAGACAGGCATTAGATTTGTTTGATTGTGTTTGTCACATATTGATATCGATTGGGTATCAGTAAAAATCATGAAACAGTGGACAGCTGTTTCGTCCTAACATTTGACCTTTCAGCAATATGAACTCATTGTTCAGCCAAGGAACAAAACTCAGGGCCATCAGCACTCAAGGCAAATAAATCAACCATCTGCACTACTGGGTTGATGAGTGATGCTTGAATTTCCAGTTTCATTAATTTATGGTACACGCGACTGTTGCTCTAAATCAAGAATTTACATTGTTGAACAGTCCCATATTAGAACAAAATAGTCGTCCATACTCCCTCCTTTTCAAAGGTATCCAACTAACATCTAACAAAACTCTTCACTCTTTCCTTTAGTTTAGTTTCCTCACAATGTCTTTAATTAACCACCTATGTAGTCTACATTGAAATGTTCAGGTGATACTATATTCTTATATAACGCATAATTTATCTACAGTATTAAACACTATTGTCTGTTTAGTAATTTACGTTGCATATGTGAAACGTGAAATACTCGCGCTTAGTTTACGAGTAAGCCAATCATCATATCAGTTCACTAACCACTTTCATTCGACACAAACAGTAACTTGGTGTTGTGTTGACTGTCAATTTCGATATTACGAATCGGTCTGAATAAGACAACCATTGATTACCTGGAATCACTGGAGAGCTGTTTGGTCACAGTATGAGAGACAATTCAGTGGTCTAATTGTAAAGTGTTCGACGCAAAGTCAGAGGGTATTGGATGCGACCAACGATGGGGTAGTAAATGCGCAATAATGAAGTATCCCATAGAACGCAACAGCTGTCCAGGGGTTTTTGATGATCAGTGGTTGTTTAATTCAGACCGATTCGTGATATCACAAAAAGAGTAATATTGGGAAAAAAGTAATTATATGACAAGTGTAGGGGGGGTATATACATTATTTCATGGTAACTAAATAAATCATAGTTTTGTTGTGATGTTGCCGCTGTGAAGGCATAAAAACGACGATAAACAAATTCATCCATACAACTAAAGTGTTGTCAGGTTTTATTTTAAAGAATTTGACGACTCATTATAATATACTTAGTGAAACGATCTATTGAAAGATGAATGAAATTCACAGGGGTTTCAACTATAAACCATATATATACAGTTCTTAATATGAATCTAGTTTTACTTAAGGTTTCTATCAAACAGTGGGGAAGGCAAAATAAAATAATGAGTCTAAATTCATTAGCTACGTAAAAAATATATATTACCAGGTTGCAATATAACTACTCATAAATGTTATTTTCAGCGACAATCAGGTTATAACCCTAATCGTAATCACATATTTTAACGTTACAACAAATTCGTAACTCTGAATATTAATTCAGGTAATTAGTATTTAGAGTTATGAATCTGTTATATGGTAAGGATTATTACTAACCCACTGTGACAAAATGTTAACTCCGCCCGCAGTTCTTCTAGGGTTGCTACCAGTCCCAAGCCCAGGTAAAGGAGGAGGGTTACGCATAGTGCTAGCATCCATATCCCGTAAAACACAAGCTTGCTAAAAACAAGCTAACCAGATTAAACAAACGAAACCATTTTAACTCTGCCCTGGAAGTGGAAGAAATCTATATGACGCTTCATGATGAAAGCCGAGATTCTTCGGAAGTCATGAGGCTGATGCCACCCCTTCTAACAACCAGAGCACAAATTTTTATAGGTACATGGAATGTTCGGACAATGTGGGAGACCGGGAAGATCACCCAGATAGCAGCAGAAATGAAGAGATACAACTTGACTGTGCTCGGAATCAGTGAAACACATTGGACTCAAACTGGACAGAAAACATTAGCTACGCGAGAGGTAATACTATACTCCTGGCACGAAGAGGAAAATGCCCCATACACCCAAGGAGTTGCTCTGATGCTGTCTAAGAAAGCGCACAATGCACTTGTAGCATGGGAACCACATGCACCCAGAATCATCAAAGCATCTTTCAAGACAATGAAGAAGGGGATTACAATGAACATCATCCAATGTTATGCACCCACCAACGACGGCAACGACAAGGACAAAGATCAATTTTACAATAGGCTGCAGTCAATTATAGCGAAGTGTCCAGGAAAGGATCTGACAATCCTAATGGGGGACCTAAGCGCCAAAGTCGGAATAGACAACACCGGTTACAAAGATATCATGGGACGACAGGGACTGGGAGAAAGAAATGAGAATAGTGGAAGATTTACACATCTATGTACTTTCAACAAAATGGTCATAGGTGGTACAATATTCCCCTACAAACTCATACACAAGGTTACATGGGTCTCACCGGATCATACTACGGAGAATAAAATTGATCATATATGCATCAATAAAAAGTTAAGAAGATCAATGGAAGATGTGAGAACCAGGAGAGGAGCTGCTGTAGCTTCAGACCACCACCTAATGGTTGCCAAAATGAAACTGAAGCTAAAGAAGCAATGGATAACTGCAGTAACAGCATTACAACGGTTCAATAAAGCCTCTCTTCGAGATAATGACAAACTCAAGGAATATAAAATAACTCTCAACAACAGGTTTCAAGCCTTACAAGATCTGCTGATAGAGGAAGAAACCACTGTGGAGGACAACTGGGAAGGAATCATAGAGGCGCTAACTCCAACTTGTCAAGAGGCTCTGGGTCGCAAGAAACAATATTATAAGGAATGGATTTCCACAGAGACCCTGTGCGAAATTCAACAAAGGAGGAACAAGAAGGCAGAAATCAACAACAGCCGAACTAGAGCAAAGAAAATCAAGGCACAAAGTGAATACACAGTAGCAAATAAGCAAGCAACGAGGGCCTGGCAACGACAGCGGAAAAAGCTGCAAGAGAAGGAAATATGAAACAGCTATACGACACAATGAAGAAACTAGCAGGGAAATATAGTAAACCAGAGCGACCGATCAGAAACAAAGAAGGCAAACCAATCACCGAGATTCAAGAACAAAAAGACAGTTCGTTAGAACATTATGAGGAACTTTTGAATAGGCCAGCTCCACGTAACCCACCAGACATCTAGGCAACATCTACGGACCTCCCGATTGATGTCAATCCACCAACGATGGAAGAAATCAAGATAGCCATCAGACAGATCAAAAGTGGGAAAGCAGCAGGACCTAACAATATACCAGCCGAAGCACTCAAGTCAGACATAGACATAACGGCAAGAATGCTCCACGTTTTATTCAAGAGGATCTGAGAGGAAGAACATGTGCCGGCAGATTGGAAAGAAGGATACCTTATCGAGATACCAAAGAAAGGAGATTTGAGCAAATGTGAGAAACACACTGGGATAACACTATTGTCAGTACCAGGGAAAGTCTTCAACAGAGTGTTATTGAGTAGAATGAAAGACTCAATGGATGCTCAACTTCGAGACCAACAGGCTGGTTTCCGTAAGGATCGGTCATGCACAGACCAAATCGCAACACTTTGCATCATCGTTGAACAATCAGTTGTATGGAACTGGTCACTGTACGTCAACTCCATTGACTATGAGAAGGCGTTTGACAGTGTAGACAGGAAATCGCTATGGAAACTTCTTCGACACTACGGTATACCAGAGAAACTCGTCAACATCATCCGGAATTCTTACGACGGACTACAGTGCGAAATTGTGCATGGAGGACAGTTGACAAATGCATTCTCAGTAAGAACCGGTGTCAGACAAGGCTGTCTGCTCTCGCCTTTCTTCTTCCTCCTAGTAGTCGATTGGATAATGAAAACCTCTACATCTGGGGAGAAGCGCGGGATTCAATGGACAAGTAGGATGCAACTCGATGATTTGGACCTCGCGGATGATCTAGCACTTCTATCCCATACACAACAGCAAATGCAAGTGAAGACAACCAACGTAGCAGCAACCTCAGCATCAATAGGCCTGAACATACATGAGGAAAAGAACAAGATCCTCAAATTCAACACAGAGAGCACCGACCTAATTGAACTTGATGGTGAAACTCTGGAAGAAGTGGATATTTTTACATTCCTTGGGAGCATCATCGATGAACAAGGAGGATCCGATGCAGATGTAAGGGCAAGGATCGGCAGAGCAAGAGCAGCATTCCTACAGCCGAAAAATATATGGGACTCCAAACAACTGTCTACCAACCTCAAAGCTAGACTTTTTAATTCAAACGTCAAGACAGTTCTTCTGTATGGAGCTGGAACGTAGAGAACTATTTCAAACATCCTCAGGAGGGTACAGGTATTTTTGAAAAACTGTCTACGCAAGATATTGAATGTCTGTTGGCCGGAAACCGTCAGCAACAGCCAACTATGGAAGAAAACAAACTAACTTCCAGCTGAAGAGGGAATCAGGAAACGACGTTGGAAACGGATAGGATATACATTGCGAAAATCATCAGACTGTATCACGAGACAATCACTAACTTGGAACGCTGTTGGAAAACGGAAAAGAAGAAGTCCAAAGAACACACTGCATCGAGAGCTGGAAACAGACATTAAAAGAATGAACGGCAACTGGAGACAGCTGGAAAGGATTGCTCAGGACATAGTTGAATGGAGAATACTGGTAAGCGGCCTATGCTCCTCCGAGAGGGGTAAAGGGCGTAAGTAAGTAAGTGGCAAAATGTTGGTGCCAAATCATATATGGCTCAGGAAGATAGTATATAAAACACTGAATAGAATATATGCGAACAACAGAGATTAACAAACGCTTGAACAGCGTTTTTGGTGTTACGGAGTTTTATTCAAGGATTTTCGTGTTTACCGTACATTATATTATGTTTCGTCAAGTTTTACAGTACTCTTGATCTTAAGTTCAGGAATATGATTAAGCTAGAAACAACATTTATCTTTCTAATTCTTGATTTATATAAACTGTATCTTACCCTAAAATCTGACTAGCAGTCTTATTCTTAATAATTAAGGCTTAATTTTAGCCTAACTACAAATCCTAACTATGATGTATTTTCTGTGGTATACAGTTTAGGTTCGAGTTCACGGTAACCTTGACGCTGGTAACACTTCATACATTGGTTGGATATGAAATTTTCGCGTAGTCATTTAAGTATAGTGTTTACTTGTTCCTATACTGTACTCAAGCCAAAATTTATCTCAATATTGTTACTTAGAAAACAAGATTCATTAGTTAGTAAACAGTGAAAATGGAATATAAAATGGCATATTAAGTAAAATATGAAATAAATTAAAACCATTTCAATGAAAGGAATATTACAAAACTGATTTATAAACACAAATGTAGTTTTAAGTTATGTTCCGCTAAGGTTTGTGGAATAGGAAAAATATTTACTTATCTGACTTCAAGTAGATTAAAATTGATCTTGTATAATAATTGCAAATTCTGATACTGATCTTAAATCATCTGATATAGAATATATGATCTCAGACTTTTATGTCATTTACTAAACCATACTGGTAATTAATATTTTTTCATGTACAAGGAAATGTTTTACATGAAATGACTTATTTTACTTCCTCCATATAAACAGGTAAACAAACAGATGCATATTGAGTTGGTCTAATGGGAAACCTTGTCTTTTCCACATCGACTTGCCAGTGAACTGGTAGCATAGTATAAACAAAATAGCAAAGTATAAAACGGGTTTAATGTGATTTAATCAGACAATTACGTAGCATTTTGCATACAGTATAATCTGATTATTTAAGATTATGTGTATATTTATATGTCCTTTGTTCGCTCATGGCATTTGAAAGCTTCATAGTACACTTATAGTCCTGATAAAAACTGTTAATATCACAACTGTCATTACACACGTATGTTGAGGAGGATGCTAGGTCCTCAAAAACAAATTAGTTGAGAAAATTTAACAAAATGCTTGGTGTTTAATTTCCAAGAGTTCATCACATTCAATTAATCCAATGTGATTCATACCTCAGAGGAAAAGTTATAACGTTAAATCGTATCAATCTGTAAATTAATAGCCACGTTAATTATGACAAATAAATACATTTAAATAAATGATCTTGATCAACATTGGTGAATAGTTTGGCTACTTATTCGATTGTTTAAATTTTCTTCTGCTAAGATTTAGGGGAGACTAACAACAGGCTCATTACTTAATAGTGCTCAATGTCGTACACTATTCGGTCATATACCGAAGTTTCAATCCCACTGACTATTGACTTAGTCAGAACTTGATCAAATGTTATGCCATTACAACATATCTCTCATGCTAGTTCAGTTCCTCTATTGTCTTGTCTTAAGCTCAGTACTTGCCAAAAATATGTTTCCTAATACCAGAACAAAGAATGATTCTGATGCGGAGTAGACCACCATCTGTCTGTCAGTAGATCTTATAATTTGCATTTGAAATGAATGTTTAAAGTAAATCTCCTTTAAGTAGGATATTTGTGTACTAAAGGTTTCTTTATAAATGCAGTTAAATTTATTCAGAGAGACATTTGTATCAAAGAAATGTTAAAAAACACGTATTTTTTCATTTTGTAATTGCACTATTTATGTTTCGACTCATATATGCCAAACGAGTACAATTTAACTACTGTTTCACTTAAGTTAGATTGTGACTGGCAAGTGGAATCCAGAACGCGCGTTTCATCTTATTCGGGACACACTGGCTGAATGTACCTGCATCCCAATGTTGATGTTCACAAGCGTGATTGTCTGGACTCAGTAGTCTAATGGTGAACGCGGTGGCGTTTGACACGAAACGGACTGAGTTTGAATCTCACTGTAAACATCAGCATTAGGATGCAGGTACATTCAGCCGACGTGTCCTGAAAATGACGAAAGGTGCCTCCTGGATTCCACTTGCCAATCACAATCCAAATTAGATTCTGTTTAAGATTTGAGTGAATGTTCTAGAAAATTTATCGAGACAATAACGAGACTTGAATTGAGTGGCTACCCAATAAATAAATAGGTGACTTGATGTGAAATTATTTAATCTCAGTTACTTAAAATACGACTGTGAAAAGATATAATGATGTCATGGAATAAATCAAATTTCGAAAATGAACGAAATGATGTAATAAAATAAACGATAAATAACCAGACAAATAAAGACTAACGGTTACTTTCATTTTGTAGTGAACTGGAGAAATGCTATTATAATCCAAGTACGATACAATTCAGGTACTTATATCTATAAGCAAAGTATTGAGTAGTACCATTCCCTTTCTGACGTTATAACAAGTTGTAAGTAGTAGTAGTAGCGGTGGTAATCATGGAAACAATAATTCTACTGATAAAATTTCTTAAACAACCAACTGGCAACTAGATTTTTCTTAGTGTACTTTCATTAAAAGAACTAATTGTGAGAAAATGTTTTTTTCTTTAATTTGATCAAAAACAGTTAAATTTCTTTCAGTATCTTTTCCGGCTAATTTATACTATTGAGAAAATGTTATTTTAAATGAAAGTGATCATTTGTTCTTGAAAATGTACTTAGTATTCATGTGATACCATTCAAAGAAAGTTATTATTATTATTATTATTGGTAGTAGTAGTAGTAGTAGTAGTAGTAGTAGTAGTAGTAGTAGTAGTAGTAGTAGTAGTAGTAGTAGTAGTAGTAGTAGTAGTAGTAGTAGTAGTAGTAGTAGTAGTAGTAGTAGTAGTAGTAGTAGTAGTAGTAGTAGTAGTAGTAGTAGTAGTGATATTTACTAACACAAGTATAGTAACAATTTAATTTATTATATCATTATTATATTAGAATTTCCGCTTATTCGAGTATTCATCTTAATATTCATATTATATTGTAAAGTATGTAATCAGGTATAGAATGTTCAGTGTGTTCAATAACATTAATGTGATAAGTTATGCTGTTGTCCATTCAGTTGACATCAAATTGATAGATTCAAGAGAAATGGTTGATGGAAAAGAAAACAGTTTTAATCTAAATATGATATAATCGTTTTGATAAACATTGTGTTATGGAACTTAATAAAAGTGCTTATCAACGATTTTAAATATAAAGAGCATTTAGAAACTTCAACTTATGCTACGAACATATTACCGTTTGCCCGTTGAACAAACAAGCATTCAGACTTTGATGTATCTAATTTTAGTTAATTTGAGAAATATTTATGCAACTCCATCGATGGGTAACAGCTTTACACTTAACGTGGCTGAACTTCAATGATCACGTCTTTTTTTCTAGAACTCTATGAATTGCCTCCTAAATTTAACCATTAGTTAGCTTATATTGTAAATGGGTGTTGTACAGATCGCTGAAATTGATTTCACAAATTGGTCTTAGTTAGACAATCACTATAGATGAGGTTGTGTAAATGTGTCGCGAAATGACTGCATTTCTATATATCAACCGTTGGGTGCTGATAGGCTACGAAAGTAAGAGTAAGTTGATACAAAAATAAAAACTGATTGTAGTAAAATCATAGAATCTCACTAATTGCATATCCTAAGTAACGAACAAGGATTAACTAGTTGAACTCTGGTTTTCTTCACATTATTAAAAATCTGTTGAATTTATTAGATTATTAATTTCATATCACGAATTAGTCTAAATTAGGCAACCATTTGTTACCGAGAATCACTAAACAAGTGACCCGCAATATAATGGGACTCTTCAGCTGTGTATATCCCCAGCCGTACCAGGGACCGAACCCACAACCCCTTGGCTCCGCGACGACCGCCTTACCATTAGATCACTTAGTTAGCTCACGGTGGTTAATATTTCTAATTCGCTGTTGTCATGATAGGTTTGAGCGACTGTACCCATTGACAATCGTGGGTAACTTCCCCACAACCGACAAGGTTGAACTCCGCCGGCCATGTATTCAGTGTCATAAAATATAGAAAATGATAAATTTACAAGTCACAGTAATCTCTTTACTATAACTGCATTGCAGCAGCCACTTCTGACCTTTTACCTACTATTTCACAAATTAAATATTCTTATTTTGCAGTATGATTGAATAGTGAACTTTGCCGCACCTGTACTTACTTGTTTTGGTTTGGCTTGTTGAAATAAATTATCTTTTATCAACTAATCTTTCAACTATTATACAAAGTGTATAAACTTGTAGAGTACCCAAGCGTTGGTCAAAGATAGGTACTGAGCTACACTAGCCTATTTCATTTAAGCAATCAGATGGATGCTGAGCATTACCCAAGAATCAGGCTCATTTTAAACCGCAGACAAATGTTTCACTAACTCAACATTTTATCGTTCTACTGTATAAACTGGCGATCAGCTAATTTACGCTTTGTAAAACTTTTTGTAGATATGGAAAATTTAAGGCTTTTATTAAATTTTCTGTTTAGTCAGTAAATGAGAACCTTACATTGGTATGTTATCGTCAATAAAGATTTCATAATAGAACCTATCACCTACGATATATGAGCATTTTATTTGACATCTTAGACTAGGCTACATGAATATGTGTACGACAGATATTTAAATATAATTCGAGTCGTTTAAAAAGAAACAATTAAGTGATTACACTCTAAAACTCATGATATACATCGATTGAATGAGAACATAGAAGGAAATGTTAGATTTGTCATAGTTTATAAGCAGTAAATAAACTACATGAAAAATTCGTTGTTTACTCAATATGAACTAATTTGGCAACCGTATATTATAAGAAAGAACAATAGCCATACTTAAACGACTGCGATAAGTTTTCAAAAGGACTAGTATGAGACGCCCTCATCATTAATATGGCTATGTATTTGAACTCAGCATGTCCTGAAGATATCATCTCAGCTTACCTACATAATGTTAAATTGTTACGAGAATCCTTTAGGTGTGACTGTAGTAGATTAGTAAAGATGGAATTTGTGAAGAAAGAATAGGTGATTATGTATTTAAACGCTGTTTTTGTTGATGAAGAATAGTTCCAAGCTCATTAAAAACAATTCACGCTGCTACTTTGGTTATAAATCCAACGTCATCCATTATCCAGTTCCGAGACATTAATAGATATCACTGACTTTTAACGATTTAATTAGTGTCATGATATACACACTGGTACATCATTGAGAAATTATTTGGTGATGTAAGTACAGTTGTTGAAATAAATGAAAGACTAATGATAAAATGTTAATATGAATGGAGAAGTACAAAGGTGGAATGAGTAAACACTAATACTTACTAAATCTTAGTGACACCGATTTTCAGCTAACGAGACAGATTATCTGTAAGTATCACTTTCAGAATGTCGACAATGGAACATAACAAAATGTGATAACCGATAATAATGAAAGTATATATGTAAATGCAGATAACCGGTGCGAATAAACACGCGTATCACGTTTGGGTTACAAATATCGTGTCGTAGTGCACGAGGGGTATTTTGTAGACTGTCGGTGGATGTGCAAATGAACAACATCTAGTTATTCAGTGGACGCTTATTCGTGTGCTTGCTTCCTTAGAATAGTTCCTGAGATCGAGAGAAATTTATTCACATAGATGAGTTTGTAACCATTGTTTTTTCGGTTTACCTACAGAACTATGGTTTATTTACCAACCATGTTAAGTCATTATATCTCTTGTAATATATACTAGTTTTCGTTTTCGCGATAAAAAGTTCACTTATAATCATTATCTCCTAGTTGAATAAATGTGGCCAATTATTCTAGAAGCAGTCTGATCAGTCTGTAAATTCCACGACAGTCATGATTCATTGTTCCTGTAATATACTGTAACCGACATTTTTAATTACATAACAATTTGAAAGGAAGAATGTATTATCTACTGTCAGTACTAAAATATTTTGCTCTATTAGAACTTGAACGCAATCACAGTTTGCTTTAGTGAGTAACGTGCATAATTACAATAGTAATTCAAAATATGCTTACTTAACAGAGGTACAGAGCCTAAAACGCTGTTGCTAAGTTAATATTGTCATTTTCATTAAACAAAGTTAAAATATCATCTGTAATAAAACGAAACATATGACCATGAGATAAGATTAATGGGCAAAATAAGTAAACTTGATGATCTCTAGTCTATATAATAAGCTGATTACGGTAAACTTATTAAATAATTAACTTTAGTTAAATGATGTTGGCAGGGTACAAACTGAAAGCCGGGAAGCACTGGATAGCTTTTTGATCTCAGTATGGGATTTCTCAGCAGTGCACACTCTAGATTCTAGCTCATAGCTTCAGGTTGGTGAATGCCTAACTCTCTGCACCACAAGGTTGGCCTACATCCAATAGTAGAATTCCCACTTCCATCAGTTTGTGATATAGCGCGATAATCAATTAATTAAACTTAACACAAAACTCCACAAACTATCTCCAATAAATTATTAAATAATGTAAAATCAAAGTTACGTAATAGGAGGTATGTGAATGAAAGTTCCAGTCATATAGGTGATGAACACAGTTTAAGAAAAGGTGTTAAGAAAAGATGAGCAAAATAAATACAAATCAGAAGATACATCGAATTCAGGAAAATACCTGATGACTCATATTTGGCTAAGAGAGAGAGACAAGGGTATTACAAACTTTTTTTGACTGCCTACAAAAAACCTCTTCCTGGTGAAGTCATTCACGACTGAATAATAAGGGAGCTCAAAACAACGTTCTACGAAAGAAAACTTTGTAGTTATTTAATAATCAACCAGCGGTGTTTACTCAAACAAAAGACAAGTTACCTGAATTCGCCTTCTTCCTGTTCATATAAACAAAATCAGCTGCTCTTGTGGAAAATGCCACATGTAATCTACAACCAGTAACTTGTTCAACGAATTATGAAACATCTCTCGATGCGGTTCACTAACGGACAAATGAAAAGTGAATGTAGCTCACTTTCATCTCATTTAGTAGATAGCGGTAATGAAGTAAATAGATTTAGGTTATTCGCAGCAATGTAACATATACCATCAAAGTTTCCCAATGATGCATGTATTCATTTGTTCTCAATGTCAAAAGTTTGTGGAATTCGAACAAACAACCCTCGTATATGTGTTTACAGGAGATTCACAATATCATAATATCTTCCTTGGTCAAATATAAATAAAGAAATATTTTCAACAACTAGACACATGTCCTATTTTGTGTTTATTTTATTCTGGTTATCTCTTCTTAAACACTTTCGTAAACTGTCTATGTGACTAGAGCTAAATTCACACACTTCCCATTACGTAATTTTGTTTTCCCTTTGAATATTATTCTTATATGTTTATCCTAATCACCTTATTCTCTCAAGTTCTACTCTATTTCTTTAATTAAAATGTTTATTTTAGTCATCATCATTGTTCTTAACATTAGTATTAATATATCTCTTCTATTACCACTAATCTACACATTCTACTGAGTATAATCAACAGTCATGTAATACAACTACCTTATTGTTACAATCGATTCACAAATCACCTTGATTGCTTTAACAGGTGTCAAATTCGTATAAAAATATAACTGTGCATATTAGAGTAAAGCCTGATGATGATCTAATTGAAAGCACTATTGTTGTTTGCTTATATGAGTTATTCTAACTTACATTATGGACATGTTTGCTATTTCGAAATATAATATCATCTACAAAGTCAATTACATCAGCTAATACAACACAATATAATAAAGCCTGAACACGATCCTACCTACTTAGACACATATGTGAGAGTAAAAATTGGCAGTAAAACAATATAACATATCATCATTGATATCAATTGTAGTAAACAACTGAAAACATACATATGAGTAACGGGTAATTCATCACGATTGTGAATGAAGGGAATTAAAGAAGTTTCTCAGAACTCCTATAAACATGTGTGTTTATCGACACCCATATTCCCTATTAATCTTTACAGAAGTTAGTTAACTAATAATGTGTATTAATATGAATCGAACACAGCACCCACAAGGAATCCATGGAAAGTATAGCTTACCAAACGTCTTAATATAAGATCTACACAAATCAGTTCATTTAAAGAGGTTGATTTAATGACTATGTACAGATTACACAGCTCATTTCTATGTGAAGTAAGCATCAATCATATTGTTTACAATGACGAATGTTGATTGATTCAAGTTTTAATCTACTTCCTATATTCACACATTAATGTCTTGTTTATTTAAATTCTTACATCTACAATTCACATGAGAACTAAAGTAAACTTTATAAGCAATGAATACTTGTGTTACTATGTCAATTGGTTGCTATCTAATAGTAATAAGAATTGAATAAGTGACAGAAGAACTCTCTCTCTCTCTCTATCAATTGTCATTCAATTTATTCTTGATTAAATTGTCTGTTAAATGTTTGGTCTTTTTTAAATGTGAAACACTTATGATGCAATTTAATTATTTATTTATTTATTTTATACTGAATATGATTATTATGTTGTTTAGACTACTTTAAACATAAAATGCTGAGAAAAATTTATGTTGCTATGAGTGAAACTTATTTTTTTCATTGATGACATAATCTTATGCAATGTGATTGTTATGTTGTAGATTGAAATTACAGTACTAATGATTATGTAATATTACATTGATGGTACATTATTCAAATGTTTCAAGTATATATTCAACATATAAGATGTGTTAACACATATTTCAATACAATAATTTAAGCCATTTTATTTGTATTAAGGCATATTTAAGTATCATCAGAACTAGTTTAAATATTGAACATGCGTAAAATAAAGTTTAATCTTGATTATATATTAGATAACTCCGCCCGCAGCTCTTCTAGGGTTGTTGCCGGTCCCAAGCCCGGGTAAAGGAGGAGGGTTGGGCATAGGGCTAGCACCCTAATCCCGTAAAACACAAGTTTGCTAGAAAAACGCTAACAAGATTAAACAAACGAAACCATTTAAACTCTGCTCTGGGAGTGGAAGGAATGTTTATAACGCTTCATGATGAAAGCCGAGATTCTTCGGAAGTCATGAGGCCGATGCCACCCCTTCTAACGACCAGAGCAAACATTTTTATGGGTACATGGAATGTTCGGACAATGTGGGAGATAGGGAAAATCACCCAGATAGCAGCAGAAATGAAGAGATACAACTTGACTGTGCTCGGAATCAGTGAAACACATTGGACTCAAACTGGACAGAAAACATTAGCTACGAGGGAGGTACTACTATACTCCGGGCACGAAGAGGAAAATGCCCCACGCACCCAAGGAGTTGCTCTGATGCTGTCCGAGAAAGCGCGCAATGCACTTGTAGGATGGGAATCACATGGACCCAGGATCATCAAAGCATCTTTCAAGACAATGATAAATGGGATTACAATGAACATCATCCAATGTTATGCACCCACCAACGACGGCAACGACGAGGACAAAGATCACTTTTATGATAGGCTGCAGTCAATTATAGCGAAGTGTCCAGGAAAGGATCTAACAATCCTAATGGGGGACCTAAATGCCAAAGTCGGAATGGACAACACCGGTTACGAAGACATCATGGGACGACAGGGACTGGGGCAAAGAAATGAAAATGGTGAAAGATTTACAAATCTATGTACTTTTAACAAAATGGTCATAGGTGGTACAATATTCTCTCACAAACTCATACACAAGGTTACATGGGTCTCACCGAGTCATTCTACAGACAATCAAATCGATCATATAGGCATCAGTCAAAAATTTAGTAGATCAATCGAAGATGTGAGAACCAGGAAAGGAGCTGATATAGCTTCAGACCACCACCTAGTGGTTGCCAAAATGAAACTGAAGCTAAAGAAGCAATGGATAACTGCAGTAACAGCATTAAAACGGTTGAATACAGCCTTTCTTCGGGATACTGAGAAACTCAAGGAATTTAAAATAACTCTCAACAACAGGTTTCAAGCCTTACAAGATCTGCTAATAGAGAAAGAAACCACTGTGGAGGACAACTGGAAAAGAATCAAAGAAGCACTAACTTCAACTTGGGTAATAGGCGTAGGTAAGTAAGTATATGTTAGATGATTGGATGTAATTGATAAGATTAATGTTAGTAAGATGTATGTCTAATCATAAAACAACTAACTCAGGATATACAATCCAGCTGTAGTATTTAGGTTGGAGAAGCATTACAGAAATACTTTTTTGGATTAATGTAACATATATATATCAATCTGTTTGATAGATATCACTCATCAACAAGGATAAGATAGATATAGTGCTAGTCAGTGCTAAGTGATTAGTAATTTTGAGTACTGACTTTAAAGTAAATAGTCTCCGTAAATTAGGCACAATAATGCTGTTACTGTTTAATATTAATACTCACTATGGGATTCGAACCCAAGTTAATCAGTATGGTAGTCTGTCATATCACCACTTATATATTAAGTAAATGATTGTCGAATAAAATTAAATGAATCACATTGTTATTTAAAATAGTCATCACTTTATAAATAATCTTTAAAAAGTTGCCCAACAACACGATATGCTGAATAGAAAATATAAATTAATAATCGACAACTTTCTATCTTTTATTGATAAGAGCCCCATAATTAAAATCCAGTATAATGCCAACAGTACCAACTACTTATATTAGTAACTAAGGCTAAATCAATTATATTCGTCTTCATATCGATATTTAACTCGTCAATTTTTCTTTATGTTAAATAAGGTTTCTCAAATATACAAAACTATAAACATCATCATCTAATTGATTTCAGTAAAACATTGTGAAATAATAAAAAAAAATTCATTATGATGAAGTATATTACACTGAAAAATAAAGTGACACTTGTTATGTAACTGACATAAAAATATTTAAAAAAAAAATTACTTTAAGATATACAGAATGGGAAAAATATGCTACACAATGTATAGTCATTAAAAATAATGAAAAAATCATTTGAGTGAAGTCAGCTATTAATATCACCACGAACAATAACGCTGACTGAAAAATTTAAGTTATATTCTGAATTTACATAAGTGACATTTTATCACTGGAAGACAGAATTTCAGTGTTTAATCCCAGATTTCATATAAATAAGAACTAAGTAGTTTAGTACTGAGGAAAACAACCATAGACAATTCACTTGTTAACTGCATCAACAAAACACTAACAATTTATCAAATATATACATAACACAATTCCATCTGAAATATTCAACAACTACATACTGATTCATCAACATTCTAACATGAATTCATAACTTCATACAAATGTTCTTCACTTTACTTCATACTTCATATCTAACTACATTACAGACCACATCTTCAACAAATTATCATACCAAACATCATGATTAGTCAAATATTCCACAACAAAATGCAAATCAACACTACAATGATTTGATAATTGAGAAATGAATAATGATTGAATCGTGAATTCATCATGTCAACATTGTAACATTAAGTTGTAATTGTTTCAAGGAATTGAATGTAAGAATGTTAATGGAAACAGTTGAGTAGAATTTGTGTCGATGTGAGAATGCTGAAGAGATTCAGTAAGAACCTTTCTCACATGGAAATGAATAGATATATATTTCAGTGTAATGTGGGGGGGGGGTGTATTCATAATCATTACGAAGTATTGAAAGTCTATCGACAGACAAGTAAATTGTAATGAAGAATGAACGTTTGGTTTACTTATAATGACAAGTGAATAACTGCCTACCTTTAAAATTTTATTTTGATAGTAAAAGATGTAGTTTGAAAGTTTTTTGAATATTAACTTTGATGGTATTTTAAACTGTAAGTAATCGCTGTCTGTTGCTGCTTGTGTATCTTGAATGGATTACTTTGATACAACTGCAATTCACACGTATTGTCATAATTTTATTGTAATCTCTGTATGAAATCTAAAATAACCCTACTCGTCATTTAGATGTACGTATACCCGTGTTGGCATTTGAACTGAGACTAGAACTTTGTTATTCCATGACAAACAAGACTAAGTTTACAATTAAACTACTGAATCTATGTAGCCACGCCTACACATCACGTATTCATATACAATTTAAAAGTATTTGTATCTTTCCGCTGTTGCATATACATCCAGCTGATGAGTATCAGATACGATGAAACGTATTTTCTAGAACCAAAATCCTACTTTAATAAAAAATTATCTGTTTCACAATTTTTTTTAAATTAACACCATATGCATATATTGCGTTTATTTATTGATTTGTCTAAGTGAGTAATTGTAAAGAAGACTATAACAGTTCATGAATTCAGACATCAACAGTAAAGAAGACGATGTTACCATTGTCTAATTTCATATTCATGCACTTAGAAATACAATTAAACTCAAACATTTTTATGTCATATACTTAAAATGTATGCTGTTACAAAACATTTATTAGTTAGATTTAATTAATTTATAACACTGTAAACTATGATTTATATTTGTACATTGAATTACTTCACATAAAAAAAAACACTAATAGACAGTCTTTGGAAAGTTGGCAACATGGAGATTATTCAGTTTGAATTCTATATGATAAATTGACTTAGTTAAGTTGACCAATAAAAACCGATTGAAATATTGACCGTCATATTACCAGTTAAACAAACTAACGGTTAAGTATTCGACAATAAACTGTAAGTCCTAAGCTCAGGCCTCTCCGAGAGGTTATAGATATTCACTGTTGAAGAGTGTCACACTATGTTAAATAGCTATATGTAAGATATTATCTTACAATGATAAATTTAAAACACCTTGTAGGCTTATCTGATTATAAAACAACATGCATACAGAGTGAAAATATTTTTCTGTAAAAAAAAATTACTACTAAATAACTACATTAAATATTTATTTGTAAAATCGCATATGTGTGGTTTATGAAAATTCACTTAAATTGGCTCCAAGTCATTGATTCCAAATGTGAACTAGAACAAAGATAAAAAAAGTTAATGGAATTAACAGTTGTGTAGAATAACCAATTCAAGAACGTGATATCCAGTGATAGAATATAAGTATCCTACATAAATATGATATCAAAGGGTTATAAAAACAAGTAACATTATGTCTTTACTAATGTAGGGTCAGGAACTAATAAACATATAAATGTCAATTAGGTTGGTGATTTTTCTGGAGATTAGTATTTTAATTGATTGAATATGTTACTGATTGATGTTGGTATGGTACCAAAGAAAACCAGCCAGCACTGGACGATTGTTTCCCTGTAGTTTGGAACTCTACAGTGGTGCGCACCCCAGATTCCGCACCTAGAGTTTCAGATGATCTTCGTGTTATGCATTACAAATTGATAGAAGTGGGAATTCTATCACCGAATACCGACTCAGAGGGTTAAGTATCCGCCACTCTAAAGCCCTTGAGGTGGAATCTGAGGTGCACACTACCGAAGAGTTCCACACTGGAAGGCAACGACTCCGTAATTTTTAGTGGTACCCTGCCAACATCAATCTATGATATATTCAATAAATATGAATGCCATTTTGTATACAATACAAAGATGTAATAAGCCACCTACTAATAATAAACCACTGTAATAACTGTAATAAACCACCTAATAAGCCACCTAAAAATAACTTTTTATCTCTACTTAGTATGATTAACTAAGTTAGACAAATTAGTGTATGTAAATGATGCACATGATAAAGCTTTAATTCCAAATAATTGTTTCAACTATCAAAAGTTTTACAATTGTACCATCAAAAACATTCTAAAAGAGAAATTATATTTTTCCATTATTCATTTGAATAAGAATATCAAGTGTGTTATTCAACTTAACCAGTTTATATTAGATGATTGATTGAACTAAAGAGAATATTTCTTATTTAAACATTATTCTACATCAACATTCATCATTATGAATTACTGACAATCATGAAAGAATTGACTGTTTAGACAAAATTGGAATGTGTCAAATGACAGTAAAATTAGTTTTTATTGAATGATGATTGAATTTATGTTTCTATGCAGTATTAATCGAAATTATGTCAATTTTATATTGTTGTTACAATTGGGGGTTGTGGAGGATTACCAACTAACTATCACCACAACCCTCAATTGTAACTGAATATCAGCTCACTAGTGACTAGCTCCTTCAGGTAATTCCTGGAGTTCTAGTGTGAAGACGTGACCGGTGGAGTTCAACCGTGTCGATTGTTAAGCAGTTACCCACTGATGACAATGGATGAGGTCGCGTAAACGTATCACGAATTGACTAGATTAGAAATATCAACCGTTAGGAGCTAACTCAGTGGCCCAATGGTAAAGCGCTCGTCGAGGAGCCAGAGAGTCCTTGGTCCGATCCCCAACAGGGTCGTGGATGCGCAATGCTGAAGAGTCCCATACTAGGACGAAACAGCTGTCCAGTGCTTCCAGGTAATCAGTGGTTGTCTGATTTAGAACAATTCGTGATATCAGGATTATACTGTTGTGTTAAACAAAATTGTTGTACACTATGTTACTAGATATAACCAATTAATAAAAGATAAATAAAGTATGATCACTACATTGAAGACTATCTACTAATAACATTAACCAGTATTAAACTTTGATAATTTTTATTACAACTTGTTTTACACAAATTTGTACATTACAGAAAATCAGATATAAGAGTTGTTACTATGGACTAGCCGAATAATGATAGACTGATAATATAAAATGTGTTAGGTTGAGTATTGATGGGAATTAAAGGAATAGCCCTAATTTTACTAGATAAACAGTTGTCTAGTTATAACATTTATATTAGTCTGTGAACTAAGGATTAGAAAAGTATGACATTGATCAATTTTCTTGATTAGTTAAAGTTAGAACAATTCAAAAGTAACAATTACAGATTAGTCACTTGGGTAATCATCAATACATTTTGCCAAGAAGCATCAATTCCATTAAGATCTTAGGTATTGATTGAAGAATATCTTACAGTTTTAATTGACAGTATTACGATTGAAGCAAATATAAGTGATTATTTACTTAGCTTTGTATCGTCCAGTACACATTTGTTTTAACTAAGTGAACATTAAATTTATTTGACCTTAGAGGTTATAGATTTCAATATTAATAAAAAACTAAATATGTAGTTACTGTGTTAAAAGACAACACCGCCAGCAATCCTCGTGGGGTTGCTGCTGGTCCCAAGCCTGGATAGAGGAGGAGAGTTGGACATAGGGATTAGCAACCCCATCTCGTAAGAAAAAAATCGATAGTCATAAAAAAAACATTTTTAATCATATTGACTCCTCCCTGGGAGTTGGAAGGTCTTTATTTCGAAGAGTTATGACACCTTGTGGTAGAAGTAAAGTTTTTCCGGAAGTCAGGAGGCCGATGTCAATTCTGACAATCAGAGTAACAATCAATATAGGTACATGGAATGTTCGCACGATGTGGGAGACAGGTAAAAGCATTCAAATAGATGAAGAAATTAAAACATACAACCTGAAGATACTTGAAATAAGTGAAACCCATAAGTTATAAGCTGGACAACAAAGATTATCCTCAGGGAGAAATGATTTTGTACTCCAGCAACGGATAAAAAACCTCTCTCTTACACACACAAGGAGTAGCACTCATGATGTCTCAAGACGAATTAAAGGTTAATATAAAATGTAGACCCCATGAACCTAGGATAATCAAAGCATTTTCCAAGACGTAGATGAAAGGGATTACAATGAATGTCATTCAGTGATACGCACACACTAAAGACGATAACGAAGACGATAGAGACCAGTTCAATGCGAGGCTGCAATCAACCATCGATAAGTGTTCAGCCAACGACCTAACCATTCTGATGGAAGACTTCAAGGCCAAGGTCGGAACGTGAAAAAGCACTGGACAACTGGAGCAGCAGTATTACTAAAGTTTAATACAGCCCTTCTCCGGGATACTAACAAACGCAACGAATTCAAAATAATTCTCAATAATGAATTCTAGGCATTTCACAATCTACTGAAAGAAAATGAAACTACTATGGAGGACAGCTGTGAAGAGGTTGACAAAACAAAAACTTCAACATGTCAAGAGGACTTGGTTTGCAATTAACAACATCATAGAAATTGGATTTTTGTTGTCACTTTGGACGCGGCCAAAGAAAGAAGGAGCAGAAAAATAGCGATTAGTAACAGCCGGACAAGAACGGAGTAAGCCAAGGCATAGGCTGAATACACAGAAGTAAACAAGCAAGTGAAGAAAAGCATCGGGCCGGATAAACGGAAATATTTTGAGGACTTATCAATGACGACAGGAAAACCTGCAAGAGAAATAAACATGAGACACCTATACGATACAACGAAAAAACTTGCTGCGAAATTCAGTAATACCGAACGACCAATCAAGAACAAGGACGGTTAATCAATCACTGTAGTGCATAAACAATAAAAAGGTGAGCAGAATATTTTGAAGAATTCTTAAATAGACAACCTCACTGAACCTACAAGTCACCGGAGCGGCAGCCACAGATCTCCCTACACACATCAACCTATCAACAGTGGAAAAAATCAAAATGGTCATCCGACGAATCAAGAGTTTCAAGTCGGCAGAGCCAGAAAAGATACTAGCTGGGGCACTAAAGTCAAATATAAAAGCAACTTCAAAGATACTCAACATTTTATCCAAATAGCTTTAAGAGGAATAACAAGTGCCAACAGACTGGAAGGAAGGGTACATTATTAAGATACCAAAGAAATGATATCATAGCAATTGGGAGAACTACAGAGGCATCACTCTACTATCAATACCATGAAATGTCTTCAACAGAGTGTTATTAAACCGAATAAGAGACCCAGTCGACGCCCAACTTCGAGATCAACAGGCCTGATTCCGTAAGGACCGGTCGTATACCGACCAAATCGCTACTTCACATTTCATCGTCGAAATATGAATTGGATGAAATTCCCCATTTTACATCAACTTTCAACTATGGAGAAAACATTCGACAGCGTGGAATAGGACAATATTATATTGCCTTCTACGGCATTATGGCGTGTGCGAAAAAATAGTCAACAACATACGGAATTCTCATGACGGACTATATTGCAAAACCGTTCATTGAGGTCAGCTCACGGATTCATGCGATGTAATGTCCAATGTCAGACAAGGCTGTTTACTCTTGTCATTCCTCTTCCTACTAGTGGTTGACTGGATCATGAACCCTGCAACATCTCAAGGGAAATATGGAATACACTGGTCGACATGGATCTAAATAGGTGACTTGGAATTTGTAGATGACCTAGTTCCCCTATAACACACAGAGCAGTAAATGCAAATGAAGGTAAACAATGTAGCAGCAGCCTCGAAAGCAGTAGGCCTCAACATACACAAAGGAAAAACTAAGATCCTGTAATACAAAACACCGAACACTTGTCGTAGAAATTTTGAAAGATGTAGAAATCTTTACGTACTTGGGCAGCATCATCAATAAACAAGGAGTACCTGATGCAGATGTGAAGGCGCACAAGGTGCAGGGGCAGTATTTCTACAACTGCAAAAACATCTAGAATTCAAAACAACGGTCAGCCAACATCAATGCCACAGTTTTAATACAAATGTGAAGACAGTTTAGCTGTATGGAGATGAAACCTGTTTTTGAAGAACTATGAAGGCATCATTCAAAAAATACAAGTATTTATAAACAACTGTCTGCATGAGATACTTTTGATCCGTTAACCAGACATTAACAACAACAATCTTCCGTGGCAGAGAACAAAACAATTTTCAGTCAAGGAGGAAATTAGGAAAAGACGATGGAGGTAGATAAGACACACATTTAAGAAATCCCCAAACTGTGTCACAAGACAATTACTAATTGGAACCCTGAAGGCCGAAGAAAAGAATAAATTTGTTCACTTTTGTGTATTATTGTGATGTGTAATCACACATTATTATATCAAAGATTAAACGATAAATAGTAACTGACGGTCGGCATCAGTTATAATGTGAAATTCGTTGAAAATAATTTACATTTCGTACTGAATGCAATGCGATAATCAATAAAATTACGATTCATAGAAGTGTGTACATTTGGCTCTGTAGACATGAAACTAGAAACCTCAAGGTCTTTTATAAAACAAACCTATTCTACATCAATTAATTAAAATGCAGTTAATTATAGTCTTCACTATTTTAAAATAGTAGCGGTTTCGAAGAGTGACCCATAGGGAATTCTAGAGTTTGGTTTCATATTATTCGGCACTTTTGATAGAACTGATGCACTCTGTAGGAATCAATTCTCGATCACCCTATTTTCACAGTCTGTGGTTTTTATCATTAACTTGTCTTGCAATTTATTAAACTTTACTTCTCAGTTCTATAGAGGATCAACAGCCACCCGAGTATCTCACCTGTAGAAGTCAATGACAATCAAACCCTTTGACCTAGGATACAGGTATGCATTGGTGACCTGTACGCCATAGCATCAAGTAAGATACTCTTATGACATCTCCAAGACTGCCTTTGGACAACTGCCGTCACTGATTATTTACTTACATTAAAAAAATAGGATATTATGAGAGGTGAAAACAAAATCAGAATTAGTCATATTGTGTAGAATACTACTCATAAAGTCATTCATAAGTAGTAAGCAGCAGAACAACGTAAGAAATTGGAAAGAATCAAGAAACAGCATAAAAGACAAAATGCCGGGTGCCAAGAAGCAGAGTGTAATTAGAATACATAGAAAAAATCGAGAACAACCAAGAAAAGAAAGTTTATTGTCGACACAGATCAGAGAACACGAATAATATGCAAATTTATGTTTAAAAGTAATTTATGTAATATTTTATGATATTCTCTAATTACGCCAAATATACTAATTACTTGTATTACTTAATTTTTTCTCATTATTACGGGACGTCGGTAGTAATTCGTTGTTTGAATTCGTCACAGACTAGGCTTTGATTAGATAACTTGCCTTGAAATGATCCAATTTCAATTGTTTTCCTGAGGATATGAACATAATTTTAAACAGGAGTACTATTGTCTCGATAAATACTGATGTTTTTAATTACCACTTGTTTTAATCTCCTCAACAGTCACTCGGTCAAATAAAAAACTAAATGGCCATATATATAATGCAATACTTCAAAAGGAGTTGAAAACACTACATTTTATTAATAAAATAGTGTCATTAAGATATGTAAGACTTGAATTGTGACTGGTAAAAGAAATGCGGGACGCGCGTTTAGCCCTATTTGGGACTCATCAGTGGGATGTACCTATAACCCAGTTTTGATGATCACACATAAACTCAACATGAAGTGATTGGGATAATTTTTCATTCACTTGTCATTAAAGGTAAGCCAATTATGCATTGTTCTTTATCAACGAAGAAATACAGACGATTCATTTGCTATAGTTAGATATTAAGTAATTTGTAATGATTATGAATACACCCCCCCACATTACACTGAAATATATATCTATTCATTTCCATGTGAGAAAGGTTCTTACTGAATCTCTTCAGCATTCTCACATCGATCGACTCAAATTCTACTCAACTGTTTCCTTAACATTCTTACATTCAGTTCCTTGAAACAATTACAACTGAATGTTATAATGTTGACATGGTGAATTCACGATTCAATCATTATTCATTTCTCAATTATCAAATCATTGTAGTGTTGATTTGCATTTTGTTGTGGAATATTTGACTAATCATGATGTTTGGTATGATAATTTGTTGAAGATGTGGTCTGTAATGTAGTTAGATATGAAGTATGAAGTAAAGTGAAGAACATTTGTATGAAGTTATGAATTCGTGTTAGAATGTTGATGAATCAGTATGTAGTTGTTGAATGTTTCAGATGGAATTGTGTAGTGTATATATTTGATAGATTGTTAGTGTTTTGTTGATGCAGTTAACTAGTGAATTGTCTAGGATTGTTTTGTCTGTATACTGAACTCCTAAGCAGTTTTAATCTGTAACAATTTCATGAATCTCTTCACAAACTCATTATCATCACCATGAATAGTATGTTTTTTTTTGAACTAAATGTAAATAAATATTATTTATTTTTTTAAGTATTAAATGTCTATCGCAAGATACCATAGACTGACTGAATTTTGAATAATAATTCTATTCAACTCATCGTCAGTGACTCTGTAGTCTACAGTTTCTCAACTAGATTTAAAGTTATAGATTGTATTCCTGATTCGTTGTGATAGTCGTACACTTCCTACTAACGATTTCTATATTAAGCTTAAACAGCACTTCATTTGTTTTTAGTGTTAATAAATTGATATCATTCGGTGATGATTACAAAGAGATGTATATATTACTTAATAAAAATATATTTCTTATTGTTACATTATACGACTTTTTTGTTTATAAAACCTGTTAATTGCATAACATCAACATCATGCTCACCAACAACAATAAAATGCTTAAAAGTTAGCACGTACAGCTACTTGTTTCTTTCTATATGGTGCTATGGTATCCAAGCCATATATAAATACCTAGTAAATATACACTAGAATATAAACAAATACAGCACATTTAAGTAAATTATCATCTATACTTTGTTATATATATATATATATATATATATATATATATATATACAGACAGTTCTCTTAACACAGTATTTCTATATCGCAATTGATACAGCTATGGACAAATAATAGTTGACGTCCTGTCAACCAGTTTTTGGTTAAGCATATCTCTATGTGTATATGCTTATATTTGTTCAACTGAGTATATATATGTATATATATATATATGCATAGGTATGTCTGCTTATAAGTATTTTTTGTAGATAGTGTTACTTTGGCAGTTTAGATCCACTAAATCAATTGTAACATTATCGATCTATCAAATGAATGAGAAGTTATGAAAGGAATCAAATGTTATAATAAATACCTTATTGGTAATAACTGTTTGTATTGTAAGAATAGTAATACATTAATAAATAAGATTTCGGTTTATAAATGAAATAGCATACTGTGTATTGATATTGTTCTGCCTAACAAGATTTAGATGGCTTGTTGATTCTTAAAAAAAGACAAGAAGATATAGAATATGTAGAACAGAATATATGAGTTTGAAAAAGAGTAATTTATTCTAGTTAGTAATACTAGTTGTTAACTACCACAATCTTGTAAAACTGGAAGTAAACACATTTGTATGTAACGTATTCATCGATTTCATATTCTGTGCATTCCTCATATGAGCGTATACTACTACTATCTACTTGTGCTGCATATGCTGCTGTATAATTGACATTAGATGCATTATAGAAAACGTTGCTTGACCTGCATTCCGTACTAATTATTCACATTGCAACTGGATCAATAAAATTCAATCACATTAGGTTACTAGTCAGATATCAATCAATGTAAATATAGTAATTCTACAGTTAGCCAGTCAAGACGTCAATAGTTCATTGGTGATGTCACAGATTATAAAGCTTAGTAAAGAGTTTCAGTCATTTCATAACTATGGAATAAACCCTTCATAAGATTATTAATCTGTGTAAAACTTAGATTAAACAAAGTATCCCTCCGGACTTCCTTCAGTTATCTAATACACAATCAAGATGTGGTTTAACTACTGTAGCTTTTTGTAAAACATTGATTAAAATATCCCAAATGACTTAAAAAAATGATCATAAACTACATCCTAAATTATTCAAGTACAATTATTGTAAAAAATCGAATAGGTAAGGGAGCACGTGGCTTACTCACTCATATGAAACCTATATAAGTTATCATCCAAAGAATAAAATGAATGACAATATTGTTTGTAATTGTATAGTACATCCTGAAGTAAACATCTCAGATGTAATAATGACAATATTACAATGATGCAATCTAAAAAGAATCTTGAATAGTTATGATAAAAACTTATAATCAACTTAGTATGGAAACTTCTTGGATTATGCACATCATCTAGCCTCATCGGAATAAACAAACCCTAAACTTTCATTGTGTCGTGGTGAACACCTAACTATCAGTACTATTGAGTTGTCGTCCAATAGTAGATCTTCTAATTAAGTCAATATGTGATAGTAGTGTAAGATTAGGGATGGCTACTGTAGTCCTGTCGAGAGTGAGGCATTTATCAACAATATCACTAGTCACTGAACAATATTACATTGTGATAAATGTAGAAATTCTATCCTTGGACGCCGGTCCAGTGGTGTTTATCGTTATGGATTTAAAAAGTGAGATCTGAGGCGTCTACGTTCCATCCTCTGGTATGGTCGATGAAGTGTACTACGGAGAAGCTACATACTTATAGTAAACAACTGTCCAGTGTTTATTTGATTGCAAAGTACCCATTGGTGATAAATCTTTGACAAACAGATGACAAGCAAATGACGGTGGGGATTCTCTCCACTTAAGTTGATTTTAGGTAGCAAAATAGAAGATTTTAACAAAACACTATAACAACAGTTACCTCAAATAACTGTTGATAAAAAGTAATCGAAGGGTTGGTCATAAAATTTGTTTAATTTCTAAGTTCAAGGATGGAACTTCCGATTTTTCTCATTAAAGCTCAATTATGTATTCACTGACTTTGCCCTATGTACCCTGATTCGCAGGATATAAGGAGCAAACTGAGGTGCTTACTTTTAACTGGTTGTGATGATTGACCATTATTATTCTGCACAAATTATTTTTTAATATGATTGTTAATTAAACTACATAAACTGTGTCTAGTAATCGGTTGCATCAAGAAAACGTGAACATAATCCAGCTTATATTTAAGTTGGATTGTAACAGGCAAGTGAAATCCAGGACGTGCGTTTCGTCCTATTTGGATCTCATCGGTTGGATGAACCTGCATCCCAATGTTGATGTTTACACTGGGATTCGAATAAATATAACTTGTGTAATACCGCTATATAGAGGTGAATCCGCTCAGGACGCACATATGGCAACAGAGGCTGACCAGTTTCAGTCCATTACAAATCAACGAGAAGATACAAGCTTATTCTGAATATCCCAGCTTAGTTCTACAAAACTGATAAGAAAAGAAATAAGAAGTTTCAATCTCGAACAATTGATTGACTATTCTCAGTAAAGTAAAGCATATGTTAATTGAATAGCTGTTGTAATCTAACAATTAAAAATTATCTTCGATGTTTTACCATAACAAAAACATCGAAATTCTGTTAATCAGCGTTATTATTAATAACAGCGTATTTATTATTTGATGGAAAATAACGATTACTAGATTAGATACTTCGTCGAGGTTTTGGACTCATCAGTAATGCACGTTAACTACCATAGTTAATGTTAAACACTTAAATATTTAACATCAATAAGAACAAACTAAGGTAAATCAACTATTTAAAACAATTGGTATCTAATCAGAAGGATCTGCGTATCCTATAGAGTGTATGATCATGTCCATAGAAAAATCTAGAAGGTAGAATAGAAAAAGCACAGAATGACATGACAACTCTGTATGTACAATAGGTACATTTTTATTCAATGATGAAAGCAATTGATCAGAGTAAGGAATGAAACGATCGAGAAAAAGTGAAAATGTGACGATCAAAAATGACTTAAAATCCGTTATACTATTCAAGCTGTTATACAATATGAATCATATTATTAGCTGTAGTTGAGAAAATGTTCATTAGGTTTAACTTTCTTGAATCAAACAACACCAAACTATAACTTCGATTTACTAGTAACGTTAAGTTATGGTCTAGCAATACTACTCATTAGAATAAAATCAAAAATATGAATCATTTAGTTTTAATTTAATTGCAGTCTACTATTTAAGATACGTCAAGTTCTTTAGTTCACTACTGCTTATATAATAAATGAAACAGTAACATTTCCTCCCTATAATTTATTGCATTTTTTATTTGACATCTTTCATGCTAAACATTTTTTTTTTGTCTGCATTGACCGATCATTGTATAGTGACTAGTTTGAGGTTAGTTTTGTTGTTTATGATGCTTATCAAATTCCATTGATTTAAGAAAGTCTATTTAACTTATCTTTCGTGTAATTAGACATTTATCAACATAGATTACCCATGACATTATATGACTTATAAAATATTACCCACTAAATGATCATTAATTTCTTTGATACAACAAGTAAATCATGTTTCCAATGAGTTCCATCTAGCATGAAACTTAAATCAACCAAACTTTGTTTGGTAGCTATTATCAAATGATTCCGCATATAATAAATTTGTAACATTTAATCTTAACTCAAATTATACATGTAGATATGACAAGAAATATTTGGGTAAGAATAAGTTAATAAAACATTTCGAATTGACGTAAGCCGACAGTATAAGTCAATTAGTGTATACTTACAGGGAATATTATTATTTTAATGATACATTATACTAATCACATGTTATAAGATTGTCATATAACCTCAAGACATATAATCTATGTATCTACCTCTCATGTAACATCTTGATGGTTGTAATCATTCGGTATTTAATAAAACTTTTTTGAAATTCTGAATTATATTACTGATTTCTGTGATCAATGATTATTTATTTAAAAAAAAAAAAACAGATAAGTTTGTTGTTGCTGAAAAAAACATCTATGTATATTTTAATTATCGAGACAATCAACAAATTATTCGGTTGATATAGTTGACTGGATTCGTCAAGGATTTATGTTGATAGGGTACCATTAAAGACAAGGGAGCATTGAATAGCTGTTTCGTCCAAGTGCAAAAAATTCATTCCGCCAAGAAAATCGAACCCAGGGCCTACAAATTGGCTAAACCCAACCTAATGCACCATTAGGGCGGCCTCCATAAGTAGAATTTTCGCTTCTATCGATTTTTAAAATGGCACGTCTATTACCCAATAGTGATAACTTTCACTCCTGATAAGTCTGAGCTTCCATCAGTTACGACTTTTCACTATATTATCAGCAACATTCTAAAGTTAGTTACTAGTGAGCTGATTTGTGTAATCAAATTAAGGTGCTCATGTAGAGTTTGGTATTAGATTTAGTTGACTAGATTTGATCTTTCTGCAGCAGTCAAAAATATGGACTACTGAGGAGTATCTTACTAGGACGAGACAGCTATCTAGTGATCCTTGATCTTTAAAGGTACCCCACCAGCATAAAACTGTGACAAATCTAATCAACTAAACATAATATTAATTATGACAAAAATATCTCATTTCAATCAGTTGATATTTATAAATCAAACGTTTCTAACTTAATGCTTTTAAGTGAAAGAGAAAATAGAAATCAGAAAAGATTAAAATACAGTTATAATCAAAACTATCTAAATGAATTCAAAATTTTTTTAATAGAATGGTTAAAATAGAATGACTAAAACTTTCAGAAACTATTCTATCGACACTGGATGCCTATGAAATACTTTGTTTTCTCTTAATTTGTATTGTGACTAGCAAGTGGAATTCAGGACGCGCGTTTTGTCCTATTTAGGACTCATCGGCTGGATGTAGTTGCATCCCAATGTTGATGTTCACAGTGGAAATATACAAATTCATCCTACTAATTCGTTTTATGTTATTTTGCATATTACTCTGGTCATAAACGTTTTAATTGTCATTAAAAAAAATGATGATGTAGTTTACATTTCAGGAACTAGAATAAATTCATTATGAGATTATTACGAATCATATTAACATGATATAAATAATTATAATGATGAAATAAATTTGTCACGTAATTGCTTCAATTTATTCTGATGATACGTCTATGTGACAACTGTTTTAATCTTATACCAATTATCTGACTTGATTGCGTAATCACACAGATATTAAATAATCTTGTTTTGCTATTTAATAATTAATCAAACTTCATAAGTTTGTTTCATAATTGGTGCTTTCCTTCTGACTTTACTATTTCCTGGAGTGTTTTTAGTTCAATTTGATTGGTGTTGGTTGGCTACCAATGAACACCAGAGAGTGCTGTCACATTCCAGAAATAACGCCGTCAGTGGTGAGCAGTCTCAGTGTCACAAAAAAACCAAGCTCAGAACACTGTTGATGAATCCAATACTAAGATGAATCAGCTGTCTGGTGCTCTTTGATTTACAGTGGTACCACCAGTTGACATCAGTATATGACAAATACAATCAATTAAACTTAATACATATCTTTATAAATCTTGTGTTACATAAAACCAATTAAAATATGTGAATCTAAAATGATTGGTTCCTTTTACATATTTCGATTCTAGTTAAAAGTATCAAATCAGGTATTGAGATCTGATCAATGCTTGGAGGTAATTATATTACTGAGTCACTTCATAACTTTATATAGAATTGGCTAGTTTAGTTCACTATTAACAGAAAGACATGAGTTAACCCAAATTATATCAAATAATTATCCAAGCAAAGGACAAACTAGTTATTTCGTGAAATTTTTACTATCTGGCACTACAAATCTTTGTAGTGACATTTATTATTAATATACTAGGTTATATATATATATATATATATATATATATATATATATATATGCCTCATAAGAAGGATATGTAATATGTTGTATTTTCGGAATTATTATATATTTGTAAGTATTCCAATATATTTAAATAAACATTTGCTGTGTTGTTTCAAAATCTGATTGGTTACTCCTTGTATTTATGAGATGGATACTTATATCTTATTCTAATAACCCGCTTCTGTATACACTGATTGTCTAGATAGAAAATGAGGAGCTTCAAGAATAAATCGTCCAGTTAAGAGAACATGATACCTTAAATATATATATGGTATCGTGAGAAACATGGGTTATTCAAAAATATGTGAACTTCGCAGATGACCTAGCTCTTTTATTTCACACACAGCAACAAATGAAGACGGACAGTGTAACAGCAGCGTCTGTGGTGGTAAGCCTCAATGTGCGCATGGGAAAAAGCATGAACACAATAAGCAACAACCCATTTAAACTTGATAAAGAAGCTCTGGAATATGTGAAAGTTTTTATATACCTAAACGGTATCATTATGAAACAAATAGGATTTAATGTAGATGCGAAACATAAATTGACAGGGCTAGGGCATCAATTCTTCGATCGAAGATCATCTAAAACTTAAAACAGATGTCAGCCAACATCATAGTTGGAATTTACAATGCAAACATCAGGTCAGTTCTATCTTATGGAGTTGTAATTTGGAGAACTAAGGAATGCATTATTCTAAAGATACAGGTATTTATAAATAGCTATTTGCACCAGATACGCCGAATCCGTTGATCAAACACTATTAGCAATAACCTAACGTGGTAGAGAACGAACCGACTTTCAGCCGAGAAAGAAATATTTTTAAATGCAGGAGGTAGAATGGACACACAATGAGGAAATTGTGAAACCCCATTACAGAGCCATTCCTGACTTGGAGTCCACAATGCCAAACAAGAAGAGAAAGAGTATGTTGCTATAGGAATTAGAGTCAAATATGGAAATAATGAGTAACACTTGGAAAGAATTAGAAAGCAAAACCTAAAACAGATTTGGTTGGAGTAGGTATGTCGGTGACCTATGTTCCGTAACCAGCCCAATACATTGAATAAAAATATTACAAATATGGTAAAAGTAAGGGCATGGAATGAACCTAAAATATCTTAGAAAGTGCTGCATACCACGCAATTTCTAAACCCTGGAAGCTTTTCACACCACGATTATATACACCTTTATTTCAGTCAGTTACAATGTAGAACTTGGTACATGCGTACATCAGTTCAAGTTGTCATGCCCCAATTAGCAGATAAATATTAAATTGTCGGACAAAATCCCAGAGTAGGGAAGGTAGTAACAGAGTAAGTACTAATGGAAATGTATAGAGATCAGAGATGAGATCTGAGATAAAAAGTGATTTAGTAAAGAGAAAATTATGATAACATCAAAAACTTAGTAAGTCTCTAACCCTTTGTTATGATCATCAAGTGGGCCCCAACCATGTAGTCTGCATCTATTAACATGGCTCAGCCAAGTTATCAATGACTTCATGGATTGGTGACATGTTTTCGTTTGGCAACTCCTAGCTTTCTTCCAGCCTACTCCTACAACAGACAACATTGCTCGTCGAGGTAGACGGTGGTCAGGCCTACGTAACACATGTCCTAACCACCTCAGCCGGGGAAGATTCACTACTTTATCGATAGACTTACCGTATTAACCTAGTACTCTATTTCTAACCCAAGCATTACTTACTCGATGGTCCCAGCAAACACGAGCAATGTTTCGGAGAAATCTATGATCAAATACTAGGATCCTACGAACTATCCTCTATCCTTAATGGCCAAGCTGCACATCCATAAAGTAAAACGGATCTGACTGCTGCGCAGTAAACGCGTCGTTTCATCAGTAAACGAATGTTTCGCCTACGCCACAAGTAACGCAAATTGGCAAAAGCCAATCGGGCCTTATGTATACGAGACGAAATTTTATCAGACACCAAGCCGTCAAGAGTGATGAGGCTCACGAGATAAGTAAATCGGTTAACACATACCTCTAACAGCACACAAAATCATCTTGTTCGAGGTCAAATCCCACCTATAACACCTCTATTTATTTAAATGAAACTCGAAAATGTAAAAAGCCAAACACTAATGGTCACCTCACGCCAGTAGAAAGTTGTTGTCAACGAATTTAAAAATTTTGTCTATGTTTAAGCATAGAATAGAAAAACATTATGAAGGCATCATTTTCCTTGAAATGGTCGGTGTAATTGTGAAGATTTTACCATCATTCTAAAGAGCATCATTATTAGTACATAATTTAGAATGCAATATAGTTTCATCATTTTCTGCAGTAACTATTATCTTGTAGATGATATATTATAGCAAAAGGGAATCGATTATGTCAGTAAATAAAGAATATAGATAACTTTACTAAGAAACTTTTCTTTTTGACGACGTCATTATACAGAAGCCGCGTAATCTTATTTATACTGAAACTTATTGACAAAAGTATTAATATACAGAAATAGACTATATTACTAAGGTTTTTTTTTGAGAATTCAAGGTATTATGAGGTCAAGAGAAGATTGAGTAGCGGTCAAAATGCAAAAGAGAAAAAATAATTTATGGATCAGTGGTGATTGTTTACTTGATGAAGAATAAATGATACATTTATTAGATATGATAATGATTTGTCAAGGTTGAAAAGAATTTGTAATAAAAGATTACTACATATGAGAAGTTAAACAGTTAAGCAAATATACTTGATATTGGGTATTAGGTTCATGGCAAAATTAGCAATTGTACATAATGTGGCTGCCCTCAGAGTTCAGTCTTAAACGATTGGATTGTCAAAGCTTCTATAGTGTATAAGTCTACAATACATTTTTCTTTCTAGTTCATTCATATAACGGTATATATGATGCTAAATGAATATTTAGATGAGGCGTTATGATCCGAATCGATCTTATTTATAGATCTGGTGGTAAACAGCTTCCGTAAATGATATCGTTAAGAAAAACATTTTCCTCAATGAGTTGTCTTCATTTTCTGTTCTATAATATTTGATAATGATAAATAAGTTAACATAGTAACAACAAAGATAGAAAACGTTATTCTTAGTAAGCATTTAAAAATACAGATTGTCAAGATACAAATTAACCATTAAAACGTCATGAGAGTTATATAATGATTGTCATTTCCAAAACAAGTTGTTGTGGCATGTGATTTCAAAGACGAATTGAATGTTGCTCAGAAATAGAGACAGGAACAAAAGTCTGTCCATTGGGCGGGAAGAGGTAGATAGTTGATAAATGAGGAAAAAAGAGAGTGATAGTGACACTGAATTCTCTGAGCTGGTCGGTTTAATTGCTGGACGACTTCATTTGCAAAGTCTTTTAGTAGAATGGAGCAATGAGATTTTCTCCGCTAACTCTGTTCACTTTGGGTTTGAGTGGTTGTTGTTGGCATTTGTCTCCAGTCATGTTTTTAGCACTTATTTGAATTCCCTACTATCTTTGACCGATTAATAGTATTGTAGTTGTTATATAGTTTAAAATTTGCGTAATAAATTTTAGCTATTACAATTTGTTTATGGATTGCCAATCGGCCTCAGTGCTTCGATTTCGAAATTCTTCTAGTTTTTTTTATTACTTATGCCTAAAATCATCACATTTTTCCACCCAAATCTCTGTTTGTTATTGTGTAGACATGTGTTAATATAAAAAAATATATCTGATGACATTTGACGGCTAATCGATGCTCTTGTAGGAAAGACGAACAGATCGTTCACTTTGTCCGATATAATACTGATTACAGATGGTTCAGTTTATTTTGTAGATAATATTCCGTTCGTCTTTGTTTAGTATAATGTCGTCTTATTTGTATACAGTTGATCGTAGTGAACTTGTTGGTTTGTATGTGATATTTATTCTTAATCGTATTAAAAATCTGGTTGCAGTGTCTGATACGCATTTCATATATGGCATGGCGATCCGTTTGTTAGTTTTAACGTTTGATTTAGTGTTTGTTGGTGCTGTTGAAAAATATTTTATGAAAAAGCCGCGTGGACAGTAGTAGGTAGATGGTTATAGACTTTTTTTCATTTTTTCGTGTGATAGGTTTGCTGCAGTGTATTATCCCTCTTTGGAAGAGTATGCGTATAGTTAATTTTTTGTGATTTACTGAATTCGTATTGAGAATTAGGTGTGTATGCATTGGCTTATGGTCGCCAGATTTTTCTGTGTTGATTCTGGTGATCGGCATATTAAAGGACAGTAATTTGTCACTTTACTCCTTTCTCAATGTAAGTTATATCTTTTTAAGTAGGTTGTTGATCAAATTGCAAACACTTTCCAACCCGCTCTTTTCATTGCCAACAAAGGTACCATCTAAATAACTGAACCACATTTTTGATTTGACCATTGATAATATTGAAGTTTTCAATCTCTGTATCTCTTCTTCTGTAGCAAGCCAAGATATTGATGACTCTCCCACCTCACTTGTGTAGCTTTCATTTGTTTGAACATTTTATTATTGAACTGGAAATATATTATTAAGGACATATTGATGAGTTCAAATAGGCCTGGATTTTGAAACTTTGAAACTATCTGGCTGAAGAAATACAATAAAACTAAAATCATCCATTTTAAGCTACAAATCTTCTTCACTATCTCGTTGTCTAAAAAGACACTTGAATAGTTCACTGACTAAACTATCCAGCATAATGATAATAAACACTATTCAATTAAACGTTTTGATTCAATCTTAAATCAGAAAAATTAAAAATAAATTTAATCATAAAAATCAATTAAAAGTTTTCAAGTGCCTTTTTAGTTAACATGCTGTGAGACAATAGTCAATATAAACTTTATCATAATTTAAAAGTTTTATTGTATCCTCTTGATATTGTTGTTATGAATTGAAAATTGATCAATTCATTGTATATTAAGTAATGCTTTATCAAATCAATTTACTCACGACGTACATATAACAACGGATAAATAAGCAATATCATATTTAGAATAGGCTTGTATCTGTCTGGACACAGTAGTCCTAGTGATGAACGCGGTGGCGTTTGACACGAAGCGGAACTGAGTTCGAATCCCAGTATGAATATCAACATTCGGATGCAGGTACATCCAGCCGATGAGTCCTAAATAGGACGAAACGCGTGTCCTGGATTCCACTTGCCAGTCACAATCCAACTTAAATATAAACAATATCAGTTCATGACAACATCAAAATGAAAATATCAATAAAACTTTTGATTGATATATATATATATATATTCTTACACATTACACATAGATAATTGTTTGAATTCAATATTACATCTAAACAATATAAGACATTTTGATAAGTATAAACTTAGTTCGAATCCGGATATAAATATTAAGACTGGAATCGATAAGAATAAACTTCTATATAGATCAATTAAATTCTATTTACTAGTTCTAGTCTAACTAGAAATCAACTGACATTAAAAGTTTACAATCAACTACTTCTAATTAGTAATTAATCATAATTAATCATATTCATAAATCATAGTTAATAAACACTATAACAATTATGACCAATAGAACTATGTTAGTACAAAGATTATTTATTATTTTTTTAGTGAAATTTTATGCATAACATAATTGTATTACTTAAATGAATCACATTCAGTCTATGTCAATTACTGATTGACATTGATCTATTACTAACAAAATAATAAATAGCATATCTTTCAATGAATTCTCATTTTTATAACAGTATTTGTTATGAATAGTTATAATTAATTATAAATTATAATGTTTGAAGTGATGGTATTTCACATTATTATTATTAATATTACTATTGAATACTAATTAAATACCAAAGAATTATTACAATTGACAAGTTATTATGTTCATGATGATCATGATGAATGACTGTGATGATGATAATGATGATGATGTTGATAATGTTATTGATAAAGTCATAAGTAATGTATTATATATTATCTATAAATTATTAGACTGTATATTCATGTCAAAGAATTATATCTGTTTTATTATTTAAGTTAAATTGTTAATGGCAAGTAGAATCCAGGAAGCTAGTTTCGTCCTATATAGGACTCGTCGGTTGGATGTACCTGCATTCCAATGTTGATGTTCACAGTGGGATTCGAACTCAGTCCATTTGTGTCAAACGCCACCGCATTCAATCATCCTTATATCTATTTATTCTTACTGTTTTTATCTAACTATGTCATATTCACTGGCTCTACAAATGAGATGCCAACCAATAGATGATTAATTAAAGCGATCTTCATGAGAATGAATGATCATTTATGATATTAATATAAACCGATTCGTTAAAGCCAAGTAACTTTTATGAAGAGTTTGGCAGTTTTTATATCACGAATTGATTATATTTAAACAACCATTCAAATCAGCAGTCACTGAGAAACTGTCCTTTCATTGTACAGGATATCCATAATTATCTATACCTCCGTTATAAAATAAACGTTATACCCTTTAAGCTTCATGTCAAGCAGTGAACCTTTACATTACTAGGTTGATTTCTAAAATAGAATAAGATGAAGTCGTGCAACATGGGGAATTAAATCAAGCTGAAAGGCTTAGCGAATATCTTGGCGAAATTGCTGATGAAAATTCCTCTTGTGTTCCATTCAACAATGAAATAGTAATACTGAATCCCCGATCACATGATTAGTATTTGACAATTTAAGTGACGTTATACATTAAGGAGCTCTATGATTTTTAATTTAATGATCGGCTTTTAGATTGGTAAAATAAATAATCAATGGATTATTGATTGATAAATGAAATACAGCTATATTATAAAGCTGATCTAATTACTGAGGTAAAATGATCGTAATAAACTGATTTTGAAGAGTAGATCATTGGTTTAAAGAACTATGGAGTATAACCTAATAAGTTAGCATGTTTTCACATAATACACTGAACACAACAATGATGAACTAACAGAAGATATAGATCTTTCAAATCATTCATGCAGTCAATGAAGTTAGTCAGTGCATCGTAATTTCCCCACAGTCCTTCCTAATTTAAATGTCTTATGCAATTCATGTGTGTAGACAATGGTCTTCAGTCTAGTTCATCAGTGAAGAATAAGATGCCACTAGATAGTATACGCTGATGTTTTCAGGAATATTTGTGCTAGTCTAGCGAAATCTATTACTTCTTCATATTTTAAAATAAAACACTTAAAAAGGAATTGCTTAAACATTACTCATTTAGTAAACTGACTATATCAGTAGTATATATATTATGTCGATAAGAATTGGAATGTGATTATATGCAATCATTTTACCAGAAATCAATGACTGAATAATTTTTAAACATAAGATGCTGTTTCTAATTTATAAAGTTGCTTAATGAGTAATATAAAAGCGGAAATAACAAGTGTCAAACTACTATAAATATCGACATACTACAGTCATAGATACATCACACGTGAACAGTTTATTGTAGATTTTCTATATCAGACAAAATGATTTATAGACAATCCACTATATAAATAATCGGAATATAATTTTATCATTGAGAAAATTATATGTCACTGACATTGATTTTTTGTAGAACTATTGTAAACACTAAGCAGAGGTTATCAAATCAGTAGTATGATACAGATAGAACAGGATAACACTCTAGAAACTTTCTTAAACTATCATAATTGTTATTTTAATTAACATACTAATTTGACATTAAACGAATACACAACAAAAACCAACGCATTCATTACATTTCAATGTATTAAATAATAATTATGATTTGCATTATTTAGTATACAAAATACCAGTATTCTAATAATTTGAGTTTATAATTAACAATAACGTATGATGACATTTGTTTACAATAGAGATTAAATTGAGTAGTCAAGTCGTTTTGTAGTTCATGTGTCAATATTAATTTACATTCGAATGAATATCATTTAGAAGTAATTTATTAAACGCTTTTTGGTATTAGTTGTATAACTTGAAAAATGCAACATTATTAACAAATTCATTATACTACTTATAGTAATTATCTACTCACAAATATAACTAACTTTGACAGATTATTCTAAGAGTTGTGGTAATGAAACTTTTTTAACTAATGAAATTTAAAAATATCAGGAATAGGATAAGCGTCGAATGATTAATAACCCGATCAAATAGTTGGAAGTAAAATGATTAGAGATAAATTCTGTTAGTGTAAGTGATCTATTCACATATAAATTGATTATGCTTGTACACTGACAACTTTATTACATAAGATATCTTTGTACTCATCTTTAACTTTCATGATTGCATATCTGTTTTCGGTTTCTAACAGGAAGTATATTCAGATTACTAAATCTGGGATATCGATGATACCAATGATGTTTGCAGTTAGAAATAATTATCAGTGAGGAACAACTTATTAATCAACATCTTAGGAGCTAGCTGTAAATCTTTGTGGTCTTAAGTTTATACTGTGATGTAATCAAGAGTTCAGTTTTAGGATTAAACAGTTGCACAGTATTTCATAGTTTTTGATATTTCTCAAACGATAGTGATACATACGACAATAATTATTCCACTATTACAAATCTCTAAGTTAACCTACAGAAATCTTAATACCAATTTCAAATGAATTTTTAAAAATGACTTTCTTCCCCCTCCCCTCATCTACAATTCTTCTCCTTAGTAACATATATTTGCATATAAGCCTATATAAAACAGCTGATTTATGTGTATCTAGGTGGTTTAGTTGATACCACCGTTAAATATCATCAGTTTCAGTGAATCTTATAACAGTTCACTAAAGGATATCTATAGTACTGAAAGCAACAGGAGATTTTTATGTAATGATCCAATATCATATGCCTAAATGCTTACATATTTATTATATTGTACTTATAATTTATATCTTATGATCAATTGAATATGACTATCAAAGAGTTCCGTTCACATAACTAACACGACAATTTACTCGTATATCCTAGACATTCAAAAGTAGCTAATAGGTAAAGTACCTAATAATGTCAGAATATGTTGCCAAAATCCAATTGCTTATTAGATTCATGAAATACTAGTTACAATAGTTAAATAACACAAAATGTAACTGTAAGTTTACTTGAGGATTTTCTTGAATTATCTTTCATTCATGTATTATCTGATAAATAAACAACGTTGTTTTCAGGATTATAATAGATAATTATATTTGTAAAACCTGGGAATACTACAGTTCAGACCTAGTTAAATGGTACTAATAATCAGGTATTCTTCACAAGATTCAACGGCTTTAAGTTTGATTTCCAAGCATGATTAAGGAATCCCACAAAACGATGTAACAGTTCACCAGTGTTTAAATTTTGTTAGTAGTATTTAAATGACGTTGATTTATAGCTAATACAAACTAAAAAAACTACTCAACAAAAATACACATCAAAATTCATTTTCATTAATCAACCCACTAGTGACTACCTTCAAGATGTTCCTAAAGATATTGTGAGAAATCGTGACTGGCGGAGCTCCAACTTGTTGCGAGTGAGATTTATCACAACTGACAACAGATGAAAGTCACACTATATGTCATAAATTGATGGCGGCTGAAAATTTTACCATTAGATGCCGACTTACTAGTGCAGAAAGTTAGGTGTTCGCCAACCTGACACCTCTGGTAAGGAATTTTGAGTGAGTACCACCTGTAAAGTTCCACACCAGAATGAAACAGCCTTTCAGCGCTTCATGCTTTCGATTGATACCCAACTAACACTAATCTGTAATGTATTCAATCAACTAAAATATCAATCTCTGCAAAAATAACCATCTCAATTCATAGTCATTTAGTTGAAAATACAAAACAGTAGTTCAAAAAATATACATTACTTTTTTAAAGTGCCTGTAAACAATCACTTTCGGTTGGCGTCATTAAAATGTCAATTATGAAATGTCTTTTTTTTTTCCTTTAAATATTCAACAAATACCGATAATGTAGTACATGTTTTGTTTGTAGCGAATATTTGGTTTTATTAGTAAACTAATAGAATGTAGACAGGTATCAATTGAATTTAACTAGAAAACAATCATTATGCTGGGGAAAAAAAACAACTTTTTCTTAGTTGTCATTTCAAGATTAGATTATCTTTGACAAGATTATAAGGATTCTTCATAGATACACTTTTATACTTTAAGATATTTTATGAAATAATCAGTGATTAATAAACAGTTGTTTTATCATAGTTTAGATCAATCAACAATCACAGTATTAAGAGGGGTTGTTATGGAGATAGTTAATTTGTCAATGCTGATATCACGAATTGATCTTAACCAGACAACCATTGATTATCGTGGAGCCAGAGGGTTCTGGCTTCGATCCCCAACAGGATCGTGAATGCGCACTGCTTAGGAGTCACATACTTGGACGAAACAGCTGTCCAGTGCTTCCAGGTGATCAATGATTGTCTGGTTCAGATCAATTCGTGATATCAGCATTGACAAATCACAATATTGCCAGAAAATAATTTCCCCGAATAATTTCAGACTACCAGTAAGTATATTACCTAATCTATTAGCTACTTTATTATTCAAAGGCGTTTTGTTTCTACCGTTTGATTGGAAACTGTATTATCTATCTTATACTAAACATAGCGAAACTCAATTAATTACAAGTTTTTAAATAAAACTTTAGGAGCAATTCATGATGTAAGTTAAAAAAGAACTTATGATTTACTTTATCTAGTTGAAAATTCGTTTTTGCATTACCTAAATGTAATTTACTGTAATTTAATCAATAATTTGTATAATAAGAACCCTATAAATAGAACATAGTAACATCAAATTATTGTCATTTGGATAAAGGGGGTGACAAATGTAGTATTATTTGCGTACTTAGTAAATTGTAGACGCAGATGAAATAGATTTTAAACAAATGTGTCAGAAGACTAGACGGAAGAAAGAAAAACCGACATAATGTTACTAATGTTATAATTAGTAATAGATATACTTGAATTTCGAGATGTTACCGATGATTTACAACTTAGGAGAATGATTATGAATAAACTATGTTTGCTAAGCCATATGATTTACTTTACAGAGTTTTCGTCTTCATTCTGAACAGCTTCGTCGGGTTCTACTAGGAGTTTGCACTGACGAAGTCACCCAGAATACGGATGAAGGTTATATAAATGAAATCAAATAGCTGACTGAACATAATTTAATGTTGAATTAATAAATGTAGTTAGTAGGAAGTTTCAGCTAAATTCAAGTTAAATATTCGCCATTTTAAAGAATGTCAACTATCATGAAACCTATGTCAAGGGATTTCTCCTGACTAAATAAAGCTATATAACATTTGTTGTAATATCGTTCATCAAAGTTTTGGTAAAATCTATGGTTAAATCCTAAAAGGATTTATTCTATTTGAAACGCCAGTTGAGAAGTAGTCCTAATATATAGGGTTACAAACCTTATATTCTGGTTTCCGAGTGATTTCAGATCATGTTTATTTTCAACCGAATACACTTTTACGTGTATATCATTAAACATTCTTGTCTGTGCACTCCTTTATTATCAATACTTTTTGGAGAATGTCGACTGTAATTAGATTATCGAGTAATCATTACACTATCTGATTACAATTATTTACATAATATATCTTACATTACATTGGTAACATTCAGTCAATATCAAATACTTTAGACTAACAGATACGCCGTACTATGATTTATAGTATTTCATCATAATAATGAGTTTAGAGATATAACGTTGATTTGTCCTAAGCCATCTATCGAAATAAATATCTGAGCCCTACGAAACGTCAGCTATGATCCAAATTGTTCGATGAGAACTTCTTTGTTTCTGACAATGGTTGACAAAGTTCGCATCACATTGGACATACAAATCATGTTGATAAATTTTTATGAGAACGAAACTCATATATATTACTTATAATTTGACACCATACATCTGATAACTAATTAAAGTTTGTAACATGATTATAAATTGATTGGTAAGATTTAGTAGCCATATTGGGTCAGACAACTTGATATTAGTTACTAGCATATGATCATAGCATAAGTCATTCTGTTAGTTACAATCAAAGTAAAATCTCTCACAGATAAACGTTATCCTGAGTTATCATATCTATTTTAATGCTAAACCAGGCGAAATAACAATAAGATAGAAAATCTTTTCGAAAGAAAAAAAAGGATGAATTGATCTTATTATAAACATCATTTATTGAGTAGTAGTTTTAATGTGTATAAATTTCATAAGATAATAATTTTATAGTGTTGAACATAAGGTAGAATTGCACGTGAATAATACTAGTATAGATATGAAATGAACTTAACTCTATAAAGCTCTCTCACTTAAACACTTGTGTATAAAACATAGTGGAACTGAATTACAGTCTAAGGGTATATTCCTTATTCATATGTTATAAACAATTATTGATAATTGGTAACTAAGGCCATTCCAAATGTAGATCAATTTTATTTTAAATGTTTTTCAGCTTGAAAGTACATCAATAAATTTTATGGTCCAAGAAAATTTGTGAAAACTTTAGATACATTTTTTTTTCTTCGCAAACATGTATATATACACAGGTGAAAAAAGCTGCACACTTTTGATATATAGTAATAATTAAAGAGAATAGAGTAGAATACAGAGAGATTATGTAAGACATGGATGATAATTATGAGAAATCATGATAATCTATATTGGAACATATTTCTTTGATCCTATCTGTAGGTACTCAGGAGAGTGTTACAAAATAGCTGAATTGAAATAATTTATTTGCATGAGATATATGCTAACAAAAACTGACCAAACTACATTTGTGAATATTAAGAGTAAAATAATATAAACTAGTATTTATATAGTCATATACAATGAATGAGTTGATGGACAGTCAGATTGGGTAACCTATTAGGTGATTCGTCGGCTTCTAAAACGATAAGCACCGAAATCATCTTTCATTATGGACATCAAATTATGGAATAAATTCAATTAACTTCAAATATTGAGACTCAAATAAAATAAATCACTAACTTACAACTCATGCATATATTGTAAAAGTACTTCGAAATGCATTTTGTTTTTGTAATAATCCTGATAAATAAAAGTATGTTTCATCCGATCCAACTTAATTCTTTAAATAGAAAATTCGTTTTAGTTATGTAAATAGTAATAGTGACCGATCAGTTGTATTCCCTAACATCAACTGCGCAAAAATACAAATCTTCACAAGTTAGTTAATTTCAGATTATTTTCAGTGTTTTATAGAATTATGTACCTTGATACTGATATATACTTAAAATTTCATAGTTGAACTCCTAATTTAAATAAATAAACTTAACAAAGTGGAGAGGTGAAACGAATAGAAGTAAATAGTGCTATAATTATAGCGAATATTTAGTAACAATTTATTCCATTTAAGAAACGTTCCTTAAGATCCGTTCCTAAAAGTGATTAAATTTCTAGCCCAAATAAGAAAGCATAGTGTTTATAGATATTTATAACAAAAAGTGAATCACTTATATTAATCTATTGTATAGTTATATGCTATTTTTGTTAGTATAGATTTCTGAGCATAAATAATTGGTTTGACATTCCAAGAAAAACAAATAATCAGTTGTAAAATTAAATTCTGACAGTTTTGAGATTAACATTCAGTAGTTCTATAAACATTGTATGTTTACCCTAGAAATTATAATGCACCAAAATATATGTCGTTGAAAAGTGTTATACTGTAGGTTAAATAGTGGCTTATTCCCACAATGCTCAATGTGCAACGGTAGAGAATGCTTTATATAAGGTTTCATACTGAAATTTGTTATATACCTTAAAGTAAAGGAATTTTAACAATAAAAGGTTCACAAGTGTTTACTAAGTTGTTGCCTAAAAGAAGAATGTACATCTATCATTACTACAGAGACAAGCATGACACGTAAAATACATTATAATAATTTCACTTTCAAACTTCAATCTTACCTATAGTAGTATATCAATGATTGCTTAAAAAAATCTAAACATTCATGTGAGTTTTTTAAATTCACAGCGGTCCCTTTGTAGCCTGCTGTGTTATAATTAACCATTACAACTTGTGAAAAGTTCTGTTTACAATTAGACACATTTTTGACCTTATTTGTTTTAATTTAAACTCATTAATGATCATAGTTTGATAATCAAATTACGTTAAAAAGAAATCAATAAGAGTATCCATAAATGGGCAGCAAACTACAGACAGACGGCTTGATTTCTATTGTTTAAGTTAATTATTTAAACAACATTAGACATCTAAATAGCGTGTATTTCAAACTCAAAATAAAGTCAATTGTTCAAGTAACTTTATAATGTTTGCAAGACGTAGTTGGCGTCAGATAGCACCAAGTAATCTTCATGAAACCATGCGTAAAGTTGTTTCCAAGCTGTTTAGTATCTTTCAAAATGTGCATATTTAATCATTGAGACGCTAAATGATCTTTCCGTTGCACCCTTTCAACGATTGTCAGTGCAAGGTTTTGCTTACTATTGAGATACATGAATTACTAGAAGATGACTTACGTTGCTGTCAGCCGCATGATTTTAATCATTTCGTAAACCAGAAAAAACAAAGTAAATTTTGCAAGTTTTAAAAATCAGCAAAAAATCTTGAGGCATTATGCTTAAAATACATTACATTTTGCTTTCATTTCAAAAATAAGTAATTAAAAATATAGGATAAACGAAATCTTTTTAGTGAAAGTAATCATTAGAGTGTAAATTCCTACCTAGTAAAGTTACGAATATTAACGCCAGAAATTGTGTATCTCAGATTTTACTCCTTGTAACAATATTCCGTTTTTCTGGCAATTTAAAATAAATGACATGATTTAGGTTAATTTAAAATTTACTGTATTGTATAAGGACATCATGTAAGTTTTAATACGATAAGACAATTTGACCGAATGTTCATAGAGTCTTCTGAATTCAGTCAAATTGAAAAGATTGCGAGAATGCAAATGTTTAATAATACAATGAAAAGCAAAACATATAAATAAAAGTGGCTACTATAAGCTAAAAATGCGATCAAGCAAAATAAATTGTAATCTGTAAGGATTTATGTCTTACTGCTGTTAAGGACTCTGGAGACTAGTTATCGTTATCGAGAGTATATTCTGGAAAGAACTCCCTTGATATATAATTAAATCACAAGTCCAGACTGGATAATAAAAAGCAGCATGCGTATTCCTTTCTATTAGTGGACCTTTCAGACGGAAATACCTGCCTTACATTGTAAGTAATCAAATGAGGACTCAAACAAAGCCTATCAATTTAAAAATGCTACCGCATTATCCACTTGAGCTGCCAAATCTTCTACAGAAGCAGAAGTAATTTAAATATGAACTTAGTCCATTTTGGACACCTACATAGATTTTATGGTAAATAAGTATTTGACTTGGTTGATTTACTTGTTACAATCTTATCATGCAATTTTAACGTCACTGCTTTCCAAAAGTGTATGGCTTATCATTTGGTAGCTGTTCAAAAGCACATCAGATGCGAAAGGCTAGGTGTAAATGTATTACCAAATATATTATTTTACGGAAACTTGATTTAATTTAATATTCAACGATTTGAAGTGTTACTGATTTAATCATTCTAAATTCCTGTGTTTCAGCCAAATATCAATTTCAGTACGAAAACAATTTTCCAGTGTCTTACTTCACCAAAAACACGTATAAAAAATTTAAAACTAACGAAATATCAATGGTCAACATTTATGGTGGTGAAGAGGTTCATGAACATGAATAGGCCTAACTGTAAAGCAACTAGCAGATTAAAAGTTATTTCTGTTCAATTGTTCTTCACACACAAGTTCCAAAAACTACGATTAATTTCTAAACTTTAAAATACATGGTCCTTTAGACACCCAGACTATTTTTAAGTAAAATAAAACAATTGTTTAAAAAACGGAATGTAGATATCTTATGCATATAGCAGTTATTCAGGATAATAGAGACGTTCGAATGCCTGGCATAGAGACCATCAACAAAAGTAAGTATTACTGCCTCAGAACTATTACGCGCTTTGTAAAGTCACCTGTCACACAAGATATTTTTCTTCTGCAAAGACGTTTAGGACAAGTTTACTTTCTGGTTATGTACACAGTAACGAAAAATATATTTCATTAGAACTGAAGTATTACGTATAATTAAAAAACGAGTAACACAAACATCGATATAAAATATATTAAAGTTAAAAGATAACTTTAAAATCAAATACTAACTTGGTGAAATACAAACAACGAACTTGCTTCACATATACATATTAATAATTTGAACTGACGCTATGGATACTATACAAGGTCGTATCAATGTTCAATATCTTGTAACTAAGTAAGTTTAGGCCAATTGATTCCTTTAGGCCTGTGCCTTGTAGTTACAGTAAGGCTCTAGTGGTCCTCAGTAGCATAGAGTGTGGAAGCCATAGTTAGTCAACCACATACAATCCTGTGGCTGTGGCGTGAGTGGAATATCGCAGCTCGGTGCTATGGTATGGACACACAGATGTCGCAGCACTGGACTGTCAGTTAGGTTATAATGTAATATGAGGTTAAATAAAAAACAAAGAAAAGAGAAAAATGTGAATATCAAGACAAGAAGATGATATATATAATCAGAAAAGGTTTTTATATGAGCTACGGAAACTGGCGGTAGTGGTATATGCAGCAATGACAGACAGTAGGTGTGTGACGTAAGGAGTTGACCTAAGCGGTCAACTATTTTATAAGTGAAATCATTCATCTAACTTCTTCTTAAACGTGCTTAATAAGACAGTTAAGGTCGCAACAGGAGAGAGAACATCCCTGGTAAGTTAATCTGAGAATTATGAATGTCAGTCACCTCTCTTTATTCTGTAGCTAAACAAAACCATACAGAGAGTACCTAGCAAGTCCTCGTACGACCTTAGGCTTAGTTTCCTGACCCATCTCTTAGGCTTTCTCTAAATTTTTTTTCAACAGGTTGTTTAAGAGAATGGCTATGTAGAATGTCTCTGGATATGATTAAATATAGGTCCTGTAGGCGATGAGGAATAGTTAGGAAATTAGCATCCCTAATGGCCTATGGACGAAACGGAGCGTAACATTAACCTTGGAAGCGTCTTCTCTGATAGTCATCGCTAGTATCGAATAAGTTAGTCAGGAGGATGTGTAATTTTCTTTTTGTTAGTCCCCATACAAACAGTATGTCGATTCTACTCCATTGGGGTTCTGAAGTTCCTATTATCATTCTATTCCTTGTTTATTTGCAGGCGGCTGGCTTATGACTAGTGTTCAAACTTGCAAACGTTTCGGTGAAGTGTTTGCATAACAGTGTATGGCTCACCATATCTTCACATTGTTTACGTAAATCAACACTGGTAATGTGCGTTTATTAGGGAGGTCAGTAATGAAAGGAAGGAAGAGTAGAGTTTCCAAAACGGCCTATTGTGAGACTCTTGATGATACTTTCTTACCAGCCCATCTTGCTGTCTTTATTTTCTTGGAGATTTCTCGGTCTTGTAGACAGTTCGTGGTATAGATTCTGCTTCTTTAAAAGTCGTGATGGAATATCCAGCGTTCGTCGGTAAGTTTTCTCATTTGATTACCCATCAAGCTTTTTAAAACTTCTGGTGGTGTTGGATGAGGAGCGATTGATTTACGACAGAATGGTTTTAATTTACCCTTTGTTATGAATATTAGGATTAGAATGACTTCTCCTCGTTTGAAATTCGCTTGCCTACCTAAGTAGTACTGGAAGACATATGTACATATTGGCTATGCTCATTTCTTTAGTACAGTAGGGTGAATTTTATCGAAACCTAGAGGTTTGGCGTGACGGAGTACTCACAGCTTTAGCGAAACTAACCCTCGTGTAAAATGGATATGTCCTAGGGTTGCCAAATATTACTTAAACAAACACATAGTATCTAATGTCAAGATTTTTTTTGAAAATCTAACTAAAGTCAGTTGAGTTCTTCGTGCTTTTGTGTCTTGATGTTGTAGTGAGGTCCAAGTTCCTTTGGCAGTGTCCAATATAGGAATACTAGTTACGCAGATATGCAGATATGATGGCAGCTGAACTGTGAAAGAAATGATCTGAGAATAAGTTAGTTAGGATGTTACAGTAGTTATTTCGAATGAGCCAGAAGTCATCATATTAATTAACAGCTGGTTTAATTATAGTGGGGTAAGAGTTACTGAGGGGTTCTCAACCTCTGCTACATACTAAAGACGAAATTACGTATGTTCGTACATAGTTGTTCAGCCTCTTCTTTCTAGTGCTCAAAAATTGGCTAAGGCAATAATAAACCATCAAGCATTTCACATTTGACAGATCCGTAATGAAAAGAAGTGAAACCTTACCTGAATAATCAATCCTTGATGAGTAATCGTATTGGAGTTACCTCTTTGTGAACATCGAAAAACTCCAGGTAGTGTTGTTGTATTTTGATAAGGTCTGGCTATGCAGGACTGTATGTTGTTATTTGGCTCCCTTTGTGTTTCTGTAAGACGAACATAAACTGTTTAGCCACTTTCTTTATAAATCGTTTCAACATTTATTCACATCAAGTACTTTTGTACTAACGAAACTTTACTAGATTTCGTATCTTACATATATTATTACAAAACTTGCGAAAATTAGCCTCATTGAAGGGAATATAGTTCAAACATTAAATCCCAATGTTTGTTCGCTAACACTCAAATAAGTAATAATTCAACCCTTTTAAATTTTGACAAGGGTGATGTGATCCAGATGACTTAGATTTACATGAATCTTGGGTTCGCACTAGACCTACAGCAATAACTTCACTAAGTGCTTAGTAAAAGGTTTACAATCACATGCTGAAGAATCTGACAGTTAGTTTTTAAGTATATCTTCTTATGTGAACAGTATTTTAGCGAGATTTGATTACTATTAATAAAGTCATTTATTTCGTTAGTTTCCGAAGATAAAGAAGTACTAGACATAATTTAATAAGCACGTAGCTTTAATTTAATTACCATGATGCGGAGTTTGTGGGTGAGCTCAAATAAAATCTTACGGTCGTGGTGAAGAAACAAATATATTATGACAGCTCACTTAACGGCTGAATAATAACGACATATAAAAAAATGCCCAAAGTTTAGTTTTGCACTACTCTGGAAATTTAGAAAAATATAGTTAATATGAGCCTGCTCACTGATATGAAATTCAAGGTTTAAATTGAGACCAAAATCTTCCAACAACAGCAGTTCATCGTGAGTATTAGCAGTTATATAGCGGCGTTTACCGTTCACCAGTTTATTCTGAGTACAGAAATATCATCTGTATCTATTGTCTGTAACAATATCTGATGTGCAAGCGATATTAGCAAATCCATAACCTGAACGAAGCTAGTAATATTGCGTTCTTCTTGATGTGCATTGGCTTTGTTGTAGCATATAACGTTCCATATATTCAAACAAATAATTAGGGCAGACAAAACGACAGATTTTGACAATCATTCCTCAAATGGGCATCAGGTGGTAAAAATAGACCGAAATTAGTTCCACGACGATGAAGTTATCTTCGCTTAAACAATCATGTAATTTGAGTGTTTCTTAGTATTCATTGATTTTGTTAATGTGATTGCTTAATCAAGTGTCTCTGTGAATATATGATTGCTTGTTTGGGTCCTTATCAGTCCTTCTAACTAAATTGCTTTTCTTAACTTCCGCGTTCTTCACCTACCGTCAGTAGATGACACACTAACCTCTATATTTATATTTATCTTTAGCTATGAAATACTTATGAGTCACTTGCAGACTATAAGGATTTTTATTTCTAATAACTATTTAATATTTATGTAACATGTAGTGTTTTTATTGCGTAATTTATGTTTTTATTATTACGAAGTTCTTATTACAGCAGTTACCAATTGTAATAAAAATATAGCGACCTTTGTTTCAGCAAGTCAGCAAAGCGCCTTCTTGAGTAAGCACATATCTACATAAACTACATTTGTAACTGTAGGCAAATCCAATCGTTGCGTAGTGATCATTCAGCCTACTTGGACACTAAGTAACCTGTTTAAGAATTAGCTACTACTTTGTACAGTATATCTATCTTTGGTTTGTAACTCGTAGATACGTCAAAGATGTAGAAACACCTAAACGTTTATACCCATGGTAGTGTATGTATGACATAAGTATATAGGATAAATATAAACTAGACAGAATACTTCATCAGAGCTTAAATACTACACGGCTAACTAAGGATATCCCAAATGACTAGTACGATGAGCTCACAGCACAGTAACAGATAATTATAAAGTCAATAAACTTATTACATAACAAGACAATAAAGTAAACTATTGACAACTAAGAGGTGGGTTTCTGGTAACTGCGATCGATCATATCAAGTAATTTAATTGAAGACAGTCAACCATGTCAACTTTATTATAACATCAACCAGCAGATGTAGGTTGTGTAAAACAACAATTCGAAAATAATCAAAGATATCTTGTTGGTGAATTAAAAATTATTGATAATAATTGGGATAAATTTGGTACCCAAGGCTATGTATATTAAAAACACTAAAAGAATAATCATGTGAGTCCAAAAAGTCATAATTACTCTAAAATTATGTAGAAAATCTAACATACGCCGAACATTACATTAATAGGTAAGTATCTTAATGCTGACAAGCACTCCACAGATTTAGTCCCTAAGTGGTTCAATCCGCAACTATATACTTCATCTTTCTAAGTGCAGCTTTTACGCAACCAACCATATTACCCTTGATTCGAACTTCAATAAAACATAACTCATGTTGGTGTGTTTGATGACAAATTCACAGGTCTATTCAAAATCCTACTTACTGATAGTGATAGGTTTAGAATACATTAGAGTACATGTCATTTTTTCAAATGAGTGAACAGTTTAGGGATAAACAATATCCCAATAATGTTAAACAAGTTGGTTTCTGTTCTCACTTCTTATTTTTCATGCTAGGTGGCTAATCATGAATTTTTGAAAAAGTCGTGAGTAATGTTTTTGTCAAGACCATTAAAATTACTGAAGTTTTAAAGGAGGAATATACTACCCCATTTAAGCTAAGTGTAGGATAAACGTAGGCTTGTACATTTCCATCGGCAGGTTTTTCCCATTTGCCTACCTCCGGTTGAACATTTCTCCCGATAATCAGCTACGGTTGTTGTATGGATTTTAACTTTGATACTGTATGGAACTTATTTACAATCTAATTGTGCTTCAGAAACAGACTCTAAACTAGCTAACATCGTCACTGATTTCTCTGTGTAGACTAATTTTTCAAAATGGTACCGCTATCATCAAGAAGGCTGTAGGATATTTTAAAGCGGCATTATGTGTTTTGGCACCAAAAAAACGTGAAGTTTTGATTTGTAGCAGTAGTAAATTAAGATTATGTCAAGACTATCTTAGCGGCGATAGAAATAAACTTCGTTCTTTTCAGGAGTGAAAATATGTGTAAGTCACTTGGAAAATTGGACCAAGATCGTTTGAAGTACACAAAACCATCTATTGACAATACATGTGTAAGTAGAAGAGGCTTAAGCAATGATCGAAATCTAACCATCACCACTTAGTTGATTTGTAACAAAACACGAATTCCATAAACTCATCGTGACACATTTTGTACTGTCAGAGGTGGCCTATGTTAGGTGTGCATTATTCAAATATTTATAAGTTAGTTTTTAACGTGCTAGAAAAGTAAGGTTTCGAGTGACTTTTAATGTTTGACTATATAACCGATAATCACACTAGATAGACTGGGGTTACTTACGATGTGCCTATTGATTCAAAGTAATATTTCGATAGCTAATGCGTATAATTCTGCCTGCAGATCCATTCTATTTTTAGTATCAGATCTCAATGTAATTAGTCACGTTCGGATTAAGAAATAAGACTGCTTAGTTGAATAAATCTTGAAGCGCGTTCCGTCATACAAAGTTTGTTAACAGAGGATATTAAAACATACATGTTCTTATCTTAAAAATATCAAGTAATTTGTTTACCTGTAAATGCGTTCATAATGCAACTGGATCAGTCGAGCAGAATATCTTGAATACAATTAAAAAGAATAAAATAACGGTTCGGAGGGGTAGATAGATAGAGTCATTGTTCTGATTAAATTGTTTCTTGATATACGAAACACTAAGCATACCCAATTTTAGACTAATTCCGGGAACCGAAGTTTTAATTGTTCGAAACTGTGCTTTTCTTAAATAACCAATTTTTATAGATATTACATAGTGGATAACATCACAAACATAGACAGTAATGCTTAATCTGAAGCGGCATATCAATAAATACACAAAATAAGTAGAATCGTATTTCTAAATAATTATAATACCCAGTTATAACAATACGACGATTCCCAAGTCTGTCTGCCAGCAACGGAACTCCACTTGACCAAACATATTTTAGTGATATTGACATGTTTACCAACGTTGACACCTGCCAGTTTTAAAGAACGACTAGGTAGTTTTTAGTTATACCAAATAATTTACCAAACTTGAATAATTTCTACTGCTTATGATGAAGCCTGCAAAATAAAAACTAATCATATATCTATTCACATTGATAATACATATACAATAATTGAGTGTCAACTGAAGACAATAACAGAACAGTTCAAGTACTAAACTCAACATAAGGTAAAGTATTGAATACAATATTACTTACTTACTTTACTTACTTATGCCTGTTACCCCTTTCGGAGGAACATAGGCCGCTCAACAGTATTCTCCATTCAACTCTGTCCTGAGCAATCCTTTCCAGCTGTCTCCAGTTACTGTTCATCCTTTTTATGTCTGCTTCCAGCTCTCGACACAGGGTGTTCTTTGGCCTTCCTCTTTTCCGTTTTCCAACAGGATTCCAAGTTAGTGCTTGTCTCGTGATACAGTCTGATTGAATACAATATATACACCATTTAATCACAATAGCTTTATATGGTGATATACTAAAATGGATTCTTGTAAATCCAGAAAGTTTTATGACTCAAGTGTGCTTCAGCCCTTGGTGTTTTCAATAATCATTCAGATATTCTTTTAGACGTTGATGTATTGTGTGTTTGATTATTCATACCCTTTATTGCACTGCTTCGTTAACTTGATTTTCAGAATTATTAATTGATCTCTTTCATTCTTACTTTCTAAGCCTACTCATATTTAACACAGTCTTATTTACACATATGCTGATATATTTCTGGCTTCCTTGTATGGTTACCTGAATTAATATTGCATGATTGTTCAATATAATTATTAGACTACAGGCATTATTTTTAACTCACTGTTGCATTTATAACGCTTTTCGGTACTAAAATTATGAGTTACAATAAGAACGTTACATTTGGTACCATATGTAGTATATAAAATACTACAATCTGTATCCATCGATGTAAATACCTAAGCTAGATCAAGTAACCTATGCTACTACTATTATTAATACTACCATTTGTACAGCAACTAGAATATATTCATTGGTATTATTTAAAATTCATGATTAATTCTACTACCAGGATTTACTAATTCAGTAGTGTCTAATAGTTCAAATCCAGAATAGCGTAGAATGACAGAATTTGTCTACGAATTAGACGTTTTCAGTTCACCTATGAAGTTCGTTGGATATTTTGGAGTTTTATAACTTGGTGTACTTCAGATTAAATGGTAAATGGGGCAAATATATATTCATTCTTAACTTCGTCAGTAGAAAAACTTTTTATGGAACAGCAGAAGTACATAATATTCTTAAATCACTTCCTGATTTAAATAAGGTTTCTGGTAAATCAACGTTTGATTCAATTTCCAGTGTTATTTTGATGAGGAAGAAGCAAGTAGTGACTTCAATTTTAGTGAAGTTCATGCTACAATCTACTAAACAACTGAATGTTGAGTTAAACCATAGAATCTATTTTAATAAGATTCCTGAATTTGATGAAAATAAGAAGCTCTTATTTGAATGAATCACTGATTTTCCTACATGAAGAATGGATGACTGTAGAAAACATTCTAATGAAATTCAGGATACTGTTCCTCCTTCAAGTACACCTGACGTTAATCCTATTATCTGCTTTACTGAACATTTTGATTTTATTGATGATGAAGGATTCTTATTTGAATGCCGTGTTGATATATATACTTTAAGGGAATGGGCAAGTAAAATGATCCATACTACTAATATTCCATTTTGAATGAAATTTCCGATGTTATATGGTATGTAATAAAGGAATCCGGATGATACTACTATGTCAAATATTGCACAACGTTTGCATGCTTGAATAATTAAGTAATCACCCAGGTAATTTGTATTCCAGGTCTCATAGCTATTAGCTGATTAAATGAGTTCCGCTTTTCAAGGTACATATGATTTGTAATGTGATTTGTTCGTTCCAAACAGGATATACTTTTAAGTTGATATCATATTAAAGGTACCTACCAAATATGACTTACTGTACCAAATAACAAAATTTATACTAGTGACCATGACCAGCTTGATAGAAGGAAAATAAGAAGAACTCTTTTTATATGTCATTACATAAACTTCCTTAATGTTATCAATAAACTTCAGTAATTCGCTTACAGGATCAGAAGTATCGAATTGAAACTTTGAACTGCGACTTTTAAGTCAGTATGACTTTTATGATATGGTAAGTCATGTTTCCCAGATACTTTTATAAGCTATAGCTTGCTCATTATACCACTTCACTATCGTCTTTATAACACATAACTTACTGATGAATTTAATGACTTACATCTTCGAATCGTAAATATAAATTATAACTCCGATCAGCGAATGTATAATGTGTGACCTCTATGCAGTTAGCCAATCAAAATAGGATAACAAGGAATTTGTGTGAATTGTTATGTAACAGAATAAACTAAACTACGATACCTGGCAGAAGTAATGTCACTAAAACAATGTCTGTATGTTGTGTCGCAATATAACACTTACTGCTATGCACGAACTAACCGCTACTCTAATCTGAAACTTGTCTGCGCCAACTGATAATCGCAACCGTGACCAACAACTCGATAACTGATTACTCACCCCAAGACAAAATCAAGAAGACACGAACGCAGCACTAGGAAGATTCGATTCTATTATATCCCAACTCTGTATATATAGTTACAAAAGCGACCTTGGGGAAAATAGAGTAATTAGCCTGCTAAAATGACACCACAACCAATCACAATTAACAAGGTCCAAGCGAAGGAAATGAAGAGTAGTACCGGATTACCGCTTACTTTACAATTAAATAAAAAATAGAGAAATTGAGGATAATTACATGACAAGTAACTAGTTTCTTCTCGTCTTAGTACTGTAAATTAGTAGTAGGATTTCAAATCTAGAAAATATCATCCCATCAGGCGATGAAAACAAAATTTTAGTGTTGACTACCACATTTAAATTTTACGATGAAAATTCTAACATAAAATCTTAACTACATTCATCAACGTCAATTTTAAACATTAGTCCTGACTTAAATCCTAAATGTAACCATTATCGTAGCCTAACTTTAACCCTAACACTAATCACTTAACTTGACTCTGAACCTGAACACTAACCCCAAAGATAACCACGAATTTTTAAGATTGAAACTAATCAGCAGACAGTTGAGTGGAATCATATCTCTTCGAACGATTTTATCCATAATTGAATTATATGCCTAAACTTGAAATCACTGACTTACCTATGATCCAATATGCTTTTAATATTCTTTGCTTAGAATTCTTAACCCTCAAAATAAGGTCGAACTAAGCCTTGTCAGATAATACTGAAACACGATCATATTCGGGAAATGTTTTAATGTTTCTTGATATTTAATCGAATAAATGGAAAACGTAAATTAAGGATTCAAAAACGTGGACATTCATATTCAATTGCTAACCAAATCAAGTAAAACCAATTTATTAAAAATCCCAAATGAGTTTAAGCTATAAAGCTAACTTATTTATGTAACTACAGAGCCAGAAGACTTCACTAGCCATTCTTCTGAATCTACCTCTGAATGAATTAATACATCATGTTCCTTTATGACAATACTATTTACATACATCTGTGCTAATGAATTTGTATGTTACTTAATTACTATAAGTGTTGGTCATCCGATGTGTCTTCAGTGATAAACTTGGAGTCAACAACAAAAGGCCATAAATAAAATGACTGAGCTAATGTTGACCAAATTTTCGGACAGAAATGGAATAGTCAGAAAGAATGGTCACCATAGGCTGGTAGACTGGTATCGACTTTATCATTACTGTAAATTATATTTGTGTAATAGTGTAGAGTCCTGATGAAAAACTATTTGAAATGAATTGTTTTTGTTCGACTGCTGCTATAGTTATATTACATGCTACTTACAAACTATGAGTAGTAAAAATTATTTTAACTTAATGTTTGCTATCAATTGATTCAAGTCATTTTGAGTCCATTGAGAAACTGACGGTGAAATGCCGGGCACCTAAAGAAGATTGGTTATATTCATGGTAAACAATTTATTTCTATTATCATTCAGTTCCCCCTGCCCTATACTTTCATTTGACACATTAACTGTTATTATATCATTTCTCATTGATGAACTATAGTTAATCGATTGTGTATACGAACTCCAGTTCACATTCACTATTACTCCTATTTTGTATTAATGTTAGTTTCCTAATTGGTTGACTATGTGGTCAGGTTTTATGTATATATAAAGGAATGTATGAAATATGATTCAGATTCTGTCTAGTTGGTCTATTGGCTTGTCTTCTTCTTATTTTGGCTTGGGACCGAGTGAGCAAAGGGCAGACGCGCAATCATTGACTAGGCACATCCAATTGGCCTTCGAACAACCAACCAACCAACATAACAGTCAGAAACACATATTTGTGAGATGTTAAGCATTATTCAGATACTTAATAATGTTTCATTTTGTTGAATAATGAATAGTACAGAAGTAATTATTTTATAATCTGTATAGAGTATCATAAGATGATGGTGTCAAACGAAATTGTTTACATGGCTTACAAATTTACCATGAAATGATGGATAAGTTATAAAGTGATTAATAAAGTATTCTAGTCTATATGATGCATCATATTACATAAGACTCATTAATTTTCTAACTTTGAAGTAATTGTGAAGGTCTGACTTTATTGACTATGTGAATATGTTCAATGGTCACTATATCTGATCAATCTACACTATCATATTGTTTGTAATTACTAGCGATTTGAAGTGTGTAATTAATGTTATACGAATAATGAACCTTATGTGAAGTGATTCCTTGCATAGACTTGAATACTTTACATTATCAGATTACAATTTATCCATCATTTTCATGGTAAATCTGTAAGTCAAATAATCAATTTTGGTTGAAACCATTATCTTATGCCACCATATGCAAATTACTAAGTAACTTCTTTGCACTATACATTATTAGATAAACTGAAATATTATTAAATATCTGAATAATTCTTAATATCCTACTGGCTAAGATACAGACATTCACACATCCTAATATGTTAAACTGTACATAACTATTGTTATGTTTTACGACTTATGACCGAATGACTGAATAAGTTGGATTCACTTTCAGCGTCGTCGCCAATTGTTATGTACTATTAAAATACACACACTGGCCAGAATAATAAGAAGGTTGCCATAATATGATTGATTAAAAGATGCTATTGATATCCACGTGTAGCTAAACATTAATGAACTACTACTATGCAGGGAATATTCATAGAAATTTATGGCCTGTTTTGTACAGAATATCCATTCCAATGACAACGGATATGCTAATGAATGACGTTTGCGTCGGTCACAGAAAACCTGAAGACGTAAACCAATATTTGGAAGACGTCATAATTGAGTTAGATGTTTTAATGGCTTTCAGTATAACAGTGAATACACCTATCATCAGCATCAAGTCAGCGGTAATAATCTGCAATACACTAGCCAGTTTTAATGTCAAGATAGCATCTGGGAATGCTTTTAGAATAGAACGTGACAGATATATATTTTCATGCCAGCAAGCAATTAACAGAATAGTTTTTCCTGCAGGTGGAAAGAAAACAAGAAATAATGCTTCATATCGGAGGCAAATAGTTACTATTATATCTTGGTCCACGTATATTAAACAGTGTTTCTCTGAAGATTATGTTTAGACATGTCTATGTATGCTTCACGTCGTTCTAAATACTGCGATTGATTTAGTTCGGTCATCAACCATTAACTATTTGATTCTGTTAGCATTCACGCTTTAATCAATAGGAAGGAACATTTTGTTTACAATGTCCTTAACTTCAACTCATCTTGTTGAAGACGTCGCTTTGCATGGTCCACTAGATGAATTCCAGAAATTTACTTACAAAAAATTCACGGTGAGCAACTTTCATCAATAATAGTTCCTGGTTGTTGAAAAAGACACGCTTTAACAGCAGATAGTTTCAAATTAATCGATTTCTGCACAAAACATTAGCATAAAATTTGCAGTATACATTGGTGTCAGAACATGAACGACAAAACCAGAAGACACTGTTATAGCCAACATCAAACCAGGAATAGTAAACAACACTATTGATGACAGTTTACTTAATTGTTAATCATTTAAGAATCCTGTATTACTGTCCACGTGACTCCTTGATTCTTTAATAATCTATATTTGTGTCGCTAACCAAGTTAGCAATCTGGATTAAATGACTACACTGAAGGCCTCGTATATAAGTGTTCTGATTGAAAGATATCGATGGGATCCAGATAATATCCATGGTTTACACTTTCATATTAACCAAAAGAAACTTATAACTTTTCTAAATTCATAATTTTAGAATTTATTCATATTCTCTGTGTATATGTTTCGTCATAATATTTTTTTATTTAACTGACGTAAGCTTTGTACTTTACTTTATTGTATGTTAACTTTGAAACATTCAGTGCTATTGTATCACATACTGTATTTTAGTTGAAATAGGGGTGGAAATTAGTCTACAGCAGAGGGAAAAACTTAATTGTTCTATGTAACATGCTTAGTGTATACTGTTTGAAAGTTCCAAACTACAGTGATTTCCATGTTTGCCGTTTACCCGTTAATAGCAGTTATTTTTAGTTAACATTAGTTAATCGTTAAAGATCTCAACATACTGTAAAAAACTAGGGGATTTAGGTATTTAGGACTTCAATTCAATAATAAATCATCAGATCATTTCACTCATAAGTTACTTTGCATTAAAGATTTAACATCTAAACACTGATACTACTGAATTAATATCAATAATATCTCATAAATACATCTATACTCTATATTTGGTAAATACAGATTACAAACTTAATAAGAAAACTTCATGATGGTCATAAGTTAATTGTCTTTATTCAAGTTTCCAATAACTAACAAACGGAGTCAATTAAGCAGATATGAAGATATCATGAAATTAATTCATATTGATTACGCTATTTGCAAACACAGAAATGGTGATCAATCTATACAAACAAAATAACCAGAACGAATTTTATTCACTATAGGGACAAATAATTTCTTAGTTTCGATGGTTTTCCACATGATAACCGGTACATAATTTTAGTTACCATGCCAACATATCTCAACATTTAACTGAAGTTATATTGGTAACTCATCTCGATGATACTATTCTGGTTTAATTGAATAAAGGTTTTCATAACATGTCATAACGTAATATATTCTCATTTTGCACTTCAATACTACTTATATACTGTATCACTAAGTAATCTGTCCTGCATAAAATCAAATCAATTTAATGAAATTTTATATACTTTCAGTTTTTCTAGCTTAATCTATTATCATGCTTATCTTGACTACAATCAGCTTGTTAGTCAAGTTGAAAAATGTCATAGAATTTTACAATTTCATGTCCTTCCTTGTCAAGTGAATATTTATCGTTGCTTCGTGATTGCTTTAGGTCAATACTGTATTTTATAGTGTAGAACGTATTCAAGATTTCAATTTCAACCTGATAAAATTATATAAAACTAACTCATTCCAACATACCATAGTAAAATATACCAATATTAAGGAATAAATTGAGATCTACTAAATAAACTACAGAATGATCGAAAGCGGTTGGCTTAGTACATTCAAGGAAACATTGTAAACGTTACAAATAATCTAAGATATGGTTCTCTTCATTTATTCAATGCATTAGATTTCTTGAGTATTTGTCATTCAACTACAAAAGTTATATACATTCGATCAATGGAATGTAACTATACGGCCCTATCATAATATTAGTTAAAATGAACTAAAATAGTTTCAACAATAAAGAGATTTACAGATCTTCCTGTAAATATCTACACACCAGTAATCGAAGAAATCAAAGAAATGGCTATCCGGAAAATCAAGAGTGATAAGTCATCAGAGCCAGATAACATACCAGGTAAGGAAGTAAAGTAGGATATAGGTGCAGCTGCAAAGATTCGCCACATTCTCTTTAGAAAGGTTTGGGAAAAAGAACAAGTTCCAGCAGACAGGAAAGAAATATACTTCATCATGATACCAAAGAAAGGAGATCTTATCAATTGCAAGAATTACACAGGTATCACTCTACTTTCAGTGTAGTTGAATCGAATGAAATATCTAGTCGACACGCAACTACAGTATCAGCAGGCCGAATTCCTTAAGGTTAGATCGCGTATCAACCCAATTGTGACTCTATGGATCATTATTGAGCAATCACTTGAACGAAACTCACCCCTTTACACCAATTTAACTATGAGAAAGCATTTGGAAGCGTGGGTAGGCAAACATTGTGGAGCCTTTTTTGACACTATGGTGTCATTGAGAAATAGGTAATCTCATACGGAATTCTTACGACAGACTACACTTTAAAATCGTTTACATGGGACAGCTCATGATTTCATTCGTCGTGGAGACTAGTAATAGATAAGGCAGATTAATATCGCCCTTTATCATTCTGCTGGTGGTTAACAAAATTATGGAAACTAGAAGATCTCAGAAAGAGGAAATATGTAATACAGTGGATAACACAGATTTACCTAGACGATTTAGATTTCACAGAAGACCGAGCTCTTCCACCTCACACACAGCAAAAAATGCACATGAAGACGGACATTGTGGCAGCAGCCCCTGCAGCAGTAGGTTTCAACATACACAAGAAGAAAAGCGGTAACCTAAAATACAATAACAACAAGCAATAACCCAGTTATGCTTGACATAAAAACTCTAGAAGATGTGGAAACTTTTACATACTTGCACAGCACCATCGAGAAACATGGAGAGTTTGATGCAAATGTGAAGGCATGGAAGGAACGACAAAGTATGACCAGCATTTCTACAACTGAAAGAACATCTGCAACTCAAAACAACTGTCACCCAACGTCAAAGCTAAAATTTTCAATACAAATGTAGAGGACAGACAGTTCTGTTGTATGGTGTTAAAACCTGCTTGGAGAACTACGAAAGACATCATTCAAACAATACATGTATTTATAAACAACTAACTATATAAGATACTTCTGATCCGCTAACCAGATATTTGCAACAACAATATTCTGTGGCAATAAACTAATAAACTTCTAGTCCAGCAGGAAATTAGGTAAACTCATTAGAGGTGGATAGAACACACATTGACGAAATCATCAAGCTGAGTCACAAGACGAATACTAACGTGGAACCGTGGAGGTCAAAAGAACAGAGAGAGACTGAATAACACGTTGTGCCAAGAGCCAAACGAAGACATGGAAATAGTGTAGAGCATTTGGGAAGAGGTGGAGCGGAACACCCATGACTGATTTGTTAGGAGAATGCTGTTCGTTGGCCTATACTCTACATGAGGAAACATGTATTGATTGATTGATATATTGCTAATTGCGCAATCAATTAACATGCATCTTATTGAAGTACATTAATGATTTGGTTTGCTTATTAATGACACAATCTATTTGATAAGATCTAATAAGTCAATAATCAACTCAATAAGACACTAAGATTTGAAACTAACAGATCACTTCATTTTTTTTTGTTTTTAGTGACTAACCAGTTTTCAATATTATTTTCTAAGGTCACTATTAAACTAATGACATTTTTTTAAGATATAACAAGTCAGATTAATAAACAATAAGTATTGTTTTCATTCTGATTGATAACGACATTAATGATTATTATTATTATTATTATTATTATTATTATTATTTGTTGCTATGATTGTTCCCCTTCGATATTGTTATTGTTGTTGTCAATGTCATTTTCAAGACTATTCAAATAATTACATCAACAACAAGTTAGTTTTCTGAAAAGTTCTAGTTCAAAGTAAATAATCTTAAGTGTAAAGATCATTATCATATTTTTTTCAAAGAAAAGATGATGATTATTGGTAAAAAATCATAAGTTTTTTTATTACTAATAATCATTAATTATTGATTCAGTCTCATTTATATTGGAATTTAGTAGACATAATGATTGTAAGGTGCTTTTATGTCTTAAACTATGATTAATTACTGAATGTGAAATAGAATAACCTTGTTAGAATTAGTACAGTGAAATATAATAGTATGACTGTCTTAATATTTCTAGACTCGAAGCTGGATAGAAGATCGTATGATAACTGAATCAATCAATCAATCGGAGTTCACTTGTATTTCAAACATTCCTTTATTATACATGTAAAACTTGATAGTATATCCAATCAATTCGGAAAATAAAATCAATACTGGACGAAGATAACTATGATAGGGAAGTGAAGTGGTCTTTACACTATCAATTAGTTATAGTTCATCAATGAAAAGTGATAGAGCAATAGTTAATAGGCTAGACTGAAGCTTTGGTAAGGGAAATATATAAATCATAGAAATAAAAGCGTCTTACTTAAGTGCAGCCGAAATAAATGACATAATCTTTTAGAAACTAATTCTGAAAGTTAGTCATTCATCTTGATTCACCTGATTTAACAGCTTCGTAATCAGATATTAGGTAGATGTTAACTTTAATACGGCGAATCAAATTTGATCGTGTTTTACAGTTTCATCATGTGGTCAACAGTCATTTCAGACAATACTACAATAATTATTGCCAAAATTGAGTTATTAGTCATCATCAACATGTGGCCCAAAATAAATACGTCTTTGTCCAAGTCGCTTAACTGTGTCAAAACAACGAAATGACGGATATCGAAGTATTTAAATTAATGGTTATAGTAATAGCATCGGTGATAGTAAAGTAAGATTAGGATGAATAGGGAAACTAATGAATTCCATGAAGAGCCTACTTTCAAACAATTCATGGATTATTCACTATCATACCTCCATGTAGTTAGTAGCTGATTAAGTAGAATATATACAAATGACTGATCATTTGATAGTGAATAATTTCATGTTTAGCCAGTTCTTTTGTAGTGGCAGTCGAATTCCTGTCTATCACGTTTCACTGTAGTCACTTGTTTAAGTGATTAGATTTTACTGCTACTATGCTGAGAAGGTAACAGTAATGGATGCCAAATAACATGAAACTTAAGTTCACTGCTTCCTTTTGAATATATACAAATCTAGTTCTACCCCAACACAATACCAGTGATGCTAAGTGGCTTACATTAATGACAACACTGAGACTTGATAATTAGGATTTGATTATAATTATAGGAACATTTGGAAGGCTGTCTGCTCTCGCCCTTCTTCTTCCTCCTAGTGGTCGATTGGATCATGAAAACCTCTACATCTGAGGAGAAGCACGGGATTCAATGGACAAGTAGGATGCAACTTGATGATCTGGAGTTCGCGGATGATCTAGCACTTCTATCCCATACACAACAGCAAATGCAAGTGAAGACAACCAAAGTAGCAGCAACCTCAGCATCAATAGGCCTGAACATACATAAGGGAAAGAGCAAGATCCTCAAACTCAACACCGAGAGCACCGACCTAATTGAACTTGATGGTGAAACTCTGGAAGAAGTCGATACCTTTACATACCTGGGGAGCATCATCGATGAACAAGGAGGATCCGATGCAGATGTAATGGCAAGGATCGGCAAAGCCAGGGCAGCATTCCTACAGTTGAAAAACATATGGGACTCCAAACAACTGTCTACCAATCTCAAAGTTAGACTCTTCAACTCGAACGTCAAGTCAATTCTTCTGTATGGAGCTGAAACGTAAACTACACTAGTAACCATATTGAGAGCAATCACTTTATGCATACGAGCGTTTCAAAGGTCGGCCACAACGCTGATACCCTATTATAAACTGTTGTCGACTGTGAATCCCGGTGATCCTGCTTCAAACAAGCTAGGAAATATTAGTTCTTTTACGAATGCTGGTATGCCTAGATAACAATTAGCAGATAGCATGGAACTTAGGTCCACAATTTCCTGATGAATACCCTCAAATCAACTTCCTTGTGTGATTTGTCTAGTACCCTACATCCATCTTCAACACTGCCCACTCGATACCCTAAAGATATCTATGATCAAATATTAACAGCGTGTTAATGTAATTTGCATTTAATAAACACTTTTCACACCATTATATTTAACCAGAGTGAAAGAGATTATATCATACTATCCACTTGTTAAATATGTGGGTATCTCACCAAAATCAAAAAAGATAGAAGCCAACTAAGATTCTGATTCTCTGTTGATAAAAGTCAGTCTTTACAGAATATTTCGAGTATAAAGAGACAGAGGTATATCTCAAGTATCCAAGGATTATTGCTGAATATTCAGAAGACTCTTCACTATGTTTATATCATACCCCAAACCTGGACTATATCATGTGTATATTTTATGACGAGAAGTGAATCTTCTAGTAGGAGATCAATCTCTGAAAAATCAGATTAATCAGTCTATTAAATCTTCTTGAATAATTAATTATTTACCATGAAACGTAAATAATCAAATGCATTGATTGAATTTTACACTCGATGTGATTCAATACACATCACGTGGTTATGTTCCATATTTATCACTGTGTAAATGAATCTGATTTTATTGACATAATGATAAATTGAAATAAGATAGAATTTCGGAGATTGGTATTTAGTTTATTTGATAGAATTCCTTACAAATTGATGTTGGCAGGGTACTATAGAGAACCAGGAAGCGTTGGACAACTGTTTTGTCCTAATATGGAACTCCTTCGTAACAATGCGTACCCTAGACTCCGCACCAGAGGGTTTAAGCTTGCAAACACCTAACCCTCTGCACAACTGGGTGGGGATCCAATGATAGAATTCCTACTTTCATCACACCTGTTTTTCGTCTTCTGAATTGCAACTAGGAGAGTTCATGGTATTCAAGTATTGAGGTTGAATGCAGTTGGTCAAACAATCTAATACAACGTATAATATGGCTGCTATTTAATAATTACATAATGTATAGAAATGACTATAGAGAGAAAGAAATCAAAGTTACAAGCAAAACTTTACACTGTTATCTTTCGTCAAATCTACTTTCATTCTGATTGTTTTCAATAAGTAAAATTTCATTGATACAGTACATCTGCTTATGTGATTCCTTTTACTATTATTTCGATTAATATGCCCAGAATACAATTAATAAGCATGACCTGAATACATTTATTTCATTCATTCATTCATTCACTCCGTTAAACATCAGAATAACGTCTACATGCGATTTATTTAACCTTTTACAAAGAAAATGAACAGATGACTAAACAAAACTTTCATCAATTCAGTTAATTTAAGACCATAATTGTCTTATGTATTTATGGGATATGTAAAAATGGAAGTAAATATCCCTTTATTATTATCATATTTACGATGTTATAGCTATAAGCGAAAGAAAACGGAAGATATGAACTCTTTACTCAGATTCGGATAAAAGAACAATTATTCGGAGGTTTCTCAAAGAACTCTAAGAAATTCAGTGGACAAACTATCGACTTTTAAACTGAACTAACTTTTTATATTTTGTGCTTGTTGCCCAATTTTCAATACCACATATGATTTCAATACATTGGGATTCCTTGAACCCTTTATATCATAAAGCATAACATAGAAAAGAAGCAGAAAAAAAATTGTTTTTTCCAGTATGTAACAAATATGTAAAAAATATTCAAGTATTTGTAGTTTTTTCTGTAAAAAGTAAGTCACCATAACATCAAATCAATCTGTGAGCAGTAGTTTTCATCTATTATCGAGTCAGGGACATTAAACCTTGAGGTTATTTTGAAACGTTGTTTAGATTTAATGTTTTCTGCGTCTTCATGGCATTTGGAAGCTGTGGGGAGGTTTTTAGAAGTAATCTTAACATAAAAATAAACCAAAATTCTATTTTTACGGTCTGACTTTCGTTATCATCATCATCGATCCCTGTTACCCCACGTGGTGCTTAGGCCGACGAACAGCATTCTCCCAACAAATCGGTCATGGGCGTTCCTCAAAAGCTATTCCCAAATGCTTTTCACTCTCTCCATGTCTTTTTTTGGCTCTCGGAACAACGTGTAATCTGGCCACTCTCTATTCCTTTGACCTCCAGAATTCCACGTTAGTCCTCGTCTTGTGACACAGCTTGATGATTTCGTCACTGTGTGTTCTATCCACCTCCAATAAGTTTACTTGATTTCCTCCTCGACCGGAAGTTCATTAGTTCACTGCCACAGAATATTGTTGTTGCAAATATCTGGTTGGCGGATCAGAAGTATTTCACATAGTTAGTTGTTTATAAATACATGTATTTTTTGAATGATGTCTTTCGTAGTTCTCGAAGCAGGTTTTAACCCCTCCATACAACAGAACTTTCTGTTCTCTACATTTGTATTGAAAATTTCGGCTTTGACGTTGGCTGACAGTTGATTTGAGTTCCAGTTCCAGTTCTGTCAATAATTATGACACGTTGCAGGCTGGCTTGCTGACAAAATAAGCAACGATTTGTTGAATTTTGACCAAATTTCGATTATATAATTTATTCCGTTCCGCTGAACAATTAAAAGAAATCTTCTTTGGCAAATCAATGGTCTTACTTCATACAACATTCGTGTTTACAAACGTACTTTTTCTTGAAGCAGAAGTCATTATTTACCAGTATTCTAACCTCTTGCCCGTCACTGTATGATTTCAAATGATTGTTACTCATAAATACAAAAGTGTTAAACTTCAATTAGACACTACCATGTATCGATAAATAAATTGTATTGCAGTGAGTTATTTTGCAAAACAAATGCTTACAAAGGTAATTAATGAAATGATCGATTAATGTAGCTATATCAATGATACATTTATTGTGTAACAATAAACATCATGCACAGCAATTGTTGCGACTTCCCAACAATGGTCATTGTAGCAGACAGTTTACTATATAACAAGAAAAGAACTATGAGATCTACTTTCTTGACGTTACCAAACATTGGACAACACAGCTTACATTTTAACTTTCGATTTATCGTAACAGCGTTACTTACTGAGATTTTTTTCAGTTAGTTACGAGAACATTATTTCAATGCTTGGAAAGGATAATCATTGCTGATAAATTAAAAGAATAACTGGTGAGTATTAATAAATTTCCGAAAGAAAACGATCATCTACAGAAGTTTATTAACAATCTTAAAGCGACGAAGGATAATAAGCTGAAAGTAGCCACACTCTTCAGGAAATATTTATTTATACATCTTAACTGCAAAGGTGATAACTTCACGGAACAATTAATAATGGAGTTAACATCGCACTAACTTGAACTTACCCTGAAGCCAAAATGTTAATAATATATAAAGCAATATGCTTAATATATAAATCAATGATAGGTAAACCTCTCTATTCGTGTTACTAACAACTATATTTATTAATTAACATGTACTTGAAAAAGTAGCTATATTGTGGAAAAGAAGAGAATGCCTATCTTAGGTTCCTTGAAAATGATCTAAAGATACTTCATTCAAAAAGAGAAGCACCGTAAACAGTGCAATCTTTCGACATCTCTTCTATGCTAGATATTAGAATAATATGTTGAAGGCCTTTAAAGTTATCAATACATAGCCAAACTTCAATCTCCTTAAATTTGCTGAAGCTATGAATATCAGGCGTCAGTAATGTGATTTATTAATCTAAAAAGAAACAGTTATTGACGTTCTTTGCCTTGATAACGTAGTCCATACATCAGACATTATGAAACACTTTGTTCATTACAATGTTACGTTGCTTATTTTACGTATTTGTGTTTCAATTATTTCTTTCTTAACTAACTGAGCCTTACTTCTGATTATCGGTTATTCATTTCATAACTGTTTGTTTCTAGTTCTTTAACCTTTTGCTTCTATCACTATGTCTGAACTATCTTCGTCAGGTAGGTATGTACAATAATTTATTTATGTTGTATCACTCCACTTCATTTATTGAATAAACTTTAATCCACTGTGATAATGCTGAAGATATTTACTGCCAACTAATCTCATTATATAAGTATGTTGAAATTTTTATTTTATGATTTCTAAATTATTACAGGTTGTAAGAAGCTGATGAGAAGATGATGAAATAAAATGTATTCATGTTATTCTACTCAAATGTATGTTTCTGTTCTGTTCATATACTAAATGGTAGAAGAGATGATTGTTTATTCAGTTGATCACTTATATAGAAACTTAGATGATTATGATAGTATCTTTTCTTTCATAGTTACCATTCTATTAGATATATACGAGGTCTATTAAAGGGTTTATTCAGTAACTAACAGAAATAGCACTGACACTCACCAAAACGCAACCTAACGTAAGATTCATTATATTTATAGCATCTAAAAAATATCTATCTATCTCACCTTACACAGATAATTTAGATGGGATTGTATCATAGAGAAATCTAAAATCAGCTGTCGATACAATGTACTATACAGCTATGACCATCGCTATTGAAAAGTCGTAATCTATGATTCATTGGGAATCTGGAACGTCCATTAACGAATGCGTTCTCATTCTACTGCATCAAATAATTTAGGTCTATGTGTTAAAGCAATGTTATGCCGGACCACAAAGTAAGTGTAACAAACTCTCAGAACTGTGTTTTGAGGACACTATTTCATTTATTCTGTATGCAATGTAAACATTTTGTTTCTATTATTGTTACGCTCCGCTTGCTCTATCCTCCCGTTTAGCATAATTACTGTTATTATATTGTCTCTTATTATGGACTATAGTTAATCAGTTGTGTACAAGTTGTTCCTATTCACTACCACTATTCCCCTCGTTCTATATTCATGTTAATTTCCTAATTGGTTTGCTGTGCGATCTGATTTTATGTATATATACAGGAATGCTTGAAATATAATAAGATTCGATTCTGTCTGGCTGATCTATAGGCTCGTATTCTTCTTATTTCGGATTGATACTCAGTGGGCATTGGGCAGGCGCACAATTACTGACTAGGCACTGGTAATTGGCACTCGGCCAACCAACTACCAAATTTCTAGCATCATAGCAACCACACTTAGGAAAAATTAACCATTATCTGTATGTAGAAGTGATTTAGTAAATATTTAAATGACTACAAAGGAAGATTATCTACATATCGTAAGCATACGATAAACATCCACTGTTACAATTCTAGTTATCGGGAATATGATTGACATCGAATCCGTTTTCATGAAGTAGTATAAAAATAATCAAGAGATCCTAATTTAGTGAAGTTACATTCAAGCAAAAGTTCCTTAACTCCCACCTGCATGTTCAATAACAATTTGTACTTATATTTAATCAACCCTGGTAATATTGATTTTCATATCCACAGTGAAGTGTAATCTACACTATTTTCCGTTATAATCTTTGTTTTTATCATATTCCACATGATCTTTATTTTTCATTTATACATGTCTTAACATGTTTAATTATGATGAAGTTTGTGAATATATCACTTAATTCTTCTGATGAAGCTTATCTTCTGATTATCTTGATTCCAATGTCTTTTAGAGTGATTTCTGAAGTTGTAAAATAAATATTACTTCATGATTTATTTAGTTATTTGATTTTCGCTATATTGTGTTCTCAAGCCTAGAGCCCCATCAAACACCAAATCAAAGGTTGAAACCAAATAAACAGATCACTGTACCATATATAAAAGGCATATCATAAATCACAACCAGACTGTTGAGATAGTTGAAAAGAAATGTAGCACACAAACTAACAAGTTCATTACAATCAATTCTATACAAACAAAACAAAAAGATAGCAAAAGTAGACAAACTGAACATTATCTGTAAAATAAAATGGACCATCTGTGACAGGCATTACATCGTACAAAGTGAACGATCTCTTCGTCTCTTTGACAACAGCGTCAATTAGCCACTAAATGTTACCACATATCTCTTCTTGTATCAACACATACGGACAATAATGAACGCAGATTTGAGTGAAAAATGTAGTGAGTTTAGGCAGAGGAAATACAAAGAAAACTAGAAAAGTTTTGGAATCGTGGAACTGAGGTCAATCGGCAATAGATGTAATTTGTCATCTTAATATCAAACTAACAAAAAAATACAATCCTATGAATCAAGTGAAGAGGGAAGGCATTCAAAATATAACTGGAGACAAGTGCCAACAACAACCAGTCAAATTCAGGGTAGGCAGAATAAGCTGCAACGCAAAGTTGTGTCAGAAGATCTAACCAAACAAGTCTTTCTGATAATCTTTCCTGTGAGTGATTGTTTTCGGGTGATTTTACCAGTTTCACTTGTCTCTGTATTTCAATTAGTTGTCTTACTTGTTTGATTCTTCACCATGTGATTTGTTGAACATTCCAGAAACTAAGGCCATCTCTGATATTGTTGACATCTCTGAAATTTTCTCTGAAACTCTCTGAATTTAGCCAATCTAAAGTGTAAAATTCATGTTTATTGCTGTCTGTGTGGATTGGTATAAGTGACTTAATGTTACTCCATTTCATGTCGAATTTGTGTTGGTGTATACGCAATTGAATATGGTATGTTTACGGTAACGTTAATCACAATTGACTTAATTTATTTTGTAGATAATATCGCATTGACCTTTTTCCGTCAATGTCTTATAGTCTGCATCATTTTGATATGACAATCTGATATGGAACCTGCGACCTTTCTTGGTCATCACTCTTCTCTCATCAAGTATATCGACTTAATGTCATGTCCATCGTGGACGTCAGGTTTAACAGTTTAAAACAAGTTTATTACTAAACCACAGTACTATTATTAAGAGTTCTCAGTTACAAATTGTATCATGACAGTAAATGTTTAACAACTCTCTTAGTACAGCAACCTTTTAGTTAACTCTTATATTGTATATATTAATCATGCCTGTGAAACTAAAGTGCAAATATAATAAACCATATTACGTATTGTCTTTCGACAAACATCATTGTTATAGATTTTTTATGATACTTATTAGTTCTGCATTTGTCTACCACTCTGAAAATTACTGCTAATGACGTAACTGAACTTATAGTAAATTGAAGTGTCGTATTCCGTAACTTCTTCCTAGTTAACATTCATCAATAACCTACCCACTTACTTAAGAACGGTTTCACAAGTTTACATACCTTATTTACCATTCCGAAACGCTTGTCAACGTAGAGTATACCTTGAATGTCAGGATGAATTTGAATAATGTTTTCGTTTATCACCTTGGGCTTCACATTGTTAACGATTAATATATACGTGAGAAAATGTATCATCATAAATATTGCTTCCTAGATAACATCAATAAAACTATACGTAATTGAATCAAGGTGGTTTTGTGGAGTTAGGTATTAAGCTGAATTGTTAGTATATGGCATAGATTGTTCTTGTTTAAGCATTACTTTAAAGCCTGGGAGCACTAGAGAGCCTTATTCGTCCTAGTGTGGGACTCCTTCAGTATTGTGCACCCGTCAATTCCACCAGGAACGCCAGCCTTGTTGTGGAAATGGTTAAACATTTGCCAACCCGAAAGCTCTGGGTCTGATAGCCCTAAATGAATCGCCAGTGCACATTGCTGAGGAGTCATACACTAAGATGAAACGGCTGTCCAGTGTTCCCTGGTTTTCAGTAGTACCCAACCTAAAACGTAGGGTAGAGTTGAGCCCAAACCTAATGTGAGGTGGAGCGCAACGTTTGAAACAAACTGTAACACGAAAAACGTTGGGAAGTGCCACAAAACCCTATTTTTTTCATACATTTTTCTCAATGTTTTGTATACCCTTTTAACAACTTTATGTGAAGTGGCACCAATCTTTTAACCTACTGGGTTAGTTTTAGTTTTAGTGTGACTGAGAAGAAGGCTAGATTACTTGCGTCAGTTCTAGCGATAGGAGTCACTCACCTGATTCATCTTCATTTTGAATATCTCAACAGCTTAAACCACAGCTACATGCTGGGATGATGATTTTCACCTATTTATGACCCTGAAATTTGACCAAAAATTACATTTTTATCAATAAAAGCCTAATTTTAACTGAAATTCCTATTCTTTAGCCAAATTACAAAATCTAGCTAGTGATGGTACTGAGTTGAATAGGCGATATCAAATGAAACTAATGTTCTTCTTTCCTATTACTCAGAAATAGCCTACATTATTTAAATGTATTTTTCAAGTGTACTTTGAAATATAAAAATGAAGAATAGGTCCGAAATCCGACAGTCATTGATCATCTTAATATTGGACTCTTCAGCAGTGTACATCCATAACCCTCCTCAGAGATTGAACTCAAGACCCTCTAGCTGAGTAGCAAACGATTTATCACTAAGCAACTAAGTTGGCTTCCAGCGGTTGATATTTCTAATTCACTCAAGTGTTTATAGGTTTGCACAACTTCATCCATTGTCATTAGTAAGTAACTGCCTCATATCCGACACTGCTGAACCCCACTAGTCACATCTTTTCACCAGAACTCCAGGAATTACCTCGAAGAGTTAGTGACTAGTGAGCTGATTATGATTGTAATTGTATGTTGTGTAGATTGTTAAATGTCAGTTTGATATTACGCGTTTGTTTGAATTAGACAACCAGTGAATTGCTGAAGTGTCCCATACTAGGATGAAACAGCTATCCAGTACTTCATAGTGATCAATGGTTGTCTAATATAAATCAATTCATGATATCAAATTAACAATAATCTCAATAACATCCAATTACAATGACAAAGTCTAGCAAACAATCATCAATGTAGTCATTAGATATCTATTAACATTAAAAAAAAAGTAAACCTCTACAGTTTCTATCAATTAAAATCAGTTGAATACAAAATCCATGCCAAGAATTAACATGATTATTGTTATGCAAGTTGTTGTTTTGTTTTTTTTCTCTGTCATTTTCTTAAATTAAACTGTGTGAAAAGTATTTAAGTTAAATTTTCAACAATAAAGGTTCACGTTTTTTTCATATAAATTAAATGTTTACAAAGTACTTGAGACTAATGATTGATTATTGACTATTGAATAATATTAAGTATTAGACAAATATGACAATAGACATTATTCAATCTTACAGAAGGTCAGCTGTAACTTCACTGATAACATTTTATAAAGTGAAAGTGATTCACTAGATTTCGAAGTTCATAGTGTACATTTGTTCCTTAAGGAGTGTAAGTTCACTTGACTGAAGTGTATTAACAAGTAATAAAAGTATGTTAAGCCACTTAGTAAAGTACATAAACCTATGCTGACTGATTCCTAACTATGGACTAATATCATCTTTTGCTTAGTCCTTTATAGTGATGGTCAGAATGACTCAGCATAGCATTAGATGATTAGACAGAAGGTCGAATGTAGGTAGCTGGCAAAAAGTACTGAATCTAGGTTAATTGAAAGTTGGCAATTACCAACAGGTTGTATTTGTAACTCTGAGTACCCTCCACATCCAGTCACCGAAAGTAGTAGCAACATTGCAGCTTGATCGACGTAATTTTGTTGGCACTATGAAGGAGTAAACAAGTATTAGGTCGGCCACTACCAACGGATTAAGTACTGAACATTTATTAGCCAAATACGACGCTGCTTGCATCCCGAACAGTTCACTGGTGATAGTCGATGACTATAAAACTGGACAGTCTAACATACAAACTCTCGTAGATCTTTGGTTATTTTAGAAACCTAGGTACGCTTTACAAACAAGTGAGAAGTAGAAGGAAATCTATGTCTGGATTTTACCTCTCACTACTTTCCCAGACTATTTTCCGAAGAAATTATTGTTGTTCGTGTTCAATAATCTTAACTTAGAGGCATTATTTAAAGTGAAATGACATAAATCGGGCATTATTAACAACTGTTTTATTCTACAAACGTTCATGCATGACTCCAAATCGATTAACCACTACATTATTTAGTTGGTATCCTAATTTTCAAGTTTTCAACTTTGTAGTACTGTTCAAATCTCATACTGTCCCATAGGTTATGATATAAGTATAATCTACTGATCATAACTTCCAACAAAACGTTCAGAAACTTTTCTTATATTAAATTTCAAGTGACCACACTTATATAGTTTTGATGAGAAAGTTGAATGGAGACTGATTTAATTTAAGCCGAAAAGCTACATATTATAATTCTATCACAATATTAGAGTCATCCTGCTCATTCCATACTACAAAAGAGTATCTAATTGAATAAAATACTAAGCATGTATGTATGCAATGACTAGGAATCACATAGTATAACAAAATAGATGCCTAGTTTTCTCTTATTTTAAACATATTCATATGAAGGCTTATTGTTTAAACAATCAATCTATCGCTTCATTGGTTTTACATTTAAGGTAACATTGAACTATACTACAATCAAGCATCCTCTATTTTAGGTAATATACTGTGCATTAGATTAAATTTATGTTTGTTTTGAAGAACATGTAGTTATTTTAGATTGTCAGGTCATTGAATTTAATAAAGAGTGTAAAATTAATAAATGATAAGGGGGTATTTCTAGTTCATCATTTAAACTAAATATCTACACATGTGCATCCTATTTAAAAATAGATCAGAATGAAACTTACTGGTTTTCATATAAACGAAGTATAACTTGAAAGTATCTAGATCCAATAGCATAGTAATAAGTATGATAGTGATCTTACAAATGGATTTAAATTTCAGTTCCAGAATGAACATCAACACTAAAATGTAAATACATCCTACTAAGTATTGAATAAGACGGTTACGCCTATCCTGGATTCTTCTTGTTAGGCACATTTCAATTTTATCACTAGAATAGTTGTGAAAAGACGATACGTTAAAACACTAAAGTGCAGAATTGATGAAATCCGATGCAGAAATTCACTTACATGATCATAGTGCGCAATTTAATTAGTGATGTTTCTGATGACTATATTCATGATAATTTTAATAAAAATTTAATAACAGTGTAATGATAAGACCGAAATCTATTTTTCAAGACCATTTCATAAGCAATTAGATAAGGCTAGAGTTTTTTTTTATTAAACCCTACAAGTACCACAGAATTCAACAATCTTCAAAACATTTCATCATAATCAACGTCAAACAATTACTTGCAACCTTCAGGAATTAATTCTTGGATTTCCGATGAGATGCAGTGATCAATGGATCTCAATGATATCGAATGTAAGACAAGTATCATTACTGAAAGTTACTGTAGTTATACAATATCATGAAATTACTTGATTTAGTAATGTAAACTAGTGGTTGCGGACTCATCAGTTTAAATGTTTAGGGTATACAGCAAAACTTAAAGGTTCTGAGAATGACTTACCCTATTGAGGAGTTCTACTCTAGGAAAAAACAGCTGTTTAGTGCTTTTAGTCATCACCGATTGTCTGTACTAATTCGATTTAAAAAGTCGAACTGAAAATTTGAAAATCTTCCCATTATCCAATCATTAATCAAATCGCTTTTATAATATTCGCCTAGTGTAAACTTCCACTGGTTATTTTTACAAATAGCTTAAGTTCATTCATATTCTTTGGTCTTCATATAGTCGATGTGCACATCTAGAATGTCTTACACTAACGTGACCGGGAAAATCTTAAGATAAAAATTAAGTCAATTTATTTTGTTAAATCGTCATTATTTTCGATGCATAGTGGTTAGTTTGCTCAGCATGACTTAAGTTACGTGCCACACGGTACTCATTATTAAGACGAAAACTAGACTTTTATGGGGATAGACAACCTTTGAATTTAAAGTTTGTATAGATTGTCTTCTTAGGAGCAGGAATTTCAGATATTCTGTAAGGTTTCGGTTCTGTCTTTGTTTCCGAATAGTAGTTAGGTGTTTTCAAGTAATACTTTCCTCAGAAAACTAAGTTCAACAACGTTAACATCAGGTAGACCAAATTTCTCGTATTCTCGGTGGGATCTCAGCTAGAGAGTCATTTTGTGTTTATTTTCCTATCGGTAATAAATGAGATCACATTCAGTTAATCTCAGCTATTGTGAATGCTCTTTAATTGAATTTCCCTAAACAACTCAATAGTTAACCATATTACGTAAACTGCAGAAAATCATTCGCATAAAAATCAAAAGTTTCGTCTGTTTGATCTCTTGTCAGCTAAATGTCTTTATATCACGATGTCGACTTACATACTACGACTTGAACTTAATAATTGGCCATTTACACTACAAGCTACCTAGTAAACTGATCGATAACATTCAACCAACACCAAATTAGACAAATATCAAATTAGTTACTACTTAGTAACTGATAAAAAAGCGTCATCTTTTTCAAGATTTCAAGTACATTTTGTTGACTGGTGTAAATTAAAATCCTGAATTGTCTATTGACTATCTCCAAAACAACCGTCTAATCATACTCAGTATGTATCAGTTAAAACACCATCACATATTATACATTAAACTTCTGATGAACACTATGTAGTAACAGAATTACTTCTTTATCATTAAGCTATTGATTCTTTTAACTGTCTAACTCTGTTTTACTCATTCTCCTACCAAATGTTAACCAAGAAAATAGACTTTCATTGTTTTTTTTTTTAATATTCACTAAAATGTTAACCTAATATATATTTATATTCCTTTTTCCTAGGTATTGGGTGTTTACCAATTCAATAAAATGTAAAAGTTTACAATTCTTTAACTATTCTTCCTATATATGACCATAGCAACATTCATAATAATATTAATAATAGTTACCGATCTTTCCTACTTGTTCCTTTCATTTATTACTCATATTATCTATTTTAAGTAGACTATAGCAGTTTATTCATGTTCATTTTGTTTTGTTGGTATATTTTACTCAATTGAATAAATTATGACTCATTCATTACGCCCCGTCTTATGATCACATACATCTACCATTAAGCTAATAATGAAGTGTCCCTTATTCTACAATCTTTCATCTGATTGGTTATTGCATAAAAGTTTTCAACCAATCAAAAATTAGATTACAATTATATTACATTACTATCATTTACACGCAAACACACCTCTACACCCGTATGCAAAATAAAACAAAAAAAAAAAGAGTAGAGTAGACTTTAAGCGTTGAAATACCATTCAATGACTTGGCAACGAAAATTAAAAGAATTAAACAAGTGATTTTTTTTGTTTTTCATTTTACCCTGAGTAAGTTAACGAATAAATCAGGTGATATAAAATGTAACGATTTTTTTTTTCATTATTTTATTTTATTTTATTTTTAAAATACCCACATAATAATAATAATAACTTGCTATTTGTTTTACTAGGAGTATTATCATTTCTCAGTAAATATATCATAGAAGCGGGTTCATAGAATTGGTCAAAGAAGAAAAATCAATTCAATCTAATTTATAATCATAGTTTTGTTAGTTTTGTAGTATTAATCAACGGTGTTCCATAACATATGCTATATCTATATAATAATATACATACAATACATTTGATTGTGAAAGTTCTTTAGTTCATATATGTATCTAATATTTGTACATGAACATATATATCAATTGCAACATATTAGTTTAATTTATTCGTTGATTAAATTGTGTAAATATAACTTAGTAACAGAAATATTGAAATTCAAGGAATTGAATTTATGCAACAATGAAAATATCTAATATCAAGTACTAATTGATAAAAATTGATCAATTAATGAATAAATATGTTACCAATTCTTGAAGAAATCAGTTTAAATTGTCAATTATCAAATGATTTATGGTAAGTGGATAATTGTATTTTGATACAGAAATGAATAAAATTATAATATTTTGGCATAAATAATTTGAATTTAATACTTTAATGCGGTATGATGGTATTGAACATCAGTACAGGAATTCAGGTGGACATCTAGTTAAGGAATCCAACAAGAGGACGAAACAAATAATCACTAGCTATAATTTACTTAACATAGATTGGGCTTCTCCTGGAGCCCCTCTAGGGTTGGTGTGGGTTCCAAGCCCGGATAAAGTAGAAGGGTTGGGCATGGGGTTAGCAACCCTATTCGATAAAACAACAACCTTGCTAAAAAAAGAAACGCTAACCAGACTGGGCTCAACTAAAATAGAACTGGCTATGATGACTATCGGTTAAAGATAATAGGTCATGATAGATTAATTTGGTAGTAATGGTCAAGTTACATTCACTTTTTGAATTTCTGAATTATTCTATACCTCCTTATTCCACCAGTTTACTCTTTTTCTCTGGAATAATCTACTGTGTGCTCAATCTATTATGTTAGATAACTGATATTTTTACTAATTTTGCTACTCTACTATTTATCCTACAATGCTGATATAGTATAGTAACCTTAGGTTCTAAGTCCCTGTTAACCGACTGATTGAATAAAGAGTACTATATAGTTAATTTTCTTATTCGGAAATCGAATGGTTTTGAAATGCTCAACTGCCACATTTCGACGTTAATGTTTAAATTTATCATGTTCAATGAGATACATTTTAACTTGATGTTCTATACAAACTGATTTTTCATTTCAAGAGATTGTTCGATTGACTTCTGTTTATAAAATCTGCATTTATTATATACAAATTACATGATAAACTAACTGGATATACACCTTGTTAGACAACAGGTCTACAATGATTTCCCTCACTTTATATTACCATTTAGTTTACGTAGTTTTGAAAAAATTCTATGTAATTGTATATTTATAAGTGAGAGGTAACTGATAAAGATCTTGTGAGAAACCTTGACTACTGAAGTTCATCCATATTGATAGTAGAGGATGAGATACATATCCTGAGGTTTTAACGTCCTAAGTCTAATTTTTGATAAGATTATAAATGTGCATTCATAAGGAGTTCTTTACGGATAATACCTGGTTTTCAAGAGCTATCTAACCAAAGTTAGTCAATGACGTAAAGTTTTAATATCTTCAAAGGTCAAAGTGAATATATTGTTTTGCCGTTTGTATTCAGGTGTAGATTGTACAGTGTCGGTATAATATTATGAGTTTTATTGATATGATATAATAATCTACCCTATTATTATAGTTATAGTATTTCATAGCACTACGTATGCAATATCTTAACAAAGTCCCTATTTTATGAACAATTAACCTGTAAATATGCAATATATATATATATATATATATATATATATATATATATATATATGATACCCCTTTAAACAGCGATCAGTTGTAATTTATATTTATATGTGGCTATATTCGATCATTCATACTTCCAAGACTTCATTGTCAAATGTATTTTATGTCTGTAATCAGTGGTGATCTCCTCACAATTCTTTAGAGGTCAGTGGAGGATGTCTTATTCATGCTGTCTTATAACACGATTATAAAACTAAAGCATTCCAATTTGTGTAATTTGCATTAATATTTTTATTTTAAGTACATGAAGTATCGGAACTTGCTTCTTTGAAGACATCACTGTTATGCAATCAAACATGCATGAATGAAAATAACAGAGACAGTGAATATTTGAGCTTGAATTAAAATCTTTAACGTAAATTACCCTAAACTATGCAATATTAACCGATGAACAACATAAGCCCGTAATAAGTTTGTAACTAACTGGTTTGTTGAAAATGCTGCGAGAGTTGATGGTATTTGAAAAAGGTAGGAGCTTAGTTTTTAAGAACCACTTATAAGATAATCAAACTAGTAATTTTACTTATGAGTGATTTAGGAATTAAACTTAAGCATGAGTTTGTTAGTATATTATTCAAAGGACAGCTTACTATAACCGGTGGTAGTCCGAATTTCCAAACTGACCTTCATAACAAGATTAAATTAACAAGAATAATAACAAAGTATCTAAAGTATTCTTGGTAGTAATAGTGCTAAGATATGCGGTACACTGAGAATACAATCTGAAAATTTAAGATGAAAAAGTAAGTATAAAGAAATAGTGTAATTCAAAATCTACAGAAGGATAAAAAGGAATTCGTTTGTGCCAGTGTGACCGTTTTCGAACCATGTTACATTGTCTCCGACCACTGGTCACATGCATCACTTAGATAATAACTAACATGTCGTCATGCCAAGAGGTAGTCAGGTGAAAACGGTAATAGCAGACTAGATGGCTCGTATTCAATGAAATAATATTTACAAGTTAGTCTCATTGTTTTGAACACCTTTCCACAACTTTATTCATAATAACATCAAATGTTATACGACTTACCTTATTAATAGCCTTCTGTTGTATTCTTGATGTTAGATAATTGGAGGTAGTAGGAAATTCATGCCTTACTAAGTCTATGTGCTTGTTGGTACTTACTACCAAGGCGTACTTTTATTTATGAGAGGACTAACGTCAGTGTAATATACGTATCCTCGTCATCTAGTACCACAGTCTATCATGTTATTAGTTATTTAGTTCGAATTCAGAAGAATCTGATCAAAAAAAACACGAAACTGGTCATCACTCAGTGAACAGTCGTCGTATGTGCTTAAATTGTTTACCAAAAGCGTTTGCAATAAGCTTTGAATGCTTAATTCTTTCTGTACTCTATATGACATACATTTTTGTCACTACCTAAACATATAGGTAACTGATGTAAAAGCTAATTTTATTTTCAGAATGTTAGGTTCCCTGACCTGTATGGTTTCCGACTTGCTGTCTCCATATGCTAAATTATTTATAAGTGTCCTTTCGTTCCTTTTGTTGTCATTTATTTAACCTTTAACCATATTATTTACTTATATCTTTGGTGATCCTGCTGACTGCTTATTGATCTAAATACCATGCTTCAAGAAATTCCTTAACATTGCCACTCGACCCATAATTTTGGATTGTAATACTCACTCATACTTGAAGTAAATGCTATTGTTCAGTAGGACAACGAAAAATTTCAAAATAAACTATTTAGCAGTTGGATGTTGTATAGATGATTGTATTTGATTTTCATATCACGAATTAATCTGTTTGACAACTACTGAAAGTCCAGACGTACTATTGACAGCTATTTCATCGTAGTACGGGACACCTTAGGGGTTCTAATCCACAACCACGACACACTATCTTCTTAAAGACCCTCAGACTTTATAGTAAACATTAAACTACTAGACTATCGACCTGGTATTCAACGGTTGATATTTCTAACTTCAGTCAATTCTCACTATGTCTGGGCTAGCAATCCATTTCCATTGGTGGGTAACTGTCTCATATCTGATATGACTAAACTCTACTAGTCATGTATTTTTCATCAAAACCCCAGGAAGGCGAGAAGATATGACCAGTGGAGTTCAACCATGTCAGAAACGAGACAGACACCAACTAATGAGAATGATGTTCTTGCTCGAATATATCGCAGAGTGACTGAAGTTAGAAGTAAGAACCGATTGCCTTATAACCAGTGCATTATTTTGACATTTATTAGTTCGCCACGAACTACTTCAAACATCCTCAGGAGGGTATAGGTATTTACAAACAACTGTCTACACAAGATACTGAATGTCTGTTAGCCTGAAACCATTAACAGCAGCCTACTATGGAAGAGAACAAACCAACTTCCAGCTGAAGAGAAAATCAGGAAACGACGTTGGAAATGGATAGGACATAGATTGCTCAAATAATCAGACTGCATCACGAGACAAGCACTAACTTGGAATTCTGTTGGGTTACGTAAAAGAAGAAGGCCAAAAAACACACTACATCGAGAATTGGAAGCAGACAATAAAAAGATGAACAGCAGCTTTAAACAGCTGGAAAAGACCGCTCAGGACAGAGTTCAATCGAGAATACTGGTGAGCAGCCTATGCTTCTCTGTGATGAGTAACGGGCGTAAGTAAGTAAGTAAGTTCACCACGAAATCTGAATATCCCAGTCTAGATTCCTTGATTAGATCATAAGTGTAAATTATCAAGAAGTTCAACACTTAAACTAGATAACTCCTTAATGCTTTATTGTATTCAATGATTGTGTAACTTAGACCAATAATGTAACATCACATTTAAATTATTTAATTCAAAGAATCAAATGTTCATAAAAGCATGTACTTTAGTTTATCATATCCATATGTATGAATGTACTTCTTTGTTTGTTTGTTTTTTTGTAAAACTAAGAAACAAAACAACTAATACATAAATTACTCATAAAACATGAAAGACATTTCATTTAAAGAAGAATAAAAACATATATAAACTATGTCCATACAACTAGGACTATTCGATTCATTGTGTATCTATGGCCTATATATTGGAATCAATGTACATATATCACATTTCATAGTGTTCTTTTCTTTATGAAAGTTTTTAATTCTTTCCTTTCTTTTCTTTTCTTTTTTGATTAACAAGATACTTTACTTTTCTATGTTACTAATATGAAACAATTTAATTTATAAAGAATTAAATGTAAATAGTTTTTTTATTTTTGAATTTCTTCATTAATTTGTTTAAATAATCTAAATTGATTGTATTCAATGCTAAATGAGGCATTTTCAAATATTGTTTACATGAATTAATATTGGCTTCTTTTATTTTATTTTTAAATGATTACGCTACTTTTTTTTTATTTTATTAAAATTTAAATTTCGTGAAAAAATCATGTACAGATTTAAACTAAAAAATGTAATTTAGAAATTTATATTCTTGATTTTCTTTTTTTTGTGTTTTAATAATAAAAAATAAACAATAACAATGTCAAAATCAAAATCAGAATTAGGATAAATTTTTTATCTTCTCATTAATGTGTCATGAATTGAAATTGATCAATCTGTGTTGATGTATGGGCATTTTGTGAGGATTGTTTCGATATAACGATAAATCACAAGAATAGAATGTGCACATAGTAACAGTGGTTGATCACTTTTAATCCATGACAAGTCGATCGGAAGATACAAATTCATCTTAATTACACATACCAGTTGCACAAGTGTAATTGTTTTGACTCAGTAGCCTAGTAGTGAACACGGTGATGTTTAGCACGAAACAAACCGAGTTCGAATCCCGATGTTGTCATCAATATTGTGATGGAGGTATATTCAACCAACTAGTCCTCAATAAGACGAAACGCAAGTTCTGGATTCGGCTTGCCACTTACAATGCAACTTAAAAAACAAAATATGCATGGTTATAATCGGTTTTTAACATTCTTAGTTGTCGTGCAATAATATGATGTATGATTGTACAGTGTTAACAAATCAAGATTTTAAAAGGATTAGAAAAAGTCACTAACCGATGGATTTAAAACTAAGATAAGCATTATTGATGGCATTCAGAGGTTATCCTTAATTAGTTGAAAGTAAATATCATAAATATATTATGCGTCGAAGGAGATCACCTAGTGAACAATACTGAGGTTGGAGATAGATGACGAAGCAAAAATGATAAGTAAATGACGAGACTGTAAATCTGGAGTGATTGCAATATGTATTATACTTACCTAACTATCACGTTTATTCATGAGTGATAGTGACTGATGTAGGAATAAGCTCTAAAAATGTAGAATTAAATAAAACTAAATTATGGTGTAAGCTCATGATTCACTGGCAGCTGATCTGAGTAGTAGTGATAGATGTAAACTTTGTGGTTAAGATTTGAACATAAACTATCATCATTGGTTTGAAGTGTTGAGCTACATTACTCAGAATCAGTTGAAATAATCCAATAAAAATTCATCATTTGTCCTTTCTAAAATCATGTGTCAAAATTAATTTGTACTCTAATCTCTTTGACTTGTCATTTGTTCTTGAACTATCTCTGTATAACTTCTTACTACAACTATAAATATTTCTAGTGATTAGCTAGATATTTTAACAATTTAATCATTCCGTGGTGATGTGACGTAATAACTTTAACTAATGTAAATATATGTGCCAGATTCTATGTGTTAAACATATACCCCTTATATTTTCAGCTTTCATAGATTATTTCCCTTTATTATTGTGTTAATTCTGTCAATATTCAATTATTCTCCATATCTCATGAGACATGTTGATAGTATTCCAGTACAATAGTTGTTTACTCAATCAATCGCATCGTATGCTAAAGAAGCGAATACTATCTCATTACTTGTACTAGTTAAAGTAATTAAAGTTAAAATTAATTGACTCTAACTAATCCAATTATTGAAGATATATCTAATACTACTTATTTATTATTTACCGAAAATTAGTTTGACATGTCATAAAATCTAGTACTACGAAAGTTTGCTACTGTAAATTTCATTGTTACCTGTTATATGATGTTCCTGTCACAAATCAATCGATCTAAGATTAAATGGGCAGCTTCTTAATTTCATGTTGATGTGTTGCACTGATGTACATCTATGCGACAAGAAACTAATTAACTACTACCAAACTTCCACTATGTTGAGGTCGTTTCACTATTTAGTCATAACTAAAGACTCAGATAAATTTTAATTAGAACAAATTTTTCTCTTACATCTGCACAAAGAAAAAATAATGATTGTGTGAAAGACTAAACATTGAAAATATGATCCAGAAGAACAGAATCAAGATGCATGTTTGATGGGCAACTGTAAGTCATTATATAGACGAAGTTGTAAAGTTAACGTTTCTGTGTGAAGCTATCGCTGATAAATTCCAAACCATCAAACGCATATGTCAATGAGTTAATGACTTCATTGACTTTAATCACATTTTGAATTTGATGCTACGAATTGGTGGGAGTGACACAACCATTAAAAACTAAGACGTAACACTACATAACTGTCTCATTATAGTAACAGATTCTTCAAAAGTGCTCATCCACGACCTCACCAAGCAATTGAGTCCGGAACCTTCAAGCTTTGTAACGAACGTTTAATCACTAGACCATTGACTCGAAAGCTATCCGATGGCTGATATTTTCAACTTAATCAGTTACCGATATATTTTTCCGCATTACTAAACTGTCTCATACTAAAACAAAACAGTTTTCTAATACTAGTTTCTGGTTTTCAATAATTATCTAACTCAGACTGATTCATGATATTAAATTCAACAGTCGCCTTAACACCCATTTACATATGCTTTGATTTTAATCACTTCTAATTAACATTTTATAACAACCCCATCTATTAGTGCACGACTAAAAGACCATGAACCACAGTTGCTTCTCGCTTATATAGTACCTTTTATATTTACTTAACAGGTACATATGAAAACAATATTATAGCCAAACTATAAAGTTACGATAGAATCATACATTACAGTTTTTCTTACTTAACTCATTACCATTTAATTCACACTATTACCACAAAAAATTTAGTTAGTCATTAACTTTATCATGTGCATATATTATAAAGGTTATATCTACACAGTATCTGTTATGCATGTATAAGATTAGAATAATCAGTTGTAGCTAATGACCTAGAAAACTATTTTCATTTTGTTTTTTTATCTGCATCCATATTTTTCGACTTTTCAACTTTTATTAATAAATGAAATAAACATTATTTTATATTGTTTTTTTCTAATTTATATACATGTAACACAGTATAAATCCTTACGAGTATATACTATCAATTATAGACAGCAGTTTGCTCTGTCTTACAGTGTGGATGTCAAACCTGGGCATTAAGAGTAAACGACACTCGTAGATTATTGATATTTGACCATCGATATCTTTAAAACATTGCTTGTATTGGCTGAGATCACCGAGTAAACAATAACAAGGTTAGACGCTGAGTATTAGGGATGGGTGAATCTTTATCGATTTAGGTGTTTGAGATATGTGTTGCTTATATCTAACCACCATCTACCTCGACGAACGATGGTAACTGATATTGGAATAAAATGGAAGAAAGCTAGGGGCGGCCAAACCAAAACGTGGCATTAGTCCATGAAGTCACTAACTAATGATTTGAGTCGTGTAGGTAGCTGCAGACCACCTGGTTGGGGTCTGAGCGAATACCGTAACCAGTGGTCGGCAACTGGTTAACATGGCTCAGAATTGATCACAAGTGTGTCCACTGTTTATCCTCATTTAAATTGTGAACTTAACATTGTTTCATAACTTTCTTTCCTCATACTGATTCTTTTAATGTGAACCATATTCCATGTTTACTCTTCTTTATTTTTGTTATTATTATCATTCAAGTAATTTCTACTTTTACTGATTTGGTGTTAATCTTGTTGTGCTTTTGACGTATGATAACTTGAACCGTTGCACATGTGTCGGGTTCTGTGTTGATCATAAACACAGACAGACAAAAATTATCATATAATTCATTGTTTTACAATGAATTTTATGCAAATTGAATTACTGTAATCATCTATACCACATTTTTACAGGTAATTCAGTCTCTGTATAATGAAAAGTTTTCAATATTGAATCTATGTGAAATGAATTTATTAATTTGCATTTGATGCAATAAATCAGTTGTTCTGTTTTTTTGATTTATGAATTTTATTCTTTATAAATTGATCACAGTTAAATATAAGTGTGAACCAATAAACACAGTAGACCTGTTTCATTCTTGTATAGAACTCTACATTGACAATGCACTCCTTCGATTTATCTCATGGTTAAAAAAGCAGATCATACTCAGATCATTCAGTGAACTCCTAACCATTATGATTCAAATCTTGTTTGGTGTCGTAAGTTCACACTGCCGCTGAGGAATCTTATACTTGAATTGGACGTCAATGCTCTTTAGCTCTAAGTGGGAAAACGGCTGTTTAGATGGGAAGAATACTTCACAGAATAACATAAGTAATATATACATTGCCTTCAATCATTTTTTGCATGTCGATCAAAGTTGATTCTAGGTTGACTTCCCATAGTTGTCTTGATGTCTCCTATGTATTGTGATCACACCGTGAACCCCACCAATATGTAATTCACCTCTCTGACTGTTTACGTTCGCCTATTACTTATAGACGATCTTATTAGTAGCATCCATCTTATCAGTCATCCTAAGCAGAAATAAGTGTTTGGAAAATATATTGAGAATTATCTTAATTCTTATAGGTTGTGTTATGTAATGGCGTTACAGGTATAGATGTACGTGCAATGGTTATGTTGACCATTAGAACAATTGAATATGTACTTTGCATCAAAACGTAAATTCTAGTATTATTGTCCACATTTTGATCTAGCTGCAATACTCATCGCTTCATAAGCTAATGTACTATCTACTAAGCTAATGAGTCCAGAAAATGGCCAACTTACTTCCAGAGTACGAAAGTATTCGGCAGTATTTACAATTTTAGATTGCTGGTAATTTTTACAGCTGTCTTATTATTTCAAGCAAATATGTTGTTATCACTTTCCACTATAGATTAAGAACAGATAAACAATCTCTGAGAACTGAAAGCACTTAGATATAATTGTTAAGTACTAGTTGGAAGACTCACATCAGTCAGTACTAATAACTACACATGGGAATCTAAGTAAAAACCTTCAACGATCCATATATATATATAAGTTCATAGTAAATCTTATTCAGAAATTTTAAATCAGTCTGTTAGTTTTAAAATCATAGGCCTCTTTTTTCTAGTATGTCCATCAGTCAGTCATTACAACTGACTTCAATAAAAGATCTGTGTGATAGTCATATTTCTCATTCTACTCATAAAAATACCAAATGAGTAATCTCACAAACCCCAGTTCGAATACCATTTAGGTTACGGCCTCATTCCAACCCACTTTATAATCCTTATGATAAATTAACATGCTAATGAACAATGATAAGTGCTGACCTTGTGATTTTAGATATTCTTTTAGCTACTGTTAATCAGTAATGTAACATATCAAATTAAATGTTAGTTCTATTTAAATGCTTATCAGCAGTTCTGATCCCGAATATTATCTCAAGGGTTTGCTTTATTTGAATGATTATGTAAAATCACAAATTAATTGTTATTATACACCTCAACGTCTTTACAGATAAACTCCGGTAAATGTATGCATGAACTACAAGACAAACTAGTTTTTGTTTTAAATAATCAACTCAGTGTACATTTATTTACCTTCTATGATGGAATTTTAAATGATAAATATGTCGGTTTGTTTACTGGAAACTAATGTGCATTCATCACGAACCACAAATGTTGTATTAAACATAAATTAGTGTTGGCTGAGAACCACTAAAAAATCGGTAACAGGAGATAACTGTTTCGCCCTAGTATGGGACTGTTCAGAAGTGTGCACCCTCGATTTTACCAGGGAGTAGTACCCAGAGCCTTTGAATTGACAAACGTTGGACCTTCTAATTCACTGGGCCGGCCGGCGTCCAGTAAAAGATTTCCCGCTTCCATAAATTCGCAATATAGAGAGACGATCATCTATTGTCATTAACGATAAATATCTCATTCCTGATGTGACTGAACTCCATCAGTCACATGTACTCACTAAAACTTCAGAAACATCTTGAAGTTTGTTACTAGTTAGCAGAATATTGTAATAAAATTTAGGTTAGTTCGTGGAGATAGCTATTAGATTAATTTGCTTGCATTCGTCGTTCAGTACTTGGTTAGTAAACATATTACTGACTTCAATAGATTCATGACTTTCACTGACTATCACTGACGTGAAACTAACGCTTCTTTAACTAAATATGTTCTGGTGATCACAGATATTTAACTAAGCATTCTACAATGTTCTTCTGAAATCTAATTCTCTACATTTTTGTTATTTTAATAAATTGTCGAAATCAATCTATTATATACCTACTACACCTATAAATTAGTTCATTGAACACTGTAAGGTGGAAAAAACAATTAAATAACTACTGTCATTTCACTATCAAAATTACTTTTGTGTACTACAAAGCATTTACTCTTAATGCCAACTGTTTAAGTAGTATAATGCTAACTTATCAATGACAAAATATACCCAAATCTACATTTTAAATTGATAGTGTACAATATCCACTGGGTAGTTATTAAACTGATTCTCTGACAGTTTTGGTATAAATCTGTAAATTACCTAGTCAATCAATTTAAAACTGAGATTAGAAGAGCATAGCATCATATCATAGAGTGACTGAAGTTGAAAATGTTTCAGGATATATTAATAACTATGAGAAGTAGTATTATCTTTATTTCACCGCATGATATTATGATTAAAATTACCTTTAATATCTCTTGTACTCGCCAATCAACAGTCACGAAGTAGAGTAATGTATACGAATTGATCTAGTTTAGACAACCACTTTAAACTGGAAAACACTAAGTGACAGTTTGTTTCTAATAAGGGACTTATCAATAGTATTTACCAACATTCTTACTTGAATTCAAGTGGTTCTAATTTTAATCGTTGATATTAATACCCAAATGTGCTGCTACCTTGACCTACATACCTTTACTTTACTCTCCCCTTTTTTATTCTGTTATTATTTTATCTCTGTTATCTCGTAGTACTAATGTGCGATGGCAACTTAAACCTATGGGCGTATGTGCCCGGTTCTACGTTGTTGTTGTTAATGATGATGATGATGATTGACATGGTGGTTGAGCTTGCCTACCGTGATGACTCAGTCGGGTTATACTGGTTGGAATAATCGTTTCTGATGGTCCTACCATGCCAGGAAGGTTGTTTGGAGAGCGGTGAAACAGACAGCAGCAAATATGAGGTCCTAGGACAAAGTCGAACTATTGGCTGTATAGAGGTGTGAATGTAGTAAGATGCTTCTCTCGAACAACCAACATAAAAGCTATGCTACCTTTGTACAAAGGAAGGGTGGTGTTAGAAAAGATCGACTCTAAAAATGCACACCTACTCCACCGATCTTCGTCTTCGACAGTAAGGTTATGTGAATGTATATTCTTGAGATATCCTATTCTGAAATGAAATAGCTGTCTAGTACTTTTAGGATTTTATGATATACATAATATACAATGTGAATATCAATAATCTTCACAACATTCAATAAGAAACCAATAATACATATTGAACTTTGATATTGTTTAAATGAGAACATCATCATACTAAAAGAGATATTTACCTTAATATTCTAATTCAACTTAATGATATTGTCAAATGTATAAAATCATATTCACATATTCTATGCATTTCATGAGCATACTTAACTTATCTATAAGCATATAGTTCTTTATGTTTATACTATTTTCACTTTATATACAGTTACTAAGGTTAGATATTGTGTTTTACTAAAGCATATGGCATTGACTATGATTATCTTATGGAAAACACTAAATTTTTATCATTTGATTTTCTCTATAAAATCATATAAAAACTTGTATATACAAGTTGAAAATTCATCATAAATTATTGAACATTGAAAATTGATACCAACAGCAGAAATAGTAATCATATTCATTATTATTATTATTATTAATGTTCATTTAATACAAGATAGTAAATACTACTACTTACTAAAATGTAACTGAACAGTATAGGTTAATGAATTCAAATACAAGCTAATGGAAATTGTCAATGCAGATTGTTTGGTAGATAAACATATTAGTATGGCTTATTAATGATTTAATTTAATGAAATTTTATGTGGTTTACATTACGTGTTGATTGTAGATAGACAATCATCTATAACGTGTAAGTACTGAATAATTAAGGATGAATTTGTATCTTTCCCGTTGATTTGTAATGTACTGAAGAAGATTATTCTCTGTTGCTGTATGTGCATCCAGAGCGGATTGCCGCGATATAACTATTAATTGGATTGTGACTAGCTAACGGAATCCAGGACTCGTGTTTCATTCACTTTAGGACTAGTCGGCTGGATATACCTGCATTCCGATATTAATATTCATACTGGGATTCGAACTCAGTCCACTTCGTGGTAAACACTACTTCATTCACTACTAGGCTACTGAGTCGAGACAGTTACACCTGTGCAATAGGTCTATGTGAATTTAGATGAATGTGTATCTTCCCACTGATTTGTCATGGACTTAAATTGATCAGCCTCTGTTACTTGCCAGTCAAAATCCAATTTAAACAACATAGGATAATTATTTAGTTTATGTATGCGATTTATTGGCAATAAGTATACATGACGTTTTTCAGGATTTGAATTCAGGTCACTGGATTACACTTCCAATTCATTGAAATTATCCTCTTGTAGTTTCTTATTGTTGCCAAGTAGAAAATTGACTAATAAAAATGTGTTATCACCGAAAGATTCTATGTTTGAAGACTTCAATAGATGTTTTCCTTCATAATAAAAAAGAGAGATAGAAAAACAAAAGTGTAATTGTGAAAGTATAACAGGAATAAGAGGATTATCTGAAGACGATAAGATTGATATACTTTTAAATTTTATAAATTTATAACTTTATGAACTTCAGTTCTTGTATCTATTATGATTTAAATGATTAAATGACCGAAATTCTTATCCTCTATAAAGAACATTTAGATAGAAACTAACAGTAAAGTTGAACATGTTCTTGATTTCAGTTATATATTTGAGTAAGGCATAAAATTAGGCTTAATCATAACACAAATATATTTACTTTTTCATATTAATCACTATGATAAAACAATGTGAATATTATCATTTTCCATAATGATTACCAATGATAACGCAAAAGTTAAGTTACTAGGGTTATTGTTTTCATTGTTATTATTCTCTCGCTAAGTTTTTTTTAATACGTTTTCTCCTTTGATAAGATTTAACAATTCCTTTTTTTGGTTACATCATCGTTTTTCAGATGATTAAGTTCAACTTTCGTGTTCAAGTAGGTCATTTAAAGTTTAGTAACTGAGTTTCATTCACTTTATTCTTAAATATTTTCAATCACCTCTTATTTGTGTAATCATTTGACCTCTGATCTCTATTTTGCCTTCTGGTACCTTCTCTTGGATCGTATATATATTCACAGCATTTCCTCCAACATTTTAAGCCATGTTCACATGTTTATGTAATCTTGATTTAAACTAACTCCATCCGTTCTCATGAGTATGTTAAAACTTGTTTCAAATATTATTCTTGTAAAAGAATATCATTCTAGATTGTATGCAGCTGATGAGAAACCAACGAAATAAAATGAATCATCATCTTATTCTGCACAAATATTTGTTCTTGCTCTCATGATAATAATAAAGGGAACAAAGTGTATGAAATTCCACAAACAATTAGGCTAAATTGAGTAGTTTGATTCATGGATGACTTACTAAGCTTTCATCTATATTCATAAGTTATTCACTTCCTTAGATTTCATATATGTATATACTGATGGTGTGAAATCAAGAGTTTCTAAATCTTCTAGTGAATGTTTTATCTCTGTGAATATAGTATAAATACTGAATATTGACATTTCATTTTCTTACACTGTAAAGCACTTATGTCATATGAAGGCAGTAGATAGAACTTTCTTTGATTGTCTATAGCTAAAGTGAAGTTAATCACATAAATTCACAATCACTATATACTCTAAGATCCTCGAACAGCTAATTATATTACTGAAATCGTCTACTTTTCAAATAGCATATTATATTTAGCACTAAATATGATTTCTATATATATAATGAGTTAAATGACTAATGATTTACATATTCAAATGAAGTCATTTAACAATATTGTTTAAAATGCATACTCTTCGAATAACACAAAACTTATATCTCAATAAAGAATGTCAATTATCTTCAAAACAGATTCTTAGAATTCCATTGGATACTTATGTATGTCGAAGGTGAGATAAAAATGTCATTGAATAATCATTACTTCATAGTTCAAATGGAACCAAATTGACAATTTGATCGTATAGTATTGTGCTTTTTGTTGATAACTGGATAAAATGTTACATAAATTTAGTAGACCTTAAACTTTCATCATTTCATCAGTTGATGTATATCTGTAACTACAATAATCTGACTACACTACATAGACAATTCGTTCTAAACTAAATAAATTAATTTTGATCAATTCACATAAGATGATATCATCTGAATAAATAATTTAAAAATGCTTGTATCTTCTTATTGATGTACAGTCTCAGTAGTCCTTCGTACATACTGAATGAAATGTTTCAATATAGTTATCATTTACATAAATGACTAATATGTGAAATTCATCATAGACGATTGGTTTTCTAATGAAACTTATCAGCTGAATACAAATGAAATGAATTCAAGTCCTAAATGAATTTCAACATTCGAAATTAAGGTAAATCTAATTGACAGGTTCTAAACTGGTTATAGAAGGCTGCCTAGATTTCATATCTTGGTTACAATTCAACTAATAATCATAGATATTTGTATTTTGTCTTGAATGGTTCAATCATACTGCTTTACTAAACAATAGTTTATATATTTGCATATAATTTAAGCAAACGCTTGTTTTTAAAAGGTTAACTAAATGAATTACATTTTGTCTAAAGATGATATAATCAACTAAAATAAGCATATACATAAAGATATAATTAAAGATAAAAATAAACTTTCATTTTATCATCAACATGTGAAACATTTCTGTTGTCAACCTGTTTGCTTCATTGGCCTTCTCTTAGTTCACTAGACTACCACAACCACCACTTCAAAAGCACACAAACATACACATGTACACAACATTGTCGAATATAGACACTAAATATTGAATATACATATGTACAAATCAACCTAAATTAAGCAAATATTTACAATTGTCTATACAAATATATGCAAATTGTATTCACCATTTTCAGTTATGAAATGTAAGCCATCATCTATAAATGTTAATTTAGAATAACACGATGAATCATGATGATGATGATGATGATGATGATGATGATGATGATGATGATGATGATGATGATGATGATGATGATGATGATGATGATGATGATGATGATGATGATGATGATGATGATGATGATGATGATGATGATGATGATGATGATGATGATGATGATGATGATGATGATGATGATGATGATGATGATGATGATGATGATGATGATGATGATGATGATGATGATGATGATGATGATGATGATGATGATGATGATGATGATGATGATGATGATGATGATGATGATGATGATGATGATGATGATGATGATGATGTGATGATGATGATGATGATGATGATGATGATGATTGATGATGATGATGATGATGATGATGATGATGATGATGATGATGATGATAAACTCTGAGTTGTTTCAAGTGCTCATAAAAAATGTTTCTTAGACAAATCATAACCTTTTACAATAAAGCATGTTGAAACTGATGATGTGAATGAAATAAATTGTTTGTAATTAGACACAAATCATTACCCCAATTACCCATCTATTTAAGAACGATATATTTATCTATCTGACCATCCCAGATCTATCTAGATCTTTCCTACATCCATCTTTTATCTACCTATTTGTCTATCTATCTATCTATTTAGATATTCATGATCTTTTTATATATTAGATTTTGTATCTCTCTTTGTGTAGCAGGCATATATTATATATATACTATATATATATATATATATATATGGAGAGAGAGAGAGGGAAAGTTAACATTTCACATCAACAGTATTTCGTATAAACGACTTGACTTGTTCTAATTCTTTTCGATAACAGTCGAAGAGACGACTGAATAACATTTTATCATTAAGGGAAACCTACCTAACACTATAAGAACTCATAAATATATATAAAGAGGAGTTGCTTTTTTCCGATTAACTGACTAGTTAATTTTAGATTCAATTAAGTGTATTGGACTACACAATTATTTAAATTGATGTTGATATGTTTCAGTATATTTAGATCAAGTCATCTTAAGTGTAATCGATGACACGCTTTCAGTCATGTTTGAAACTCCCCAGTTAAATTACATAATCCTAATCAAACTCGAATCAAGTACGTTTTACTTCACATGTTATTTCCTAAATGTTATTTTCTAAGCTAATGACTTTAGATAGAAAGCGGTTTATTCATCGTGTCTAAAAGTGCTATTGATTTATTTATGGTCATTCGATCCCCATACATGGTGAGTGAATAGAATATCCTAGTATCAACAACCAATCATATAAATAAAGTCCACCGAAGAAAGTGAGACTGTAAGTTATATTAAATCGATTAGCTCAGAATGTACATTAATAACGAAGATAAATTGGACTATAGACCTATAGACACGACAAGAAGTTGAGAACTATGGTTAATACAGCTTATTACTTTTATGATTTTTAATTGTAGTTAGTAGCCTAAATTACTAATTATTCATCCGTTTCACTAATGCAATACCCTTGAATCTACTTTCTTTATAGAACGTAAGCACTACTTATTTTCTTAATTTTTACTGTCATTTATTAAGTAGTCACAAATGATATGTTGTCTAGTGCTAATTACCCACTTTATCTGATCAGCTTGAAATGTAACCATTTTACTTTAGGTCTTATTAGTGATAATAATGTTGTTCTAAGGCTGTTGATAATAAACCCACAACCTAGATTTTTGATAGTAGATACTCGTATAGCAAGGCCGGCCTACACTCTTGAATGGATCTCAAAATTTGAACTAAAGTGATTCTTATTCAAAATCAGGAGGGAACATCAGTTCTTACAAGAATGAAGGTAGATCCTTCAAATCCTATTTGATAATCTCAGATAGATACAAACAATAATGTTCGTACTGCAATGTAAAGGCCGTACTTATCAACTCATACACTTAATGCCCTAAAATACTAAATGGAGACAGCAGCGAATTCAGTCAGTCAGTCAGTTACAACGTAGAACTTTGTACATGCGTACATCAGTTCAAGTTGCCACGCCTCAATTAGCAGGTAGAGATTAAATTGTCGGATCAAATCCCAGAGTAGGAAAGGTAGTAACAGAGTAAGTACTAATAGAAAGGCATAGAGATCAGACATGAGATTCGAGATAAAAAGTGATTCAGTAAAGAGAAAATTATAATAAGCTCAAAAATTATAATTTGGAGGAAGACAAGGAGTGGATGCACCTGCGCCATTGCAATCGATTTTGAGCCATATCACCTAAAGTCTCTAACCATTTGTTACGATCATCGTGTGGGCCCCAACCAGGTAGTCTACATCTATTAACATGGCTCAGCCCAATTGTCGATGACTTCATGAATTGGTGCCATGTTTTCGTTTGGCCACCCCTAGCTTTCTTGCAGCCTACTCCCACACCAGACAACATTGCTCGTCGAGGTAGACAGCAGCGAATTCGTTTATCTAGTACAAGACATTAATAAGGTTTATAATTATTAAATCTGTGCTAAAGAAATTTCATTTCCTAAAACTGTTATCTGAGTATCATAACTACTACTACTAAATGAATTAAATTGAGGTGGTTTGTAATGATTGGTATTTAGTTTCAGTTGATTACATTCATCAAAGATTGATGTTAACAAGGATACCATTGAAAACTAGATAGTACTGAACATTTGTTTCATCCTAATATGCAACTCATCAGAAATACCCTTAGCAGTAGCTTATTAACAGTAATCTATGACGAATTCAATCAACTAATACTAAATAGATTCTTTAGTTTAAAACAAAAAATGACTTACAATCATTGTTTGAATCTTATCTAATAAATTACATTAAATGTATGTTTATGGTATATTATCAAAGTTCAATGTCATAGTGATTATTTTCTTATGACTAATCATGATGTATATCATGGTGGTCTATTTGTTTTACTCAATAGTATAATTTTTTTTTTTAAAAAGATGCAACAAAATTGAAATAAGTAACAAAACAAAAAATTAAAATGAGAGAATAAAAAAAAACACCAACTATGAATTGAACATTGAATAACTTATTGAATAAAACTTTTAGAATTATGATTTAGATACAGAAATATACGACTTATTATTATTAACATAAATGATTTGTTAAAATATTATTCAATATAAATGAGTATAAATTAATGTTTGATTTTGAAGTGAACCCGAAATATATGACCAAGTTGCGCTTGTCGTATAACCATAGCCACTTCTATCGAATGGACCCCACTCTTACGAATGAGAAATCAGAAGGCAATGAAGGATAGAAGTGAAATTATATTTTATCGTAAACAGAGCTTTAATGGGATAGCAACGTTTAAGCTGGCAAACTAAAGAGAGATGCTACCCACGGTGGTTCGAGTCGTGATCTGGTGAAGATGCGTGACCGCGTGCCTTCAACTAGTAGTGTCCGCTAAAACAAACATGGTCAACATCAATATCGAGAGCTTATGCAACTATTTATTTTGGGGATTATTTACCGCTACAATTTGTATGTTAGACTTGACAACATTGAGATCGAATCCTGATATACCACAATTCACAGAATTATAAGTTACTTTAAAATGTTAATTTAGTACCTGATAGTTTACAATCAAGTTATTTTAGAATATTATTCAATATTTCAATTTAAAAAAAGAAACAAAGTAATAAGAAACGATGCACTGGTAGATAAATGAATAAATGAGAGATGGCAAAAATAAGATAGACAGTGAGATAGATATGAAGTCATATTCAACTGATGAATCCTTAATACTACGAAACACATTTTAAATTTTATCTTTGGTTACATTTCAAACACTACTATATTTAATAAATTGAGTAAAATGAAACTTTTACTTAAAATGGTGATCAGCTTGACAAGAATATCAAGATATAACAGTTAGATCATATCTTCAGATTTTGAATGTAAAATCTTCATAAAACTGTATACAACTTTATATGAAGTATATCAACATGATATTTTGCTGCAGATTGAACTAGAAAAGCGACCACCATCAATTAATAGGTCTTTTATTATAATCTACCGAAGACGATGATGATTCATAACCTCATAAACTTACCTGTTACTGCTACTTAGTACCGTACATGTCACCGCTGTACTGTTAGGTAATTGATGGTGGTTTAGTAAGGAAATCTGAAGTAAATTAGAATTCATACTGATTGTCACTTGACAGTAAGGTTAACTTGCTTGAACCTTACAGAGAATATCAATCCCCTCAAAGATCCAAGTACATCTAACAGACAAGTTTCAACTATCGCAAAAATTTATATCCAGGGTTTCCTATAGATCACCTTTAAAAGGCCTAACATAAATATATCATGAAACATTGGATTTTCAACCATGTAGATTAATGGACATTAAATAGTTTGTTCAATAGGAATCTATTCAGTAATAAGGAATAGACAAACATGACACTGGTTACTCCTCAATAAACACTTAGACCAACCTCACGATCCAACACTTGAAATCATTCAGTTGGTATAGATTCACATAAATCAAAAATAGATTCTCACATTTCTATCAAGATTTCATCACTGAAGGACCTATTAACTTTACTGAGACTTTAAAATAAGTAAAGTGGTCGATTCGTTCAAACAATTCACTTTACATCATTCATATAAAACTTGATGTCTACCAGACGTTTTCACACTGTCACTTAAATCTAATACATAATTAACATTATTCAATAGAAGAAGATTTAGCCTCTAGCTAAATTAACCTACTTAAAACGACATAGTTACTAGTGACTTACATTTAAATACATTACCCAAGATTCTAGACATTTATCGTGATTGATATAGATCTGCCATATCAGAATGATGAAATCATAACAGGTTGCAATGAATGTACGTTGCTTTGTATAATGAATTGACTGAAGCCATTTATGTAAATCAACAGATGAAAATTTGTTAGTCTAAGGTTTAGATACCAACCACAAGATCTATAAACCCTGAATCACAGATAAAATTAACTCACTAAGTTAAAATTTCTATTCTTTGTTTTATTGTCTACAATAACACCCCCCTACCCCAAGATAGGTTTCAATTTATGGCAGATAAACATCAGTAAGTTAATAGTAGGATGAATTTGCATATTCCCATTGATTTGTTATAGAGTGAAGTTGGTCAGTCACTGTTGTTATATATGCATCGTGATCGGATTGCCTTGGCATAGCGATTATTTACAAGTATCATTTAAGTTGGATTGTGATTGGCAAGTGGAATCCAGGATGCACATTTCGTTCAATATGGGACTCATCGGCTGGATGTATTTGCATCCCAATGTTGATGTTCACAGAACGGGATTTGATCTAACTTAAATGATACTTGTGAATAATCGCTATATCGAGCCAATCTACTCAAAATGCACATACAGCAACAGACACTGACCAGCTTCAGTCTATAACAAATCAATGAGAAGTATACAAATTCATCCTACTATCAATTCACCCATTGCCACAAGTGTTAATGTCTGTTACTTAGTCAGTCCAGTGGTGAAACGCGATGGCGTTAGACTCCGAAACGGACTGAGTTTGAATCCCACTGTGAACATCAACATTGGGATACAGGTACATCCAACCAACGAGTACCGAAATAGGACTAAGCGTGAGTCCTGGATTCCACACGCCAGTCACAATCCAACTTAATCAATAAATTGAATATGTTTTCCTTTGAACTATAATTATAACTATGTAAACAGTAAGTTAGACACCAGCTTCTATCTGTTTAGCATAACTAATAGATAATTTAAATTCCAATTAATTTCAACTTTTTATTTTCTCCTGCTTATGTTTATTTTTTTCATTAAAAAAATCTTGTATATTTCAATGCAGTCTATTGAAACAACACGATGAAATTCAATGTTCAACAAATGAGAAGACAGAATTGAATCATTTAAATGAAATAAATAATGGTAAGTCAATTAGTATATTAGAATATTTTCAACTATACTTATAGTATAGAAACTGAATTTGAACGTTGTTTAAATAGGTTAGCAACTAATCTAAACAAAATTTTGTTACTATTCAGTAATCACATATTGTAATACTTATATTTGACGCTCAGAAATTACAAAAGTTCTTTTTGAGAAAAACTTATTTTTGATCTAACGAAACAATGATTATTGTACTAATTGTAGTTAATTCCATGTTCTCCTTGGCATAAAACATGATCCTAAATACTAAATAAAATCATTTTAAGAGTGCATAAAAGACTATTGGGTTTTAAAGTACAAGTGTTGTATAGCTAAGAGATATGATGTAGTTGATTTTAGTGCTTACAAGAAGAAAAGTTTATGTCAACCCTCGGTAACTACATTAATTACAGAAAATCTCTGTGTATCATTTGAAATAATATCTTATACAAAGCAAGAAATATTTTAAAAGGATACAGAGTACGCAAATTTTATAAAGCCTCATACAGGACGAAACAGCTGCCCACTACTCCCAGGTTTTCAGTGGTATCCAATCAACATCAATCTGTGACGAAAACAAACAACTGAAAGAAAAGAGTTTTCATCTATGATTGCTGTCTTCTGATTGGATGAAACCGGTTAGAAATCTATGAACCTGATTGGTTAATTTATGCAGCAAGATTAAATATGATGATGAAGTAGTGAGGACATTTTATGAATCTTACAAGCTAGTTTGAATACTGTCCTATAGTCTTAAAGAAATTTTGAATATATTTTAAACTACTTAATATCGTTTTCAGTAGCATGTAACAGCCAAAAAAATAACAGAAAAACATTTGATAACTTAACAGACAGTTCAATCCATCTGTAGATTGTCATTCATGTATGTTAACATTTAAACACTCGTACAGAGTAATTGCGATAAAATTTGTATAGACTTTCGTTAGATATTATTTTTTCAATTGAGTGATGTGAAGATTGTTGAACGTCAATTTGATATCACGAATTGGTCTGAATTAGATAACGATTGATCATCAGGAAAGCACTAGATAGCTGTTTTGTCCTAGTATGTGACTCTTCAATAGTGTGCATCCACGAACCTATCTCAGATCGAATCCAGGATCCGATGAGAACGCCTTACCATTAGATCACTAAGTCGGTTCATATCGGTTGGTATTTGTAATTCAGTCAACTCGTGATATGTTTGTGCAATTTCATCCATTGCCGTCGATGGGTAATTGCCTTACACCCGACATGGTTAAGCCCACTGGTTATTTAGTTAGGAAGTGACCTGTTTTAATTTACTTGATAACCTTTGTTTCGAGTACTCAGTGATGTGTTGTGGACTGGATTTGCAACAGTAAGATTTCTACATTAGGAATTTCATTACTGTTACATCCTTTCAGTAAATGGTCTTCCTGGTTTTTAATTAATCACTTATGTAGAAAAAATTAACATGGAAACTATTTAGTAGACTGCAAGCTGCAGATAATTACATAGTATATAAACTGGTTGCCAGTTATGAACGTTTAAATCTTTCACATCCTATTATACACCCTTCCCTACATGCTTCATCCAGTCATATCCAGATTCTTTTATATTTTTGGAACACCGGCGGCGGAATATTAAAGTTAGGTAACTATTTTTCGAAATTCCTTGTCAGGGTTTAATAGTATCATCATGACTTAAGTCCAGCAGATTCTTTGAAGGAAGAAATTGTTCTGAACTTTCGTGTTAGATAGTTCCACACTTTTTTCAATAATGCTTCAACTTCTCACAATCGTCTAGTTTAGGAAGGTCATTATGAAAGAGAAATTTATAAACTTTAACTAAAGAACCATTTGTTGCACCAATCAAACCATCAAAATCAATTTCTAAAGCAGAATCTACAACAGAACACGTCAAATTAACTACGTTAATTCGCCTACAACAGATGAGCTACAGGAGTTTCAGAATAATACTGAGATTATTCAGTCGACCAGATAGTTTCTTAATCGAACAACTACCATGAGTGTTATTCTCAAATTTCAGTAGAATAACAATACGTTGTCACCAAACTAATAATTCCTTTACCACTGTCGATAAGAATACATAAAGCTTATTGAGAGAAGCTAGATTTGATACCGTTAGCTCCCATAATGTAGTACATTCACGAGATAAAGATATCCCCTCCACTAAGAGGTTTCAAGAGATCCATTTGAGATTGTCTAACTTGGTTTTCATGACACTTAGAAGTTCAGTTACTCAAAACTGACATCTATTGTAGTCAGATTTGCTAACAGACTGATTGACATTGATTGGTTATGTTTCATAGTTCGTTTTAATTCCTCTACCTCGAACACGTGAAAATTTATAAATGTTTCTAGTGAATCTAGATGGAAAACGTAGGTAAGAATGTTATCTCCAGATTATGGTAACTTCTTGACAAATATTCGAAAGACTACAACAGTTATCAATCAATTGATACAATTCATCTCATTTGTAAAAAGAAAAACAAAGTCGAATGGAGGAGAATACGATTAATTCGAATTCAGTCTATTGCTTATCCTTCATATCTTATCTTTCATCCTAAATAACAATACTCATTATCATAATCATAGTTAAGTGATCACTGTACATTAACTTTATATCATGTTAATCATGAAAAATTAGAGGCATGGTAATAACCATAGAAGAATTATAATCATTTGTTGAATCGATTACACATTTACGCGTTAACTGATGTGAAATATCAGGACATCAACCTTGAATACACATGGAAACAGTCTTTTATGTAGATAAAGAAGAATGAAGTCAAAAGTAGTAGAATAACGTTGAGTAATGCTCAAAAAATGTAACTACTAACTAAAACTACATGAATTAAAATGTTATGTGAGTAGTCATTTAAGACTACATTTACCATGACGATGCTTCACTGATGACTGTCTCTTTTTGAATACATAAGTTTAGTTTCAATATTATAATATCAACAGCTTCTATGAAATGTAATAAACTGGATGATTTGGATGCATTGATTATTTTAAAGGATATCAAAATATCAACCTCATATCTACTGTCTAGAAGATGACGAGCTATGGCACGATTGAAAATACAATGGTTATTTAGTTTCAGTTGTCGTGATATATAATAAGACATGAGGAAGTTAACCCTACTTCCTATTCTTTCAATATAAGTACTTTGAGGTAAACATGTAAGTTGGTAAGTGGAAATGTATTACTATGAGGAGGGAGTTTGTCTATGATAAATTACATAAAATGATTGATAACTGTTGTAATCTTTTGAATAATTGTTACGAAGTTACCAGAGACTGGGGAAAACATTTTTACCTACATTTTCTATCTAGTATCATTAGAAACATCTATAATTTTTCAGAGTTAGACGTAGAGGAATTAAGGCGAACTATGAATCATAACCAGTCAATATCAATCATTCTGTTAACAAAACTGACTACAATGAACTTTAACTATGCTCATAATAGTGACTATTGTTATTTAGTATGAAAGATGAACTGTGAATTGAATGTGAATTCATCTTATTCTCCTTCATTGGATTCTTCCTTTATTCAAACTTATCAATTACCTGACTATAATTTTTTCCTTACTAGAATGTTTTACGTTATATTTCACTATGATCAATGTTATGGAACTATGTACAGTGTTACTTTTAGATAAGAATGTTATATTTAGTTGATATTCTTATTCTTATTCTAGTTATCCTTTCACAATTGAATAATGACAAGTTAACATCAATTGTCAATAAAACAAAAGATCATCATCATCATCATCATCATCTACATGAAGAAATTTTAACTGATAGTCCAGATGATAGATCATGGCAATCAACATCACCATGTTCATCAGAATCAATTGATTCATTTTCAAGTAGTCGAAATGATTTCAATTCATTATCATATACAAATCAAAAAACTATATCATCTAATTTATTATCAGAATTAATGAATTTTGATAATTTTTCAACAATGAATATATTAAGTATACCAAATCATTTTGAAAATACACTTGATTCATCATTATTTTATATGGATCATTATAAAACAACAGAAAATTATTATACATCTAATGAATATAATGATTATACTAATGAACAATTAGAAACAATTAATGAATTATGTAATGATTCAATGGAGCAAACAATCAATTCATCATTAGATCCTAATAATAGTAATAATAATGCATTACAGTTAAAAACATTAATATCTAATGATCAGAATGATTGTAGTACACAGTCACCAGTATCATCTTTATCAATGGATAATTTATCAAATTATCATTCACCAAATGATTTAGATAAACAAATGGAAAATGATGATATAGCTTGGATGGATGCATTAGATGTTTCTGGTAAGTTATTACTATTTATCTAATTCATAAATTATATTATTCATCTATGATAAATAATGTTTGTATATCATATCATATCATATATATATATATATATATATATATATATATATATATATATAGTCAAATAATATTTAATATTATATAGTTGTCAAGTATAGATGTGTCTAGTTAAAATTGAAGTGAACTGAGATTTTGTCAAAGTACTAATGAAAATCATAGAGTACTGGTTAAATGTGACATTTGAGTTTGAAACTCTTGAAAGAATGAATCTAAGTTCTTTAGGTTTAATGGTAAGAACTTAATTATATTTAGTGGTAGACAATGAAAGATTTATGTGTAAACAATCTGTTATGACGAGAGAAAATTGGGGGGTGATTGGGGTTGATCGAGTGCCAGATTACTAGTGCCTAGTTGGTAATTGTGCCTCTGCCCTGTGCCCACTTAGTCCCAAGCAGAAATAAGAAGAATGCGAGCCAATAGGTCAGCCAGACAGAATCGAATCCTATTATATTTCAAGCATTCTTTCATATATACATAAAATCAGACCACACAGCAAACCAATTAGAAAATTAACATGAATATAGAACGAGGGGAATAGTGGTAGTGAATAGAAACAACTTGTACACAACTAATTAACTATAGTCCATAACAACAGACAATATAATAACAGTAATTATGCTAAACGGGAGGATAGAGCAAGCGGAGCGTAACAATAATAGAAACAAAATGTTTACATTACAGACAGTTCGAATGAATGAAATAATGTTCGCAAACACAGTTCTGAAAGTTTGTTACGCTTCTTTGTGGTCTGACCTAACACAATCTAGATCAATTGAATTGATGTGTTGAGTTAAAAATCTCAATCATCAAGAAGCAATAATACAATACAAAACCATTATAAACCAAAATCAACTGGATGACACCTTCTTCTTGTTCACCAAACTTTCAGTGGTGTGTAATCGTGACCCCACGATGACACAAAGCCAAGCTCTTATTATTTAATAGGCAAGCGCTCAACGATCAGATTACTAATATGTTATATAATGGCTTACATTTTAGTAATAAACGCTAACCACAAACCTTAAAATTTTTGTCTTAAACCTAAATAGTTGGGAATGCTTATTTCCAAATATTTCAACACACATGTAAACATAATAGCTGTCTAGTATTTCTTGATAAACTTTAAATTCAACAATCCCCATAACTGGTAATCACAATTAACAGTAAATATAGGTGGTAATCTTAAAGCCCAAATAGAGTCTAGTTATGCGTAGGAATGTGATCAGGTCATTCAATAAATGGTTAACTAACTAAAGTTAGTAATATCAAACATTGAATGCCGATTAAATGGACTAAATTTTACCATTTCACCGTGAAACGTAAAGGCCCTAGACTTAATCCTCAAAGGAGACATAGGTGCGGGACCACTGCTGAGGACCCTAATATCAGGTAGAAGCAATTGTCCAGAGCTTACTGATTTATATGGGTTGTAGTTAACTTGTGACATAGAATCATAAATTGACAACATAGATAAAACGCGGTCAAATATATTTTCACACCATCTAACGATCACAAGTATTTGAAATTTTTCCACTGAATATTTGAGGAATTGAAGTTAATTGCTGTTGGTATTAAACATTTCACTTACTGTTGGTAAATATGTATCGTGAGTGGAATACCTCAAAATTACCCATGTTTTTAAGTTTTAATAAGGCTGAATGATGCGTAGCAGTGGAATCTGGGAAGATAACAATTAGTGGCTATTTCCACTCAGTAACTTAGTAAATATAGTGCTGGAGTCTTTGGTAACGGATTCTAAGTTACACTCTTATATTGTGAAATCAACACTAGAATGAAAGTTTATTTTACTGACAGGTCTCAATTAAGGTAAGATTCATACTAAAACCTAAAAAGATTCTTACAGTGTGTTAACTTATATCTACAAATTTCTTTGGTATTACTGTTGAGGTGCACCCTTTATATGACCAAGTTACTCTTGTCGTATAACTAAAGTAGCTTCCATTGATTAAAACTACACATGAAAAATGAACAAAACAGAAGGCAATGAAGAATACAGAGGAAGATATATTTGTTCGTGAATAGAGCGTAAACGGGATAGCAACATCCATGCTGACTGACTAGAGAAATAGCTACTTCACACGAAGTGTTATGCTGTGATCTGGTAGTGATGGTTGACTAAATGCCTTCAACTAGTCAACTCCACTAAAACAAATGTGGTCAACATCAATGATGAGAACCTATGCAACAATTTATTTGGGGTGGGGGGGAGAGAGAGATTATTTGCCACTATATTGTTTATTCTTGGACGAATGAGTAAAAATAAAACTTTAGACAAACCATGTTCAAAGACTTGTTTCATTGTAAAGTCCCAAACTTCCATGTCAGATTCTTATAGAAAAGTGAAAACATGTTATTCAAATTAGATTTGGTAGAAATATGTAGACAAACTATTTTTTGCTTATATTTTCGCGGTTCCATCTCGATTAAGTACCATTGCAAACCATGGAGCACTGATGGGAGTAAAGAATAAACTTTCACTACTTGAAATGAATGTTTCAGATTTGATTCCTAATGAAGATGCATGAATCAGTGACTACGTAGCAAGAAGCATTAATAAACTAAATGAGTAAGGCTTATATGTAAAAAAAACTAATGAAGTCGAAGTAAAACAATATGACGATATAATGAAGGAAAGAAAAGGAAGACATCTCCCATGCAATAAAACAGAGTTTGTGTTACCAAGATAAAGAAAAATCGCTACTCTGATAACACAAATCAAGTTCCTAATACTTGATAATAATGACCCTAGTAGACTTTAGAAGACTTGGGTTTATTTATTTAATAGTCATCTTGAAAGATTTGAAAGTATGTTTCGATTTCTGCATTTAAGAGAAGTCCAGAATATGAAATTCATCTTGATCAAATGGTTTTGTAAAGTACTTTGAAGTAATCCAAGAAAAATCCCACTTTCTTTCGAACTAATATAGTTGCTCATCAGTTAGATATATATGTATAATTACAATTAATGCTAACGTAAAAGTGGAAGTTGTTAGTTTCTAAAAGATTGGTTGGACATGATGTATACAAGATTATTAGTTTGGCTTCTGAGTAAGCTTCATTTATTGCAGTTACAGGCACTTTATATATTGTCTTGATATCATCATCAACTTCAGGGTTGAGGTAGTTTAAGATGAGCATTATATTGGCTATTAATGCATCTGACATGTCTTTTTCTATATTTATCAGTTAATTTTTGTTGGTAACAATTCTCATTTAAGTACTTTTCTAGAATAGCAGCTGTATATATCTGAGGAGTTCCATACTAGGACTAAACAGCTATCTAATGCTACCTGGTACTCAGCCAACAATAATCTGTGACTAAAACAAACAATTAGACTTAGTATCATTCTTTACCATAACCAACAAAGTTATTGATGAATACTTTGTGCAACTGATCGATTAATAGATAGTAAAATTCCTATGTATACCATTAAATGTACTCTGTTGATAAACAGAACATTGAACTGTAATATCTAATCTTTGATGCTTGGCACTGATAAAAATGATGTAATTTATCGTTAGGTAATTTATTCTGTGTTAATAAGTTATGTGATATTTGGTGTTACAGAAAATAAATACATCATTCACCTAATTGAAATATACCAAAACGTCGTTAATTGCTTGCTTACACTTCGTCTTTACAAGAAAACTCATAGAAATATCTACCAGACGAGGACCAAGAAGGCTACTTATTGTTACACTGACTATTCGACTGTATATGATGCATAAGTAGTAATTATTTAGAGCCAGATGCTAACGAAAGGAGAACAAAAATACTTGTATATTGTTCACAATTTCATGCGGTGGTATTTTACTTGTGGTGAGAACAACTAGTTATTACATGGGAATAAACGACCACACAAACAAAGATTAATATTGTATTAAGAATTAATATAAGTATATTAAACGAATCTGTAATTTACAGGAGAACACTATGGAAGCTTCCTCGATACTACGGCGTACCAGAGAAACTCGTCAGCATCGTTCGAAATTCTTAAGATGTACTACAGTGCATAATTGAGCATGGAGGACAAGTGACAAATGCATTCCCAATGAGGACCGGAGTCAGACAAGGCTGTCTAATCTCGCCTCTTCTCTTCCTTCTAGTAGTTAACTGGATCATGAAGACCTCCACATCTGAGATGATGCACGGAATTCAGCGGACAAGTAGGATGCGACTCGATGATTTGTACTTTTCGAATGATCTAGCTCTTCTAGCCAATACACACCAACAAATACGAGTGAAGACAACCAGCTTAGTAGCAACTTCGGCATCAGTCGACTTGAACATACATAAGGGAAGAAGCAAGATCCTCGAATACAACACATGAAGTACCAATCTAATTAAACTTGGTGGAGAAACTCTGGAAGAAATGGTTACTTTCACATACCTTGGGAGCATCATCGATAACCAGGAGGGTCCGACGCAAATGTTAAGGCAAAGGTTGACAAAGCAAGGGCAGCATTCATTCAGTTGAAGTACATATGGGACTCAAAACAACTATCAACCAACCTCAAAGTCAGACTCTTCAATTCGAACGTCAAGACAGTTCTACTGTATGGAGCTGAAACGTGGAGAACTACTGCAAGCATCATCAGAAGAGTACAATTATTTTTAAACAACTGTCTACACAAGATACTGAATGTCTGTTTGCCTGAAACCATTAACAACAGCCTACTATGGGAGAGTAACAAACCAACTTCCAGCCGAAGTAAAAATTAGGAAACGACGTTGGCAATAGATAGGACATACATTGCGGAAATCATCAGACTGCATCATAAGGCAAGCACTAACTTGAAATTCTGTTGGAAAACGTAAAATAGGAAGGCCAAAGAACACACTGCATCGAGAATTGGAAGCAGATATCGAAAGGATGAACAGCAACTGGAAATAGCTGGAAAGGATTCCTTAGGACAAAGTTCAATGGAGAATATTAGTGAGTGGCCTATGCTCTTCTATGAGGAGTAACGGGCGTAAGTAACTAATTTACATGAAAATAATAGAAAAACTCGGATCAGATAGTTGCTTATCAGTTTAATCATCATAATACAGTATACGTTAATTTTTGCATTTATTAGAACCAGTTCGATAAAATAAAGAATAAATCCGTTTGTTGTTGTCAATAAAACATAGAATTATTCTCTTACAAGACAATATAACAGTAAGTTAGTATAAGTTCTCAACATCGGCGAAACAGAATACATTCAGAATAAGAATTACTGTACACATGTAAATATGGTACTTCCAGAGAACAGTGTAGCAAGATGTCTACAGTTCCCTAGCAGAACCAAACATATGATGCATTTAAATAATACTTATATAATATACCATACAAAGTCGTGTTAATGAAAGTTTGTTACATGAGTGACATTAATAAAGTAAAAATGCCTATTAAAACATGATAATATGGTTCAACGAAGGGATCTCTTTACAGTGATTTCATTTCCAATGCTGTACAAGATAAATATGATTTCAATAAAATTATTACAATTCCATAAACATGGTAACAAATGAAAGTGGACATAAAATTACTATTAATCACTAAAGCTTTAATCAGTGATGGAGAATAAATGTCATAGAAACTAGATAGGAAATATGATATTATGTTTTATGTTAATTGATAAGATAGAATTCATAAGATGAATTGTAATCAGTGTGATTAGCTGAATTATGAAAAGTAACTAAGTTCAGATGGACATAGAAATAAGATTAAATCAATTCGGGTAAATACTGCTGTGGAGGGCGGGAGGGAGAGAGGGAAGATAGAAGGAATTATGATAATAGTAAGTGTATAGAGTCAGCCAGTAATTAACAACATAGAACAATGGTATAAGTACCCACAGATTCAAATTCTTATACAATATTAGCACAATAAGATCAAATTTGCAAGAAATAACACAACAATAGGATGCAAAAATTAAGGATGAAGTAAAGGTGTGCAGGAAAGAATAGTAGAATTTAAGATCTTAATAGAGATAATGAGTGAATACACTTACACCACTGTGACCAACTTTAAACCATGTCACGAAGTATCTACAGGCATTGATTGCGATTATCACTCGGACCCCAACCATGGAGTCTGTATCTACAAATACGGTTCAGACCAACAATCAAATATTTCATGTATTGATACCATATTTTGGTTTGATGCTCCCTATTCAGTAAGTATGAAGAGCATAAGAATGACAATCATATGGTGATATATTATGGAAACATACTAGCTAGATCCATGGTAAAATAAATGAATGAACGACACACTTTTGTACTCATAGTTCCAGTTTCTTCATATGTATGTTAATGACGTTATCAATGCATAGGACTTGGAGACTCAATGATTTTAAAAGATTTCTGTTCAGCTTATTCATTACTTTGACAAATAAATCTTTACTAATAAACTTTTTACAGTAAAAGTAACATCATTAAATCCACCTTCATACAATAAACAAAGATTTCACATTGGAAAGATATAAACAACTTAACAGAAATACAAATTTTCATTCGATTATTTTTATAAATTAAAATGTACCAAATGAAATAGTTCATACTTGTGGCGAGTGAAATAGTTATCACCAATGACAATCGATGATCATTGCAATATATCACAAATTCATAGAAGTGGGAATTCTACCATTGGATGTGGAACCAGTCGTACAAAAGGCTAAGCGTATGCTAACTAGAAACCCACTAGGATGGAATCTAAGGTACACACTACTGAGAAGTCTTATACTAAAACAAAACAACTGTTCAGTGCTCCCTGAAATACCAATTATACCCTACCAACAACATTAACCTGAAGTGAATTCAATTAATTCAACTTAGAATGTATCATTTAATCATTTATGAATTAGTTCATTATAACAAATTCTATAATTTTATGATTACATAATTAATTCATTTATTCTATAAATTTATTTAGGTTTAGGCATAGATGATACATCACAAATTTTTTCAACTGTAAATTCATTTAAATTTATATCAGAAGAAATGAATAAATTTGAATATTATTCAGTAAATGATAAATTAAAACAAAATTCAATATTCAATGAAGTTGAACTTAACAATACCAATAACAATGATGATAACAACAACAACAACAACAACAATAACAATAACAGTAATAAAGAATTAACTCAATATACATTAACATTAAATAATGAAGAAAAAGATAGTGAACATAATTCAGATAGTACATTAACATGTTCTGAAGCTGAATATTATAATAATTTATTAAAACAAAAACGTTTAAGAAAACATCGTTTAATAAAAAGAAAATCTAAATTGTATAAATCAACTAATGAATTAAGTTCGAATACATCTTCATATGATGAATATGAAGTTGAGATAGAAAGTAAGAGAAAAAATGATAATGATGATGATGGTGATGCTGATAGTGATGATGAATGATGATGTGATGATGATGATGAGGATGATGTAGATGATGATGACCGAACTCACAGAACTATTTATCATTCAATAAGTAATTTAAATAAATGTAATAAATCCTATTCATCACAATCTACTATTGAAATAAATGAGAATGAATCATGGTGGCCTAATCCAGTAACACGACGTATGCATAAAGATTTTCATTCAACTCTATGGTTAACTAATACATCATTAGATAATGATTCTAATAATAAAATAAATACAATGGATTATTATTATGAATCGGATTCACAACAATCTAATTCATCATTAAATGAAATGAAAATAAAGCGACGCCATCATCATCATCATCGCCGTCGTACGTCATCATAAAATAAAATTGAGAAATGGAAAATTTTCACCTTCAATTATTAATAATCATTCGTATTATAGTATAAAACGTAAAAGTAAACAAATGGAATTATGGCAATTTATATTATGTCATTTAGAAACATATAAAGATAGTGCATTTCAATGGGTGAATCGATCGACAGGATTATTTCGTATTGTAAATACACAATTAGCTGCAAAAGAATGGGGTTATTATCGAAATAATAAATTAATGGATTATGAGAAAGATGGCAAGAGCTATGCGGTAAGTTATGAACAATGATGAGTATTATGTTTGTTTAATCTAATAGGTGAAACATGTTTGCTAATCTTGTACATGTCGTGTTGTAGTTGTGTGTAATCTGAGTTGCTGTCAGGACACCCAAGTTAAAACATGTTGTTTTCTTGGGGGGTCACACCATGAGCACTTGACTTTAAAATCAATCCGCAAAGCAGTAGAACGTTGTCAGGAGATACAGTCCTCTGATGGCCGGTGAACTAAAGTTGGTTAATGAGCCTTTCGCTTCCTTAGGGTCACAAAGACCATGTAGACCATTGAACTTTGTATTAGGGGATCAGTGGTGATACCTCTTAGTAAGTGCTGAACATACTGCCACATAATGGCATTTCGAAAAGGAGAGCGATTTCTCCCCACTCTTTGCCATACCAGCGCATTTTAGGAGGACAAAGTATGTTTCTGCTAAGGATCTAAATGGGAATTATTTCTGCTTGTTATGTAAACACGATTCAAGCTGACATTCATTGTCTGATTTCTGTTAAAAGTTTCTAGATAGTTGGTAGGAGACTCTTCCTGACTAAGTTTTGTACTAGTTGGTACTCTGCATAAGGTACCTGTACTTCCTATGCCACTCGGTATCACAGCTTGAGACTTTATCATTAATATATTTTCTGGGCGAAAAACTAACTTACTATAAGAGTGAAATATTAAAGCTGACTGAGTATTGATTAGTAAAGATTAAGCGATACAGAAAGTCGCTTTCCTTCCACTTTATAGATTTTGCAATAGATCACATACCATATTATATTAGGTGTAGTGTAAAGAGCATGATGCAATTTAACTATGTGGATTCGATACTCTTAAACATAGAAATGTAAACCGAAATAGGTGAACGATTAAAGTTAGATTATTTTATTTCTAGAACAAATCCAATTGTATAGTTATCTTGCGACAAGTAAATTTAATCACCCGGAGATTGAGGTTTACCTTGATCTTTCATGTGATCAAGGTTACATCTCCTCAGAAAATTACACTAGTCAAATCAATTTATACTCCACTGTGAAGTTCTTGGTACGAAAGGATAATTATCCTGCATGAAATTATTCTATAGTTTTGAAATATAGTCATTGGAGGCAAAAAAAACATGCAGATTGAAGATTTTCGAATAAATATCTCTTTAAGGCATTGTGAGCTTATGGTGAGTTTATGGAGTAAGAATCTTTGTGGCTAAATGTACAGTACTAGACATAGACAGAAAATCATATAAGAAAGCTGTAAATCCTTAACAACTGACAGGGCTATTAAAATAAGCTTGTACCTTTCCTTTGATTTGTAATGGACTGAAACTGGTCAGCCTTTGTTGCCATAGGTGCATCCTGAGCGGATTACTTCGTCCTGGATTCCACTTGCCATTCACAATCCAACTTAAATATTACTTGTGTACTATCACTATATCGAAGCAATCCGATCACGATGCACACATGGCAACTGAGGCTAATCAGTTTCAGTCCATTACATATGTACCCGCTGCACAAGAATGACTGTTTGGACACAGTAGCCTAGTGGTGAACGCGATGGCGTTTGACACGATGTGGACTGAGTTCGAATCCCAATGTGAACATCAACATTGGGATACAGGTACATCCAGCTGTCAAGTCCCAAATGGAACGAAACGCACGTCCTGGATTCCACTTGCCAGTCACAACCCAACTTAAATATTAACTGAGAGGCCTGTAATATATATTATGCATGCTCACCCACTGTATATACTACTTTTGAAAAACAAGTTGACTAACATAGAAGAAGGTTGAAAAAATTAAGATAAGATGTTACTCCATGAAGTCATTGTTTGTTATAATGAATCACATTACTTGATACAAACTTCATAATCACTTCCACCAACTGTGATTGTTAAATAACATACCTCAGAACTGATCATAATGATATAGGCATAATCATTCTTTCTATGTTTCTCAACTTTCAAATTCGACATTAATTTTTTTTAACTAAATTTAATTTGAATGAATGTTAAATACTTCATTTAGTAATTAGATCCTATCTAATTGAATATGACTTATTTCAATCACTTTCATTTTCTTTCTTTGTTTTTTTTGTTTAAAAAAATCAATCTTTTTCTATCAATCATTGAATATTGATCATTGGAACATTGAACAAATAATGATGCATAGATTTTATTATAAAGATTCAATATTACGTAAATCACGTCAACAATTACATTTTCAATTTGCTATGCCTTATGTAAAATGGGCAGAAAAATTTTATCGTAAGAAACAATAAACATCTTTCTTTTTTTCAAGAAAAAAAAATTACAAAATTGTAAATTCCCGCCAAAATTTCTATGTTGTATTTCTTGTGAATAATATTTGTTTGTTTGTTTTTTATTTCTTTTTTATTTCAAGAAAACAAAATAATAACAAAATCAATAAAATTGAAATGTGGTTAACAATAAAATCTTAAAGTTACATTTCATTCTGTTAATAACTTAAAGAATTGAATGTATCTTCAATTTTTAATGTTAACATTTATAGTAGGGAATTATACCTTTGTAATTATAGTCATTGTGATATGCTTCAGTATTGATATAAAGTTCAATTAATGGTTAATGTATTCAATCTGTATAAATTTGTAGTTAACTATTCTTTTTTGTTTTATATTAAAGTTAGTTATAATCTATCAGTTTAGAATGTATTAATATATGCATTGATAGTAATAAATCAGTTTTAGGATTTAGTTTAGTGTATATATAAATGCTTTCTAATATATAACATTAAATGAATCTTTTGATGAATTGTTGTGACGTGTGGTTTGGATTCTTATTCGACCGCGAAAATCTCTGTCGTCAATTATTAATCTCGTCTAAGTGGACCGCTTGATTTGACTCCTTAGCTTTGACTTGACCCCCAGGCTAAAACTACACTTCAACGTGAACACGAGAGAGAAGACAGGAAATACGGCAAAATAACACTTTACTGCAAGGTGTCCATTATGTACAAAAACTAGGATATTTATATTATCATAAATGTCCTTCAGGCTTCTAGAAATTTCTACATCCTACTAGACACAGTAGTAGTAAGATAACTGTCCAATCAGAGATATATCACGTGACTTCTCATTGGTCTAGAATTTTCTGGTAAAAACTATCTGCGTGCAGATTGGACACAATTTTCTCTATTGACTTTTACGCCTTTCTGAACTTGTTGCAAGGGCTTTTTTAGCTCTATCCAACATGAATAAAGCATCTTTAAGCTTGAATAATCCTTACATAGAAACTTTAATATCAGACCATAGAAGACTGAGTTAAGATTTTTTATATTAATGGTTCATGTATACTGATTGTTTTTTTTTCTTAGATAATAACTTTCATTTGCTGCCTAGAACTCTTTAATGATAAAGGTCAGTTCACAAGGTTAATTGACTGAAGTACAATTTGATTAGAGAAATTCATCACTTTAAAAACATATTGAACAGAAGTTGGTTATGTATCAAGTGAATTGTGAACAGTGATTACACTTGTATAGGTAGATTTAATTTAGTTATTTACCTGAATGACATAACAAGGGCCAAATTACGTTAGACTTACTACTCAATGAGAATGGTAGAAGTTTGTCTGATTAGATTATTTTATTATTAATATAACTAGCAATAATCACAAAAAAAACATTAGCTGACAATAAGTATGATGGTTACTTCCAAAACCCTTATATCTCACTAAGCAACGAAAGATATTAGAAGACAGAAGTGTAACTACGAAGAATTCATGCTTAGGAGGAAATATTACTGTTTTGTTGATCGAATGCAAAAAACACAGTAGCATGTCCAATAAGTTTGTTCTGACTACTTATCAGTAATTAATCAAAGTATGGAATAAAACAGTTTTCTAAATCCTTATTCATTGATGTAAAATGATAATTTCGGCAGTAGCTCTCTTCTTATCCAATGAATACTGATCTCATCATTAAGTGAAAGTAGTCCTACGGATGGATTGTATTAAGATCTAGTACAGCATTATCCCTCATCTCTATCATATCAGTTTACCAATATAATGTGACTATTACTTTATAAAAACTAAAACTTAAAGTTCGCATTAATATTGTACGAATAACGACAACACATCGCTTAAATAATCCAGTGCAAGCAACTTAATATAACTGATAGCTTACTCTGGATTGACTGTAGGAAATAATTTCCAAGAGCTCTAGTAGGAAGCTAGGGGCAGTGGCATTTAGCCACAAGTGGCAGTGGTGGTTACAATTTATCTCAGAATCATTAAAGTCAGAAATATCGACTAATGGATGCATACTCTATGGTCTTAAAAAGAAGTACTTACCATGAATCCTAAAGGTTTCAGGTCCAATCCCTAATTGGTTTGTGGATCCATACTAAAATACAGTGGATGTCTATTGTTTCTTGATTTACAATGATTGTCCATCTACACTCAATCAGCGATGATAAACTTTCACCTCAACGATCTTCACAACACTGTAGTAACAGGTGATAAATAACGAATGGAGAAGAGTGGAATATAATAAAATGAAGCGTAATTCCGTTGCACGCTTCCTAGACATATGTCAGTCTTACAATCTACCCAAAAGCATTAAGCCCAAAATTATCTGATCAATAAACTTATCATTCGACAACTTGATCTGTCCACCGCACAACAGTTGCTCAATCAAATATATTAACCAAGTGAAATTATGTTTCATCACATACTGACATCAATAATAAATAGATTTTTAAAACCAGGAAACAATAGATAGATGTTTTTTTCTAAGTTTGGAACTTCCTGATTGTGTTCATCCAGAAACGAGGTTGAATACAGGACCACTAAGTATCACAGTAAACATGCTACATGTAAACAACTAAGTCAAAATGTAATTCAGCATTTATGTAGTTACGACATTTGCCTATTTAGTCAATTAATAGGAAATTTGCAAATATTAATATCCCATTTTGTAGTATGTTTAAATGATTCCAACAGTACTTTGAATTTCACTTCACTCCATGATAAATATCATCTACAAGTCCCACTAGCTGCTATAATATTCAGTTCAGCTGAACTATAATAGTCCATAGGCTGGAAGAAAGCTAGGGGTGGCCAAACGAAAACATGGCACCAATCCATGAAGTCATTGACAATTGGGTTGAGCCATGTTAATAGATGTAGACTACCTGGTTGGGGCCCACACGATGATCGTAACAAATGCTTAGAGACTTTAGGTGATATGGCTCAAAATCGGTTGCAATGGCGCAGGTGCATCCACTCCTTGTCTTCCTCCAAATTATAATTTTTTGAGCTTATTATAATATTCTCTTTACCGACTCACTTTTTATCTCAAATCTCATCTCTGATCTCTATGCCTTTCCATTAGTACTTACTCTCTTACTACCTCCCCTACTCTGGGATTTGGTCCGACAATGTAATATTTATCTGCTAATTGAGGCATGGCAACTTGAACTGATGTACGCATGTACAAAGTTCTACGTTGTAACTGACTGACTGACTGAATGGTCCATAAGGTTCTTATGCAACGTTGTAATGAATGAGGTTTAGACATGTCTGGAGGAAACTGTTTTTACTAAGGGTATTCCATGGTCGTCTCTCTAAATAATAAATTCATTCAAGTTATAAATCTGCATCATTCGTTGCCAGTCTAATTGTTTTAACTGTTAAGACTGTGACATATAATCCATAGACATTGGCATTAATCCATAGTGGGATCGTTAGTGTTCATTACTGAGAATTTTAATGGTATACAGAAACGTCTATTCAGTCCTCTTTAACTTTCATTGGTACATCAGATGAGACCAATACCACTCATAGATTTGAAAATGTTAGTTATCAAATTGCCGTTTTGCATTGAATGCATCTAAAGATTATTTCCTCCAGTAATCAGGGAATACCTAAGAGCACTGTAAAATATTTAGCTGAAGTAATTACAGGCAGAAATCGGATTTTCATTAGGATCTAAGACTGAATTTTAGGGTACTTAATAATATAAACGGCAATCCACTTATATTCACTTCCATTACTACAAATGCAACAGAATATTCGGTTATGTTATATACAACTACAACGAAGTTAGACGTTCTTAACCAATTATAATAATTGATGGATTTAACGTTTGTCATCGTTTATTCAATTCTTTAAAAATATGGACGTCAGAATTCATACATTTATTGTTCATTAGAAGGGACAATCAGTATTGTTTCATAGCTAAATTGTGTAGATCAAAGTACACAGAGTAGGTACTCAATGTTTTATCATCATCTCAGTGACACCAAAATAATTCTAGATTCTTAGTTATAAGAAGGAATCCTTCCGTTTGATTTGTATATTTGGTTAGCTAGTGCATTACAAATCATTTTGTCAATGATTCAAACATCTGATCTGCAAATGCTGGTGTCATCAAGGTTAGTTATTAGAATTTCATGGGACAAACACACTACGTTATATGTTACTACGAGTGATGTATAAGTTATTCGAATACACCTGGTATATATTACTGTAGATAACTGTCCTACTTCCTTATGACGTATAGAAAAGCTGCTAGATGGTTGGACGTAGTCGTCAATGAACCCTTGTCATACGTTACAATCGTCAGCAAGATGCACTAAGAAATGTCACTCCCTAGTTCTAAACGGATTTTTACCAAAGATAAATAATCTTACAAGTAAAAGGGGTAAGTGCTTCCATCAAATCACGAGGTCATGAAGGTTGTATTGGCCTACTGGATGGAATACAAGACGTTATGTCACAGTGGCATACATACATCAACTCCCTACTTTCAATCTTGATCACTCTTCTATTTGTACTCAATTCGTGACAAGTTTTATATCTTAGTTTCCTGCTAAGATTAAGAATTCCTACCTTTTTTTAAATTTTATCTTAACGCACTTTATGAGATAATACCTTTTCTTAGTGTAATTTCCGTAGCAGTTTCCAAGTGGACACTAATGAAATATAATTTATGCCTTCTAGATAAGTAATGAGAGCTTACTAAACCTTCCATTAACATATCAGCCTGATTTTATGATACATCCACATAATTTATCCTTATCGTAGAACGTGATGAATTTATTGTTTATCTAGTTGCCTTATTACAGATAATTTCGTTTGGTGAATTCGAAATATCAACAAAACTGAAGGTTGATCGAAAATGATGAGTAGATTGGAAGACTGATGAAGGACAGACAGACAGAGACAGATACAACGCAGAACTTCGTACGTACGTACATCAGTTCAGGTTGCCATACCACATCAGCACAGAGACGCAACTGTCAGTTCAAATCTAAGAGTGATAGCGATAGTAGAAGTATAAGCAGCAATGCAGAAAATTAGGGAGCGAAGATATGATTCGAAAAGTATAATTCAGTGAGATAAATTTGGAAGGAGAAGGATAGAGAATTCAGAAGGTTAGATTTTAAGAGAACACAAAGAGTGGATGCACCTGCGCCATTGCGAACGATTCTGAGCCATGTCGTTCAAGGTCTCTAACCATTGGTGACTTTCGTCTCGCGGACCCCAACCACGCAGCCTACATCTACCAACATGACTTAGTCCACTTGTCAGTGACTTCATCGATTTCTGCCATGTTTTGGTTTGGCCGCCCCTAGCTTTCTTCCAACCTATTCCTACGCCGCAAAACATAGCTCGTCGAGGCAGACGGTAGTTAGACATGCGTAACACATGTCCCAACCACCTCAACTGATGAAGTTTCAATACTTCATCTATTGATTCGCCCTCCTTTCCTAGAACCCGTTTCCTAACGACAGCATTGCTCACTCGGTTGTCCCACGATACTCGAGCAATGCTTCGGAGACACCTATGGTCGAAGACCAGTAACCTACGAATGTCCTCTACTCTTAACGGCCATGTTTCGCTCCCGTATAGTAGGACAGAGCGAACTGCTGCACGGTACACTCGTCCTTTGGTTAGCAAGCGGGTATCTCGCCTGCGCCATAAGTGACGCAACTTGGCAAAAGCCAATCGAGCTTTCTGTATCCGTGCTGAGATTTCGTCAGTCACCTGATGAAGGAGTAATTCAGTAATTAAAGAATTAGACTTCCAGCTAAGAGCTCGAATCTAGGCCCGGTGAGTCTACTAGGAGACGAAGTTGTAATCTAATATACATCATTATTTTATTTGAATTATAAAAAAACATGAAAATCGAGAAAAGAGAGAATAAGCATTTTCTAAAATAAAAATAACAAATGAACAAATGAAGGATAGAAATTCATTGGATATAAAAGGGAGATAAGGAGAAACAAACATCAACGGATTATGAAATAAAATACTCAATTCTTTGTTTCAAACAGAATATGATTAACATCCAACTAGTGAAGATAAACGACAAAAATTAAAAATAGATCACCAGCAGTTCAATGCATATAAATATGCTACTGAATTTAAGAAACCATTCATACAAACATGTTAATCACAAGTTATCACAGACATTATATTATTATTTTGTTGAAAGTATCATATAGTTCATGATCTTTACATGCAAAAGTAAAAAATTAACTGTAGAAAACTGTAAGAAAACATCGAAATAATAATAACCTGCAATAAAAAAAATAACAAAAAATTATGAATAAGTGCACGGCCAATTATTTTCTCAAGTGCAGTTCCCCAATGATTAAACGACTCGACTTTGAGTCACTCAGTCACAGGTTTAAACTCTGCTAAACTCAGTTCAGTTTGGGAAACATAGTAGAACTACTAGTTGGCATACACTGATAGAATGGGATACACATTACAAACTAAATAGATATGGTAAAGGTCACTACCCAGTAATTAATCAATGTGAATACCTTACTCTTATAGATCAGCAGTAATCCTAGTAGTTAAGTGGTAACATCTCAAAGTACAGAACTCGGGGACGAAAATTCTAATTCAAAGAGAAGTATGAGTCCTGTTAATATTACAGATAAGTCTTGTCAATGAGTACACATTAACGAAAAACCTTTACCAAATATGATTTCCTAAAACCACATAACGCATGTTTATGTAATTGAATCTGAAACGCACGATGTGACGGTTAATGAACACTAAATTGAAAACAAACTACGTTAAGTCCAAATGCACAACTTCATGTAAGCTGGATTAACTAAGGATCATTTAAAATGAACAGGATAATGAGTATTCATCCTATAAATGTACGAATGTGAATTCTGCAGCAGTGTGAACCTTCAAATCCACCAGGGAGTCGAACCCAGGACATTCACGCTAACAGACAGACAGACAGACAGATACAACGTAGGACCAGGCACATAAGTGCATCGGTCCAAGTTGCCACACCTCAACAGCATAGCAAGATGATCACCGAATTCATAGAATCAGTTACTTTAATGGTAGTAATATATAAAAGGAAGATTGCATATAAGGATATAATATGTAGAGAGAGAGAGAGAGAAAAAAATTAGTTTGTAGAAAGAAAGGTAGAGTAATTTTAGTCTCAAGGTGTACGTGAAGACAAAGAATGTATACACCTACGCCATTGTGATCGATTCTGAGCCATGTCACCAAGAGTCTCCAACCACTGGGTACGGCAGTCACGCGGACCCCAACCAGGTAGTCGACATCTACCAATGTGGCTCAGACCAGAAGTTAGTGACTTCAACGACTGATGCCACGTTTTGGTTTGGCCGCCCCTAACCCTTTTCCAACCCACCCCAATACTAGTCATCATTGAGCGACGTGGTAACCGATGTTCGGACATACGTAACACATGCCCCAACCATCTCAGTCGATGAAGTTTCATAACCTCATCAACAGATTTACCATTATTCCCTAATACCCTTCGTCTAACCTCATTATTAGTTATCCGGAGATCCCAGCAGGTACGAGATATATTTCTAAGACATCTGTGATCAAATGTTAGTAACCTACGAGTGTCTTCTACCCTTAATGGCCATGTTTCACAGCCGTAAAGTAGAACAGGACGAACTGCTGTGCAATATACTCGTCCTTTAGTTGATAGGCGAATATCACGCCTACGCCATAGATGACGTAAGTTGGCAAAAGCCAAACGAGCCTTTCGAATTCGTGCAGAAATTTCCTCAGACACCAACCCATTAGGGCTGATCAGACTTCCAAGATAAGTGAAGTTATCAACGCATTCAACTTCTTCACTCCCTATCCTTAGTTCAGGGGTTGACGCAGGCCAGTCCTGAAGTAACAATTTACACTTAGAGGGGGAGAAACGCATCCCAAACATCCTGGCATTGTTGCTCAGTGCGACCAGAAGACTCTGCATCTTATCAGTGTCTTCACCAAACAGGACTATGTCGTCTGCGTATTCTAAGTCGATAAGTGGACCTCCTGGAAGGAGATCGATCCCAGAAAATTCAGCCGAAGAAAGCGTTACTTCTAGTAGCATGTCTATGATAAAATTAAACAAAAACGGAGATAGTGGGCAGCCTTGACGGACACCACTTGAGGTCGCAAAGTCAGATGACAGTTCGCCATAAGCTCTGACTCGACTGGTAGTGTTCGAGTAAAGAGCCTTCACAAGGTTTATGTACTTCTGAGGTACACCTTTTAATGACAGACACTGCCACAGAACCTCACGGTCAACTGAGTCAAATGCTGCCTTTAAGTCGAGGAAAACCACCATTGTAGGACGCCGGTAGGCGTGCCTGTGTTCTAAAACCTGACGAATGGTGAATATGTGGTCGATGCAACCACGACCAGGTCTGAAGCCAGCCTGGTTTTCTCGTGTTTGTAGTTCACGAGTCTTTGTTAAACGTCCGATAATTATTGAGGCTAGTATTTTAGATGCTATATTAGTCAAACTAATCCCTCTATGGTTATCACAAGATGATTTTGGTCCTTTCTTATATATTGGGACTATTAGTAATTTAGACCATTCGGATGGAATTTTATCTAGTTCCCAGACTTTAGCTAAAATACTAGTCAACCTAATCGCCAAGACTGGACCACCATCTTTGAAAACCTCTGGGGTTAGCCCATCTGGATCAGCTGCTCTTCCTCGTTTCAGGTTAGATATAGCTTTTTGAACTTCAGCTAGTGTCGGGGGGCCTACTTCAATGTTCCATTTAGCTTGAGTGGAAATGCTGGGTAGTTGTAGAGTAGCTGAAGGCCAGCTAAACTGTTCCTTGAAGTGTTCGGCCCATCGTTCTAAACGTCTGGGTTGAGAGCAGATTACAGTATCATCTTTCTCGGAGATAGTTTCACTTATCCTTGACTTCTTAATTCCGGTTTCCCTGATTAGTCTATAAAGCTGCCTAGTGTTGCCTAAAGCCGCTGCCTTTTCCATCTCTTTTGCTTTCGTTGCCCACCACTGCTCACGATCGTTTCGTAAACTTCTACTTAATTTAGACTTGATTTGTTTTCGCTCTTCATCGTGTTCAGAGCCTGACGGGATTAGTTGGCGAGAGCTCATCAGTGCCATAGATGTCGCAGAAATCCACTGGTTTTTTCGTGCTCCTTCTGTTCAAATTACTAGTAGATGACGCTGCTGTTTCTACAGCTGTTTCTAGATCATTCCAGGCAAAATCAGGATCAGCCTGGTTTCCAGAGTTACCTAATTGTGACCCTAACTGTTCTTGAAATTTAATTTTGACCTTCTCGTCGCTCAGATCAATTCTAATGGGTTTTCCTAATGAGGTCCTTCTACGTCCAGTGAGGTGCAAGCAAATGCGTGCTCGTACTAGAGCATGATCAGAGTCTAAACATGTACTCCAGAACGAGCGGCAATCTTCTATCGAGCCTCTCCAACGATGACTGATGGCAATATGGTCTATTTGAGTCCATCGTTGTCTTGGTGAAGGGGGTCGCCACGTTAGGCGATGTCTCTCCTTATGCCTAAAATTAGTATTCGCTAAGAATAAACGATTGTCTGAGCAAAGTTGCAGTAGACGGTCACCATTATCTGTTCTCTGAGCTGGAACACTAAAATACCCGCCTAAATGTCTTTCTGTTTGGTCTAAACTACCTACTTGGGCATTAAAGTCACCTGCGACGACTACTATGTCTGAGTGCTTGGCTTTTTGAAGAAGTTCACAAAGGTTTCTGTAAAATTCATCCTTCAGTTCGTCTGGGCTGCAGTCAGTGGGAGCGTAGGCGGAAACGACGAAAAGACAACGACGAGTGTCCCTATTCCTCCGAGTCCTTACAGAGCCGTTTAGTCGAACAGCACATAGGCGACTATTAACAGGGATCCATTCTAATAGTGCTTGTTCTGCTCTCTCATGCTTAGCGCTATGCCCACACCCGCCAGTCCACGAGAGCTGGCTATCGAATCGCCAGATAAACGGAGGGTGTATCTTGTCGCATCGCCGTTTTGGCAAGGTGAGGTCAAGTGAATGACCACGCTAGGATCTTGTATGCGTGTTTCGGAGACATAGCACACATCAATCATACGAGATTCCAGGGTTTTAGCTAAGGAGGCCTGCTGACCGATTTGACATAGGGTGCGTACGTCTAAAGCTCCAATGTGTAGTTTGGAGCGGGGTTTCAGTAGACCTGGGACATTACTTCGAGTGTTAGAGTCGTCGGACGTGGTGATACTTGAAGAGAAAGTTAGAAGAGGAAGTTCAGAGTTGATAGTTAATGTAGGAGCAATGATAGGGATTGAAGAGAGTAAATGATTTTGAATACGGTGGTCTTGAGTGCTGTCAGAAGTATGAGGGCAGTTATCACTTCCCGGTTGCCCACACCGTGGAAGGGTTCTTCTGGAGGTACCTGAAAAGGAAATTGGATTAGAGCGTGACCGCAGTGCCCAAGGGACAACTGCTTGAGGCCGGTCACACACGACCTTTTGGTGAGTAGTTTTAGTGTTAGCTCCGTACTTGTTGAAGACCTTATCGCCGGAGACGGAAATCCGTAGGATAAGGCGAGGTGTGCATTTTTAGGGTCAACCTTTTCTAACCCCACCCCTCCTTGTGGGAAGGCAGCATCGCTGTTATGCTGGTTGTCCGAGGGAAACACCTTACTGCCGTCACACCTCTGTACAGTCGGCAGTACGACTTCGTCCTCAGACCTTGGATCTGCTGCTTTTAGTCTTACCGCTCTTCAACCGACCTGCCTGGCATGGTAGGACCTTGAGGAACTATTGTTCCAGCCAGTATAGCTCGATTGGTTCATCACGATAGGCAAGCCCGGTCACCACGTCAAGGTAGCAGCAACGGCCGGGCACGCTAACAGACGTCTAGCCCTTTGCACTAATGGGCCGACATAGTACAATTGAGGGTGCACACTGCTGAGTCCCATACAAGAACAAAGAAAGCTTTACAGTGCTCCCTAGTTTTCACCCAACCAACATCAATCTGTGACGAATACAAGAGACTGAATATGCATTTTGTAAACTAGGTAGTCATTCCATTTATTGTGGACTGAATAACTACAATGTATAATAATTTTTACGCATTATCACTACTAAAAGATGTTTCACATGTATATCTGTGAACTAAGGTACTGATCAAATCACTCAGACTAGTACTCCTCTACAAATATCTAGTAACAACTAACATAACCGCTCTTCTATAAAATATGGTTATTTATGAGACATAATACGATATGAATATTACTTAGTAAACTATCTCAAAAGCTACAAAGAGCAAACGCAAATGTGTGCTACCGCCAACAATTGGCTTAGCAGGAATATATGTCTAATAACTGACTCTACAACTAATCAGCATTACGATCTTTGAACAAACATATGTTTCATTTCTGACAAAACACCTTATAAAGTACTACTGTTTGATCTCAACGTCTGCATGACTTAAAAGCTCATGTAACATCTACATACTATATTTTTGAAAACTACTTGAGGATAATTATCGATCAACTGTTATACAAAAAGTTATAACAACCTCAAACGACAAAACGTGTTTAGATAACCCGCACTGACATTCTTAAAATAAATAAACCCCAAATAATCAGATTTATTCTAAATCGAGCAAAGACTGTTTAAGGTTCAGCAGTGTAGAGAAGTGTAAACTTTTTTGAAACGGACTGAAAATATAACAAAAATCAGTAACTGAAGCAAATAGGTCACATAACATCATAGAAGCAAGGTTAATAGATGGTCCTGTTTATTATATAACAGGAAGTGTAAGCGGCAAACGCTCAAAACCAATCCCCACACTCTTTATCAGATACAGGCATGACTAGTGTTCTTAACACTTGGGTATTACTACCTAGGCAAACAAGATACTAACTCAAATATAAGTAATCAGTACAGCCAACATAACAATTGTACGGTAAGGTGAAGACTATCTGAAATCACTGTAACATGAAAACACTACCGCACAGAGTGTAGAACATCAAACATTACAAATGGACATTCTACTACAAGTAATGTAAAATTAATGTCTAAATGAAAAGGTCCAGACTATCGTATGTTTTGGGACACTATTAATCAGTATTGATCAGTATTAACCTATCCCTGGTCAATATTAATACATCAAATTCAATTTTAAACATTATTAACTTACCAGGTATAAACATGGGTAAAGATTAAGAACGACAACATTGTTTTAATGTTTTACCACCAAGAGATTCATTTGATCCAGGTAGAGTTAATTGAGCAGGACCGATTCCAACTGGATAAGAAATTTGGCTAGGATTAGAACTGTTTTGAATTTGCTCTAGAGCGCTTCGTACAGCGGCTGTAAATGCATCGAGAACATTTAAGCCATTCTTAGCTGACGTTTCTAAGAATGTATGAACTCCATTATCAATCGCACATTGTTTCCCTTCTAATTCAGTGACCTAAGTGAAGTAATAAATCACATATACGGTTGAATTAGTGTTAATCACTGTCATGTTCAAGAAAGAAGTAAATTGCAGCATATAAGCACTGTGTACTTTAGTCCTACGATCGTTTGCAGTATTTGCAAATTATCAACACATCCGCATGCCGATGCACTCAACTATGAATGAAACGACCTCCCCGAGAACCAACTATACTACCTGGTTGTTACACCTTTCGTTCAGGCTTGTATAAAGTCATTGAGAACAACATAGCCAGTTTTGAATTGCAATACATTGCACACCAATACGTCTTTTGACAAGACATTTTAATGAGTGACATATATTTGACTAACCTAATTTGTTCATGAATTAAGAAAAACCAATGTAAGTATAAATACCTCCCACCCTTTATATAAGAAAATAAGGAAACGAGAACTAAGTGCACTTTAGGTAAATATAAATCTATTCTGCAAAGCATAGCTGAGATGCGTGATTATTATCAATGAAAATTCTTTAATCTGTGACGACCTAACTTTGGTGAACTACAAATTTAAAAGGTTAGGGATTACTCAACATATGGTTTTCCCAACACGTCTGCTTTTTATACTTTAATAAAGCTATACACAGAATCTTTTTAGTATATGATGAGCACGTATTATAGTGATCTACGCACAATTTTGGTACGCACTTGGCGACTATCCAAAAAACGTCAAAAACAGTTTATTATTAATTCCCATATGTGGAGAAAAGCTTGACAAATTGATAGAGCTAAATGCAGTGCTAGAGTGTTACATCATCAAATGAAAAGCTTGCTGGTGTGAGCTAATAGACGGCGATACTAGAAAATTGGTATGGATGAGAACCAATAAAAACGACCTGGAGTAACCTAAACTAAAAAAAGGACACAAAAGAAGCTGTTTTCTAAAGATAGCTTTTCAGGCTACACCACAGTGAATCGATATTATGTATACAAACTTCTGAAGTAGAATTCACAAAGCGCTGCTTGTGAAAGACAATGAACGGATAGTCCCTCGTTAAATAAAAAAACGTCGTTTCAATTACCTCACGTGAACTGGCCAAATCGACTTTGTTTCCTATTAATATAATTGTTAAGTCTTGACGTGCTAATTCTCTAATAGTGGAAATCCATGTATTGACAGCATTAAATGATCCTCTGTCAGTAATGTCATAAACGACAAGGGCACAAGCCGCACCACGGTAGTAGGAGCGAGTAATACATTGGAATCTTTCCTGGCCTGAAAAAAATAATGTTCATTAGATGTAATTTACCGGCAGTATCCCATATCTGCAATTTAACAGACTTTGAATCAACTCTGAGTATTTTTGTTCCGAACTCGACACCTATAGTGTGCAACGAATCCTGTTTAAACTTCCCTTCTAGAAACCATCTCATCAAGCATGTTTTCCCTGCAGCTGAATTTCCAATGATCAGAAACTTTAGTAAGTAATCATATCTTTCCATTGCCATCAGGGTTAGCCATCAGTCAAGGTCTTTAAGGGCACGTACTTAGTGTCCACTGTCCAATATCTTCTTATCTACGTTCTGATATCAAAATTTAGTCATGGTTTGTATCCCGAGTTTATTTGCTCTACTAAACAAGGATTAGTATATATCGTGTTGAGGGTTAGTATAACTTTAAATTAGTGAATGCATTTGCTTCAAAGTGATGGGGTCTTGGAACCAGTAGGTATCACTCTACCGGTTAGTTGGCTTGCTGATTATGAATAAAGAAGTGTGAAATTAGAATGCGAAGGAATGGAGAAAACAGGGAATTATGACATAATTATAAAATTTGTCAGTTAAACAGAGACAAATAATGTACGTTAAGACAATATAGTAGATTATGTGGATAGATAAATAAATAGAGTACAGTTTGTCAGTAAAGTATTAAAAGTAAAGAAATGTGCACTAAAGAAAAGGAGAACAGCAATGGATGAAATGAGTTTAATAACGACAATAACGAGTGTTGTTAATAATAGGTGGAAATGTTTGACGTAGGGGACGATATAAAAATTGGTTAATCGCTGCTTTTAGTAAAATACCGGACTCTATGAATACATATGTAATCATCTAACCTCTCTTTAAAACACCGAATAAAGAGACTGTGGTTGTGGTAAGGGGCAAATTATTCCAAACTTTATAGTACCAGCAATCAAAATCATTCACATGTCACATGACTCTTAGCAGTCGATATAACTCTAGACAAAGCGTTATATGTATTGTACTTTTAACTGCTATATTTATGCTCAGCGTGTGATTAAACTTGATTTGATGATGATTCACTACGGGTGCTTGTCTCGATTCCTTGCTTTTTGCATATATTTTGTGTTCCAATATAATTCTCATAAATCCATCATTACCAACTTCTGTTAAATATATTTACTCGATTGTTTATGTATGTGTAATAGTCGATTAGATTTTTAATACCTCGGTAAGTCTCGTTTTAATTAATAGAAAAAACCAGACTATGAGGTAATAGATCTTTATTTCAGTATCGTGGGCAAGAGACAGTGGAGCGGGATCCTAGTCATTCAAATACACAATGCCTCTCAACATTCAATATAAGATAATAGGAAATATAATCCCTATGAAGAATAAGGAAGTAAATGAATACTTCAGCTTCATTGTTTTAGCGTAGGCTTAAGTTATGGAGTAAACTCTTAACTAATAAACCCAAGTTGCTACAGATTAACTGTGACCTATAAATAATTTGGAATTATATTAAAAGTGGACATAGTATTTTCTTAATCTAGTATAAACAAGCTGTTATGACACGTGGTTTGGATTCTTTTATCGACCGCGAAATCTCTGTCGTCAATTATTATCTCATCTGGGTGGACCGCTTGATTCGACTCCTAATCTTTGATTCGACCCCTAGGCTAAAACTACACTTCAACGTGAACACAAGAGAGAAGACAGGAAATACGATAAAATAACACTATACTGCAAGGTTTCTTATGTACAGAAACTAGGGTGTTCATATTATCATAAATGTCCTTTAGGCTTCTAGAGATTTCTATATCCTATTTTACACACTAGAAGTAAGATAGCTGTCTAATCAGAGATATATCACGTGATTTCTCATTGTCTAGAATTTTCTGATAAGAAACTGCGTGCTGATTGGATACAGTGTTCTCTATTGATATCTACGTCTTTCTGAACTTGTTTCAAGGGGATTTCTGGCTCTACTCATAATAAGCATTCACGGTTCGTAATCACTAAAGACTCTTTACCTCTCCCACCTTCTGATTTCTCATTCGTAAGAGTGTGGTCCATTCGATAGAAGTGGCTTTGGTTATACGACAAACGCAATTTGGTCATATATCGGGGTTCGCTTCACATTCACTATTGTTATCTGCAGAAAATTTTCATATCCAACGTCATTGTTGACTTGTTACACAAAAATAGTAATTGTTTTCTTTTTCCTTAGTGTTCTGATTAAGGTCTTTAGTAGTGGTTGTCTAGAAACTTGACTTCACTCATTCTTACATGGTCAGATGTATTTTGTTTACAAATAGGGGTGTTTGTCCAACAACAGTGACGATGGCGAGCATTTTGCATTTACTCCTCCCCTATAGAATGGAAATAAAAAGATAAGAGAACATAACTTGGAAACAAGCAAATAAAGTGAAGTAGCAATTCATGAATACAGTGGTGAGTAAATAAATATTGCTAAAATCTGAAGCTGCAAATGAAGAATACCGGAGATAGATAGATAGATAGATACGGGACCGACGTCAATTATTAATCTAACTCTCTTTGATTCGATTGGGCAATTCAGCTGCCTAATTTTATTGAACCAGTGCTTCAGCCACATCACTCGATTTCTCTGTAACCTGGCATACTCTAACAACTATAACCAGGCTTTTCTGTTTCTTCAGTCCTTCCTATATGTAGAGCAGTTTTGCCACGTGGAGTATATTTAAGATGTAAAAGTGGTATTACAAAAAGCAGGTTACGACCAAGCTGTAGCTAACGCCACGTCAGCTTTAAAATTCTGGTTGTCGATGTGAATGCTATTGACCTTGACAAGTTAGTTTAACGTCCAGTGATCAATAGGCACAATGTAACTTTCACGGAGTTTAGTGTTTTCACACTAACCCTGTGAATACAACTAAGTCTTATGTTTGACAACTCTAAAGTACATCTAATGAAAAAATACGAAAGTAACGCGAAGGTAGCGATGAATGAGGAACAAGGCATAGTAAATCTTATATACAACGTAACCAGATTTGAAAGTTTGTGCTAGCTGTTCAAAGATGAGTTGCTTTTCACATCATATCGTGATCTGGTAGTGGGACGAGACCGAGTGCTTTTAGCTAGTAGTGTCCATTTAAGGTAACATGGCTAGCATCAATGATAAACAATAACATAACTATTTATTTTGAGAGACTATTTACTGCTAGCGATCACTTTTTTTCAGTATATTCGTGAAATCATAGGGCTTACCAGCCAGAGAAATAAACCTGAATCATTCAGGTTCGGTAAGCACTCCTTTGATAGCTCACAAAACTGTACAGCTTCTTCATGTCAGTTTTAATCGACGGCGCCACTGAATAAACAACTGTACAACATATGTTTGTACAGACTGGTACTCTCCACTGTGCTACTACTTTGACATAATAGTCGGGCTTGCCTATCGTAATGGCTCAATCAGGCAATATTGAACGAAACAACAGTCCTTAAAGGTCCTGTCATGATGAGCAGGTCGGTTGAAGAGTGATAAGACCAAAAGTATCAAACACTAGGTTCGAGGACGAAGTCGTACTGCTCGCTGTACAGGGGCATGACGGCAGTGAGGTGTTTTACCCAGGCAGTCGGCATAACAGCGACAGTGCCTTTCCACGAAAAAAGGGTGGGGTTAGAAAAGGTCTATGCTTAAAATGCATACCTAACCTTAATCACGGATTTCCATCTCTGGCAGGGAGGCCCTAACAAGTACGAAGATACAACAACAAAAGCCTCTCTCAATAAGATGGTGTGTGACCGGCCTAGAGCCGTTGTTCCTTGAGCACTTTGGTCTTGCTTCCAGATATTTAGGACCAACCCTAATTAAATTTGCTTTTCAGGGACACTAAGAAGGATTGTTTCACAGTGTGGGCAATCGGGAAGAGATAACCGCCCTCATACCTCTAACAACACACAAGATCACCGCCATTTTATTGAAACTCTTCCTATTCTGAACATTCCTCTTCCTCAGTACCTTCAAGCCTGAATCCCTATTTTTGACTTCCTCACCTGTCTTCAGTGTTAACGATTCCGGCCCACGAAATAATGTCCCACGTATACTAAGATCGCGCTCCAAACTTCACATTGGTACATTTAATGTACCAATTCTTTGTCAAATAGAGCAGCAAGCCTCCCTTACTGAGACATTAGAATCCCGCGCCAGTGATGTATGTTGTGTCCCAGAAATATGCATACGGGATGCTAGAGTTCCCGTTTACTTGACCTCACCTAATCAGAGTAAAAACCTTCGCTATACACTCTTTGTGATCTGGTGATTAGACAGCAACTTCTCGTGGGCTAGCCAATGTAGGTATTAGGTTTAGTATGAGGACAGAACAGGCTCTTTGAATGGATTACTGTCAGCAGTCACCTATGTGCCGTCTGACTTAACGGTTCCATAAACAGTTGTCTTATCTTTGCTTCTGCCTACACTCTCAGCGACTGCAGCTAAGATGAAGTGAAAGATGGATTTTAGAGAAAACTTTCTGAACTCCTTCATAGGCTCAAACACTCAGATTTGATACTCATGGCTGGTGACTTTAACGCCCGAATAGGTAGCTTGAATCAGTATGAAAAACATTTAGGTGGATGCATTAAGTGTCCTACCTCAGAGAACGACTAACGGCGACCGTGTGCTACAACTTTGCTCAGACAATCGTTTATTCCTATTAAACATAAACTCTAAGCATAAGGTGCAACATTTTGCAACATGGCAACCTCCTGGCCCCACTCAACGGTGGACTCAAATAAATCATATTGCCATCATTCGTCGTTAGAAGGGCTCGTTAGATGAGTACCAATATTTCTGGAGTACATGTTAAGATTCTGATCACGCTCTAGTACGTGTATGCGTTACTTGCATCATAATGAGCGAAGAAAAACCATTATAAGAAAACTTATAAGAATTCAGTTCAGCAACAAAACAACCAAGATTAAATTCCAAGAACAACCGGAGAATCACTTAGACGATTATTAATATGCAACCTAACCAGATACTGCTTGACAAGATGTTCAAACGGCTGTGGTAGTTACAATGAGATCAAGGACTCAGATCAACATGTCAAGAAAAATCAGTGGATCTTGAAGGCTTCTGTTGAATCGATGGACTCCTGAAAACCTAATCGGTCAGGCTTCGAAGACAATGAGAAGTGAAATGTATTTAGTTACAAATTGGTAAAAAGTCTGTGAAACGACAGTGAGTAGTGATGAGTAACGAAAGCAAAGAAAATAGAAAAGGCAGCCGCGTTAGAAAACACAAGATAACTTTTCAAGCTAATAAAAGAAACCGTGGTTAAAAAATCCAGCGTTAGTGAGACAATCCCTAGAAGAGATGGAATAATTATTTACTCTCCGTCTAGACGTTAAGAACGATGAGCTGAATTCTTCAAAGAGTAGTTCAGCAATCATTTAGCTGCTCTAGAACTTCCCACTATTTTAAAATAGCCTTAATGGAAAGTTGACTTAGGTTCTCCAACTCTTGTCGAAGTCGAAAAAGCTACAACTAATCGGAGGCAGGGCAGAACAGCGGATCCCGACGAATTATCCCCAGAGGTCTTTAAGGATGGTGGTCTCATTTTGACCATTAGGCTGACTGATATTTTGACTAACGTTTGGGAACTTGACAAAATTCCGTCTGACTGATGTCGATCGTTAATCATCCTAGTTTATAAACAAGGGTCGAAGTCGTCCTGGAATAATCATAGAGGAATTACTTTGACTATTTGTGTCTAGAATACTGGCTTCTATAATTATCAGATGCTTAACTACAACACATGATCTACAAATGTGAAAAAACCAAGCTTATTCCAAACCCCATCGCGGTTGTACAGACCAGATATTCACCATTCAACATGTCTTAAAACACAGACATGCTTTCTGGCGCCAAACAATGTTGATTTTTCTTGAGTTGAAAGCGATATTTGACTCTGTAGACCGAGGAGTTGTATGACAATGTCTTTTATTGAAAGGCGTACCCCAGAAGTACACAAATCTTATTAAAGCTCTTTATTCAATTACTATTAAACGTGTCAGAGTGTATGGTGAACTGTCATTCAAACTTGTAACCCCAAATGGTGTCCGTGGAGGCTGTCCACTGTCTTCATTTTTATCTAATTTCATGGTTCATTTACTGTTGGAAATAACAATGTCATCGTCTGACTTTTCAGGGATTGTTCTTTTATCATGAGACCCAAAAATCGACGTAGAATATGCTGATGACATAGTTCTGTTTGGCGAAGACGCTGATAAGATGCAGAATCTTTTAACAGCAACAAGTACTAATGCTACTATGTTCGGAATGCGCTTCTCCCCTCCTGAATATGAACAATGCTCCAGGACTAGTCTTCGTCAACCACTTCACTTTTCTTGGAAGTCTGGTTAGTCCTAATGGGTTGGCCTCTGACGAAATCTTAGTACGAATTGAGAAATCTCGTTTGTCAGCTGCTCCCAAAAAATAAAGCATATCTGACCAATTCAAAAAAATAAGTGAACCAATATGGCAGATGCCATAACCAAAACATCTAGTAAAATAATGTAGATGTAGTTCAAAAGAATCATAGCACTTCTGTAGAAATATAATAAATAACAAGACTACAACAAAAATAAATAGTAACTATCTCATTTAAAGGATCAACGAAATATACAGCTGAAGGAACTTAGAAGGATAAACTTACTTAAACTTACTTAAAAGAAAATCAACAACTTACAACACGAAAGTGTGTACTATAAGGGAATTTCACATACAGAATTATAAAAAGTAGCTTACAGATATCATCCAACACACTCGACTAACTGTCTGGAATTTCCGGAGGGTATATAAATCTGCAAAATATGTGTATTATGCACATTATCTCTCACGATTCTCAGTCTCGGCCAACCGAAACAGACAGGATTTCACTAAGGAATCTCATATTTAGGAGTTGATTAGTAAAATTCAGTTTCTCCTTACCTTCTTTTGAAAAGCACAGCTAATTTGGAAGTCGCAGAGCATAACATTTCTTTTTCTGTATTTTGAACAAACAGCAATTATTTCAGTATTTGAATAATCCATTACAAATGCTTCTGTAAAATACGTGCTGTTCATGACTTTTCCAAACCTCTTCATTATCTAGATGACTATCACAGTCGATTATTTTCTTTTTCACGCAAACATGATTAGACGATTACGTCCGTTATTGTCAGTCACTGTCAGTTGAAAGGCGAGTTTCTACAATTTAGAAACGTATAGTGATACATAATAACTTTATATCATCTGTCCCGGCCGTTGCTGCTACCTTGACGTGGTGGCCGGGCTTGCCTATCGTGATGAACCAATCGAGCTATACTGGCTGGAATAATAGTTCCTCAAGGTCCTACCATGCCAGGCAGGTCGGTTGAAGAGCGGTAAGACTAAAAGCAGCAGATCCAAGGTCTGAGGGCGAAGTCGTACTGCCGACTGTACAGAGGTGTGACGGCAGTAAGGTGTTTCCCTCGGACAACCAGCATAACAGCGATGCTGCCTTCCCACAAGGAGGGGTGGGGTTAGAAAAGGTTGACCCTAAAAATGCACACCTCGCCTTATCCTACGGATTTCCGTCTCCGGCGATAAGGTCTTCAACAAGTACGGAGCTAACACTAAAACTACTCACCAAAAGGTCGTGTGTGACCGGCCTCAAGCAGTTGTCCCTTGGGCACTGCGGTCACGCTCTAATCCAATTTCCTTTTCAGGTACCTCCAGAAGAACCCTTCCACGGTGTGGGCAACCGGGAAGTGATAACTGCCCTCATACTTCTGACAGCACTCAAGACCACCGTATTCAAAATCATTTACTCTCTTCAATCCCTATCATTGCTCCTACATTAACTATCAACTCTGAACTTCCTCTTCTAACTTTCTCTTCAAGTATCACCACGTCCGACGACTCTAACACTCGAAGTAATGTCCCAGGTCTACTGAAACCCCGCTCCAAACTACACATTGGAGCTTTAGACGTACGCACCCTATGTCAAATCGGTCAGCAGGCCTCCTTAGCTAAAACCCTGGAATCTCGTATGATTGATGTGTGCTATGTCTCCGAAACACGCATACAAGATCCTAGCGTGGTCATTCACTTGACCTCACCTTGCCAAAACGGCGATGCGACAAGATACACCCTCCGTTTATCTGGCGATTCGATAGCCAGCTCTCGTGGACTGGCGGGTGTGGGCATAGCGCTAAGCATGAGAGAGCAGAACAAGCACTATTAGAATGGATCCCTGTTAATAGTCGCCTATGTGCTGTTCGACTAAACGGCTCTGTAAGGACTCGGAGGAATAGGGACACTCGTCGTTGTCTTTTCGTCGTTTCCGCCTACGCTCCCACTGACTGCAGCCCAGACGAACTGAAGGATGAATTTTACAGAAACCTTTGTGAACTTCTTCAAAAAGCCAAGCACTCAGACATAGTAGTCGTCGCAGGTGACTTTAATGCCCAAGTAGGTAGTTTAGACCAAACAGAAAGACATTTAGGCGGGTATTTTAGTGTTCCAGCTCAGAGAACAGATAATGGTGACCGTCTACTGCAACTTTGCTCAGACAATCGTTTACTCTTAGCGAATACTAATTTTAGGCATAAGGAGAGACATCGCCTAACGTGGCGACCCCCTTCACCAAGACAACGATGGACTCAAATAGACCATATTGCCATCAGTCATCGTTGGAGAGGCTCGATAGAAGATTGCCGCTCGTTCTGGAGTACATGTTTAGACTCTGATCATGCTCTAGTACGAGCACGCATTTGCTTGCACCTCACTGGACGTAGAAGGACCTCATTAGGAAAACCCATTAGAATTGATCTGAGCGACGAGAAGGTCAAAAGTAAATTTCAAGAACAGTTAGGGTCACAATTAGGTAACTCTGGAAACCAGGCTGATCCTGATTTTGCCTGGAATGATCTAGAAACAGCTGTAGAAACAGCAGCGTCATCTACTAGTAATTTGAACAGAAGGAGCACGAAAAAACCAGTGGATTTCTGCGACATCTATGGCACTGATGAGCTCTCGCCAACTAATCCCGTCAGGCTCTGAACACGATGAAGAGCGAAAACAAATCAAGTCTAAATTAAGTAGAAGTTTACGAAACGATCGTGAGCAGTGGTGGGCAACGAAAGCAAAAGAGATGGAAAAGGCAGCGGCTTTAGGCAACACTAGGCAGCTTTATAGACTAATCAGGGAAACCGGAATTAAGAAGTCAAGGATAAGTGAAACTATCTCCGAGAAAGATGATACTGTAATCTGCTCTCAACCCAGACGTTTAGAACGATGGGCCGAACACTTCAAGGAACAGTTTAGCTGGCCTTCAGCTACTCTACAACTACCCAGCATTTCCACTCAAGCTAAATGGAACATTGAAGTAGGCCCCCCGACACTAGCTGAAGTTCAAAAAGCTATATCTAACCTGAAACGAGGAAGAGCAGCTGATCCAGATGGGCTAACCCCAGAGGTTTTCAAAGATGGTGGTCCAGTCTTGGCGATTAGGTTGACTAGTATTTTAGCTAAAGTCTGGGAACTAGATAAAATTCCATCCGAATGGTCTAAATTACTAATAGTCCCAATATATAAGAAAGGACCAAAATCATCTTGTGATAACCATAGAGGGATTAGTTTGACTAATATAGCATCTAAAATACTAGCCTCAATAATTATCGGACGTTTAACAAAGACTCGTGAACTACAAACACGAGAAAACCAGGCTGGCTTCAGACCTGGTCGTGGTTGCATCGACCACATATTCACCATTCGTCAGGTTTTAGAACACAGGCACGCCTACCGGCGTCCTACAATGGTGGTTTTCCTCGACTTAAAGGCAGCATTTGACTCAGTTGACCGTGAGGTTCTGTGGCAGTGTCTGTCATTAAAAGGTGTACCTCAGAAGTACATAAACCTTGTGAAGGCTCTTTACTCGAACACTACCAGTCGAGTCAGAGCTTATGGCGAACTGTCATCTGACTTTGCGACCTCAAGTGGTGTCCGTCAAGGCTGCCCACTATCTCCGTTTTTGTTTAATTTTATCATAGACATGCTACTAGAAGTAACACTTTCTTCGGCTGAATTTTCTGGGATCGATCTCCTTCCAGGAGGTCCACTTATCGACTTAGAATACGCAGACGACATAGTCCTGTTTGGTGAGGACACTGATAAGATGCAGAGTCTTCTGGACGCACTGAGCAACAATGCCAGGATGTTTGGGATGCGTTTCTCCCCCTCTAAGTGTAAATTGTTACTTCAGGACTGGCCTGCGTCAACCCCTGAACTAAGGATAGGGAGTGAAGAAGTTGAATGCGTTGATAACTTCACTTATCTTGGAAGTCTGATCAGCCCTAATGGGTTGGTGTCTGAGGAAATTTCTGCACGAATTCGAAAGGCTCGTTTGGCTTTTGCCAACTTACGTCATCTATGGCGTAGGCGTGATATCCGTCTATCAACAAAAGGACGAGTATATTACACAGCAGTTCGTCCTGTTCTACTTTACGGCTGTGAAACATGGCCGTTAAGGGTAGAAGACACTCGTAGGTTACTAGCATTTGATCACAGATGTCTTAGAAATATATCTCGTACCTGCTGGGATCTCCGGATAACTAATAATGAGGTTAGACGAAGGGTATTAGGGAATAATGGTAAATCTGTTGATGAGGTTATGAAACTTCATCGACTGAGATGGTTGGGGCATGTGTTACGTATGTCCGAACACCGGTTACCACGTCGCTCAATGATGACTAGTATTGGGGTGGGTTGGAAAAGGGTTAGGGGCGGCCAAACCAAAACGTGGCATCAGTCGTTGAAGTCACTAACTTCTGGTCTGAGCCACATTGGTAGATGTCGACTACCTGGTTGGGGTCCGCGTGACTGCCGTACCCAGTGGTTGGAGACTCTTGGTGACATGGCTCAGAATCGATCACAGTGGCGTAGGTGTATACACTCTTTGTCTTCACGTACACCTTGAGACTAAAATTACTCTACCTTTCTTTCTACAAACTAATTTTTTTCTCTCTCTCTCTCTCTACATATTATATCCTTATATGCAATCTTCCTTTTATATATTACTACCATTAAAGTAACTGATTCTATGAATTCGGTGATCATCTTGCTATGCTGTTGAGGTGTGGCAACTTGGACCGATGCACTTATGTGCCTGGTCCTACGTTGTATCTGTCTGTCTGTATATCATCTGTATTGCTGGTGAACTAAGTACAAGCATTTTCAAGCTGTTTTCTGTTTGTTTGAGTAAGGAAAACGCGTCACATTTGTTTTCCAAAAGTGGATTAGACGGGAATGACTAAATCTATATCATATAATGATGTTGGCAGGGTAATATTGAAAACCACAGAGCACCGGACAGCTGTTTAATTCTAATGTGGAATTCCTCAGCAGTGTGTACTACAGATTCCGCACCAGGAGCTTCAGTTTGAAGGCCAGATGCCTAACCGTCTGCAACACTGGTTTGGCAACCAATGGTAGAATTTTTACTTCCATCAGTTTGTTATATATATAGCGTAACATTCATCGATTGTCCATTGGCTGATAACTATCTCACTTCCTGACAAGTCTGAACTCCACCAGGAGTTTCACACTAAAACGAAACAGCTATCAAGTGCTTCCTGGTTTCTACTGGTATCCTGCCAACATCAAAATGTGTTATATATTCAATTAATCTAAATTCCCAATATACACAAAATTAACCAGTCTCAATTGAATTTCAGAAATTTTTATTTTAGTAGAATAAATTGGGTTTGTCAACAGTTGCTAGAATTCATCATTTTTTGGAATGGTTGACACTTCATGGATTCATTTCATTACTTACTTCGTCACAGTTCCGCACTACTGTGTAATTTCAATGGAAGAACAGAAAACACTGATTAGTTACTGGACAATAACCAATATTATATATATTTATTTAAGTTCTGATTGAATCCTATTATCAAGCTGCAATATGACCACTAGTCTAAGTAACTCAATGTTACTAGAACTACGTTGAGAGGAATAGTAGTTCGGGGATGATTTAGGGTGATCTAATAACGAATCTATCAAGAGACATAATTTCTCTCATGACTGCTCATATACTGTGATGACGGAGCGATGGTACCACGAAACCTAGATATTGGGTTCCACGCCACTTTCTAAAGAAGTAATGGTGCTTTAGTGCTTATTGGAAATTTATGAGATAGTTGTGACAATAGGGTAGACGAATTATATAAATTATCACAATAGTAAGAAGTGCGAATTCATAGTCAGGGGACAAGTTTACTACGTAGTAATGATAAAAAGAAGTGGATTAAAACTCGAGCAAAATAAACGTATTAGGATACAGTTGGTTAATTCGTCATGGATTGATGTTTGTAAGGTATGATTGTAAATCACAAAGCACTTGACAACTGTTTTGTCCTAGTGTAAAACTCCTCAATAGTGCACACCCTAGAATTAACTTAACTCTCAGAACCACTGACCCGGCATCCAATAGTAGAATTCCCACTTCCGTTAAGCTTGTGATACAACGCGATTATCATCCAGTGTCATCGGTGATAATTGTCTAACTCTCGGTAAGTTCGAACTCCACCAATCAGCAACTTTTCACTAAAAATTCAAGAACATCTTGAAATTAGTCACTTGTAATCTGATCACTGTAACAGAATTAAGAATACATACTTATTAGAATAATAATCAGTATCAACTGTCCAGTGCTGTCAACTTTTAAGTGGTACTTAATCAACATCAATCTATAAACAATGGAAACAACTAAAACTCAACACCATTCTCCTCAAACCCACTACAGTGAAATAATAATCGTCAACAGTAAATTACATAGTAAGAAGTGTGGAAAAAAACAGTTCTAATGAAATAGGTGATAGAAGCAACTAACTAAAAGTGGGATGAGGGAAAAAACAAAACCAAAGAACAAAGATATGAAGAACTCATGAAATAATCTCTTAAGTTTTATTTGATCAAAGGTAATATAGGAGTGTTGCATATTTCTTTTGAATATATCATGTTTGTTTAAATATGAGTCCTTATAGCTTTTAATAATGTTAACAGGCGAATTTGAACCCCATTATGAAGTTATAGTGTATTATGGTATATTATATTATCAATCTGATATTCAGTTTTCTCAACTACATGGAAGCTTTCTATTAGATGGGCCAAGATGAACTTTTCTCAAAACATTACCATTAATTTGTTGACTAAGTCGCCTAGTAGTACACTTTATGCAACTTGCTTCATAGAAGCAGACTGAGACGGATATGAACACAGAAGAGGCGGATTCCAGTAGCTTATCCTTTGTTTAAATAAACTTTGCTTACTGAGTCGAAAATGATGGGCGAAATCGCATTTTACAGTCTTCATTATTCTGTAGTAAAAAACATTATTAGTAATATCTCTGTTGAAGTGTAAATTCAAAAATTGATGTTACTTCCTGAAAGTCCATGTCACTGACATTTTCGTTCCTAACATTCGTGTATTTCATAGCAAATGCTTTCGGATATTTTAGTTCAGTTAAACCTTTAGAAATTGACTTAAATAGCTTTTATATTGCCTTATAAATACTACGATATATTAGAATAAAGCATGATGAAAATTACTTTAGTTTACAGTACTTATTTTCAGATGTAATTTATGTCCAATGAATATTTAACGGTAATTTATTATTGTACTACGAATAGTGTTATGAGAATATATTGGATCACTGTAACTGGTATTCTATCATATGACTACTTTGGTCAAAAGTAGTGTCATATTCTTCTCGATAAAGTAAATATTCATATTTCATTTGAGGTTGTATTACGTAATTGAACTATTTTTTGACGTTGTTGTTTTAATTCACCAAAGACTGACCTAGATTGAATACAAATAAAAGCCGAAAAGTATAAAACAACTATTTTGTCCAAGTACAGGATTCCTCAGTAGTACGTAAGAACGATCATATACGAGAATCAAAGTCAGAAACTAACAAGTTAAACATGTTGAAAATAATACAATCATAATCAGTAGGATAGTGATAATCGACACGTTATATCGCATTCATAGAAGTGAGATTCACGCAATCGAATGTCGATCGTCTTAGTGATGCTGGTGATCCAGCATTATCTACAAATCCTGATAGGATAACAAGTTTAGTTGAAATTATTGCTGTGTGTTCACGCCGTAGGTTTCAGCTTAAATTGACTAATCAAGTTATTGAATACTAATTGAAGTGAATGAAGGTGCAGTATCTTGAACTATGTAGCTGATTTACAAATTTAATGAATATGAATTCTTGTTTAAATTTAACCTTTAGTTCACAGTTTACAAGGAGACGGATCACATATGCATATTTACAAGCATTTTTTTCAATCGATTTGAAAAAAACATAAACATTAGTTACCAGGCTAAATATAGACGACATCAATATTAGTGATAGAAAATAAACAAGAATACTTTCACATATGAATGTTGACAGTGTACTAACAAAGATTGTTATCACATATTCAGTGTTATCATTGATTGTAGTACATTTCAATAAAAGTACAAGTGATTAGAAACAATACCTATTAAATACATCAGATCACAGTTTTATTTACCTGTCTTGTGACTGTTCAACAATGAACTCCTACAGCCTTTACAGGAATTGGACGAAAGATCTCCAGATCTTACAGTTAAAACGTTATATTCAAACCTTTTGGTTGGAATGAAGTGATTCGTGTTTCCACCTGCAAAACATACTCAAATAAATAGTAATTGTAAGCTCACTGGTGACTGACTTCAAAAATGTATTGAGAAATTTTAGTGAGAAGTCTTGGATGATGAGGCCTTGCCATACCAGGAGTAAGACTGATGATTAACGATGGTCTCCATATATTGACTTTAACTGACTCGTTTAAAAGCCACATGCTTAGCTGAAAATTCCTGATGATCCTAAAGAATATAGCCTTACACAATTGTTCACTGTATACCAGCGTGAGTAGCGTAATTCACTCACTATGTATAAACTCGTGTTCCTTATTTATGTTTTCAGCTAATCACCTATTTCTAGATTAGTTCGTACAACTTCAGTAATCAAATAAATCAATTTCATCACCTTTTTCTAGCCTAATCCTCAATGAACTGTATATATCTGTGGTTAATTTCGAGTAGTATGTCGTGTAGGCTCTTTCCAACTGAAGTTCGGACTGCATACAGTTAATTACAAAGAACAATTTAGGTTGATAATCAGTAAATTAGTAACAGTTTGTTCTGTTCATAGACTTCACTAAATCAACAAAGACAGCGATGAAATCAACAAACTGCGTCACAAGACAAGTACTAGCATAGAATCTTCAAGACCAGACGGAAGACCAAAGAACACATTGTGCCGGGAATTGGAGGACAGACATGAAAAAAATGAACAACACTTGGGACAGGATTGGAGGAGAAAGCCTAGGACAGAGTTAACTGAAGGATGCTGGTCGGCAGCCTATGCTCCATGTTGGGTAACAGGCAATGATGAATAAAGACAGTGAAGCTCATCTCAGAATATGACCAAGTTACGTTTGCTGTACAACCAGATCAACTTTTAACGATTGAACCCACTCTTACGAATGGGAAGAAATCAGAAGGCAATAAAGAATAGAAGAAAAGTTATATTTGATCGTGAATAGAGCATCACCGTGATAGCAACGACCAGGCTAGCGAACTAGAGAGAGATGCTTCCCGTGGTGTGTCATGATCTGGTGGTGATGCGTGACCGCGTGCCTTCAACTAGTCGTGTCCACTAAAAAAACATGGTCAGCATCAATGTCGAGAAATTATACAACTACTCATTTTGGAAATTATTTACCGCTACAACAACATTTACAGATCACTCTGAATTCAGTGTATTTCGTTGAATTATCTTATATCATGAGTTTCAACTTATTTACAGTTATAATAAATTATGCATGCAGATTAATGTCAGACTACTTATTAGGAACAACACACATCTTAGGAAAAATAACTATTAGTTAACTACAATAAGTAACTATGTTTTATAATGTGATTACAGGTAGGCTGAAAAAAAACCTTTGCTTGACCTAAGCTTCCTGCTAGTTAGTACTCGTCATTATGAAGTGCGTGTAATCTTGAATTAACTATTGTTCCATATAGGATTCTAATCCTTTTCACCTTGTTTTACAACAGTCAAAGATAATTCAGTAGAAATATCTCTGTTCAATAGAATATCACTCAGCGTCCAAATATTCCAATGGCTATGAGAACATACTGTTCAGCAGTATTACCCAATGGACGTGAAATATAGTCTATGAAAAAATGTAGCTTCTAGATTTTCCATCATAAGTGTCTTTGAACTATTGAACGTGTATTATGTAACAACTGAGTGAGTAATGCAGAGGTTTAGCATAAAGTATTTAACAAAGATGGTAAGTCTGTTTATAAGGTTATTGATCCTAATACACTTAGATGTTTTAATAATGTGTTATGTGTCAACGTCAAAGACTACTATGTTCTGCGATGCTTGTTAGTGTAGTATTATGTACAAAATGCGTCAAAATCAACCAAACTAAAGCATGATATGAATCCATCAAGTCATTGCTTATTAATTCAAACTTTGTTAGCAGATAATGGCTACCTAGTTAGGATTCACTCTACAAGAGTGATGACTTAGTTGGTAAAACTAGTGGAGATAATTAAAAATCTATTAAAATGACTTAGATACCATAACTCTTCATCTTTCAAATCATTTTAAGTTCCAATATTGTTCCATACATTTTTTTCATTACGTCTTCTCTAATTATCTCAATTTCACAAATATTATCCTTATTTCAATTTATTTGTCAATTCATCCTATTAATTTCATAGTATCGTAATGATATAGCTTGGTGATATGAGTAAGTGTACCTTTGTACGATGTTGTATGTTGATTGTGTCTGATTGGATCTAAGTTCACTTTATTTTGAATTAGCTGATAATACATCAATATTCTAGAAGATGTAGAAACCTTTACATACTTGGGCAGAATCATCGATAAACAAGGAGGGTATGATGCAGATGTGAAGGCGCGGATTGGAAAGGTAAGAGCAGCATTTTTCGCAACTGAGGGTACATCTAGAACTCGAACCAACTGTCAATACAAATGTGAAGACAGTTCTGTTGTATGGAGCATGAATCTTGAATGGTGAACTATGAAAAGCATCCTTCAGAAGAAGCAAGTATTTATAAACAAATGTCTGCGTAGGATACATCGGATCTGTTAGCCAGATACCATCAACAACAACCTTCTATGGCAGAGAACAAATCAATCACAATCCATCCGAGGAAGAAATTATTAAAAGACTCTAGAGGTGGATAGGACACACATTGATGAAATCACCGAACTGTGTCACAAGACAAGCATTAACATGGAATCCTTAGGGCCATAGGCAAAGAGGAAAACCCAAAAACACATTGAGTCGGGAAATGGAGATAGACATGAAGAGAATGAAGGGCTCTTGGATAGAGCTGGAAAGGAAAGCTCGGAACAGAGTTGGTTGGAGAATGCTGGTCGGCAGCCTATGCTTTACATGGGGTAACAGGCATTGACTGATTGAATAATACATCAATATTAGTTATTCCATATCAATAAAACATTAAACGATTCCTTAAGTTTATCTAGTATTAAGTAGGTTGAAATGATGTATTTATCATTGAATTATTCAATTATGACCTGAAAAAAGTATCCCTATTCAAAGTTCAATAATATAATTGATAATGAAAGATTTATCATCAGACATCTTATCATTGTACATTAAATTGATTGACAGCTTTTTCAATAGTTTAGGTCGAATTATAACTACTGTAGAGTATGATAAATTTTGTAATAGAATAAGATGAGGAACATACGATAACAAATAGACATTGATCATTATACAAGATTTAGAGCAAGTAATTATGTTCAGTAAACTTCAAAACTTTTTGAAATCAATGATATTTAAATTGTTGTATGTCTGGGAGAAGTTTAGTTGTAATAATACTCAATAAAGGTTTCCTCCTATTTGATACGTTTTTGATAGTATGATGTACTTCCAATTTCAAGGAAATATCCCTACTTGGTGGATCTAGGTCACCTTGTTTCATAGTCTGAAACATTACCATTGTAGGAATAGGAATTTTTCATTGACTGGTCACAAAATATTACATGTATTTTGCTTGCTTAGTACTTAGTGATACAATAATTCAAATGTATCGCGATGACATTTAGCCACTAGACCGAGTAAATCATTATAACATACAATCTTAAAGGAACTTTTATTCTCCGTGGGATTCGAGCTGTATAATTCAAATGTTGCACTAGATTAGAAATTAACATCGAGTGCAGTGAATATTTTGGTGTAAGATGGTTGTAAGTAATCAGAAGGAAATAGATCAGTCATGGAAAGAATAACACCTGAGATTGTGGAGTTTTTGAGAATTTAAATCACCTGTTTTCTCGAAATTGTGTGCGCACCTTGTCGAGTACTAACTCTCTAGACGAAGGTTTGTAATGTCTTTTGGTTCAAGATTTAGAATATTACATGCTAATATCTGAAATTCAAGACGTGAAACCACTGAAATCTTAAATCAGAAAACATAATAGAAGAAATATGTAATCTAGTAAGTGTTGAATTTCTACAATAAATCAAATACATTTATTACTTTGTGCAACCAGTACATCATTATAAGATGCAATCAAAATAAGAAGATAGATATATAAAAGATTGATCAAGTGGAAGATGTCACGCCAAAACTTCTAGAAATTAGAATAGGCAGTGACTGGAACATCTTCAGTTTATTAAAGGTTTCTTTTAGATTTCTGTGAACTGTTACCGCAGTTTCCGCTGGATTATCTCTAACTGTCTTAAATCGACAGAATGTCGACTTATCAAAATTGGTGGCAATATGATAAACTAATCGATAGGTGAATATTGAATATTCAGTGGAAAAAATCTTTCTGATGATTTAAATTACATGACCTACACAATTACATAAAAAATGTATTTAAAAGTGTTTCATCTAGACGTAGAATCTTCATTTGAATTAGTGAATAACTAAAGCCTCTGTCATACATAGATTTCCAATTCGAACCCATTTTGAACCAATTTCATTTGAATCTACGAATGATTTGGGAAGATGATTCTGAAGGGATGACATGACCAGAGGTTAAGACGTGTTTTAGAATGGATCTCCTGCCTGGCTTGCATTGTTCTTTAAGAATCTTGGCAAAGTAGTGTTCATAGATGTGCCGCAACAGAGTTCGCTTTGTTCGCCCAATCTAACTTGCTTCACAACAGTAAGTAGACTTATGTACGCACACTGATGTGGTCCAAAGAGATAGCTTGTTTTTGACAAGATCACGACCCAATGCCTTGCTAGAAAAGACAGTAGGCAGGTAAGCAGCGTAGACGGCGGTTAGTATTAGTTAGTCAACAAAAATATCGCGCTCAGAGATACCCCGACGGAGTTTAACAGTTGCTTCAACCAATCAATTTTATATTAAAATCAGAGTCTAACTAGAATTGTTATCTCTTAAACGTTTAGCTTAAAAAGATGGCTCACTGCACAGAAGAATGAATAGAAAACCAAGCTGGAATGGGTAGTACACGTTTTCTTAGTTTAGTCTCTTTGATAAAGAAACGATTCACTCTTTATCATCAATAGCCAGACATTTCTGTTATGATTGTTCATTTGACAATGGGATTGCATAGAATACGACAAATATTTGTCAGTTATAGTCATCTTTCAAGATTTATTGACAGGAACCTGAAGCCGAAACGAAACCCATAGAGAATACCGACAGTTTCAAGAGAAATAACATTATTATTGAATTTCAAGGAAAAACGGCATTCGAGATTCTAAAGAACAGACTTTGATAGATGTTAGAAAGACTTTCTACGCTGCTCAACTACCTACTATCTTTTCTAGCAAGGCATTGGTTCGTGATCTTGTCAAAGACAAGCTATCTCTTTGGACCACATCAGTGTGCGTACATAAGTCTACTTACTGTTGTGAAGCAAGTTAGATTGGGCGAACTAAAGCGAACTCTGTTCGCGGCACATCTATGAACACTACTTTGCCAAGATTCTTAAAGAACAATGCAAGCCAGGCAGGAGATCCATTCTAAAACACGTCTTAACCTCTGGTCATGTCATCCCTTCAGAATCATCATCCCAAATCATTCGTAGATTCAAATGAAATTGGTTCAAAATGGGTTCGAATTGGAAATCTATGTATGACAGAGGCTTTAGGTATTCACTAAATCAAACAAACATTTTACATTCAGAAGAAGTACCTCCAAATACTCACTGCACATTGGCCTCAGCATTACATCATTTTTTTAAAACGTTTAACAGTTGTCTACACTGTTACACAGCCTGTTTCTGTCATCATGTTACTTACAACTCACATATTAATAGATACTTGAAAACTTTCGACTACTTCTCAAATGACAACCTGTTCATTCTCGATTCCTTTTCTAAAAATATGATGTAATACTCCCATTACTTGTGAAATATTTTCGCCTATACGGTCGCACAGCTTATGTAAACGATATTATCAAAAATGAAATCATCCCTGCTGAATATTTCGTATTTTTCTTTCTTTGAACCAATCAATTTCCTAATCTTGACTGGTAGATTTTTATTAAATTTAAATGTTTGTACTTGTCATAGATTAATCGAGGTTGGGCACAAGTGAAAACCAGATTCCATCTTAATATGAAACTGCTCATCAGTGCGCACCCTCGATTCCACTAGGTAATCAAACATAAGGCCTTCAGGTTAACTCTTAGCACCAATAGGCCAGTGTCCACTAGCGAAATTCCCACTCCCATTTTGATTAACACTAATAACTACAATAAGGATTATATTGTTCCCTACTGATTCATAGATCAATAGAAAGTGTATCGCTTTCTCAAAAGCTAGTTGTTATTCTTTCACTATTATTATGCATAATCAGTTATGAAACTTCCACGTTACATATTTAGTTTTAATGTCATTAGGGGAGAATTCATTTTGCTAATTCTCATCATTTTCTAATGATGATATGAGTTGATGACATACATTAATTGGATTGAAGCTTAGCACAATGCTACATCATAATTAGTGAATATAACTGTTTAAAGTTATTTTTAAGTATTAAAATGGTGAACCGATCTTATTAACACTCCGTTTGAACGAACTCAGAATCTTCACGTATCACTACAAACCCGTATGTCTACTAACAAGCAAGTGTATACCAATTATGCAGTTTTAGTGAGATATACTTTTTTGTGCAATTCATCCAACATAACGTATATCATAAGCGTCATTGTACAAATAACGTTAGTTAACTGAAGACGGGAATGTGACCACTATGCTAAAATACAAGCTTCGCCAAGATATCTGAGAAATCGAAAGTACAGATTAGTGACTATTGGTTTTGCGATTCACTTTATCTTCTAGAACCTACTATAAAAAATAACGATCTTCGCGACTTCTACACCATCAATACTTGAGATGTCAATGGTTATCAATTAGATTCTCTCTATGCCTTGCTTAATAATATAGGGAAACTTATAAAATTCAAAGGCGCAGTTGCTTTTCAGTTATCTGTTTAGGAATCTCGCGTTATGATTGATGGAAAAACACTGCAGGAAGTACTCTTCAAGTCACGCTATATTGAAGCTAATCGGATTTTTTAAATCAGCCTTAATTGTCAGAATACCACAAATTAGTGATGTAACTCAAGCTTATCATCCAACAGTCACCATGTAATAGTAAACAATTTCCGTTAATATACGGGCTATTACGTTGTAGCCAGGTAGCCCATTTAACAATAATAATCAATATCCGTTTAGGAGAAACATTCAATTTTTTGTAATGGTTATATCCCGATGAAATACACAATGGTTAACAACTGAAGTAATAAGACTCTTCAGGAGTGTCCTTTTTACGATCCGCAGAGTGGAGTCAGGCCAAGCATATTCAGGTTTCATGGAAGACTGTTAAATCTCAAACCAACCGATAAGCTGGCATTCAACAGTTAATTTACGATATGCTATGCGACTTCCTTCCGTTGTCATTGAGGGATTGAATTCTAATTGAACAATCTCCACACAATTAGAAAAAAACATCAGCCTACTAGTGACTAACTTCAGAAATTACTTCCCTGGAGTTCGTGTGGAAAGGTGTAAACAAAATTCAACTATATGAGGTATGCATCAGGTATCCGCCAATGACAATAGATGATGTCGCGCGACATACCATGAATTGATTCAAGCTATAAATGTCAACAGTTGGATGCTGACTTGATAATAGCAAAACTTGGTGATGAACTTAGTCGCCGATAGGGTAATAGACGCACAATACTGAATCTCATACCAGAATAAAATGGTTATCAAGTGCTTCCTGATTTTAAATAGTTATCTAATTTAGACTAGCATGTGATACTAAATTGAAATTCAACATTCTCCACAACATCCACTTAGAGCCGAAGTTATGCATTAGTAAGGGCTTGTAATTTCCTGTTGTTGATATTAAGAGTTACTGCTGTATATGTAACCTAAGCAGATTGCCTCGATTAAGTGTTATGTTACAAGTTTTAATTAAATTTGATTGTGACTAGGAGTGATGCATTTCGCAAACCAAGTAAACATTCGTGTGATTAGCTTTAAAGTCACACAATATATGTGAAGTCTAGTGAATGTACCTAACTGACCAAAATGAAATAATATAAATGAAACTCGGACTGAAAATAAACGTTTCGGAAATCCAATTACTTAACCATAATCGAATATTCCATGAAAGATATTTAATACTTCATGATTTTACATGTTATCTTTGCGGTAGCGACGAAACCCAATAAGCAAAGTTCATTATCTTTAAGACTCGTTAGTAGGATGTAACAGTATTCTAGAGTTAATATTCACATTGAAATAAGAACCTACCACCTAAGATGAGGGACTCACTGTCCAACAAGACAATAATCATCTTTCACAAAGGACAAATAAAAATGAATACACTTCAAATAATTTATAAGAGATTATTTCATATATTTTGACTGTATATGTATTGAACACTTTGTTTCTTTTATTTCCATACCTCACTTATCCTTAGTGTTAATATATCAATTATCCCTCGTGAACTATAACTTTCTATTCCAGCTTTCTATTAATAGTGTATTTTTTTGTATTGACATCACAGCGGTGCCACTATACTTACTATTTATCTTCTTACAGATCATAAGCTTATTATTTGATCGCTTCATCTCAGCTATATTTCATTGTCAAGTTACTCTTGTAAATCTAATCTTGTCTGGTAACTTGGACATGTTCAAGTGTGCAGGGTCTAGGTTGATTGACTGATGGATTCAAAATGGGCTGAGTTGGCACGTGTATGTCTAAGCGATTGAATTGAATTAACGAACAATCCTTGTCATTGAACTAGTTGACCGCCCTTCCTTTACGGCTTGGAGCTAAGTGACGAGACACTAAGAATGCATGGTTATTGCTAAGGTCCGTTTATTACGTGGTTACCAAGAAAGGTGGCGCCGAAATTCAGTAGTTAGGAAATGTGCGATCTAAAGATGTAAATAGCTATTATGCGACAAGGAAGAGTCTTCAAAATCAGTATGATTAACCTCTATGAGGTATCTGCTTTCCGTTTTGGTCATATTACGGAACCGTGACAGTAACTGATACCATGACATAGAGACAGAGCTTGAATACCGTGACAATGAAATCGGGTTGTATCGTTAATTTGATGACACAAATCGATCTGAATTAGACAACCACTGGAAGCACTAGACAGCTATTTTGTTCTAGTATGGAACTGTTCGGCAGTATGTATCCATGATCCCATCAGGGATCGAACCCAGGATTCTCTTGGTCCGCGACAAACGCTCTACCATTAGATCACTAAGTCGGCTCCCAACAGTTTTTATTGATAATTTAGTCAATTCGTGATACGTTCACGTGACCTCATTCAGTACCATCAGTGGGTAACTGCCACACACCCGACAAGCTTGAACTACACAAGTCACGTTTTCTCACTAGAACTCCAGGAATTACCTCGAGAAGTTAGAAGTTATTGAGCTGATATCGATTGTAACTGTATGTTATATTAGTTGGAACACTCGTTTCTTTATGTCGTAATATAACAAGCAGGCTGGTTGAATAACGGCAAAAATTAAAACTGTAAAATTTAAAGAACAAGGTAAAAATCATACTGCCGACAGTACAAGAGTGTAATAGTGTTTCTCTAAAACAACCAGTATTTAAAACAGTGTTGCCATATTTCATACCTTATAGATTTTTATCTCCGGTGGTAAAGCTTTCAAAAGTACAAAGCTAACATGTATAAAACTACTCACCGAAAATGATAAACATGACTGACCTCAAGTAGCAGTCTCCTAAATTCACTGGGTATTAAAGCAATTAATTGTAATCAGTGTAACATACAAATATCATTGTAAATGTAATCGACATACATCGTTTATCAAATGGTATACAAGAGTGGAATACAGATGAATTAAAGGAGTTTTCAATAGAGTGTTTATAGACAAAAAATGTGATAGTTCTATAAACAATTTGGATTGGATCGATTATTCAATGTGATAAGAGGGGTTCATCCAGGCATAACAAGTAAGAGATCGTAGAGGACTGATACACCAAAGGTATACATCCGTGTTCCCTACGTGGGTAGGTATTTTTCTATTATTATGCATTCTTCAAGTTTATCTGCATGGCTTCAATACTTTTCATTAGATTCACTTGTCGTTATTATTTATTATGTAATCAGGTCACATCTAATTTATTACATATGTAACATTTATATACTTAAGTTCAATATGTCGTATTATGTAACCAAATTATTTATATTTCAGTAATCTATCTGTTCTCTACAACCCCTTACCTGGAATGATTGATGAACCACTATTATCACATTGAATAATTGATCCAATCCAAATTGTTTATAGAACTATCACATTTTTTTTGTCTATAAATACTCTATTGAAAACTCTTTGATTCATCTGTATTCCACTCTTGTATACCACTTGATAAACGATGCATATCGATTACATTTACAATGATATTTGTATGTTATACTGATTACAATTAATTGTCTTAATACACAGTGAATTCAATGTATTATACTAATATTATCATTTTTGAAACGTGCATCTTAATTTTACTTGCCAGCTACCAGTGAACTTCAACTGTATCGAAACAAACCGATCATGAATGCACATATAATAACAAAGACTGATCAATTTCAATCCATATCAAATCAACAGAAACATCTAAATACCTCGAAATTACATATACATACCCGCTGCACAAATGTGAAATCAGTAGCTTAGCGGTGTAATTGATAACGTTTATTACGCAAATTTATTGAATTTGAATCTCTGTATTGAACAATAACACTTACTAATAAGATGTAAATAGAATGTAATGCGCATTTTGAATCCCATTAACCCGTTATAATTCAATTTGCATTATTGTAAATTTCAGTCAGTCAGTTACAATGTAGAACTTGGTACATGCGTACATCAGTTCAAGTTGCCATGCCTCAATCGGCAGATAGAGATTAAATTGTCGGACCAAATCCTAGAGTAAGGAAGGTAGTAACAGAGTAAGTACTAACGGAAAGGCATAGAGATCAGAGATGAGACTTGAAATAAAAACATGTGATTCAGTAAAGAGAAAATTATGAGAAGCTCAAAAACTTAGAATTTGGAGGAAGACAAGGAGTGGATACATCTCCATTGACAACGATTTTGAGCCATATCACCTAAAGTCTCTAACCATTTGTTACGATCATCGCGTGGGCCCCAACCATGTAGTCTACATCTATTAACATGGCTCAGCCTAATTGTTAATGACTTCATGGATTGGTGTCATGTTTTTGTTTGGCCACCCCTAGCCTTCTTGCAGCCTACTCCCACAACAGACGACATTGATCGTCAAGGTAAACGGTGTTCAGGCATACGTAATACATGTCCCAACCACCTCAGCTTTTGAAGATTCACTACTTCATCAATAGATTAACCGTATTTACCTAGTACTCTATTCTTAACCCGTGCATTGCTTACTCGTTGGTCCCAGCAATTATGAGCAATGTTTCGAAGACATCTATGATTAAATACTAGGAGCCTACGAATATCCTGTATTCTTAATGGCCGTGTTTCGCATCCATAAAGTGAAATGGGTCGAACTGCTGCGCAATAAACAAATGTCTCGCCTACGCCACAAGTGACGCGAATTGGCAAAAGCCTATCGGTCGTTATGTATACGAGCCGAGATTTCACCAGACACCAGAACGTCAGGACTAATGAGGCTCCCGAGATAAGTAAAGCGGTTAATACATGCAATTGCTTCACTACCTATCACTAACTTCGGTGCCGAATTAAACCAGTCCTGAAGTAGCATTTTGCATTCGGATGAGGAGAATCACATCTTAAACATGCTTACATTCATGTTTAACGTAGTCAAAAGATTCTGCATTTTATCAACATCTTTATCCCATAGAACTATATCATCCGCATATTCTATGTCAGCAATGATATCTCCTAGAAGAAGATGACAATGTTAACTCTAATAGTATATCCATGATAAAATTAAATCAAAATGAGGAAAGTAGACAATCTTAATAAACACCACATCAGGTATTGTTAATTTAACTTCATTAAAAAAATTATAAAAAGAATAAATTGTATACAAATATGCTTACTATATATATATATATATATATATATATATATATATATATACTTATGTAATATATATATATATACTTAAGTAATATATATACATATATATATATATATATATATATATATATATATATACAATAGTATTAAAATGTTAAATTATTCATTTTCTCGTCAATTGAATGTATATCTAATAAACTTTTTAATTGTTTCATTTTATTTCTTATAAATTTCAATATTTCATCATTTTCATTAAATGTTAATTTAATTGTTTTATTTAATTGTGGAGAATTATTTGATAATTGAATTAAACCTGGTGAATGAATTAAATATTCATATAAATTAGAAGCTAATTTAAAAATTTGATTATTTTTCTTTTTTATTAATTCTATTCGATGATTATGATGATTAATATTGAGATCAGTAGTAGATGATGTATTTAAGTAGTGAAATTGTTCTCTATTAAAAAAAATATAACATGGAAATAGAAAATATTAATAGAATATGGATATATATATATATTCATCTTCTTGAATTAAGCCAATAAGATTGTTTAACTATGCACATACTTAATCATATTCTTGTATAGAAATGTAATACATTTGCTACATAGAAACATATTATATTTATCATTTAAGTTAGATTGTGACTGGTAAGTGGAATCCAGGACATGCGTTTCATCCTATTTGACACTTGTCGGTTGGATGTACTTTCATTTCAATGTTAATGTTCATAGTGGGATTCGAACTCAGTCTGTTTCGTGTCAAATGCCACTGCGTTTACCACTAGAATATTGAGTTCGGATAGTCACACTTGTGTAACGGCGCGTTGGTATTAGGATGAATTTGTAGACATCAAGATTGGAATGCAAGTACACGCAGCTGATAAGTCCTAAATAGGACGAAACGCGCGTCCTGGATTTCACTTGCCAGTCACAATCTAGCTTAAATAATAATCGCTATATCGAGGCGATCCGCTCAGAATGCACATATAGCAACAGAGATTGACCAGCTTCAGTCTATAATAAATCAATCGGAATATACAAATTCATCCTAATACATTATATTTATATTGTTGGCTAGAATATTTTCTGAATACATGGATAGAATGAGACGGGTTTTTTTAACAAGAGATCAATTTTTCAGCCATTTACTTAAATACTTAATCCGCAAAGTAGATCATTATTGATAAGAGATGTAATTATGTGATGTATGGTAATCTTAATATCTTCTATGCCAATTATTCTCGAAGGATATTGGGACATATGTACACCAGTGAATCAGAATTTTACAAGTCCTTAAGGTTAACTCTTTAGCTAGGATGTCAAGCTTTTATTATTTGTGGCATCAAATTTGTAAAAATATTTTTACTATACGAAGGCAGTAGGTGGAAATTTTCTGGTAGACGCTATAGATATATAACCGTATGAATACATTTCGAGAATGAAGGTGGAAACAACCTCTTTCCCCCCCCCTCATCCCAATACACATAAACCCTGAAAGAATATTTAAAGAAAGGGGGGGTATTGAGGAGTTGTATTTCGCCCTTATCAATGGTAGCCATTGATAATTAAATAGAACAATGAATTCAACATTAGATTTTTGGTGAATTTCGGGGAAAACACTTAGGAAATTTATGAAATCACTAGCATAGTGACTTAAGATAACACCTTGATACCAGTGAACGAACATATGATCTGCAACACAATGATAGGTAGAGCTAAACTATCCCTTGGTGCCCCCCTCCACCCTAGCTAACACTAGAAGGTCCTGTGTCAACACGAAGATACATAAATTCACAAGGAGCTCAAACAGATGAATGATAAGTACTTAATGCATCCATATATACACAATAAAAAATGCCTTTGAAAGCGTCACAAAATAGCGTACTAAAAGAGACGACAAATTAGTGAAATTTAATGTCCTACAGGATGAGAAACGTAAACTGAAGATAAAAATAGGCCCCATTGACGGAAAAATAAGAAATTTAAATCTTCACAAATAAATTGCAAAAATAATAATAATGTGAATTTTGAAAACCTAGCATCACCAATACCTCCACTTGTTAATAACGTATGCTTCTGGGGTTTACGTGCATCATGACCGTTTGTCGCCGTTGTCGAAGTGACCACCTTATAGAACATAAGTCAACTGGTTTTGGGATTGTTTTACTCTCGGGTCATCAAGACCTTCCCTAACTCACTTCCTTTTTCAGATACCTCAAGAAGTACCCTTCCACGAAGTGTGGGCGACTGGGAAGTAATAACCGCCCTCATATCTTTAACAATACTTGAGATCACTTTGTTCACGATTAAAATTAAAAGTAGAAGTCATTCATAAGCTATAAGCATTTGATTATAAATGACTTCAAAGTATTGTTCACACTTATTGAGACCGTCGATACAACAACGTGGAAGTTAGACGCAGAGTGCTTGCTAACAAAAGATGGCAGACGTCGATGAGGTTGTGAATCTTCACTAATGGAGCTGGTTGGGAAATGTATTTCGTATGCCTAACTACTGACGACGTCTATGCGAGATAGCGATTAATGTAGGAGGCATTGGTCCATGAATTCAGTTAATGTTGGTCTGAACCGTGTTAATAGAAGTAGACTATCTGATCGGAGCCTACCCGATTGTAGTAACCAATGGTTAGAGTCTAGATAGTATAGCTGAGAACAGGTCACGATGGCACAGCTATATTCACATTTTTGTTTTTTTTTTTAATCCTGAACTTTGGAATAGTTTCGCACCTTTCTTTTCAAAAATTTATTACTTCGCATCGAATAATATTTTCGATATCTATACTATTTTATGACAACTCATGTTATGACTACTCCTACCACTTGGTATTTATCCTGCTGTGCTGAATTTGGTGCAGTAAATCGAAACGAGCCAAATATGTCTAACGCTCTATATTGTTTCAGACTAATTGATACAAAATCTAGCGTAAAGATACGAACACAAATTCATACTTGGCAAGTGAGTTACATTTAACACACACAGAAAAAAAAAACAACTCACCGAGAAGAAATAATCTCCAAAACCATTCCATAACAGAAACCGAATTCAGAAGCCAATTTTGCACCATGTATTATGCCGAGTTGACGAGCTTTTGTAACATTGTCAGTAGCTGAAGATAGCTGATTCGCATTATTTAAATTGTAATCCGATGAGAATTCACTATGATATGCTTCATTATAAATATAATCTTCTCCACATACAATTTGGCTAAGAAAATCATCTTGATCTGAAGAATTTTCACGTAACTAAATATCAAGAATATAATAAAAAATAAAATGGTATCATTAGGTATCATAGTGAGTATTACCTAATGACTGAATTCATATAGATAAGATACATGCATACATTATGTGAAATAGGAAAATAAACCCGATAAATTTACACATACATTAACATACTAGGTGATTTGTTAACTCGGACATTAATTCTTGGGTTAGTAATCATTTGCGAAGTATATACCTGTTTACTCAACCTTAAGCCAGAGAGTTCGCGTGATGACTGGTAACATTCTCTTTCTGTTCAAACCAAAGCTACGGCAAAACAGTGTGGATGCACAGACTAATAATTACTACTTGAATTTTTTATTAATCAAACAACTAATCCATTTATATTTTAGAGTGAATGAGGAGACATCTAAATTTATTAGTTCAGTGTTCAGTAAACCGATTAGCGATAAAACAATTAAAGCTGAATCATTGAGAAGTTTAAATTTAGTAAGTAATTGTATGTGACAGTGATACAAAGATGACATTGCAGATGTTATCTTCTTTGGCAAACAATACAATGTTATCACGAAATGAAATTAATTCGATCCGTTGTAGGGTTGTAAACAATCACTATGTAAAGACTCCAGATGTCGGAGAATTTTTCAGTGCATCATAGTTATTAATGTGATGTAAGTCAATCACAATCAGCGTACAGCCTAGCAAATAAGTGAATTAGCTGAAGTAGTAAAATGAATCAACACGACGAAATGGAAACAACAAGATAAATAGAAAACAGCCGGTGAGAAAAACTAAACAATAAGAGCGTGACTGAAGAAGTAATGAGAATAAATGCGTGGAGGAATACTAGGACTCAACATTTAGAGGAAGATATGGAAATGAATTTAATTGAATCACTGTGGTTGATTCTGAATCGATACTTCAGATTAACAAGCGCTACATTAATGTTTTATACCAATCCTAGGAAGAAACACAAAAAGATATGTTGTTGGCGTAATAATCTGCTTAAGCTAGCAACGTGTTGGCTCAATAATCCGATGTATTTATGTATAAATATTGTCATATTAAACTTGTGCATTCAATATTAATGAGATTTCTTGTCAACCATAATAGTCCTCTCATATTAAATAATGAGTGGCTCCTGGTGTCAAGCAAGGCACGTACGAAATCAGATTTGCAGACCACAATATCAACTGTTTCATACCTACTAGTAACAGTTCTCCCCGAGACCTCAGCTAGATCGTTTGCACCTACCAACATGACTCTGACCAACATTTAACGACCTCATGCACAAATGTCACTATTTTTTTAGCGCCCTTAGTTTCCCTTTAAATAACACCCACCCTAGCCATTACTGTACGCCGAGGTAAGGCTACGTAATACATGTACCAAGCACATTAGTTGGTCAAAATTAACAGCCACAACGATTAGTTTGCTATGTTACCCTAGGACGCTATGTCTAACTTCAGCATTCTTTATTCGATGGTCCCAACAAACGTTAAATAATACTTTGAAGATATCTGTGATCACACTACTATCACAAAAAGAGACCAACAACATTCAGTATATAACTGATAGCTACCACTTTGCTAAATCTCAAAACGAAATATTTCAAAGCTTCAGATTTTTCACGAAATTATACAACACTAAGTGACTAGCTCTAATCAATATTTTTGTTGTATTCAAAAGTTATATACTGAAAATTCAGGTCAAGGTTAAAATAAAAAAAACTAGCTTATTTCGAAAGTACAAATATTTAATCAAAATAACTTGACGGTAACATCTATCGTCGCTTTAGGCAGTTATCGGAAATGAAATATGGATGTTTTACAAAATCTGCACACCACATGACCTATGTATACAACATTTTTCGCTTGTTCAATGAAAGATTAGTTATGTAGAGATTAGCGTAAACATGAACTATGTATGAAAACCAACTAAGTTACAATCGATCAATACAAAGTGAGTGAATACAATCAACAAGAAACCACAGACGTTATGCTATTCACATCCGCACAGTTCATTGGTAAGATCTTAGACTTTGAAATTAGATGGCTTGGGTACGAATAATACAGGCAGAACGAATTCCCTTAAGATTGCAAGTATACCTTAATGAAAACAAACACCAACTAGCAAGAAACCTATAGCAAGCAATGTTTCCTCAAACTACCTTATACTAAAACATAAAGTGCGTGATGTCAATTTATTTATACTAGTGATTATAGTGTACCTGGATCAGTTTGATGTAATCAGACGGACAAGATAGATTTAACAGTGGTCACTAAGCAGTGACCAATCAATGACAAGGTTATAATGTAATGTGAGATAGTGATTTTACGATGACACATTCCGGAAAATGCTATTTTGTATTCACAAATACACTTGATTGTGAATCATGAGGATGGTAACAACGTTATCAATGTAGTTTTAACCAATTACTATAATTAAATTGGCAGCAATGAAACTCGTCAGTACATTTAGATGCATTCATTTTGCTTGAAAATTAAGCAGAAAATTGGTAAATTTCAAACAGATGAGCATTATGGAAAATGTATAAACGGCCATATTTATGAAGTATAGCCTTGAAGATAATCAAAGTCTGTTTAGACCTATATCTGAGGAGGCAAAGTAGATAATCAATATTATGGTTATCTATAAATATTTTGTTGTATGCCTCATATGAATAGGTACATATTTCATATCAGTTATCTATAAGCTAGTATCCGGTAAACGAACAAAATCTCTAATAAGGATCACCTTGTTTACTGTTTGTGAAAGCAGGTTTAATGATTCACGTTGGTGGAAAACAGATCGTATAAGTTAATTACACAAGTTTCCCTAGTTTCCTCTCAAAGCATTCATTTTTATCTATAACTTATGATCGATATCATCAACTGATTTGTGTACTTGACTTCTAGACGCATTTTAGATATGAGGACGAGTGATACCACCCATCTGAAGTGAAGTGGAATTCAAACATGCGAGTCAGTGGTTGAAGTTAAACCCTTAAACTGCAGAATCGCTACCCCATACATCTACAATTGATTCTAACTACACTTTTGCACCTTCAATCTAAGCTAAACATAATCACTCTAATTTACATAAATTTTGTATATTTTCAAGATTTCACAGCTTCTAATCTTCTGGAAGATAAATTAGAACGATGAACATACATATATAGTCAAAAGAGGATTAGGATTAAACAAGCAAATCTCATAAAAAGCCCGTAAGCTTAACAACAAATGAAAATAACATGACACGGCAGGGAAAATTGATACAAGATATTCTAGAATTTTCGTCGGTTGCTAATTCTACATTTTTCATAATGATGACTAGTAACATACGATTGTGTAAGAAATACGCACACTGATCGAAAAGACCCATGTAGACGCAATAAAATGCACTAACCATAAGTTATCAATTACAAAATGTTAGGTAACAATATTGTTGAACTGAGAAAAATTTAAAGCCAGTTTCATATCTTTCGGTAGAACTTGGTTTACAATTAGACGATACAATGTATATCTACTGAAAACATATATCACATGCATTATTTGAGTTGGATTGTAATTGGCGTTTCGTCCTATTTGGGACTTGTGAGTTAGATGTACGTATATCCATCATTAGAATGATAGTGGAGTAGTGGGTCAGTGGCTAAGGCTTTGACTTTTTGACATTATCCCACATGCTCTAACTTCAGTTACACCTACTTCGAGTTAGAAAACAGTTTATGTCATTTGGCCTCACATGAGGTGTAAGTGGTGTAAGTAGTATGTGGATCTGTAACTGACAAATGATAATAGTCACTACATAATAGGAGACAAATTCAGAAGTTGAGATAAATGTTCAATAAGATACTAATATCGTAACTCATATTCGATGGAACGAGTCATTTCCGGTTATGATGCATCACTTAATTCGGTTAGTAAGTTATGAATGCAGTAGTGCATAGCAATTATTATATTCAATGTGCATTTTTTAAGTAAATTGTGATGACTTTAATATTCCCACTCAATTTGCAAAAGACGCTACTATGCTGATAATAGCATTACCAGTTACGCATAATAAATAGAATCTGAGAAGACTAAATATCTACCACAAATTCTCATAGACATGAATCATTTTATTGAGATAATGGCTGTGTTAAATGTTTGGAAGCTGATCGGTGTACCTCAATGTTCTAGACATAAGTTGCAGCCAAAATGTTATCTTCTCTGAATAAACTGCCTCATCACTGTAACTGTTGAGGACTTTCTAATTTCTATGTTATTATCATCACTTTCTCCACACAACACTAATCACACCTTTAAGAAAGGTTTCTAATTAACCTACACTCCAGTTCCATTTAGTTAACATCGTCTTTGAGAATTGGTAAGGATGAGACTTAGAAAATACTAACCAGTTAGAATAGGGGCATTAAAAGCCACTAGTTCTCATAATTGTTTTGATGTAGACCATTTGATCCACTACTGTTCAAGTTTATTATGATGTCACAAATATTACTCTGATGAAAAAAGCAATACTTCATCACTTTATTCTTCAGTTCATTACTGATGTTTTCATCATCAAGTTTCTCCACTTATTCAAAACGCATACGAGCTAAACAACACAATCAATTACAGCCGGAAAAAAGAGAGCTTAGGGTAAGAAACGATATCTAGTTTTACATAGATGAGATCACGAATTAGATTCAAGTTGAATAACTTGTTACTTTCAAATTTATAAACCATGACAGCAGCCCAAAATTAAAAAATACTGGAACAATTAAAACTTCAATAAAATAATTTACAAAGTCAATAAAAGTCAAAGATTCCGTAATGAGGTCAATGAGATTAAAAAAGGCTAATATAAACAATGTCATTGATAATTAATATCTGTCAAACACAATTACAATTGAAATTGTTATCTTAAGTGTTCTAAGTTTCACAGATAAAATTGGCTTCGAAAAATCTGCAAACAGATATTTTATATCGTACTTGATTCCCACAAACTATGCATCACTATTTGAACTCATTTATAGACAAAAGTTGGCCATTAAGCACATAGATTGTCAGGTGATGAGATATTAGAACTACTAAAAATCAATCTTAGACTGATATAAAAATAATTTAGGCATGATAACTAGAGACAACACAAGTGTTGCTACGTACATTACAAGGATATTTCAAAATGTGCACATAAAGCCCTCATGTGTGATGCAACGTTTAGTGTTGAATATATCACAGAAATCTACTAGTTCAAACCAAACAAGTCAAACTGTATCACAGCTTTTTAACGATTAGTATGTGGGAATCTGAGAACTGGTTCTCTAGATCCTGGATAGTAGGTTCGAACTCCACATCACTGACTGGGGTTGGAGCATAGGTTGTAGGGCTCACATATTCATAAACGTAGTGCCCAGAACGAGTAATAGTTAGCTCTTAAGCTATATCACATTAGTACAATGTGATCAAGCCATCAAGATTAATAAGAAAAGTGTTGAAACCATAATAGAAACGGTTAAGTAATGAAAATACAGCTCGAAAAATGAAAGTAAATGCATAAAAGCATATTGGAATTCAAGATAAAGAATGAATGCACCTACCCACAGTGGTCAAGTTTGATCTATGTTACCTAATGTCTCCAACCACTGATCACAGTTATAGAGCGAGTCCCAACTAGGCAGTTTGAACCTAACAACATGATCCAGACGGACAACTAACGACCTCATGGACTGATGTCAAGTTTTGTTTGGACCCCATTTAGCTTTCTTACAACCCGTTCCAACACCAGTCAACATGACACATCAAAGCAAGAAGTTGGTTAACATACTTAACATATACCTCAACGAAAGTCAGTGGAAATTCATAACATTACCAAAGAACTTACTATTCCCACATAGCGCACGAAGAATAACGTAAGCATAGTTCACATGGTTATCCCATGATAAATGAGCAATGCTGTGAAATCCAATAATGGGCTTTATAACGATTATAAAAGTAAGTACATAGAAAATGTGTTACATTATTACGCTACTGGAACATGGTATGAATTTATATGAAAAAAATTCACGTAGAAAGTTGCGCAACATCCAGCCATACGTACATACATGAATATTATTCCTTTAAAATGATGGGAAATAGTCAATAATATATATAACAAGAAAAAATTAAGGAAACACGATTTTAAAAACATTTATTATATATAGACATATATTTCATTTTGAAAATACTAAAAATGAATGTAAGGAAAGTCCTACAAAAAAGTTAGACGAACTATATATATATATATATATATATATATATATATATATATATATATATATATGTACTGTCGAACGAAAGTTTAGAAAGTTGCTTCCTCTATTTTAATATGTATTGTCGAAGGAATAGATAAGTTGTGGAACGAAAAATGGTTTTAACTAACTACCGGGTTATTTTTTTATTTTGAAGTAGATGATACTGGACTTTGGAGATATGAATATTTTGAAAATTCCCAGAATAAATCATTATGTTTAACCTTGTTTACGTCCCATATCATTCACCAGTTTCATCAATGCTTCTGTAGACAGGGATTTGGGTCGTTCAATGGGTAGACCTAGTGCACGATCCCAAATGAGCGACGCTAGTACGCCTAATGCTCGTGAAACTCCAAATAGAACTGTATAATATTGCATCTCAGTAAGGCCATAATGCTAAAATGAATGTTGAAAAACAGATACAAAGAATTTTAAGGGGTACATATCAAAAATATTGTATTGTGACAAATTCGAATTCAGTTACCTTATTAGCAAATAAACTAAGTTGTATTACCTTGAATAGCTGCAGTGGGAGGGGAAGGTTTGCCATGAACACGCTTTCAGTTTTTAAAGCAATTAACTGCTACCGTTGAGACTGATTTATAATAAGCAATAACTGGAAAGGTCGATTAGTAGTTTCCCACGTGATAGTTAACAACAATTTGTGATTATTTGTCATAAGACAGATTATCGAATTCGAAGAGCGACGATAAGAAACTTAGCTCTAACAAGGTAAATATTGATCCACTTACCACGTACATTTTTGTGTATATGGCAACAAGTCACGCCCTAGGTGTGAGGGCTAGTGATACTAGCCGACTGCCCAAACTGAAGTAGGTAAAGTGTTTAAACATGCAAATAAATGTCGAATGTTTTAACCGCTAAGTTAACGATTCACATAATACAGATCTAAAAGTTATTAGCAACTTTATATAAGTTAAATTAACAACCTCCTTATACTGTTTGGCATCTGTTTATTCTACTACTACATGGATGAACAATATGTGGGCAGAAAATTATCTCGAACGCGAAAAATTCCAAAAAAATTGCAAGTTGTCCACACAAAGATATGTTTTATAGAGAGAATTCGAAAAATACTATTCAACTAAGGGAGTCAACCATGAACAGCTTTGGTGAATTAATTCTTAATCTGATCTAAGACTATATACAAATCAGTTGCAAGAGGTGTAATGTAATTAATTACTAGTCTAACAACCAGTCATATTTAACGCCCGAGACTTATTCATCTTAAGACTAACAGCTTCATTCTTAAAATAGAGTTATCATGGATTAACGAATGATGTGCATTGATGACGTAAGTAATCTACCAGAAACTTGGCTTTAAGCTATATATTGCACAGCTGCGAGGGACATTACCCAACTGCCCAAACTAAAGTAGCTGGGTGGGATTCAAGACAGCGCACACTGTAAGTCGAATGACCCAACTATCAATGTATCACTTTACTAAAGCTACATTAAACGAATTTAAATTCTAGCAGTTTCACTTAATCTGACTAAAACAATTGGGCCTACTTGAATGTTACTAAAGATCTCATACATGACAGAAATTGTATAAATTATTGTATAATAAGCAATAATGTATTTCAGATCTAACCTTTAGAGAATAGAAAACTTATTTCCAGAATTCGATGTTGACAACTGAAATCTACTCGCAACCTTTACTACATAAAAATGGTCAACACAAAAACTTCAAACACCTCGTTGATTTGAATAATGTGAAGAATATGCTATTTTTCTTCTAAACAAAAGTATTTTGCCTAGAAAACAACTGTTTGAGATAATATACCTACCAACACTGAAAAATGATTTGACAACACGACTACTATGATGGTTTGATAATAAATAATCTTATTTTCGCATTACTAGTCTTACCCAGTGATTTTATAATTTATTATGTTTAAGATAACTAGCGGGTTCGAATCACATAAAGACGTCAAAAAATGAAATAAAACCCAGCTTATTCAATATAAAAGAAAGTACATAAAAAATTTCAAAATCTGTATTAAATGAGAAAATAACTTGATTTTACTTGAAGCAAAACACCACTGTGTGCATCTACGTTAGGCCATGGATTTTGAACTTTGCCAAGACTAGTTAGGATTGGAGGTACGACTTTGTACAACTGAGCTACTAATTTGTATAGAGGATCATTTGGAAAGTGTCTTTCACAAAATTCTTGTGCACAGGTAAATCTGGGGTCAGTTTTTCGAAGAACAGCATGACCATAGCCCGGAATGACCTTAAGGAATAGAATCAGATTATGATGACAAAATAAGAAATCAGAAATTGAATCAATAAACTGAAAAATAGTATGTTCCGCAACCGACACTATATACCAAACTCATGTCCTAATAATTATCTTAATACGATACAAACAACGCTAGTATGAATATGTTAAGTATATTCATACGGTTAAATCAATAGCACTGTAAACAAATTAGGATCAAACGTTTAGCCTAAGTGATGTGTAATTATTACATTGATGTTTAGCAGCAAATAGCGGGATAAAGTTGGGGGTGAGGATTAAAAGTATTAGGAACAAACAAAGGGTTTGGTTCTGAACAAGGTAGTCTCGAGGACTACCAGAAATGTGACGGCGGTTATCACTTCTCAGGCTGCCCACATTGTGAAAAGATTCTTCTTCTTGAGGCACCTGAAAAGGAAAGTGGATTTAGAGGTCATGATGACCCGAGAGCGTGACCGCAGTGCTCAAGGGATAACTATTTGAGGCTGATCATACATGACCTTTTCACAAGTAATCAGTGATTTAGTTCCGTACATAAGAAGGCCGTACAGCCGGAGATGGAAATCCATGGAGTAAGGTGAGGTGCATATTTTTAGGATCGACCTCTTCCAACTCCACTCTTCCTTTAAGGGAAGGTAACATCGCTATCATGCTGGTCGTCCCCACCACTGCCCACGGTCCTTGTACAGATATTTTGTTAATCAACATTTGAGTTATCGTCGTCCAAGCTTGCTGGAATGACTTCCTAAGCGACTATCAATTTATTAAAAGTTTACGAAATCTATTGGTCTTTGGATTTAAGCCGGTTATAGATATCACTTTTACATTTACAGATCGTTCCAAGCTTATGTCCACGGTAGTCTATATGCCAAACTAATGCTTCTTTGAATAAATAACTGGCCTTTTCATTCTCGAAATGATATTCAAGAGTTCTTTCTATTGTGATCTTTCTACATCCAATAAAAGGATAGAAACGTACGCTTTTACCAGATGATTAGGGTTCGGAAATGTGGTTCAGAGTAAGTGATAGGTTTGTAATGACCTTTTTCAATCATGACTGATGTCGATATGATCTATTTGTATCCAACATCATGTTGATGTTGGAAGTTTCCAGAAAAGTTAATGTCTTACCTAATGCTTAAAGTTCAAGGTTGCCAAGAATAAGAGGTAATTTGAACATAACTGTAGGAGACTTTTGCTGGTCACGAAAACTACTAGTTAAAAATGCCTAAACGTTGACTAGTAACAGATTTATACAGACGGTAGTTTTCGATAACGCAAATATAAAGTTTGGTTTAGACTTGTTAGGGAAAGTTGGAAAAAATGAATCAGTCTAGCACCGAGAAATAAAGGCTAGTGACTTACTTCAGAAGTGGTAGGTGTAATAATTTAAAGACAAAGTGGGAAAGTATTCAACAGATTTTTAACTGCTCCTTATTTGTTTATGAATTAGCAGCGATTTGAAAGATACACTGACAGTGGTTGAAAAACTATTTTTAAGATTAAACTAACAGAAAATAAAATCGGTGGTTATTGTTAACTCACTGCTCATAATAGGTATTGGTTAGTGTATAAATGAGAATTATAATCTCATGGATTTCGTTAAATTAATACCGAACATTGTTTAGTCAAAACAGTCCTGAAAATCATGAGGTCTGAATGCATACGATTCCTAAACTGTGTCCGATAATGAAAACTTACGAGACCTAATATTCTATAATTGATGATTAAGCACTATATTTAAGTAGTAACGCTGTAACACCAACAAAAAATCAACCAGTAACATAAAAGTTAATTATAATGGTTCATCAAAACGTTAGTGGGACGAGTAGTGTGCCCAGTTAATTTACGCTACTTTCTCCAGTGGAGACTGGTTTATGATCGATATTTTACTAATTTGTTTTAATATCAATTATTTACTAAACAACCTAGAATTTGGTACAAACAGAACTAAAACTGAATGGGTTACACAATCAGAAACATGATGTTGTGAAGAAAAAAGATGGAAGGTGATTATAATCAAAAAGGTAAGATTTAATAAGATAATTAAAAAATAACGCAATAGAAGATGCAGATTGGACAGAAATGCAGCCAAGACTTCATTCAACTGAAAAGAATGATTCCATTTTAATGAAGAGTTTAATGAAAAAGTGCAACGAGATCTCTGATGGCTCTTATTCTGGTTCATATTTAATATGGTTTTAAGCCAGTGAGTTGTATCAGTCCAATAGAGATCACCTTCATCTCATGGTGCCACGTCACAAACTTAACACTTCTCGAGTCAACAGCTGAAGGATGAGTTTAAAATACTGAAGTCCGAATGAGAATCTCTGAAATACACCAAAAGTAGATGTTTGGACTCACTAAAATCATACCTAAACCTATTTGTTGTTTAACCCGTAACAATATGCGAACGCCGAAAGAGGTCAGTTTAAATGGCACATGAGGCTTTAAGAAGACTGTGCCAGACTTCGTCGGTGGAAACATTCAAGAAGTCGACTAACCAGAGACCGAATAGACAGGACAAAACACTCACTGTATACAAGCTTCCGAGCTACTTAAATAAGAAGAGAACATGCATGAAGAATACGGAACGGAATAAAAAACATGAATATAGAAAGACGCTTGCATTAACCTGAGTAGACATCGTCTGAATTCGGATAACATAGCTAGCAGTTCATATTCATCACAGTCAATAGACAACTGAACAGGTTGGGATACTGCTAGGATACCTAAACCCAACATTTTCTTTGGGAGCTACTCCCCGAGTCCTTGATCTAAGAGTCAAGGCACTGTGTTATCGTCAGGAAATACAGTTCCATGGTAGCCAATGACCTAAATAGGTTCATACACTTTTTTTTTCTTTAAGATCCTGAAACATACACACCACTGACCCAGTATGTAGGTTTTCTAACCACCCGAGGTGGGCCAGCCGTAATCACCAACTCGTGTTATGCGACAAACGTTCGGTTTCATTGTCACTTTTATAAATAACATCCTTCCCCCGGTATGTGGGTAGTAAGCAAGACCTTCCTAGAGTAGACTGTAATTACATGGCATTCTCACATAGGACGATGGGAGCAAATCCTCACCATCGTCGGTCGTACCAGAGAATTATGTGAACATCAAAGATAAGTCACAAGCCTATATAGCATATCAATCTAAAGTAGACAGCTAATTCATGGCAATTTATGCAAAATTATTACAGGCATACATATTGTAAGAAAATAATCCCTCTAAAATAGTGTTAGAACGATGACATATTACAAGATTAAACACAAGAATCAATACAATTCATATAACTAACCTGTCCTGAATTCAGTGTGTCCATTACATACTGTTTGACATTTTCATCTGTTGGATTCTTACCAACTTTTTCTTGCATTTTATTTAAGAAAACTAATACTTCTTGATTAGCTAATCCATGTAAAGGTCCAGCCAGGCCACACATAGATGCAGCAAAACTAAGGTATGGATCAGAAAGAGCACTACCCACCAAGTGGCAAGAATGTGCGCTAACATTACCACCCTAATAACGAAATTGTAAGATGAAATTCTTTAAATGGTAAAATTGCAGGATTGATAATTATTGAAAAAATATATGGTCTTATGGTAGTTATTTGAGTATGATAAGTTAGATTTAAGGAAAATCAAGAACACGTCCATAGCATCAAACAATTAAATATATAAACTTTTACTTCACCTGCAAGAAATTCATAACGTTCACTGAACAAACAGGCTTAATCCACTTTATTAAAGACGTACATTAGGAATCACGAAATCACATAATTCTTTAATGTGCTACTAATGATGTAATTTCACAGAACATGATTTTATTGCCATTTAAAAAGTGTATCTATGGCTAATCGTGTATAGTTAGGGTTAAGAGTACAAAATAATTCCACAGACATCAAAGCGTAATTTAAAACAAAGCATCGATAATAACCCACGACGAATCAGTTGTGCGGTGTTAATTATCGGATAGGAAACTGATAGCGATGGACTAAAATAATCTTAGCATTTAAGAGGATTAACGATAAGAATGATAAGAGTAACTAAATACATTTAGTAACGATTAATGCACAGAAACTTCAGTAATAACTAAGAATAATTACGAGCAGCTAAAAGGTAAATTTAAAACAAAGTTGCCAATGATGCATTAAGATCTTAACTTGTTTGACATCATCTGGAAGACCAAATATCTAGCTTCAAATACTTCAAATACGTGGTATTTTAAGCACTAATTTTCAGGACAGCATACTTTTCTAAGTAGTGACAGAATCATGTTTGCTTCAGAAATATAAAACACTTTTGGGCAGAGTGATTTAGAATTGTGTTTTGAGTTAAGCTGTTAATGATAAATAGATAGCAGTAGCATATTATTTATGTAAAGACTTGATTTTGTCACCGTTTAAAACTTGGAGACGCCAAAAAAGAAAAATCAAGGCAACTTCACAGTACAAATTACTACTAGCTTCGCTTAAAGATAGTTTAGCTCACATTAGTGTTATAACATGAGGTGTGGCAACTTGGACCGATGCACTTGTGTGCCTGGTCCTACGTTGTATCTGTCTGTCTGTCTGTCTGTCTATAACATGAGTAAAGCTTGTATATGAAAAAACCACCCAATTTTTGGTAAGAATAGGATGTATGTGACTACCATAGCCCATATTTCTCTATATTGTAAGCAACACTACAGAAGAGAACTATAACCTAAATGTCGAAGTTCAATCACACTAGCCAAAATAGAGATATTGCCATTTCCCGAAGTTACTCATTTCATAATAGGATAATGAACCTCATAACTTAACGTTGCAGCTGATAGAATAACGAATAAGCTAATATGATAAGCAAAAAATAATTTCTTTTAAACAATCGAAAAGCACGCAGAAATGTGACTTACTTCATGGTCACAGTGGAAAGTTAGGTAAAGACGCATCATTTCAGTAAATCCAGGATCTTCATAACCTAGCATACGACAAAAATTATGAGACCAGTCCGTATTGGAATCAATTGCAGCGACAGAGGTACCATCCCGGTACAAATTACGGTAGATAATAGAAGCGACAGTTGGAAGTTTGGCAATTAAATCCATAGAATCTTCGTAAACATACTATTTAAGAAATGAGCAAAAGCAGAGTTTTAAAAGATCCTTAGTGATAAATGGTTTTATTCATTTTCTTAATGTACAAAGTAGTTGTGCTGCAACAACATATACCCAGGTGCCACCGAACCGCCAACGATTATGATAGGTGAATCTATAGCAAGGACTGATTTATACAAAAATAATAGGAATAACATCAGAACCCCAGAACACTTTCCCAGTAGGTACATATGGAGACAAGTGACTGGGTATGTCATTAGAGTTGACAGTAAAATAAGATAAACCATGGTACGAAGTCGGTGGTTAGCAGTAAATAGTGATAGACTACGTCACACACGTCTTGTTAACTACTAGTCGATGAGCAGTTATTTATGAGAAAAGTATAACCTGTCAAATAAGAACACTAATACATAAAAATGGAAAGTCAGGTAATCTGGAAAGGAATGTAGAATAAGTATACTAACTAGGTTTCCAAAATACTGACAGTAAACCACTACATAGAAGTTTGTAAGTTTGTCAGTATCCCGTATTATGCACTCTGAATACATAATAAATACTGAAACAGAACTCTGCTCTCACTAATTCACTTCTCCAAAATGTACGGCTTGCAATAACTACTCACCTCCCAATAAACGCTTTTCTTTATTCCTTGTGAATAGGCCCGTGCAAATTTTGATTCTGAATTCAGAGCAGCACAAGCTGCTACCAGTTGGCTCATGGGATGAAGAGAAGATGGGAAACTATCCAGCATATTTAAGACGTGAGAAGGAAGATCCGCACGACTAGCGAATTCCTTTGAAATGTTATCTACTTGAGCCTTTGTTGGAACCTTTCCTGTCAGTAGAAGAAAAAAGATCCCCTCAGGAAGTGGCTCTTGTCCGCCAGGGGCCTTTGGCAGTTGCTTCTGACAGTCCGGAATTGAAAGACCGCGAAAACGAATTCCTTCATTGATGTCTAGTACGGATGTCTCAGTGACCAAACCCTTTATACCACGCATACCACCATACATCTATATGGGCAGAAAAATTTATGAATAAACTAAAACTAACCATGTCGACGGTAACGTCGCCAACTTTTGTTGTTCCGAATTCTTTCCTAAATGAAGCTACTTTTGCCTGTTCCTTAGGTATTAAGTCAGCCATAATATCTTTAAGGCTCTGTGAATACACAAGTTATATTTAAACTCATCTTACAGCAGAAACAACAGATGTTAATGAAAGCTGTCGAAATACATTTCGACAGGTCAAGTCGCGGCTGATACTTATAGCTTTACGTGTAAACTGCATCATGTTCAAAACCTCACTTCGTCGAAATTTCGAACAACGTACTTTAAAAGTGTCCAATTTCCAATATCAATACTCTATATGGCAAGCAACTGTGAACCAATTGATTTATTCGCACTCTCTTTTCGAATATCGTGATTTCAATTTTGATTCTATGGTTCCTTCTTATAACATGTTAGGTGCATGACCACTTTAGTCTTAACAGTTTCAGCTTGTTTTTTTTACTATTTCTTCATTTGATGTTTTCAATCACTTTTTTTGTATTTTTAACTTTCTAAAATTTTTTTACTATTCTTCGTTCCTATATATCTGTGTGTATACGCAAATTTGTACCCATCCTTCCGTTCGCAGTCCTAGGCAGTCTGGTCCATGAATAAGGTTTAAAAGATTACTAAAAAGTGGATAACGGTATAAGGAAATATGGAATTAATAACACAAAAAGATTGATAAAGTGATATAGAACTCGAAATTGAAGAAAGTTAACAGAACTAACAGCAATTGCTCAGCCCCTGTTACAGGGGAATTTAGTACACATAATCATCAAGTTTTCTTTGGAAATTTTCGGACACAGGGGTGGTAGATACTGAGCCAAGCAACAGATTTCAGGAGGAGAGAACTTTTGATGACGAGTAACTGGTCGTCTCCTGCGCTTCAGTCCTCTTATATGTAATGGTTCTGGATTTCTCTAAGTGTATACGGAGTTGCTAGCATACTCTTGTTCGTTATTTCATTCGTTCTAAGTATATTGTGAACTGTAATTCGCCCCTCAGCTGCCTTTAACTAAAGGCGAGCAGTCCCAGCTGGTTTAGTCCGTCAGTGCATGATTTATCCCTGAATTGATTTGCCAACTTCGTGACCTGCATCTCTACCCTCTGAATCGATCGCTATAAGGTAGGCAGTCCAGTTTCAAAGGCTTGCTATTTATTTCCTGCCTAGTGTTGTCTTCTAACTCCTTGATAAGACCTACTTCCTTGATTATAGTCACGAACCTAATAGTAGAGTGTCTCTTTTATGAGACCCAGCAATTAACCAAGTCCGGCGATCAGGTGTTAAAGTCCCTCGCGACCAACATTTTAACCATTCCACTCTTGCGAGAGATAAATTCGCCTAGATTAGTCGCTTACAGTCCCCGTGATCACATGCAAGAAGGTAGTAAACCCCAATAATCAGGTATCTAATGCCATTACTGCTGAAACAGCATCCGATGGGTTATGGTAGGTTCGTCAACGTAGTGCTTTTAATTGGTATGGCTTTGAGTAGGTTACCTAAGTACACTGTTAGTCTATCTCTTCTTTTTTGTAATCAGATGGACTTTGTCGTTTCAAGGCCACGGGGACATCTGTGTTGTTAGCCTCGGTGGTAGGGCTCAGTGGTAGTGACCCAGACTTAATTTTGAAACACCTAAAGAATATCCACAAGATTGCATAAACGTACGTTGGATGTCTATGAATACAGACGTCGAACTAGGTCCCACATGCATTTATTTAATAAGTCACTACAATCTTCCTGATGATATCCGAGAAAACAGGTGAGTGGATAGAAACAATAGGTCATCGTTTCGCAATAAAAACTTCTGGTTATAGTTTATATCTTGATCCATGAAAAATATTACATTAGTTTTTATTTCCCGGGAATTGTAGACAACTATACAGGCTCGTGTAAAGCAACGACTGAATTACTATGCGCAACTAATAATTTAAAATATAACGATCAAGAGACAATAGTAATTGGTGTTTATTCATTAAATAACGATGGATCAAAGCCTAAATCGCTTCCATCTTTGACCCTCTGTTTTGTATGCAGGGCTTGACGAACATTTTCGAAGATGTGATTTTTTTTAAAAGATAAATATGATCAGGTTGGTTGTATTCCTATAGCTGAGTATATTCTTCCATTCCTTTTAGAGTTATGGGAATAATGTGAATCATGGTATGTACCTAGTTCATGCCTATGTTGGTGACTGTGTAACAGCAAGTTCTGATAAGGAAACGTACCTAAAATACCCGAACACATCTTTAGAGAAGTATAAGAAACGTGGCATCACCATAAAAATTCGGAAGTGACATAATACGGTAAACTCACCTGACTTTTTTGGGCATACCTACTGGCGCTCATAGCATCTATTTTTTAGTAAGTAGTTAGATATTACTTTGGAATAGTCGGAGTAGACCACCATTAGGCAGCCAGGTATCCACAACTTGCTGACAGGTTCATTCCAACGTTCCATATCTAACTACATATATTTCATAACGCCAATGACAAGCTATATTTGAAGAAGTAAAGTGGTTATACAAACACCACTTTGGATGGAGAATTCCTAGCTACGTGTTGTGCACTTTAAACGCATAGACAGAGGCCAAATCTTTACAGTAGTTAAAGATATTTTTTGCCTTTTTATTGACTGACTGTCGGACAAGTGCTGTCACAGATAGATATATAAACTTAAATCCACTTAACAGTTTGAATTAACCGATGAACTTATGTTGTTGAACTAAGTTGACTCTAAAATGAGTGTGTCAATCTCTACCATGAGTTATCAGCGACAACTCTCAAACTTAAAGTGACGACATTTTCAACTCGCCTTTCGATGTATTCATGAGTACAGCCCATCCGATATACTCAAAAATACCATGGTGTCGTTATAAACGCATTTCATCTCGATGATCATGTTAACATTGGATAACTCACTCAAATATTCTGCTTAGGTCGGGGTTAACGAAAGCATGTCAGCTAATATTGAAAAAAACAAAGTAGAAGGACATAGTAAGTGTCCCTTTAGTTATTTTTCTGTTCAAAATACACTTTACAACAACGTTAATCTAAATATGGTAGGGCCCCTACCAGAAGTGAACAGCTCTGCTTATCTCCGAACGTTTTGGAATCGCTTTACGAGGTGTCAGATACTTATACCTATCAAAGAAATTTAGCTGAGTTTGTGGCGTTCACCTTCATAGAACAACATATTTTTAACTGGCCGCTCATTTACTACTACATAACGGAAACACTAGTCTAGACAGGCTGTGTTCTACACTCTAACTTAACTTCTCCGTACGACACTATCGGAACCATTGTGGACTACCCACAAGCCAATAAAGCATTATAGAAGTTTTTAATAATTAAAAGCTTTTCTTACTATGAAAAACGTTTTACAGGGTACCTACTTGCCTCCCCTGACCATAATGGGGATTTACAACAGAGCAAAAGCGGATGAACTGTAGCATAATTCATCTGTTGCACAACACATTTACTTTTGAAAGAATTCGTTGATATTTATCCAAAATTAGTCAACATTGATTTTGATCACTAACTGAGATAAGTTTCAAACGCTAAGGATCCAATTAAATCAGCCCTAAATTAATCACCAGTAAACGACATTTTCATCTGACATTTTTGTACCTTGTGATTCACTATGCCAACACCACAGCACAGCCTGAGAGAAGACATACATAGCAAATAGACATTAATCGTAATACAATAAAATTGACAGAAAAGAAAAAGATGAAAATATCAACACTGATTACTTCACAGTTAAATATTTGCAAGAAAACTCCTACTCTATCGATCCCGACTGATCAACCGTCAATAATTATCTGAAGTAATTTACCGTACTACAACAAAATGGCAGTAACGCACAGCGAACGTTAACAGTTTTCGACAGTTCGAAATCCATATGTCCAGGTAGAACTACTATCAAATTTTATTTCAATAATGTTCTTTGACTTGACCCTCTAAGTCAGACTGTTACGTAACAGCCAGCCTCAATGTAACTACACGCTGCCCAATTACCCATAACAGGCAGAGTCATGCTTTCCAAGAAATCCTTGCTCCAGTGGAACTAACTCAGTTGTTGCAATACACTTATATTTGTACAACAAATACTATCCATTACAGCACTAAAGCTTAGCATATTAACAATGAAAATACATTAGGAAAAAACAATTTGTAATATTAGACAAAAATAATAGCACTGAACTCGATCACTATACCTAAATCCAAATAGACCTTTATTAGGTTTCCTTTCTATATGATAGAAGGAGCAAGTTCATTTTAATCAGCCTCATAATATAATGAAATAACCTAGCTGAGGTTACCTGAACCTGCTCTGCTAACTCAGTATCTTTTTTAGACAAAGGTTAGCTGCTTGTGTTCAGTATACAAATTTTGGTTGCATAAAGAGTACATAAAGTTAAAAATGCTTAAAATCAGTATACCTGAAGACACTAGTCGTTGATTAAAGAGTTTGAGAGCCCAAAGCAGCAATAGTATGGCAATTTGCAAATTGTTTTTGAATCGAGCTAATGGCGACTCCCACATCAACATAAGTCCGAACGATGGAGAGTACGGTTTGATTCACGGTGTATTTTAATGTTAAATGTATATCATAATGCGCTTGAAGAAATTCACCAAGTTTTCAGATACCAGATCATTTTTATAATGCCTACAGATCCCTTTGAAGTTTTTAACAGTCTCATTTGCTTTGTATGGCTTTCCGTATCTTCATAACTTTATTATATAGCGATGATAACAGATTAAGAAAATCAGTGAATGATAAGAGTGATTTCACTAATCCCGAAACTCCTTCCAGAGGTAACCGACTAAGCACTGTCTTCCAGCCAAACAAACTCTAATTGATCCATATCCATTGTTTTCTGATAGCTAGGAATTCATTTAAGTAAATGTGTAATTTTTTTCCAATTTCGTTTTATAATTTACAAAGTAGCCTTGAATAAATGGCCATTGTCAAAATCCTTACCAAATTCAGCACATACCACACCAATCGAGATCTTTTGATCTTTTGGAGGAAACCATCTTCTTTTGGCCGCTAATAAGTTTGTAAGGAGAAAATTGCCTGTCCTAAATCCACGTTGCTTTCTAGACAGCATAAGATTTACATCTTAATACTTGAATACAATTTTCCAGGTAATCTTCTCCGAAATTTTAGAAACTCTGCTAGTTAGAGTTAGTGGGAGGAAGTTTTCAGGTTTGTATGCCACGTTTGTTTAGAAGACAGGATCAATCATGGTGTTTTTTCAGCCACTAAGGTATTCTACCCTTGTGTTTTGAACAGATTTAAACATACACCTAGAGGACGTAGTTTACATTCTTCTTCGGCCTTATGCTCTTTAACACGACCAACGAGTGAAAGGTCCTATCTTACGAAAACTTCGGATCCTTTGAAAGCATTTCCAATCTTATGTATTAAGTCTTAAGTATTAAGTCATCCATGGATTCAAATACCACCTTAATCAATCCTGGTCGATTTTCCTCCGAGTCAACTTCCAGATTTTAAAGACGGAATTCAAGAGTAGCTCTTGTTACCTCTAGTGGGGGTGCATGTGCTTACTAAGGAGGCCTCTAATCAAGGTTACAAACCAACAAACTTTGGCCTCGGGATTTCGCCGTCCTCCATCCTGTTAAAAATAACGGTTTCACTACAACCTTCAGGTCTTTAATCCTACACTGCTCTTGGTGATATCAGGTATCTTCTTTTTTCCCTATTACGATGGTAATATATAATGACTTCCCAGCAAACAAAGCAACGGAGGTCAGCCATGGGGATACTTGTTACTTATGGTAATTTGGACCTGCCCCCGTTACAAGCTACTCATGTTCACTAGGATTAGGTAGGGTTACAAGACACAAACACATCCTGGTGACTTGGTGTTGACCTGTGAATCAACCGAGCATGCGTCGTCGTGCCCATAGTTTAAGTTATCACGTTTTTTTAACAGTGTACATTTTAGTTACATTTATCAGTTTAATAGTAAACCGGTAGTTTCAAGTCAGTATTGATAGTTTGGTAAACTATTTGAATGCAGCATGTCCTGGATACCATCCTTTATTTTCCTCATACTTTGTCAAGGAAGATGGGACATTGATATCACTGAACATTGTTTAGTCAGACTAAATTCCCGGCATTGACCAATATCGGTTCCGGAATCGACTGAGTGAACAGTCCGTGTTTCTGCTGATAGTCAAATTGTCTAGGAGCATAATATTATATACTGTGTATAAAATTTATTGTATTTGTCAAGTAAGCTATTTAGGTAGGCCTGAATGGTCGCGATTGTAAGCCTTCAAAATACTAGTTATTCTAATCCCAGAAGCGAAATCGAAAGTAACAACACTTGTGACTATGAACGTATATTATCCAACCAACCAGAATACCTGATAATACAGCTTTTGCAACAGCAGTATAGGTTTTCTGTCCTTGATAAGACATAAGCAAGTCTGAAACAGTAAGTTAATAAATTAAGGAGATCCAACGACAGACAACAGTTCGACTAAACAGTGTTTAATAATGTCAATGCACTAGCTTCCTTGACAGCACTATTGCAGACTTTGCTAGATTCTGCTGTCGGTGGTAAAATTACGATTTGTATGATAACAGTATGTAACAGTGTATTTCGACTGGCTGAATGGGAATAATACGGTTGCGGTCGATCTCGGTTCAAGTTTCACTTTAGGTCTGAAACAGGACTTAAATGGTATCAGAGGCTCTGTTATCCGCTCAGTCGTAACAACATAATTCAGGTAATTTGACTAACTGAATGCCACTTTTTGAAGAATATCAACATGGGTGATGCCAATAGTTTTCTTTATTACTTGATAAGTATTGTCTTGGAAAAACTCGACAATTAAAGAAACCTTAAAGCAAGACACTCTAAATGACAGAAAAGTGATACGAAAAGCAGTAGTAAAAGCAATTTAATACCGGAAAACTTTTGATATAACACCGATTTTCATGAGAACTACTTAGGTTCAACGAATATCAAACTAATGACAGAAAATCATAGAGTACTAGGAAAATAAGTACGAAAAGGACACTACAAGGAAAAAACAACTTTGCTCTCTACCTTTGCTGAAATCAACTGAATCAGTGCAAAAACGATAGTCTTGATTTATTTAGAACGACCAAAACCCTTAAATTTACTTGATGATAGAAAACATCAGTCTTTTTCAGATGGCCTTATACCTAGACTTAAACCCCTAACCTTAATTTACACTCAAACTAGGCTAACTCTAGATTTTATATACCTCTGTCCTCAACCTTGCCATAATTGCAACAATGGACTCCAAAAATGGTCGATTCGAGGGTGCTTGAAATACTGTTTTCTCCACTATAAAAGGCTGTAGAGTATAGGTGATACATAGCCAATCGGATGACTAAAAATGTATTACTTTTTTGGTTTACAGGAAAAAAGTCCAAAGTAGAGTTTGAATAACTAAATTAACCAATAAGAATCAGCAATGTTTATTCGTGCACTCTCAAAGCAGATGTAAACGACTCGGATGATGTGTAGGTGGCTAGGTGTAGACAAAGACGGTTATAGAGAGAAAGTAAAGGATATGAATCGCCTTACGGGGAAAGCAGTGGGGCCATGGAGAAAGACATAGTTATCCAACCTATTAAAACAAGTTGTTACGAGGGTTTAAGGAGTGTCCCCAAAGAGTTTATTCTCGGCTTACCACTCAGCAAAGTAATGCGGTCCCAACTTTATGTTCTTTCCCTGATACGCAGTTTCTCCGAAAAGAGGGCCACAGCTTGGATTGGAAAGACTAGTAGGAGGGCAGGGATAAGCGTTAAGGTGTTATCTGACATTAGGTATGTTTTAGGCAGTTATCAGGTCATTTTGGAATCTTTTGAGGACCAGCCTTATTTTATTTCCCCACAGTTGGCTTAAGAGTCCGACAACCCGTTGATTGGCTATCTCCTTACTTTTCTCGGAGATCCATGGAAGTGCAACCGTTCTGTAAATTTCATGCTGGAACATAACGTATGTTTTTAATATAGTCAGAGGGAACTCAGGTATCGATGTACCTAAATGTCTACAAACGATGCGGAAAGTGACGTGGGCTTTTGAAACAATTCTTGGATAGTTGGCACAAGTGTTGAGACTTTTGGGTAGCAGAAGCCAAACGTTACCTTCAGTGAGGCTATTGAGGCCGCTCTGGCCACATAGCTCGTCTACTGGACGACGCTCAGCTAGTGTACGCGTGAGAACGGTTTATTGTCTTATTAGGTCTAACTTTAACTAACTGGTTAAGGTCTAGTCCACTTGGAGTAAAATATTTTTTTGCAGTTAATGTGCTTCTTTGTTACAATTGACGGCTGTCCGTAATCTCGGATTAATGGCATAGATGAGCATGGGAGGGGGTTATTTTTTCTAGAATATCATTGATGACAATGAGAAATATCAAAAGATCAATTAATGCTCCCATGCATTTTTAATTTTTTAGAAGTTACTTGCATTATAACGAGTGTAGTAGGAGATCAGTGACAAGGTGGCTGGGAGATGTGGGATATTCTATGATAACCGCCTTAAGTATATCGTTACGTTCCACGGACATGATAGATTCTGGGGCTAGTCATTTAAGCAATACCAACACTGGTATCATTACGATTTAACTCATGCTCTCTCCTTTCTTTGTGGGCATGGAATGAAAATAGTTCTTTAGCCTTTGGCCAAACTTTCTGTCAAAATGGTTACCGAAAACTTGTGCAGCCTCCATGTTGGTAAAAACTGAGCCCCAACATCTTGTTGTCGTCAGCGAATTTTGATTTGTGTAATTTTATGCATACTATGAACTAGTAGAGGTGCTGAAGGTTAGATAGCAGCTTTGCTGCAACGTTAGTTTGAAGGTGGTTTTGTTGTGTCAACCTGCGAGTTGCACCTAATACTCAATCTCAGTTACGTTTCATGGTCCGAGGCTAAACTTTCTTCAGTCCTGTTGAGGGTGTTTGGTGCTCCTTTTTAACCAAAATGTTCTGGCTTGTGTTTTACCAGTGCAGCTTGCTCATGTTCTCATTGATACAATAGCAAGGGAGTTATTACGTATGGAGAAGGTGCAGTAATGTGCTGGGTGAAGATTAGTGAAGTCCTAGTTGCTAGAAGGATTTGTTGTGGGGTTTAGATTTCTATGTAAATGATAATAATATTTTATTCCAGAAAATGTGGGTAAACTCTAGCTATGAAAGCATGATTACTAATAATGATCAGTGAGATACAGATGGTAGATAAAGAGGATTATAAAATAAGGCGTTAGGGAATTCATGATCTATTGATCGCAAGATCTAATAAGAGGACTGCGACAACAATAATAGCCACTTGTTGCAGAACAGTCAAACACAGAGCTAAAATGTATCATTAATGGATTTAACGAAGACGTTATCATGAGACGTATTTTGAGTAGCAAGATAATATTATAAGTTTGACAGTCAAAGTTTGTACCTATGTTATATATAGGGTGTACAGAATAACCTTGTGGAAGGCAGACAATAATTTGGGTATTGATCGTAATATCAACCATCAGTTGAATCCTTGCACTAAGAGAGTTGCCTTAGAGACAATCACAGACAAAACAATAAGTCTGACCATTTAAATGAGTTAAAGAAAACACATATGTAGCTTACGTGAAAAGTATAATTAACTCATGATGATCTAGAACCTGTGGTATTGAAGTAACACTAAACGTTGTAGAACATAAGGCTTACTGAATGAGATGAATTTTTGAAACGTAGTAGTGGATTGCGTGAAATATTTAAGAATCTGTAAGGTGAAATACTTAACCCTACTACACTGTGTCGCTCCTCGTAATGAACGCCTGAATGAACATTATGCTGTGTAAAGATGATAAGATAAAAATGGTGTTGATTATAGCTCACTAATTTATCTGGGTCATGGGACTAGTCATAATGCAGCATGTGTCAATGTAATTGCAATCTTTTCTACTGTCATCATCTAAAATATAACCTAGTCCCTAATCAAGTCAAGAAGCCTGGCAATTGACGTTAGGGCGGGCCAGGCCATGGAGCCATCAGGCTGTGCAGTTTATTTGAGGAAAGCAGTTGTACATTCCATCAACTATGCGATGGAAAGTTAGTTAAATACCTAAGCCTATGGTGTGAACAATTGAGCCAATTCCTATAAGCCCTTATGGCTGTGGAAAACTTATTCCACATGAAGAAAATTTCAACTGATAAATAGTTTGTCTTGAGTATAACCACAGTAGTTACAATTTCAGCGTTAAACATTTAGTTGACAACATCATAATGGAGGCTATGCACAAACTTCACATGTGGAAAATGATAACATGTGCTGTAAGTCACAAAAGAAATGATATTATTTTTAAGATGCCAAATCCAAAGAGTTCAGTCGTAATTTTATAGCATTTTATCAGGTATTTCTGATCTTTGGTATCTCTCAATATAATGAGGATGGGTGCTTTCGGACAAAGGTATGCTTTTATCTATCTCCTATTAGTAGGCAGCTGAGTATATACAAATGGCATTATAGCGTATGTTGTACACAGGTTTTACACAAAATTATTCTGACTTATTAGCTGCGGACGTTAACTAGGCACATTTTAAAGTTCTTTTCAACTAACGCATCACTGTTGTCATATGTTGGGGAAAAATTAGACTTTGAAACCCGGATCGCTAGCACTATGTAGTCTGTGTGAAGATATGGAGTAGAGAATCAAATGTATGCTTGTATGTAGTGCACATAAAGTATATCTAACAGCACTCAGTAAATAAAATTATGGCTTCTAGCCGGTGCACTAATTGACTGCAAGTTGTAAACAATTTTTAATTAAGTATAGAGTGAAGCGTTCCCGGATATATGACTAAGTTGCGCTTGTCGTATAACCAAAGATACTTCTATCGAATGGACCCACTCTTACGAATGAGAAGTCAGAAGGCAATAAAGGATGGAAGCAAAATTATATTTGATCGTAAACAGAGCTTCAAGTGGGATAGCAACGTCTAGGCTGGCAAACTAGAGAGAGATGCTACCCACGGTGGTTCGAGTCATGATCTGGTGATGCGTGACCGCGCGCCTTCAACTAGTAGTGTCCGCTAAAACAAACATGGTCAGCATCAATGTCGAGATGCTTATGCAACTATTTATTTTGGGGATTATTTACCGCTACAAGAGAATTAGCGAGTTTCTCTAGAAGAAAAGGAGTAAACAACTTTGCTTTCATCAGCGAACACAGATACAATTAAGAAAGTAGCTACAAATATCGTGAGTAAGAAGGAAAAGGCCGGGCAAGCAAACTTGAATAGCTCTAAGTTACAGATCTTGACTGGAAAAACATGCAGTTAGTTGTAGCTAAGTATGTGCCATCACAATAAAACGACTTAACCTAGTTTAATAGATAGTACCCAGCGTTGGATTTAAAATGTTTTCTCAGTAATAGAAAGTTTTTGGTGCGGTTATATACACTAAAGATGTTAAAAATGAGGTTAGGAGCTGCATGACCTTTATCGTGACTAGAAGTCACAAATTTGAAGGAACCAAATTTACAAGTGATTGGAGAAAGCCATGTTAAATGGGTATAGTTACGAGTTTGGGCACAGTATAGGAACCAACAAATGTTGTACTTAAAAGACAGCACAAAACTGCCCAATTAGTCAGAAGGAGATGTGCTGATGGAATCAGGGTTGACGCGAATTCAAACTGATAATGCTTGCCATATTGTGTCATAGCAGGGACTATTGTTCGGGTTAAAGATGAGGAATTTTGGTCAAAATTAGACCTTTATTGTTACGGACATGATCGTTAGTCAAATTTGAAGGTGAGTAGGTTTAGTAGGAATAATTATCACCCACCGAGCGAGCGAAAAGGTAGGCGCTAAATCATATAAAGTTGGCAAAAATGGTGTGTCAATCATTAAGTAAGCTGCTTGAAAACGCAGGACTTCTTTATTCGGCTCTTTTTGTCTCCTGTAATCAACCTTGCATTACGCTTCCTCTACTTTCTGTCCTACATTGCACCTCTTTGTCCCCAGTCTTATAGCACTGTTGAACTTAAGCCTTGGAATAGGATTGTAAATTAAGTCTAGAAACAGAATTCATCATTTATATTAGTATTAAAAATATATTTTACAAATGCTAATCAAAACTAGGACATGGCCACAGATCGCAATTAAATGGTAATAACTATAAGTTATATTTAAGCCACTAACCAGATTTTTTTAATAAATAACATTTACGAGTAGTTGTATCGTTGTTTGGTAACAGTGTTTGCATAGTTGATGACATAAAGCCTTATTGTTTCTACTAGCAGACGAGCTAGTTTATTTGCCAAATCAATCACTTTGCCTGATTCTTAGTGTATAATCGGTGGTGCAGTGAAGCTGCTTACCTTAAGTAAAGTTACACGGCTTGATAACCCCGTTAACCTGGCTCACTGTAATCTTGGTAGCCAGGCTTCTTGATCAACACAAAACAGGTTAGTGGTTAAGTTTTATTTAGCATGATAATAGTAGGAAGAGTTACAAACACACCTACACATGCCATGTTGCAACGAGTCTCATTATTCAGATTAATTATTGGGCCATTGTCAGAATCGTCATTTTCTAGCCGTCTTCAAACAAAATGAAGTTCACAGGACATTCGCGATTGACTATGATACGTGTTGTAGGGTTAGATATCCACTGACCCCATAATACCATTCAACTGTTGGAATATCTAGCTATTACCATCACATTTCGGACCACAAATTTTATTATTTATTAAGTTTGTGTGATATCAACATGGTAGGCAGTGGTCTGAGTGGTTTCTCTATCTGTGTAATTTTCATTATGTTCAGACAGTTTCATTGTTGTTAGTAGATACGAGTTGGCAGACGAGTCACACAGTGCGCACATGGCGTACTTAATAATTTGAAATCCCAGCTTGTAAGTATTTGGTCGGGCTCCAGATCCCGTAGTATGAATATAACCGGTTGTATTAGCCGTTTAAGTTAGAGTGGGCCTATCATATCACTCAACAAATCTGCTAAAGACCTTCAGAAATCGTCTCAGTTCATGTAGTAGATTTCAGCCGTCACTGTTAATTGTACCAAGTTCCATACTATGCTTTTCTACACCCTAGAAGAGCACCCATTTCTACCGTCGCTTTAGGTCACGCTATGACCGATACTTTAGATCTCAACACTACATATGCCACGCTCCACTTTGTTCAAAGACATCATGTCAAACTGCTGCTGAACATCATATGAGAAGCTTCATGAACGTGTATCCGTCCCTGCAAAGTGATCGTAACAGAAGTCTACTATTGTTCTAAGCTAAATAACCCCTTCAGGAGAATAAACACCCTGGTACGGTCATACTTTTCACAGAAGGTTTACCTTGTCTGGAGCTTCCCGTCTATCGACCTAGTAGTAGCTTTCATAGTATATAGTTCCAAGAGGTAATAAAGTGACCACGCGCGGACTTAGGGCGTTCTGTCTACCACTTAAAGTGGCGGTTATCTACTTTACATTGGAACAACGAAGTACCTGCCTAGTACCGACACTAGACCTCTATCTTTCGTTAATACAATTAACCTGCTCTGTATTTATCGTCCCTGCCTACTACATACATCCCCATTTTTATCAATATATTTGCTAATTCCATGTTGTCTACTCATTATTTACTCATTTTATTGTCTAATCAAATATATTTCAACTCAAGTGATTGATTTTGTATCTCTGTCCCGAAATCTTACGTTTACTATTCCTCTGCATTCCAGTTTCACAGCTCTTGATTAACAAAAATCTAGTCTGTTGTTCGCTAACATTAAGGCTACTAGTTCTGAGGTTGACAAATACATATTCATCCTCAAGTCACGCAAAACTACTAGGTGGTGTACAGTCAAATGACCAGACTTTACAAACTAGACATTATCAACGACCCATAATCACACTTCAGCATCAAGACGCAAGCTTTAAGAAATTAGGCGGCCAATACTAGCTTGTCATGAAGATGCTGGATGCTAACAGACCAACAATTCAAACCAACTAGTACAATCTTGCCCATACTCACTCAACCCTTGGATCAAACATTCTTATTTTTACACCTTATTTATACCATGTTTCCGCCAAACTCTGCAAGAAAATGTAGGCGTATTATTAATCATTCCTCCCACCTATATATTTGACTTTCGTTTTGATTTTATTATCTTCTACACTCAAACTTTTATCTGATCACCTAAGTTCCGCGTGATCTAGTGACCATCTGTCTGATATCGATATGTCACTAGCCCAAGAATCCTCCACTGTCAGGAAAAAATAGATAAGTAGAAATCCGAAAATGTTAATAATGACAAAAATCACCCTGACAGCTGCAGCAGACTGAAAAGACGAGCTTCGTCTCCTCGAAAAAATTAAGAACAGCTACAGAGACACCAAGACTCTAGCTCCAAGGAATCATGTAGTTTTACTAGTAGTTTCACTGCTTGAGGATAAGATTAAGTAGAGAGAAGCAGTCTTTTGTGCTATAACTGAATCTGCTTAATCGAGAGGAAAATCTGAGAATCCTAGGCTTTTGAGTGGTGAGGCTTAGGGAACCAATGCTTTTCAGACATGTGTGGGCAGGGTTGCACCCTAGATATTCTAAATATGTCGTCATGAAATCCGAATCGAAACGAGCGAATTGTCTCCATTGAATCTCCTTGTAGGAGAAGTCGAACCCGAGGAAGCATGCCGCACAGCAAATGTTTCTTTTGCTTCACTTCTTCCAGGTTATATTTGTGTTATAATTGATATAATATGGGAAGTAGGAAGAGAGCAACAAAACATATAATAGATCGTTGGCATCTGCATTTGGGTACATTAAAGCCAAATGACATTGGTACATGTAAGGGGGCTACCTACATAATAAGTTTTACTACGGATTAGTGACCGTAGTGGAAACATATCGTAGCCCGAGTTGTCTAAGTTGTCATGGTATTTGCTAAGTTTCACGACTAAAAAAGAGTAACGAACTTTCAGGACTGTTTTAGAACACTATTCCAATTATTTTAATTGTGGGTAGTGTAAACACTTCATTTTCGTGATTGTTGCATCCCTCTTACAATATTCTTCAGTTCAGTATATTTACTGTTAGTATATTGTCTCTCATTATTAATTACAATAAATTAATTGTGTACAAGTTACCCCACTTCACTGCCATGATCTTCTTTGTTTCGTATTAATATTAAATTCCTAGTTGGTTCACTGCATGGTCTGGTTTTGTGTATATATAAAGGAATGTATGAAATGTAATACAATTTTATCTGGTCGATTCATCGGCTTGCGTTTTCTGGCCTGGGTACGAGTGGGCATAGGGCAGACATACAGGGATAAGCTAGGTACTCATTGAGGTCTGTCATTGTAACTTCATGCTCACAAGATCATATCATTAGTCGGTCTCATATACCAACCACAACTGTATTGATTTGGTTATGGATCATATCGGCACAAGCACTTTAGAAGGCAAGTGCATCATTGTTGGGGTCATCGACATGCTTCACATTAACTAAATAAATCTTACTACGCAGAATGGATATTTTTAAGGGAAGTATATTATGTGTTAGTTAACAGTATACTTTTGTCCAGTGTGTCGACGACAGACACGTTTAAAAATAAAACGCGGGCCATCATCATTAGACCTAGTCTTTATACTTAATTATGATGTTACGGACTTACAATTTCTGTCACTGCTAAACAACAGTAATAATGTAATTTCAGATTTCATGGTTAGAGCACATGATTTAGCATAACAATTTACTCCCACTCGTTATGTAAATTAGTTTGTAATTCATAAACTTACTACCAATAGATCTCATGCAACCTAGAAAGAGCAGCTAGTGAAGGATAGTTGTACCTAAAAAAATGGCTGTTTTAAGAGATGACCTAAGAGAAACGCTGAAATCTCATCACTACGGATACAGGTAAACCTCATTATCTAAAGATAATTCAGGCTTGAGCGAGATTTAAAAACTATGGAAGTGTTTCAAGTGGATATATTTTTGGACAGTGATATCGTTAAATATTACATAAATATGACTGAATTAGTTGCTACAGCTCCAGACATTTTAGTGCAGAAGGAGTTATTAATCGGCCTAGCCTATCTAAAACCAGGTGGGTCACTGGGTCTTGGTGGAATGCCACCCCACATTTGTTATTATTCATCATGGACTACCATTTCGGGATCACTAACAGAGTTGTTCAAAATGTCTTTTCATTAAATTCCATTTAAGAAAACTCGAATCGATGCAAATTTAGTTAGGGAACATTTTGTGTGATCAAAGACAAAGAGTAGAAATTAACGAAATACTGGCTAAACAGTTTTTATTAAGTGGCATCCCCCAATGATGCTAATCGGCTTGATCCTCAGAATGATTAAAACGAATTAGTTCGGTGGCCCCTAAAGTCATGAGGTTAGATACAGCAGGAGTTTAACAGTTTAAGTCAACAGCAGTAGTAGTCATCGATGCGTAATAAATAATACAACACTGCTGAAAACGGAAGAATATGAAGAAGTAACGATAGGAGTAGGTCATGACTTTAAAATCACTGTGAATCGCGGCACGGCATCGGGTAAAACGTTTTCGGTGCTGTGGTTCCCTATAAAGGCATCCAAATATTTTGGTAAAGATATGTTGGATAAAAAGTCCAAGCAGCAAGTTGCTACCCCATAAAATATATCAGCAAATCCTGGCAAGTGAAAGGGCATGTAATTAGCTAGTTACCACCTTATTAGATTTTTGTTACCGATAAGCGATTAAAGCATTTATATATTTTAAGCTTATTTTATTGGAGAACAAAAGATGACCTAATACTGATATTCCGCATCCTGAATAATGAAATAAAGGCTAATATATATTTACTCCCTTAAAGACCAGTCATTTCGATGACCATCGCGGAGGATTCGGAAACCGAGATATAATAAGTTCACAGCGGGATTGCATTTTTCATATCGATTGTTCAACCGTTGGGACTCACTATGCAACAAGTAGGTGAGAGCTCCTTCGGTAAGCTCTTTCAAGAAGAATTACGATCTTTGCTGAAATAAATATTTCAAGTAATACTCAGTTTACTAATATGCCTGACCGCTAAAGAAGATTGAGAAACTTTCAGAACTATGTTTTAAGAACACTATTTAATTTATTCTGTGTGTAATGTAAACATTTTGTTTCTATTATTGTTACGTTCCTCTTACCCTATCCTCCCGTTTAGCATAATTACTGTTATTATATTGTCTCTTATTATGGACTATAGTTAATTAATTCGTGTACAAGTTGTTCCTATTCCCTACCACTATTTCCTCTGTTCTGTATTCATGTTAATTTCCTAATTGGTTTGCTGTGCCGTCTGATTTTATGTATATATAAAGAGATGTATGAAATATAATATGATTCAGTCTGGTTGATCTATTGGCTCGTATTCTTCTTATTCTGGCTTGGGATTCAGTGGGCATAGGGCAGATGCACACTTACCGACTAGGCTCAAGTAATTGGCAATTGGCCAACCAACCACCAATTTTCTCGCATCATAACATTTACCCAGCTTGTTATTTTTATTGTTGAAGACAGACTAAAGATATTGGAAGACTTGTGGTGAATCAGATTAATGAGTTTAAGTTTGTTGTGATAAGTATCATGATTTCTCGGCATATAATATAAGTTTATGTGGTCATGCGAATGGTCACAATAAGTGTTCCTGTCCAAATATTCCAGGGCAACAACTGTATTCAACAAACCAAAATGATCTTAAGAACGTTCACAGGCAAAACAGTGATGTGGTAGCAGAACAAGTAAAATAGGAGTATTTCAACAGCTGAATGTACGACGAATGATAGTTATTGAACCGCTATCTTCACAAGTCCTACTAAGTAAGAGAGGAAAACACAGAAACAGCAATTATTTTTGAGCCCAACGGAAACACAGGAAAGAGATTCAGAAATCCAGGTCAGTACGAGAAAATACATAGTGGTTGTTACTGCGTTTCGAAAAAGTGTTGATAAGACAAGCATGTTAATTAAAGTTGGTAAATACATAATGTCAATAGGTCGTCTTTACAGCAGTCAATATTTCTGTATCGTTTCATCATAGGCGCCTCTTACAAAGCCTTTGCGGACACCTTTTTTAATCTTGAAAATTGGTATTATATTTTGCCTCTAATGTGCACGGAGGAAAAAGAAATGGTACGGATCTTATTTAAGTAATATTTTTTTAGTGCCCTTTGTGCATGGAACCTATGGAGGCGGATGATCTCGCGTTTTACCCATGTGACTGCCGGTATCAGGTAAGTAGTTGATTTTCCCTTTTATATGGACTAGGTTTGTCGGTTCTGCTGGGCTAAAATTATTAACGAGGAGAATGGGCTTTGTCCAGCTTGTCGAAAGGTGGGGTTTGTCAGTTTTCATATTGTGGTTTAGGCATATAATTCAGAAAAGCCGGCATCCTACAAACCTATTTCGGAAGCAGAGTAAGTACTTTGTCTAAAAAATATTTTCTTAGAGAATCTCGTTGCAGGTCAAGTAGAAGACGAAAGGATTGTATCAAGAAAACGAAGCTCAACCCAGAAATGCTCAAAATTCTCCCGGAACTAAGGTAGTAATTAGTAAAGGATGTTATTACTGGCTAGGGTCGTACAACCGAACTTGATATTTGTTGTTGGTTTACCTACGTGGATCTCAAAGGATAAAGATATACTTAAAGGTCAAGATTACTTTGGTCGCTATGGAAAAATTTTTAAGGTGGAGGTTAATCAAAACCAAACTTTCGGCGGACCACAGGTATGTTTGAGGAGTCGTGATCATTAAATCTTAACTGGGTCGTGAAAATGCTGTTTCTCAGTAATATTATTATTTCTCAATATTTTCAGGGTCAACCAAGTTTTAGTGCGTACATAACATATTACCGCGCTGAGGATGCCATGCGATCCATAAGAGATCTTAATCAGAGCACCTTACATGGAAGACCGATTCGTGTATCCCTTGGGACCACAAAATATTGTAGTCAGTTTCTAAGAGGTACAAAATGCACCAAACATGTAAGTTAAATATTTTCGGTCTATTTGTGTTAATAAAATCCACTCCTGTCCAGATTCTAGTTCTTTCTCAACAATTCTATGTGTGACTTGTTTGTGTTCATAAAACCTGTTAACCTTTTAGTAAAACTAGATACATGCACGACTAGTTTACTTTCTGTCAAACACCTCAAAAACCTGAAGTCCTTAATTAGTCTCTTGCTAAATAAATGTTTGGACATGACTTAATGAACTCTTATGAACTCGTTGTGGCATACTATTCTTGGGTTTTATCTTTTCGCGTTTTGTGCGATCATTGAGCCCTTGCCCAGTTTCTCGTTATGACAAAAGAAATTAATCCCCTTAAATTATGATTCACCAAAATGTTTTTATTTGGATGATAAGCGAATGTCAAACATTATTACTTATCAATTTGCTTCTGTTACGTCCTCTTTTTAGAGGTAACCTTAATTCCTAGGAGTACTTGGTGATTTCATATGCGAATGCAAGAGAAATACTAACATTTATCTACGATATAAATAAGCTATCTCACTTTATATAGTCTATCGAATGTAAAGTAGGAAGTCGTCACGACCCATTGAACCTGTAGGATTTTTCTACAGATGTTCAATCAAGATTTGTCTACGGATTTTAGAGAACAGTGCAACACTCCAACGGTTAGTGTCGTAAAAAACCACTCAGCACTTACAACTTGGATCACTTCTTGCCTGGTGCTACACATGTGACTGATTGGAAAGCCACTTAAGCAATAAATCGGCGAATGCTTATCCATTACTACTACACGTTATTTTGAATTATCCCGCATGCTACCCTTAGTGTAATTCGAAATACTGTGTGGTCAAATAATTTGCATATTGTTACTTTACAGTGACTTTTCTTACTTTAAGTTTGACGGTGTTCAGTTTCAAGAGACGGGAGTTTAAGTACGCATTGTTTTTAGTTAGTATTGTACCTTGTTTATGCTTCAAGACTGTAAATGTATAAGCGGAATTTCGAATTTTATGCTTGTGCACGAACCATCTTTGTAAACCTATTTATTCCTTTGATTTCGAAACTGATCTGAATTACGACCTTATTTCCTTTTATGTACACGTAGAGTTGGAGTAGATCTATGAGAGCAAAGTATAGTTGTTGTCTCTATAAAACTGAATAACTTGTTCTGAATATTGAAAAAATAACCCTATGCTCTTAGTTCAAGATATTATTAATTTTTCACCTTTGTATTTAGTCTAAGTTATTAAATATGAATGGCAGTAAATGGTTCACTGTGGTAATTTTCCATCTCCAAGTTTTCTGAAAATACCCATGCACTTCTGCACCGAGCTCGATAAACCTCGTATTCGTTAGCTTAAATGGCAGTCAAAATGTTTATTGGAAACTGATATCAGACAAAACATTAAGCCATTTGACTACCATATTGTTTGCCATATTAAGCTCTCTATATACGTTTGATCAATAAGTAATATGTTTCTGCTAGATGCAACTGCCTCTAGAAGTATCGAACATAGAGTTATGCCAAAACTGTTTACCATATTCAGTTTCTCAGCATGTCTAACTTTTTCATTGATTTTTTTTGGGCGTTGGTTGATGTGAATCGTTTTTCATGCTTTGTTTTTGTTGACATACTTGTATATGGGCTGCATAATACCGATAACACCTCAGTGGCTTACATCAACGTCATTCCGCTTACGTTTCGATAAGATTGCCGGTTATGATTTCACTTAAGATGTTTGATGTTTCACGTGTTTTCCTACATGATTACCTTTACCATATGTCACGCTTTAAATCACTTTGTAATTATATAGCAAGCACTTCGATCAGATTATATTTTGCTAACATTTTCAATTTTTCTCAAACACCTGCTTTGTATTTCAAGGAATGCATGTATTTACATGAATTGGGTGATTCGGCTGCTAGTTTTACTAAGGAAGAAATGCAAGCTGGAAAACATACAGAATATATGAACAAGTTGTTGCAAGATTTCTGCCAATCTAAATCATGTTCACTCGATTCACCAAAAGAAGAAGTGACTATTTTAGGTGGACTAGATTCCTCAGTCTCAAATTCCAATGGTGCTTCAATGCCTCATACCAGTGATGAATCCAGCAGCTATCCAAATGGACGTAGCCGCGCTAGATATGAAGATACACGCATACTTCCCGTAGAAAATTCAAACTTAGGAGTTTCAGATCGATGCACTATACAGTCTGATCAAACGACCGCATCCGTTAAGGAGATCCGTAAATTAAGGCTTGCCGATAAAGATCATTCAAATAATGTTTCGGTTTCAAATACCTTATTGACTGATAAATCAAAATTAAATTATAGCAATCCTAGCAAGTCAAGTGGCTGGAACCATTCATCAGCGTCAGACTACTCAACCAGAAAGCTTGGAAAACATTCATTCGGTACTTTTCATTTTAAGAATTCATCTGAAGTTACAAATAATACAGACAAATCATACGTAGAGAGCATTAAAAGCACCTATGTTCAGAAAAATAATTCTACACAAAATCGAGGTTTGTTGCCTCGGTCTGTCCCATCTACTCAAGTGTCTACCCATACTGAATCTATTTTCACCAGCAGTAATAACTGTCCCCGTACATGGTGTCGTCCCAATTCAGAGAATTCCTCAAACATTCAACCACTGTTGGGTGATGAGCCTGCGGATATTGATTTTGATCCTTTTCGAGAATCCCAACAAGGCTTGGCCGAACTTCTAGCTGCCTGAAGTTGCACGTCTTAATGTGTCTGATTCTCTATCCAGCCATCGTATGTGTTTTACTAATGGGTCTTCAGTTGGTATTTCACACTGTTCAAATGAAAATTTAGGTAAACCGCAGTCATCAAACATAGATACTAGACTTTCTGAAGCTAATTTGGGTCTGGATTCTTCACAGTCCGAGAAACTACGTTCCTGGTATTCAAATATGGTATTATATAACAGAAGCAATCATGTTGATCCAAGCAAGCCATCTAATGTGAGTTCAAATAATTTTACTAGTCTTTATCCACCCCCGGGTTTTGAAGAGACTGTACAAGGTTATGATCAAACTTCCGATAATCGATTTTTATCATCCTCTAAAACTGATTTATTAAATTCCAATTATCCAGAATTATCGTACTCATGTCCTGAAAGCTTTGGATATAATAACAATAACATACATAGTACAAACGATTCTTTACTACAGTCGTGTGCATTTTCTTGTAGTATTCCTCCTACAGACTCTATGGGAAAATTAGTAACAAATTCTCTATCATTTAACAATTGGCCACAAGCTAAAAAAGTGTCCGATCAAAATTCTGTTTATTCAGACAATCTTTTTCCTTCTACTCCTGCTGTCCTACCCGATATTAGTAGTAACACGATGAAACTAGATGATTTAGCTCCACACCTATCTAGTCAGTTTATGGCCAATATATTTCATGCTGTTTTTAATCCCCAATCAAGTGTGAATACTAATGAATCAACAGGAATATTTGACAAATCCTCAGCTAAATCTTCAGCTTCTGTATTCGATCTCAGTCAGTTGATAAGTCAGTTGTATCATCACCAGTCTTCTGGGTATTCAGATATTAATTCACATAGTCGTAATCAGTGGCCCACTAAAATCAATATGCCATTTGGCTGTACGCAAAGTGATATTGTAGATTCTTCTATTTACCCAAGTTCATCAACGCCAAGTTCTAACAGCATTTTAACATTTGGAAAATATGCATCTAAATTGGGTTCTTTTCCTACTAATAGTGATTATCAACAACAGAAAATACTATTTGGCACAGTAAGTATTCTTATTTATTCATATTTATGGAAATAGTTTCCATACTTTCTTAATTGTTTGGGAATATTTCGAAGTAATGATAATGAAGAATGCATTTTACCATCAGCTTTGATATACATGCATATAAATAATCCTTTTCTATCGGCGCCAAACACGCATTTTCGACAAATCTCCCAGCAAGCTGAATTTATTGTCTCTTACCAGTGTGGTTTAAAACTGTACATGTTTGTGATACTAATTAACACTGAAATTTTATGTGTTTAAATAATATTGGTTTAAAGCTGAGTTTCTTATAAGCTTATAATTGCATCAGGAAAGTGCATCTATAGTGTTCGTAGAATTTATACACAATATGGTTGAATTTCCCAGTCAAAATTTTTAGTCAACTGTTGAAAAATTAGTTTCTATTTTACACGGTTACTGTACAGTATCAACAGTTTTTGTAAATTTTCTAATGAGTTTTATCTTTTCTTCAAGTCATAACATATGTTTTTACTAAAATTAGTTCAAAATTGTACTAGCTATAGTTTGAAAGTCTACTGATTTCTGCCCTATATTCGGTAGCTCATTCGATTCAACTAAAACCACTTTCATGAAACAACAATAATTCATGCTCCAAGATCTGAACAGTTTGATAATAATCGTTGATGCACTTTTCAAACAGAAGAATGTATGTGGTATGTACTGTGAAATACACTGTTAGGACTCTATTTCTGGTAACAGACTGAACGTCTAGAGAAAATTAATAAAGATTAAGTGTATAACAAAGAAGTGATATATCTTCCTATCGTTTGAACCGATTCCATGGTCAATAGTTTCAGACTCATATTGCCGTTTATTCTTTTTATGCCTATGTAGCTGTGTTTAATCATATTAGCTCGACCGTGGCTACTACTTTGACTTAATGGTCGGTCTTGCCTGTTGTAATGACCCAACTGTGCTATATTGGCTAGGACCTATCTGTTAGAGAACTAACCTCAAGAGGTAATATACTTCCATGGTGTGGACAACCAGGAAGTGACAACGGCCCTCATATGTCATAACAGCGTACGAGATCACCTTGTTTGAGGTCAAATCCAACCCCCAACTCTTAATAACTGTCTTATCTCTACGACTAACCCTTCTCGTATAATTTTGTCACCTCACGCCTCTAATGCTAATGATTCAAGTTCACGAAATTTTATTCCTGCTCTCCTGAAACCTTGCACAAAACTACATATTGGAGCTTTTAATGTTGCAGCCTTACGCCAAATAGGACAATAAACCACCTTAGTTACGACTCTAGAATCCCGCTCCATCGATATCTACTGCGTCTCTGAAACGCGTATACGGGATCTAAGTACAATCACTCACTTGACCTCACCTTTTTAAAATAAAGAACCGACCCGATTAACCTCTCGTTTTCCCGGAGACCACACCGCCACTACCCGAGGCCTTTCTGCCTTAAGTATAGCGCTAAGTTCAAAAGCTGAACAGGCTCTTCTTGACTGGATTCCAATAGACAGTCGCCTGTGCGCCGTTCGTCTAAGCGGGACGGTAAGAACTCTGGAAGGTAGGGACACACGCCGTTGCCTCTTCGTTGTCTCTGCCTATGCTTCCACTAATTCCAGCTCAGATGAAGTAAAAGATGAATTTTACAGAAAGCCTTCCGACCTGCTCCGTAAAGTTAAGCGCACTGGTTTAGTGATAGTGGCTGGTGATTTTAATGCCCGAATAGGTAGAATAAACGAAACTGAAAGGCACTTAGCTGTACCCTATCATATCACGGCTCAACGAACATATAATGGCGACCGTCTTCCATAGCTATGTTCGAATAACTGTCTATTTCTCGCAAGCACCAACTCTAAGCATAAGCAAAGACATCAGATAACATGGCGACCTCCATAATCAACTCAACGCTGAACTCATAGGCCACATTGCCATCAGCGATTGTTGGAGAGGCTTGATAGGAAACTGCCGCTCATTTTGGAGTACATGCTTAGACTCAGATCATGCTTTAGTACGAGCGCGTATTGGTCTTCGTCTCACTGGACGTAAAAGATCCACAGCTATGGTCTCCTTCAGAGTTCAACTTAATGAAGAAAAAGTCAAGAATAAATTTCAGGAACAACTGGAAAACCAATTAGTCAACTATGTACGCAATATCTATGTCGGCACGAAACAAGCCTGATTAAAGCACGCTCAAAACATGCTCACGAAGCTGTGCTGTCATTGGTCCATTCTTAGCCAACTAGAGCCAACGACCAATCGGGAAGCTTCTAGAATACTCGATACCATTGTTTATATAAACCCTAGTGTAAATCATTTGCTGGACTTTGCCTTTTGCCTCTTGCCGTTAATTTCTCAATACATCTTGCTACCTGTTCTACTCTTGTTCTGATTTGGAATCCAGTCGCGGTCGTTGTCGAATCGTAGAATACTAAGCGTGTAGGACAATATATAACTATCTACTAGTAAGCTAAACCAAAAGGTTAAGAAAAATCAGCGGATTTCAGCTGCATCTACTGATCTGATGAGTGTTCGGCAACTCATCCCGTTTGGCTTTGAACATGATAAGGAGCACAGGCAACTTAAGCACAATCTGGTTAGAAGCTTACATAATGATCTTGAGCAGTGGTGGGTGGCGTAAGCTAAAGAGATTGAAAGTGCAGCTTCAATAGTTAACAATAGGCAACTGTCCAGACATATCAAGGAAACAGGTATCAGAAATTCTACTGTAAGTTAGACTATCTCTGAAAAATATTAGATTATTATCCGCTGTCAGTCCAGAAGACTAGATCGATGGGCAGAACACTTTAGGGAACAGTTTAACTGACCCTCGACCTCACTTCAGTTGCCCACCATACCCAAACAACCTGAATGGCGAATTGATATCGGTCCCACAAGTCTTAGCGAGGTTGTAAAAGCCATAGGGAATCTAAAGTGAAGGGGAGCAGCAGGACCTGATAGATTAACCCCTGAGATATTTAAGGACGGTGGTCCAGTTTTAACATTGAGATTAACTGAGATCTTTGCTAAAGTCTGGGAACTGAACGTAATCGCGTCTTACTGGTCTCGTTCATTAATCATCCTAGTCTATAAAAATGGACAGATGTCCTGTTGTAACAATTACCGAGGAATCAGTTTAACGAATATAGTGTCTAAAATATTGGCTTCAATAATACTGCGACGTTTAACTAAAGCTCGTGAAGAGCAAACTAGAGAGAACCAAGGTGGTTTCAGACCCGGACGTGGTTGTATAGACCAAATATTCACACTTAGGCAGGTTCTGGAACATAGGCACACTTTTAAACGCCAAACAATAGCTGTATTCCTTGACCTTAAGGCGGCGTTTGACTCTATCCATCGTAAGGTTATGTGGCAATGTCTATCACCGAAAGGCTTACTGGAAAAGTACACTAACCTTATACATGCTCTCTAGTTGAACACTACATGTTGAGTCAGAGCTTATGGCGGACTGTCGTGAGAAGTAATTACTCTAAGTGGTGTTCGCCAAGGTTATCCGCTTTCCCCATTTTTATTTAATTTCTATCACTGATATGCTTTTAGAGTTAACATGTTCATCGTCTGGCTTCTCTGGGGTTAACCTCCTAGAAAATAAGCTTGTTGACTTAGAATATGCAGATGATATAGTTTTATTGGTTGAAGATACTGACAAGATGTAGAGTCTTCTGACTACCTTAAGCATCAGTGTAAACATGTTTGGGATGTGATTCTCCCCATCCAAATGCAAAATGCTGCTTCAGGATTGGCTTACGTCGGTGCCGAAATTAGTTATAGGGTGTGTTGACCACTTCACTTATCTTGGGAGTCTTATGAGTCCTGATGGTCTTGTATCTGTTGAAATTTTGGCTCGTATACAGAATGCTCGATTGGCTTTTGCCAATCTACGCCACTTGTGTCGTAGGCGTGACATCCGTCTTTTGACCAAAGGATGAGTTTACTGTTCAGCAATCCAATCAGTTCTACTTTATGGATGTGAGACATGGCCAATAAGAATAAAGGATATTCGTAGGCTTTTGCTATTCGATCATAGATATCTTCGAAACATTGCTCGTGTTTGTTGGGACCACCGATTAAGCAATACGTGGGTTACGAATAAAGTACTAGGTAAATATGGTAAATCAATCGATGATGTAGTGAATATCCATCGGCCAAGGTGGTTAGGACATGTATTACGTATGTCTGACCACCGCCTACCTCTACGAGCAATGCTGTCTGGCGTTGGAGTAGGCTAGGGGCGGCCAAACCAAAACATGGCACCAGTTTATGAAGGCATTAAGAATTGTTCTGAGCCATGTTTACATGTGCAGACTACATGGTTGGGATCTGCACGGTGATCGTAACCAATAGTTAGACACTGACAACATGGTTCAAAGTCGTTCGCAATGACGCAAGTCCATCCATTACTTGTCTTCCTTCAAATTCCAAGTTTCTAAATTCATCATACTTTTGTTTCTACTGAATTATATTTTCTTGTATCTTATCTTCGTTCCATAATCCTTTCGATTGCTACTAACTATGTTACCACCTCCACTATTCTGGGATTTGCTCCAACAATTTCATCTCTATCTGCTAATCGAGGCATGACAACTTGTACTAGTGTACGCACGTACCAAGTTCTACGTTTTAACTGACTGGCAAACGATCTTCGAGTCATCAGTATAAAGTTGTAATATTTTTCGTGTTTCATCGTTTCATATTGCACTAGTACCATACTGGTCAGGTTTGCATGTTCCACTGACTGAACTGTACATTCTGAAAGAGAATCGCTTGATAACCCGGTAACTAGGTTTTTACACTTAACGTTATTATGTTCATTACAGTCGAGTTAGTGCGGTATCACCTATCATTTGGAGACTTTAGCGAGTGAATGTTGATCACTTTGTGATTTTTAAAGGAACATGCCCCCGAAACGATAATATTCTATTGAAGTCATAAATGTTAGTCAACTTAGTGTTTTCCTGCACCTTAGAAATGTAACATATATATATGGCTTAGCATGTTGGGATTTTCAGTTTTTGGGTATGAACAATGAACACCATAATTTGTTTCCCTACTTTTTCACCCCTTTCAGCTTCATTTGTCTGTTCCATCAGTAATTCAGCTTTAAGTGGTGATATTAACCTAGTTAGTCATTTCATCTATTCATTGAAATTCTATAATTTTTTCCCCGTACAACGATATTTCACATTAACTATAGAGAACTCTTGCTTTTAGAGAATCACCTCTCAAGCTAGTATACTATAGCTAGGGCTGTTTATTGGCTTTATCAACATATTATGAAATAAACTTTAAATTCAGTATTTTCTACTTCATAACAGTGCTGGTGATTATCATACTGCTTGTTTCACCTGTAAGCTGTAGAATCATTTTTCATCGTATCTTGAGTTTGAAAGTTTATTTGCATTATCAACAGCCTTAGATAGGTGTCTCCCAGGCTTTTTTTCTAGAAGCTAGTGGTTGTTACCTATGCAGGTCATTCTTTTTATCCACATCAATGTCGATTAGAATTATTTTTAAAGTACTTGTTTTCTAAAAAATTCCTCTATATTTAAGATTATCCGTCCTTTATTACTTTCTATTACCTACCGCACAAGTATTTTAATGTGAATATTATAAACTTACTCCTATTGTAAACGTAGTGGGGTGTTTGCCACTAATACGATAACTAGGACATCATATAAATAATCATGTCAGAAGATCCAATTTTCCTTTCATCATTTTGCATAAAGGTCCAACTAATAATGCCAATATTTAAGAACTTGTTTCAAACAATTGATATATAAATAAATAATATTATTTAAGTTGGATTGTAACTGGCAAGTGGAATCCAAGACGTGCGTTTCGTCCTATTCTGGACTCGTCGGCTAGATGAACCTGTATCCCAATGTTGATGATCATAGCAGGATTCGAACTCAGTCTGTTTCGTGTCAGACACCACTGCGTTCACCACTAGACTACTGAGTCCAGACAGTCACACTTGTGCAACGGACGCATTGGTATTAGGATGAATTTGTAAACATCAACATTGAGATGCAGGTGCATCCAGCCGATAAGTCCCAAATAGGACGAAATGCGCGTCCTGAATTCCACATGCCAGTCACAATCTAGCTTAAATAATACTTGTGAATAATCGCTATATCGAGGCAATCCGTTCAGGATGCACATATAGTAGCAGAGACTGATCACCTTCAGTCTATAACAAATCAATGAGAATATGCGAATTCATCCTAAATTAATAGTAATTTTATGTTCTACATTACGAGCTGACTTTTGTTAGACAGTTATTTAAAACTTAGAAGCACTATACAACTGTTTCGTCCTAGTGTGCTACTCACTGGCAGTGCGCATCCATGACCCTAATAGAGGGTCGGACGTAAAAGGGTGATGGTGGTGGGGATGGGATACGCACGGCTGTAGAGTCCCATACTATGATTGAATAGCCGTTCACTATCTTCTGGTCTTCCACAATTGTTTAACCAGAGTCGTTCCATGATATGATACTTCAATTTCGGCAGTCCCAATATCCTCTTTTTTTTTAAACGAGTGGATCCTACCATGTACTTACGAAATTTTCATAGTTAGTTTGTAGATATATTGCGTATACTTCCTAAATATCGTAAATGTTTTGGTGTAAGTTGATACACCTCCAATTTTTAGTAGCAAAATGAACTTTATAATCAAGGTCACTTAGAATGTTAAGAAGTATTTAAACACTCTATTCATTAATAGATCTCATGGTTTCTTCCTAAATTTGTCCTATTTTCACACTAGGTACTTTTCATGTTGAAGCATCATTTAAGGCTTCCTAAGAAAACATTGGACATTCACCAATTATATTTTCATTGTACAGTGTGCACCAATGACCATACCAAAAACTAAATCGTTAACCTTCAAATTTCGTGGTTAAAGCTTAAACTCCAGACTGCTGTATAAATACATAATGATTTGCATTTATAAATAATGTCATTGCACGACGCTCATCCATCTCTTTTGGTGACATTTTTGTGATACCTTACATAATTAAGCTCCACTGGTCACAGGTTTGTATTATAACTCATAGCAGTCTAACTTTGTATCTGTTTATCTGACTACTGATACTTCCATTTCAATTCTACTTTCTTTTGCGTTGTTGGGAATCCCTGTTTATTGTGCTGGATTTATTCATGCATTCCAATTAGACAATCATACCACTTTCTACAGTATACCTACATTATCAATGACTAAACAGTATATACATATTCATTTGACTATCTGCTTACATCTTTACACAACAGGATTGAATCCAGCCTTTTCAGACCCTACCATCTGTATCGCACTTCTAATACAGTCAGTAGAAGCATAATAGGCCAGCGTTACATATTCAAGATTTTACGGCCAAACCGATGTCGCAACGTCAGCAAAGTCGATACACATTGACATAAACCCTTTTGATTTTCATTATATGTAAATCAATATTACCTACCACGCTGCCGTCAGTACTCTCTCAGATTTACTACGAAAAGTTAATACAAGCTCTAAGTTAATATAATACTCAAACAAGAGCGTTTTCGAAAGGGTGCAAATTAAAGATAACTAGGAGGTCGTTTTAAAATAATTCATTAGGCATTGAGTACAGTTGTAAATGATAGATGTTAAACTACGGTTAGTTAGTTTTTTGCAAAACTTCATTTCAATCTCAATTTCAGTGACTATTATATGTATCACTTCGACAATAATGATGATAATATTAAGTGTAATTTTATACCGTTTGCAGCTGATGAGTAGCCACGAAATAAAATGGACTCATTCTATTCTTCAAGTATTTTTGTTCTTCATTTGTTGAAATTTATAATTGGATCATGGTGATTAAAATCTTTTCAGCTAAAATGGTTTTGTGGAGATTGCTTTTTATTCGCTACTTGTATCCGTAGAAGATTGATATCAGTTGGTTATTGTTGAAAACCAGGGAACACAGGAAATCTGTTTCGTTTTGGCATGGGAGTTCACAGCTGTGCTCACTATTAGACGCATATCCAGTAGTGCTTATGGTTGTGTTCATCTCGAGACCTTAATGTCCAGGGTTCTATAAGCGGTATGGTAAAGGGTACATTCCCACTAAGGAGTCTTATACTTGGATGAAACGATCGTGAAATGGTAGCCAATCGATTGGCGACTAACGTAAACAGTAATATCTGTTTATTCAAAAATCATTTACATAAAATTCAAAATGCACTGTAAATTATGACTTAATAATTTGAACTAGTTTTTGTCTGGTAATCGAAAGTGCGGTATTATCCGATATATAAATACAGTGATACAGTTTTCCGGGTGACAACTGCTGTCGACGTACAATTATCATTTCAGACTAGCAAATTAATTAAGATAAAAAATAAGACCACACACTGGAAGAATAGATTTTCCTGTATAACAAAACACTCGTATATACAAATTATTAAACACAAAAATAATATGATTGCATGTTGCAGAGGATTGAGCGATACAGCTTCGTAAACTACCCAAGTGTCAATAAAACTAAAACCTGACAATTAGACCCACTTCTTATTTGGTTATGTCGAAATGACAGGTATATCCAATTGGAATATAATTTTTTGTATGAACTAATCTATATGAAACATATTACTGTGATCACCAAGCTTACATTTATGTCATGCAACTATTGTTAACTTCGCTTTGCAGACTCATTAATTAGCAGTAGGAGATTTTATGCCAGTCACAGATCCCGTAACTTCACTTAGTAGTAGTTCACTAGAGTCACCACTACATAAAAAATAAAGTTTAAGTATTAATAAATTATTTTGAAGACACTTAGATCAACAGACTTACAAACACGGAGGTTATACTGAACTAATTTCCGAAATTCCACCCTCAAACGTCCACTGTCCCATCATGGTATATATTCCTAGAGATCCAATAACATCATATGAAAAAGAAGTACAAGGTAGTTGTACGATATTATTTAATCAGATAAGTACTCTGTGCTTCCTAAAGTTATGAGGTGCATGCCATGAAAACGTTATCAATTGATTGATTACAATTCGGACATAAACTAATAATATTGTGTTTTAAAAGTGGAGTTTTGGCCAAAATCTCATCAGATTATTCAATTTCTAGTCTCAGCTAGTTGTACACTAATCAGATTTAATCCATTTTTTATATCCTTGAATTACCGAAATGTTTTAAGTAACTATTGTTTTTAAATTTAACCTTTGTTATTTCAAAAAAAAAACTAATTGTAATATAATTGTCTACGGTTTATGATAAAATAAATACGTCTCTCAAATTGTAATCATCAAATACCGTTTCACACAAAGACAATTTTAATTTAATGTCATTAAAAGTCAGGAATAAGTAAACGGTTGCTTTTTTATTATACGAGATTCCTTAATGTGCACACTCATTCCTATCACGGACTGAGGCCAAGACTTTGCAGTGAGCGCTTAACTTTTCTACCACCGAGGCAGAATTAAATGGTTATTTCACGCAATTCTGCTCTGTCGGCATGTTGCAGTTGCCCTTTAATGAGAGTAGATAAGGTCGTATAATTTATTTCAATTTGATCGAAGTTAGAAATATGTGTTGAACGCCGATTTAATGGTCACGAAGCTTATCGGTCTCGAGCTTGATCTCTTGTAGTTATATGAGAATGGATTGCTGAAGAATCCCACACTAAGATAATAGGGTTGTCCACTTCTTACATTTCAGTAGTTATCTTACCCAGGTCACCTTGTGATACCAGATTCGATAATCTCCACAACACCCTGTCTTAAAGAAAATTGTAATGAATCACTATCTTTTGAAACTACGAGTGGAGAAATGTAAATGAACGCATTAATCAATAAAATGTATTATGTTGTGTGAACATTTCTTCCTGAACACTTGTATTTAGCTTCTACTCACACTGTAAGTGTAACAGTTAGCTATATTTTTCAACTTCTAAAATCGAAGGAGGTAGTGAGAGGTTAGAAGCTTGTCCTAATTGGTTTAAAGTCGGACGTTGTAACTACTAAACCACCTCTACACTAACATGTTACTTGTGTTTCAAAAAGTAGACTTCTCTAAAATTCTCGTCGTTCTCAATCGGCAGTTCAATTTTGTGATAATAAATACAGGTGTTTATTCATATAACTATGTGGTAATTACGATGCATTCACTAAATAATCAAAATATGAATGTCTTACCTATCAACTAGTAGATGATCATTATTTCATCACTTTCATTATTTGCAAGAACGTGAATAAAGTTCTTCATCCCTATCTCTATGTGAGCAATGCCTGCTATGTATATATTCTTCAATATTAAGTAATTAGTTTCAGTTAGCATAAAATCCTGAATTTACTTTTATTGCTGATTTGGATTTATCAACAAAGTGTGCTTGGAATCTTGAAGGAATCGATGCCTGGTATGGGATTCCAATCATAGTCTCATAATAAAAGAGGTTATTACTAAGCTGTTCAGGAGTAATTAACCTCCTGCTGGACTGAAATATATATATATATATATATATATATATATATATATATATATATTACTTCTGTAGTCGATTTATGAATTATAGCCTTCAGTTTTTTCTCGTTTTACTACTTATTTTTGAACTTGATAGTAGTAATTATTGTTATTTTAGCATACTATATGATACTTTCACTGATTTTTTTTCTACTATTATTTTCTCTTGTCCCACAAAAACATTACTCTGTACTATGTGTAGTAAGTGTTTTTTTTTTATGTTTAATTTGTTTTAAATATAGTAGTTTGTATTGTTTAATCATTTTACTTATTTTATAGTGAAAGTGCTTTTTCAATTAAATTTCAGTCATCGTTTTAAGCTAACATTTCCTATTGGTCATTAGTAGTTTCATTTCTTTGTTCTTATGTGTTTAAGTGTGTAGTTAGGTTTATTTTTCAGTAATTCATCCTCTTGAGTGTAGTTTTTTTTTGTGTTCATTGTGGACAAATTAATCAATCTTGAACTTTCTGGGTAGTTTACTCTTGTTGATTACAAAGTCAACTAAAAACTTGTTTTTATTTATTTATCTATTTATTTAAACGCAAATGAGCATCAACAATATATCCGCCATACAATTAGGAAAATGATATTGTAGAGGGATGAAAGAGGAACAATGACCATAGTCAAAAAGCGAAAATTTAACAACGTAATAAATAGATGTGTAGGCAATACAATCTTACAAGAAATCAATTACAACCTGAATAGCTCAGTCGTAATGTTTCTAAGTATAAGACAGGGTAAAATTATATTTTAATCTCATCAGTTCTTACAAACTTATTACTTAATGTTGGCTAGACTAATGATTACATTCAGGAGTTCGTGCCAGTTGTACTCAACTGCCTGGTTTCCTCGATTGCGTAATTTAAGATCAGCTAACCAATTCCTTGGATGATATATTTCATAGCTTATTACACTCTACTATGTTTTTAACTGCATTTTTGGTGTGATTATTGAAGATATTAATAAGAGTTTCCAGAATTACACTTGCTGTGAATAGTTTCAATGAATATACATAAATGGTGAGAATTATTAAAAATTCCTGTTATTGGAACTGTGGCTCACTAATTTAAGCCTGTTACATATTTCAGTCATTTCATTTCGTTCAAATGTCGTAGACGGTGGTTAGGCAGACGTAACACATGTCCCAACCACGTCAATCGATGAAGATTAACAACCTCATATATTGATTCACCACCTTTCCCTAATACATGTCGTCTAACCTCGTTATTGCCTACTCGATGATTTCAGCTAACGCAAGTGATGTGACCTAATGGTCAAGCACCAATAATTTATGAGTGTCGTCTACTCTTAATGGCCACATCTATCAAACATACAGTAAGACGGCGCGGACTGCTGTGCAGTATACTCGTCCTTTTCTTCGAAGGACAAATATCTCGCCTACGCCATTGGTGACGTAAGTTGACAAAATCTAAACGACCATTTTGAATTCGTACAGAGGTTTCGCCAGACCAACCTATCAGGGGTGATCAGACTTCCAAGATAAATGAATTAGTCAACGTGCTCAACGACTTCATTCTCTATCTGTGGAATTGATTATATCAATTATTTTACCAAGTTAAATTTGTGTAATTGGCTTTGAGTTATATTATGTGTATGATAGCTAATGATACTACTATCCAGTTGTCCAAGTTGAAGCAAATATGATGGGACTTGAACCAGGTTTCAACTTTGAGTGCCCCCCAGTAATAGTTAGTGGCCAACAAACGCTTCTATGTGCCCATAATATTTTAGAAGTTTTTGATGTTGAATTGCTAGCAGAACATAAAGTATTTACGCGTTTTTTTCCAGAAAATCAATGATTAGATCTTTTAGTCATAGTTTAAGTGTTATGTCAAAGTTATATGTTCATCTTCTATACTAATCAGGATTTCTAACAATCGTACTATTTATAAATTCATAGTAGGAGAGACTTCGATTTAGCAATTTAGTATTGTCATAAACAGACAGATTCACTGTGAAACTATACAAATTGTCTAATTTCACGCTCACAGTATTAACGAAATTCGTCATACAATTCAAAGCTATTTTTCTTTCTTAAATCATTTTCCTCAACTTAGGGAAAAATGCAGTATTATTTGTTCCTCTTGCTTTACTGTTTATGGAAATATCTGTCTTGTGAAGATTAAATGATTAATTGGATTATCATTAATTGATTAATCTCTGCCGGCGTATTTTTTTATCTCATGGAATGGTGGTTTATTAGTTACAGCACTTTCAACTTCCACTCCGGCTTGAATAACTGAATATTATCTTTAGTCCTTACAATCAAGGTGTAGTTCATAGCGGAGTACATATATCTTTACTTAGTATGTGAGTAAATTTGTGATTGTCTATCTGAGAATTCGTTTTATCTAGTCATTTGATTTTCACTTATTGTGTCGTGTGACAATTTAAAAGTTGAAGTGTTACCCACGTACGCTGGACTTTGAACTTTCAGCCACTAGATTTCAGGGTCTAGCACCGTTTCCTCTACCTCACTTTAGGCAAGTGAGTTGTATCTTTAGCCTACATAGAACATGGCTTGAAATACAGAAATTTGTACTTGGTAAATGAGGTAAACAAAATAAATTTCTTATGGGACATCGTTAATTTTTCTAATTAGTTGTTATAATATATGCAAGGAATGTTAATTATTTAATGTACTTGTTTTTTTTTGTATACTTTTAGAATAATAACGGTTTCCCTTGCAATACAGGTGTAGAAAACATGGATACCCATCCCACTTCAACTAATCCAGGTAATTAATATATGCACTTATAGTTTTCGGTGGCATTATGTACTCTAACCTGAATGCTTTAATTGCTGGGTCTTTATTGTTGTTTTAGACGGCATCAGCACCTTTATGTAAAAGTTTATTGTTTCCTGCTTTTTACAATAAAACACTTATTCAACTAGGAAGCAAATATATTGTATCGTATGCTCATTACTGTTGGACACCTAAACTTGAATGATTTACGTCAGATTACGTCTAACAAGTGAAATCCACGGCTCGCGTTTAGTCCTGTTTATAACTCATCAGCTGGATGTACCTGACACATTCATCTGTTGATTCTCTTACTAGTACTCAAACCTGATCCGCTTGTGTTTAAAGCTACTGCGTTCACTACTGAGCTAACGAGTCAAAATAACCATATTTCGCAAACCAAAGGCACTCGGAATTTATGTCGAGATTACATCAGAAATCACTCCATCAAGGTTAATCAGACTACCAACATTAGCAGTGATTATTACGCTTTATATGTGATAAGCGGAAATAATAACGCAAATCAATCAATCATCCATGTACAACATGAAACCTGATACGTTTGTGCCTCTTTTCAAGTTACCATATCCTAACAACATGGGGAGATGGATACGTAAGCAGATGTATTAGTAATAACATCAGTGGTAGTAAAAAGAGACTGAACATAGAAAATATGTTTTGTGGCAAGTAACACAAGTATCATTTCAAAACTCAGAAGTCTGTGGGCCTTCATCGTTACCACGGATTAATATCCATGTTGTTGTGAATTTATAGTTTCAAGTTTCCTTATGATCAATACGTCGTACTAAGTGACAACAGTGGATGGTTGACGAGGGAAGTTTCAGGATAGCCAGAAGCAAAGCGTATTTAAAATATGTAGGAGATAAGACAAGATGAACCAGTGAAACCAGTATATAACCAACCTGTAGTGAAGAACGTATCATATAAATAGATAAGTGTAGGCAATGTATATATTATTTATTACTTTATAAATTCACCAAACAGACTAGTCCATCCATTGGTTACGATAATTACCCGGATATGAACCAGGTAGTTCATGTCTACCAACACATTTCAAACCGATAGTCAACTTCTTAGTGGATTTATTCCACATTTTTGTCCCATCGTCCATCGATTTCTTCCATCCTACTCTTTCACCGGTCAAGATTATGTGAAGGTAAGCGGTGATCGGGCATATATAATATATGTCACAAGAACAATCTCAGTAGATGAAGATCAGCAACCTAGTCAATTGAATTGCGATTTTTCTTTCGTAATCTGCGTTAGACTTCAGAATTGGCCCCAACAAACACGAGCTCTGTATTGAAGACATCTGTGTTTAATTGCTAGTAGCTTACAAATGTCATCTCTTGGTGGTCCACGTTTCACATCCATTTAGTAGAAACAAAGAGGACTACTGCTCAGTGTACTCCTTTGTTCGACAGACGAACATATCGTTTACACCATTGGCGGGGTAATGAAACAACAGGCAAACGAGCTTTCTGAATTCTAGGTTTTCGTCAGACACTAGTCCACCAGAGATGTCGGGACTTCGAAGATGACTACAGTGATCGATGCTCTAAGCTACTTCATACCAATCGGTTCTTTATATTCTAAGTACGTGCCTTGAAATAGAAATTCCCTGCTAATATGAATCACTTTCAGTGATGTAATATGAAAATTGGTTGGATTTTTATTGGATGATATGAATGTGCATACAATAATCAACCGACGACAAATTCGACTACCATTGCCCATTGCACAAACGTGACTGTCTGGACTCAGTAGTCTAGTGGTGTACGCGGTGGCGTATGACACGAACCGGACTGAGTTCGAATCCCACTGTGAACATCAACATTGGGATGCAGGTACATCCAGCCGATGAGTCCCAAATAGGACGAAACGCGCGTCTTGGATTTTACTTGCCAGTCACAATACAAATTAAAATTCGATTATCTTTTTGTCTGTAAATATCCGTGTAACTACTAATAGTTTGACTTCATATGGGGTTTTAACTATTAATGATTATATAGTAAGTAGGTCAATCGGATCAAACTGGTTATTAATTATATATTTTGATACTTATGTTTTCTCGTGTCTGACTGTTCGACTATCATCAATCCGTAATTCATATTGGTTGATAGAATGTATTAATAATAATAATAAATTCTGAAATATCTTACAGAATTCATGCCTTGACAAATAGTGTATCAAGATATTAATCCTTTTACTTAGTGATTAACCAGTGTAATGTTTGAAGTGAAAGCGCTTAGATATTTGAGATATAGGTTAGGTTTTTTTGTGAAGTCTGCTGGGATTTCTCTCCTATTTATAAGGATAATGAAAGTTCTTCGATGAATTTCAGTAATTTTCGTTGCATTTGATATCCTTTAATGGTAGGTCTTCATTTTCGTATTGATTTCTCTATGGACGTAGTGATTTTTCAACTTTATGTAGATCCACCATTCTTTTAACCTTATATTAACCAGTATAAGCATCAGTGATTATTTCATTTGTTTGACGTATGTGTACTACATGTCACATTGACTAGCTTTTCTTTCTAACTTCCATATCACTTGTGAAAAATCATGTTAGTGAATGCGAGGGTTTCCACCCAAAGGAGTTGGAGGATACCTTAATCGAAAATTGTAAGGAATTTCGGGTCCAGAATTTCCAGAATAATGATTAGTTATATGAACATACTTTGACTATCGGCATCTTCTGGAGATATTTAATTTCTTTGTGGATTAAACTCTTAGGTCAGAGGATTAGAAAAGGTTTGATCTTTTAAGAAATGCTTCTTCTTCGTTTTAAACACTATAGTCAACATCCCCACTGAATGTGATGTAACTTACTTACCAAGTACATGTTCCTGTGTTTGGATTCTAGCCACACTTCACTCGTGAGGGCTAGTGATACTACTCACCCACCTAAACTGAAATAGAGAGATCTGGACTCGAACTATCAGCTTGTTGGACTACAGCCAAATGCACTGACTAAGATACCTCCCCGCTTATGAAGCCTTCGTATTCCAACTGATAGATCACAAGTTTGAGTCTCGCTCCATCTACTTTCATGTTATTAGACAGGTAGTACCATTAGTAAACATATTTAGAATGTGGCCTATAGCTTAATGCATGAAGCTATTTGTGATAATTGAATTAAAGTTAACTCATATGAATCCTTGTTTGGTGCATTATTGTATTTTCTCGTCAATAAAGTAAGTCAACCTACCTACTTTTGTTTTCGGACTGATTTTCGTCTATTTAAATCGTTTGTTTGTCTCTTATTTTTTTGTTTTCCCACTCTAGTTACATGGCAAGTCGATGATTCTGCAATTGTATCCAGTCGATTATCATCTTCATCAAGTAAGTTACTATTTGTTTATTGTTGTGTCATGGCTTTCAATGACTAATTAAGATACCATTTTTTTGACTACTTGAATTGAATAGTTTCAGGAGACTGAATTTTAGATTTCAGATTGTGTTGAATTTAAACTAGACTTCATGACATTATTTAAGTTGGATTGTAACTGGCAAGTGGAATTCAGGATGCACGTTTCGTCCTATTTGGAACTCGTCGGCTGGATGTACTTGCATCCCATTATTGATGTTCACAGTGGGATTCAAACTCAGTCCGTTTCGTGTCGAACGTCACTGCGTTCACCACTAGATTACTAAGTCCAGACAGTCACACTTGTTTAACGGACGCCTTGGTATTAGGATGAATTCGTATATCGAGGCAATCCGTTCAGGATGCACATATAGCAACAGAAACTGACCAGTTTCAGTCTATAAAAAATCAATGGAAATATACAAATTCATCCTAATAGATTTCATAGCATTTGCGTTCTACCTGACTCACCTCAAGACTGTGATAAATTATAGTTCAGTAGGATTGGTTCATGCTCAGTTCGTAATTTGAATGTTCTTACAGCAAGGTGAAAGTGAAGGATCATTCGTTGATGTTTGCTTTTGACTAATCATTTGTTATCTACTGATCATAGATGATTCCTTGGTATGGCGGTCGAGCTTTTCCATAACGATAAGCCAGTTGATATTTATTGGCTGGAACACTCATGCTTCTCTGTTCTACCATGGACAAGTTAGTTAGAGAGTAACAAGACTTGAAGCAACAACCTAAGCTCTTAGGGCGTAGTTATGCTACTAATTGTATTGAAGTGTGACGGCTTTCCTTTCCTCCAGACAATAATTTCACTTAACGTTTCTGTCTTCTAGCAATAGAAGAAGGAAATAAAATAAGTCGGCCTTAAAGCTTTCGCACCTCAGTCTTACTTCTCGGATTTCCGTCACCATCTTAAGGTTTGACAATTTGATTGATAATCTATGTGAAATACTGGCATAAAGACTGTGTAGCTGATCTTAAGAAGTTGTTCCATGGGCATCGCAGTCACATTTTAGTGTTTTTGAGAACACCTAGAATCCTTTTTTACTGGTCTTTTAAGAAGCGACAACTATTGTTACGCGCTGTGCTCATCGAAAGTAAGGTCCAGTTTAGTAACGTTAAATACTTTGAAAAGTCGGCTTAACTGTTAGAGCAGCAGATTTTCAAAAAGTAGGTTACAGGTTAGAACTCTTTTACATCTACATTAATTTAGTCTCCTGAATCGTATCACAAACCCCCTATACAAACTGAAGTTCGAAGCTGTTTGCAGCTATTTATTGCAATATAATTAAATCATGTGAATTTCCGCTGAACATTAAGATAATATGCTTTTGTTTTTCAGACCCTACAATGAAAACTAATCAAATCCCGTCTTCATGGAAATCACCGTGTAGTTTGTCATCACCTGGAAACATACTTGAACGTGAGTCGCTTTTTGTATCGTGGCATATCTACAATGTTTATAAATTGTTCACAGAGTATCGCTCTCTAACACATGCTACCACTGGTTATTTGATTTATTATAGACTGATCATAGAGAAACAAATAGTTTAGTGCTTCACTTATCTTGGAAGTCTCATCAGCCTTAGTTGCACAGTTTCTGACGAAATGTATGCACGGATTCAGAAAGTTTGTTTTGTTTTTGCCAGCATGCATCACCTGTTACTTGCTTAGGTGAGTTGTCTCACCAAAGGACAAGTATACTGAGAAGCAATTTACTCAGTATTAACCTTTGACTATAAAACGTGGAATCTAAAAAACAATATGCATTAACTTCATATCTTTAATCACAGATGCCTCCGAAGAATTCTGCGTATTCTGGTACTATGAGAAAGCAATACTGAGCTTAAGTATACGGTATTACATAAAGATAGGAAAACCAGTTGATGATGTTGTTATTCATTATCAGATGAAATAATTTGGATATGCATTACCTATGCCCAACCGGAATGTGACATCAGTCCACAAAGTTGTTCACTGTTAGTCCGATCCGTGTTCATGAGTGTAGACTATTGGTTAGGATCTTTGTGATTATCTCCACCATCGATTGAAGATTATTCAGAGATAAATCAATATAAATATCTCTATCCTATAGTGATTTACTTGCAGTTTATTATAAGGTCAGTGATGATGGTCTTAGACTAAGGTACTGCGCGATACAGGTTCAAATTCTACGTTTCAGGTGCGTCTTCCTGATGAGTACCAATTACATAACACCTAGACTTCCGTTTATTTCAAACCACCTCGTATATTTTTGAATGTAGTATATATGATACAAATAATTTTCGTTTGTAAGACGGTCGGAAAATTTTTCAGTGTAAAGATATTTTTATATTGGGTCCAATCTTCCCATTTATTTTTTAATTTATCCCTTCTGGTTTACTGAAAATACAACACTTTATAGAAGTATGGCGAACCACTCCAAACTTCCAATCAATTTTTGATCCACCTTTAGCTTCCTCTGTCTCTTCATATATTTCACAATCTGGATTTAAACATCAACATCAGTCACATCAACCACCGACTAGAGATTCTATAATACATTCTTCATCCCAGTCTCAATTATTAAAAGAATAGAGAAAAAAATAAACCAGTTACTTCAGTTGCAGCAACCCCACCAGCAGTAGTGATTACTCTCGCAGCCTAATGAGTCTTGTTGTTTGTGGATGTGTGTTATTCTTTTGCTTTACTGATCTATCGATTTGATTGAGACAACAGTGTAGTATTTTTACTCTCATTCGCTCTCTGTCTCTTTCTCTTTTTTACACATCCCTTCAAATCTGTGCAATCAGAACTGTAATAACAATCTCAGATATATGTGTTTTAATGTGCAGAAGTTGTCGAAAACAAAGAATGGAACTAGAATGTGATGCTCATATTTTACACAGTCACATTTCATCTCCCTAACCTATTTGAAACACGAAATATATATACTACTATTATTTTATTCGCAAACTGAGTTTTGTTTTAACTGCTTTTTCCAAAACCAATTAGATTGAAACTATGTTCGTAGGTTTTTGTCAAGAATAATCTAAGTTTACGTTGGTTATGTTGTTATGAATTTATAAAAACTGATGGAATTAGTGTAAAACTGCGAAGCTCTTTTAGAAACTATTTTGTCATAATTTGAGACATACTTGCGGGTATTCACCCCTAAAACTCAACATTAAGTCACTGAGTAACTTTGAGGGGTAATTCCTGAATATCTTGTTCAGAACTGTGGTCAGTTGAGTCCACTCAAGCTGTACGTGAAGAAATATTATGATTGGCTCCAGATGTTAAGGCTATAATGTGAGGGTTAAACACTTGCCGGCAAACTTGGTCTTGGATTCTGTTCCTGTTAGGGTGGTAAATAGGCACTGTTGTTGAATCGTTGCATACTAGGAGAAAACAGTAGTTCAATACTTCTCGGTCAGTCCATTGCGTAAAACTCTATATTTCGTTTTCGTGTGTTTGTTCAATATTTTACTGGTCAACTCGTTAAACTTCCAACCGTTTAATATTTAGTTCTGTTGTGATGCGTGGTTTTGGTTTTTTTATCGACTACGAAATCTCTGTCGTCAATTATTGTCTCGTCTAGGCTGACCGCTTGATTCGGCTCATAAGCTATGATACGACCCCCAGACTAAAACTACACTTCAGCATAAACATGAGAGAGAAGGCAGGAAATACGTCAAAAAAAACACTTTACTGCAAGGTTTAATTATGTACGGAAAACTAAGGTATCTATAGTATCATAAATGACCTTTGGGTTTCTAGAGATTTTTGTATCCTACCAAACAGAGTAGTAGTAAGATAACTGTCCAATCAGAGTCATATTATGTAACTTTCCATTGTCTAGAAGTTTCTGATACAAAAACTATATGCGTGCTGATTGGACATAATGTTTTTTATTGATTTCTACTCCTTTTCGAGCTTGTTTCAAGGGGTTTTTTGGTCCTACCCAACACCTCCCTCTCAAAAAAATAAGACTTCTTCGGGTTCACTTGCAGCTGGATAACTGGTTTCTTATGGCGTTCCGACTTTCTTGGTATCTGGTGTCTATGAGTGTTCTTTGGAGCTTTTGTCACTGAACTATCTGCAATTATCTCTAGTAGCAGCCTTACTCGTCTACCTACTTTCTTCAGCGTTATTTTTTGTCTCTGTGTATCTGATTGATGTGTCTGATCCACGTTCCAAACGCTTCACGCACTCTGTACAAACATCTTCTATTGTCTTTTCAATGATTCCTGGTTCCCAACGATTGGGTTCAAGGTATGACTTGATGACCACTTTATCACCCACATTAAAACTCCGGATTGTCTCATTTTAACCGTAACCATCCGCTGACTTACGTGGCAATATGACGTCGAATATAGTCCGGACACGTCTTCCGAGAGTAGCTTCAGCAGGCGACTTGCCCTCTGGAACGATAGGGTTGTTACGAATTCGGTAATTACCTGGCTTGACCCCTCTTCTCCCCCCTCTTCAGTATTGATCTCTTAAATGTGTCAACAAAGCACTCTGCTTGATTGAAGGTGATATGATGGGAGCGTGCATGTGTAAGTCTATTAATTCTGTAGAAGTGCTTAAATGATTTTGAATCGAATTGTGAGCTGTTGTCAGTCACCAAAGTCTCCAGAACCCCGAAATAGCTGAACAGTTTAGATAACTTATTGTCTAATCGACTGTGCAACTTGTCATAGCATAGACTTAAGACCATTTCATGAGTACATCTACAGCACCCGGTCGAGCTTTTCTAACTCCATTTTATCTACGCCTGTAATTATTATGTCATCCAGCTAAGCTGCAGCACCAGGAAGATCTTGTAACATGGTATCCATCACTTGTTAAAATATGGATAGGACCGTCTTGATTCCGAAAGGTAGTCGGTTATATAGGAATAGGCCCTTGTGAGTGTTTCTGGTAAGCAGATCTTTACACTTATCAGCAACAGGAATCTGTAAATATGCTTCCGATAAGTCCAGTTTGGCAAACAGCATGCCTCCATTCAGCTTAGCAAAAAGATCTTCAGGTAGAGTTAATGGATACTGATGAGTTTCTAGAGCTTCATTTAGCCCAGATGAGTAATCGGCACATAGACCGACGCTACTGTTGTTCTTCTTCACTATCACTATGGATACATCCCGTTCTGAAAAGTTTACCGGTTCCATATCACCAATTTTGTGAAGTCGTTCAAGTTCTTGCTCAACTGCTGGAGAGGTGGCATACGGCACAGGTCTCTTAGGACGAAACGCTAGCTTTGATCCTTGTCGAAGGGTGAGAGTTGCTTGAAACTTAGTGTATCCTCCCAGTATATCACTAAATAGCATTTTATGTCGTTTTAGTAATTCATCATTTAGGTTTATCCTTTCTAATTTAATTGTACTGACATTGTTACAGATCATGCTTGTAGGACGATCTATTAACTTCAGCTTCTGTATCCAGTCAAGTTCCAATAAGTCAAGTGATGAACGTTCTGTCAAGAATATAACTCCTATCTCCGTTGCTTCCTTAATTGTGACTTGGTAGTGTATCTCACCAGTAATGTTCAACATACCCCCAGATGCACTGTGTGCTGTTTGTTGTGTAGGGTATATTTGTGGTCTGTCAATTTTGTCCCAGGTTCTTCTGCTTATAAGAGTTATGTCAGAAGCTGTATCTAACTGTAGACGAGCACCATACCCATTAATCTTGAGGGAAACATACTTTCTGCGATTATGAGAGCCAGTTCTATTGAGAGCTATTGTTACTTTGGTAGTTCTTGACTTAAATCTTCTAGAGTAAACCTTCGGTTGACATTGTTTTCGTGTTTTACAACGGTTTTCTTAATGCCTTCATCTAAAACATGTAGTACACTGATGATTTTTAAATAGATAGAACCTTTGGAAATGCCAATCACCGCACAGCCAACATGGAGATGGTGGCTTACCGCTGTCATTGCGATAATTCTGCACACCGGAACGTCGCAAGTCTTTTCTCTCTACTACATTGGCATGAAGAAATTGGCTACCACTATCAAAGAAGTATCATGTTTTGAATTTACTAACCTTTGACAATCGGTGGTTACTTCATGTAGGGTCATGCTGGGACAGTGTTCGAGTTTACTCAGGATCCTTGTTCGGATGTCAGCATCCTCAGGTGAATGTAGGCTACAGACAAATACGAGGCATTTGAACTGGTATTCTGTCATGGAAGTTAACTTGAACCTCTCACATTCTCGGTTCACGTTACCTGCGTGTTTCACCCAGTCATCTCCCGGTTCTTTCATAATTCAAGCATTGGTAATGGATGTTAAATAAAGATAACTGTTCTCCAAAGATTCGAGACAGGGTTTAGACTGTTTCATCAAAACTAAAGTCTCGTGGGTCCTTTGGTAGAATGAAGTTTCCGTAGCGTTCGTGTTCTATCGTCCCAAGTTTTCTCAGGAGTACTCCAACTTTTGAAGCATCATCCAGTCTACAGAGATCGTTACGAAACATATCTTCATATATTCATGCAAACTAATGGACCTAATACTTATCTCCACAAATCACCTCAATTCAATTACACTATTCAACCAACTGGTGACTGACTTTGGGATGTTCCTGAAGTCCTAGTGAGAAGTTGTGATTGATTGAATTCTTACTTATCGGGAGTGAGATGGCTATCACCAATGATAATGGATGATCATCACGCTATATATCGCACCTTGATGGAAGTGAGAATTCTACCACTGGATACCAATTTAATGGTGCTGGTAGTCATACATTCACCTAAGACCTGGAGGTTCTGGCTTTGGTTCTGACGAAATCGATGGTGCACACGCTGAGGAGCCCCGTACTAGAATGAAACAGTTATCCAACGCTACCTGGTTTTCAGTGGTATCCAATCGATATTAAACTGTAACGAAAACGAACAACTAAAATTATTACATTTTTTTAAAGTTGTTTACCATCTCGATGATTGAACAATATATATCCATCAATTAGTTGTTGTAGTCTGTTTCTTTGCATACTTTTAGTTACTTATATGTTAGTGTTGACGCATTGATTGTATATAAGTGATGATCGATGACTGTCGTCAACAAACTATCATAAATATTATGTCCTGCGCTTGACTAATTGCTACGTACAGAAAAGAATAGTTTTACTGAGTCCGATACACACAAAACGTTGACCACGAAACTGTTATTCTATCCTAGACTGTCTGGCTGATACTAGCTAGCCTGAAGAGAATAGAGTGAGAACACCGAAGACCATTTATTCACCAGCCTATGATATTAACGATTATATTTTAAGTGCATACATATATGTAGGCAAGTTCAGACCAAGAAACAGACCAATCAGATTATTGATATCAGCACACACAACAACGATATGTAGAATAGAAAATGGAGTAATAGATCCACTAATAATCAGTTCTAGTTTATGCATACAAAATGCTATAGCAACAATCTGAGGTTTAAATAACAAAAAAAAAAAAACTGGAAACTAGGGCAATACAAAAATTATAACAGAAAAAACAAATAGAAATACAATCCGTTAGAACTTTTATTCACTAGCTTTGAAAGTTTTCACCTCAAAAAATAATCGTTTCTCACAACAACAGATAATTACTATGATTTCTAAACACGAATATATACCTACTTCCTTAGTAAAGTATTCTTCGTTTATTGATTAATCATTTTAACAAGCAATTATATTGCTAATCATGTTGACCGATAACGAATGAGTACATGGAATTCAATTGACAATAATATTCAATATGTAATTAAATGACTTCATCATTGAATTCATACCAAAATAATAGGTATAATTGAATTGGACTAGAGATTGATTAAGAGTAGAAGAATATCTAAAAATGATTGAATGGGAATTGTATTTTAGTTAAATCATCCGGAACTGTAATGATACTATTATGTTCTGAATTACACTAATTAAGATGAGGGGAATTAGATAGCTTTAGGTAATAGGTGGTGGCGTTTGACACGAAACGGACTGAGTTCGAATCCCACTGTGAACATCAACATTGAGATATAGGTACATCCAACCGATGAGTCCCTAACAGAACGAAACGCGCGTTCTGGATTCCACTTGCTAGTCATAATCCAAATTAAATGAAGGCTTTTGGTAATATTGCAATATAAGTCTGACAACCAAACTCATGGAAGTCATCTTGTAGGATAAACCTAAGAAGTATGTTTAGAGGGGAATCTAAAGTAGGACACATTAAGGAATGGAATAGAACTAGTATATCCAGTAGTCACAATATTAAACAATGGGTATGTATGGTTACTGCATAATGTCTTATATTTCTAATTTTGGTGATAGAAAAATTTTATTGTAATAGCACAGTAATCGTTCATTCAGATTGTAAAACTAAGTGACTCGTGTTTGAATCTCATCAAAATTATAACCATGTCTAGTTGATGAGCACCTATTACCAGGATACTTTCTTTAATCAGAGTTTTGTGCAAACCACTAACAATCATTCAGGATCAAGAAGATAATGTACATGACATTGAGTCATTTCGCTTAGGTATCACATTTCAGTAATAATAAACTTTCTAAGACGCATAATAATACGACTCGTTTATTAAACTCACAAAATAGGTCATTTTACTACATATATCCCTGATGTAATATGTAGATAAACGAATGATTAATCCAGCTTCTGAAAGATTATCCGAAATGTTTATATAACACATCTCTGATAGGTATATTTATATTATGATATTACATAATCAGTTATATATATATATATATATATATATATATATATATATATATATATACGTTGGTTAAAGCTGAGTTATAAAGTAATACTTACGTAACAACTGAAAGATTTATGTAGACTTGGATCATTCGTGTGACCGTACATGTAATAAATTAAAATATTCAGTTATTGTCTAATACTTTACTAGTTCTAACACAATTACTGTCGATATTCTGAGTGAGATTATTCTTAGGATTTAAAGATATTTAAATCCACCTGTTGATTTATTATAGACTTGAATTGATTGAAAGAAACAAACATCCTGGATTTCAGTTGAAAGTTACAATCCAATCACATTTAAGATTATTATTGATTAATTAGATAAGTAAACAGTTGAATTCACCTAATCAATGATAAACTCAAAGTAATTGTACAATGTAAAGGACGGTTATCCATGTTAGTTACTTTTATTTTTGATTGACTTATAGACTTACATCATTTTACAGAAGGTTTGACTTTCAATTAGTTAAATTGGTAATAGGTAGACTAAAGGTATTTTGAATTTTCTTGCATCCTGTAGAATTTTAAGAAAGTATTTATTATCAGCAATTTGTAACGTGAAATATGAATTAGTGACAGCACTAGTTATATCATCTTCTAGAGTCTGTCTGTTGCCTTGTAGGAATCCACACTAGAACATGATCTGTTTTACCGATCTAAGCCAAATTATGCATTTTTAATCTGTAAGCATTTCACTGTGTGTTAAATTAGGCTTGAATATTGCCAGATCTTTTTTTATGTCAGAAAATCCCTCTAGTTGATTTCCTATGACAATTTACTTTTGTCTCGTATCGAGCAATTGTTCTTTATCTTTGTAATTACGTTCTGAGCTATCGTTTTTCTGTTTCTAATTAGATAGTTCCCTAGTGAAGGTTGGGGCCAAACCATATACAATTGGAGGAAACAGCATGTAAAACAATGAGAAGAAAGTTTGAAAACCTCTGAGTTTTGCAAAACTTTCACTTGTCTTTGTGTTAAAGTGTGTTACCCACCCTTACGGAATTTGCGTTAGGAATTTAGCTACTAACATTTGTAAGTAGTATGAAAGTTTCAGCCTAAAGCTAAGTTGAATTATTCAATGCGATTAACTTTACCTACTGTTCTCTCATTAGTTGGTTACATTACCCGACAATTCTATGTAAGTCAAGGGTTCACTTTTATAAAAATGTATTTGTGCAATATAAAAAGTTTGCAAGCGATATTATTCAGACATTTTCCACATCGACATTTATGATTATTGTTTCCACAGCTTCAGCATCCAAAATTATGACCTTCGCTTTGATTTTGCAGTCCATTGTAATCTGTAAAGGAAAGCAAACTAGTAAACCTTTGCACTACATCATCTACAAATACGACCTTTGAGTTGGTCTCTAATGTAAACACTAATAATTATTATTGTTAACATCCAAATTGGATCTTCTGTGTGCAGTTCACTGTTGGTGTTACCTACTTTGATTATCTCCAATTTTGTTTTATTTAGCCTGAGATTCTTGTTGTAAGACATGTTAGCTTGTTTAACCTTGTTGTCTGTACTTACGTGGATTGACTTATTTGGTCGATTTTAGGCAGAATTTAAATCCAAGTTAACCGGATTATTTTGTTTATTTCATTGTGGTACTATTTTGTCAAAATGCTTTATTCATTATATTTGTATATATGTCTGAATATGGCACAATAGTTTTATCTTGAAATTATGTTATTGAACATCTTGTGTGTAAATCTATGCTACTACACAATGCTTACCATAGTTGTAGAAAACACTGTCTGCTGACCGAATTTAAAATTTAAGTCTCTGCACGTGTCGTATGGTACTACTTTAAAAATGAGTACTGAGTGAATATGTATAGTTTAGAAATGCATTGGTAGCTTGTTTTTTAAACTAGGTGGTCATATCTATATTAGTAGTCAGTTAAATAATAAGTACGTTCATCTAGTTTTAAAAAGCCTCATGTAGTATCGTTTAAATTATGATCATTTACACTTTTATCATTAACTCGGAATGAATAAAGACAAGAGCTTTTCAGGTATACACTACGAAATAATTTCGTTATCATAGTACTTTTTTATTTAAGAATAAATGGTATACTGAAGTAATTTTATATTGGTTTCTAACATTATCAACATTCATAAGTATCTGATACCCAGCCTGCTAAAGTTTAACAATGAATTGTAGAAAATTCCTCATAACCATTAAAACGAATATATCTGGACATATAGTTCAGATAGGGAAAATTTCAATATCAAATGTTGATTACACCTGGCTCTGTAAGCGAAAGATTGCAAATTATCCTGTGGGTATTAAATAATCCAAGTAACATCTTAAGATAATTATATTTCATTATGAAGGCCAATTTTCAAGAATAAATACTCATGTAATCCACCCATTTAACATGCAAAGAAGCGAGTATACTAAAATTCATTCATTTAAATCAACCTATTAAGTGTTTAGATTTGTTTACTTAATGTATCGACAAATAAGACAAGTTTTGAGGATTCTCAGGTAGATTCAAATGTTAATTTACATAGTGCTCAAAAATATTTGACAAAATTAATGTTCAGTATTTTGTGCAACTCGTGTTGCACCATTCGTACATACCCTACTGCTGTTCAGTGTTTCTGAAATCTGGAAAGTCCTATACTCCATAGAGATACTAAGTTAGCTCATTTTCTACAACTGTCCATTTTTGATAAGTTGGAGTCCATGTATTAATGTAACTAGATCTTACCAACATTAGCAGGAAATACTGATGAAACAGAAGATAATGTGGATCCATGGAGATTTGTACTTAACTATTTTTATCGTAATGGAACTTTAATGCGATAGCATAATGCGTGTTATGAATTTTTCTGTAGAAGCTTATCTTTTGCTTCTTTTGCACTAATCTGTTGAATGTGAAATATGCATCCAGTTTTAGCTTTATCTATTACTATGCAAAAAATAGCAACTGCGGTTAATAAAAATGACAGATTGGTGTAAACCACGGATATGAAATGGAGTGGTCTGAATAAATCAATGCCTGTCACCTTATGTGAAGCATAGGCTGCCGACCGGCATTCTCCGACCAACTTTGTCCTGGGCTTTCCCTTACAGCTCTTCCCAAGTGCTGTTCATTCTATTTGTGTCTGTCTCCGATTCCCGACTCAATGTGTTTTTCGGGTCTTTCTCTTTTCCTTAGGCCTTCTAAATTCCATGTTAATGCTTCTCTTGTGAAACAGTTTGGTGATTACTACAATGTATGTCTTATCCACCTCTAGCGTCTTTTCCTAATTTCTTCCTCGGCTGAAAGTTATTTAGTTCACTGCCACAGAAGATTGTTATAATGGTTTCTGGTTAGCGGATCCAAAGTATCATAAGCAGACAGGTGTTTATAAATTCTTGTATCTTTTGGATGTTTTTCGTAATTTTCCAAGTTTTAGCTCCATACAACAGAACTGTCTCCACATTTGTATAAAAAACTGTGGCTTTGATGTTGGCTTGAAATTTGTTTGAGTTCCAGATGTTTTTCAGTTGTACAAATGCTACCCTTGCCTTTCAAATGCGTGCCTCCCCATCTGCATCAGACTTCCTACTTTTTGTCAGTGATGCTGCCTAAGAATGTGTGGGGCGATCTCACAATATTCTAATTCCGTTTTAGTATATTTGTATACTTGAACGTAAAAAAACTCTTGGATTTTAAAAAAGATGAATTATTTGCCCTTTGAAATGAGTGTTCGTTTATAATTTCCAGGTCTTAGTGTCCTATGAAATAGGTTAATACATTTGACAGCATTTCGAATTGTTACAAGATTCTGATTTTGGTGATATGACCTGAAAAGTTGCATATTTATTTAAATTTGATAAAGATGCTTGTTCACTGCAAACAGTGAGCTAGACAAGTACCATAACATTTTAAAGTTGTATGTTGGTTATGTGGAAATGTAGGTGGGTAATTCAAACTATGTAGATTGTGCAGATTTTACTTATTGGCACTAGATAATCATCAACCTGGTTTGATTATATTTCCAAAAAAATGCGCCTTATGATTCTGTGCTAGCTACGCAATGTGTGCAAACTACGTTTGCGTAGAATAGTTCAATATGCATGTACAGTTACGTTTTTCTATGACCAAAATAACTGAATACAGACGATTTTAATATAGACACGATAACTGGTTACGATATCACGTGAACACCTAAGCTGACTTATAAGCAGCCTCTTACTTATTCACAAATCAAGTTCAAACCGTCTACATAAAAGTAAAATAATCATTACCCTGGTTTAACAATTTTATATTCGTATATAACCATTAATGTATATTAGATAGAATTTTGGTGATGACCTTTTTGAAAACAATATTATTTGCTTATATGTGTTATTTTCAATTCTTTAACGAGGATTTTCAATATTTTAAAATCGCGTTTTGATTCTATTGCATCTCAGGCATTCAACGAGTCCCTTGAGTTTAATGGTAGACTCAATCAGACTAAAACAACTCCGAAATTCGCTAACAATTGTATAAGAACAAAACTATGCTCAGAACCTTATTGAAAATCTTCACATCGTAATGAAATTTACTCAAACTCAAAAACGCTTAAATTACATGCACTGAATAAAATGATTTTATTGAAAATTAGCATCGATGACTTTGGGCGAAATCTTAAACAGAATACCATTATCGTTAAAAATTTGTCAGAAAAAAAATATTAGCACTGTTATTTGGCTTGTAGGTATGGTCTCATATATTAGGTTTGAGAAGACAAGGATAAAATTAATTAAATCTTTAGAATGGCTAAAACTGGAAAGGAGATTTCCTAAGGACCAAAGCTAGTATGTTCATAACTTTTCAAGTATTTTATTAGGTAGAGTCCATTTAGTAGCTTCATCTTTAGACGCTAAGTTCTGTGACTTTAGAAATGTGATTTGTCTCCTTAAAATACAGACGTATTGTTTAAGAACATGTTCACATAAATTAAAGAATTAGTCCCAACGTTAATTATTGAACTAATTGAGTTCAAAACTGCGTTAGAAGACAAAAAGCTGACATTAAGTGAGCCAGGCAAACAAGAGGGTGCAGTTCTAATAAATAAAACTGAATATGTTTATTAAATCAATTCGATGCTACGTGACTTTTCTAAGTTTTGAAAACTTGGTGACAATAAATAACTAATTTCTTAGGCGAAACGAAAGTTGATCTATTCTCTTAAAGAACTGAAAGAAAAGGTAATAGTTCCACCATAAATCTATTGTTTTATTAGACCTTTGGGTTTAAACACACCGAAGATTTATGATCTCCCTAAAATTTACAAGTTGAAGCTTCCTCTACGTTCCATATGTACCTTGAAGCCTGTTCAGAAATTATTTGGAGAGAAAAGTGTTAAGGACGTGTTTGACTTCGTTTCAAAAGTTAAGAATCTAAATATCAACGTCAAACACATGTTGTCACTAGATATGCAAACAATCATATGCAAACAAATAACAGAAAGTACAATTTGACAATGAAATCCCAGAAGACAGTTTTAAAAAATTGCTTTGAAGGTGTAAAATGAGTGTCTGTTTTTTCTTTACCAATGACTATTGTCAACAAACTTGTATTATAGTTGTAGTCTCACCTCTAGGCTCGACTTTAGATTATCTATTTTTATTTAAATTAGAAAATTGATGTGTGAATAATGAGATCGACAAACTGGATGTGTATTGCCATTAATGACAATACGTTTATCATCATAAATCAGAGCATTAATGAAGAAGAAATCTTAAATACATTTAATGATGTTTACTTAGTGAAATGTTTTTCTTGAGAAGCGAATGTAACGGCAGATTACATTTCTTAGGTTGTCTACTAAGAGAACAAGATGGGTTGATAAGTAGAAGTTTGCATTGAAAGATCACTGCAAGTCAATACATAAATTCCATCGGTTTCGTACCCATGTGCTACAGGTGAAACATTGCTAGATGTCTATCAACAAAAGTTAGAGGTTTTTGCCCGAAAGATGCTATAAACGCTGAATTAGAAAACATATCCAGCATGCTGGCAGAAATCGGTCACTCACACAATTTTCTAGAAAAAGATGTGTAGAATACTGACAACAGATCTAAGTCATTGACCATCGAGACGAAACGCCTCATTCTCCAACTACAACTCAATAGAGACGCTGTAAATAATATATTGGATGAGAAGCTAGCTAGAGCTGTTTAAAAGAAAGTTTTGTTAGCGAATCTATGTTAACCTTATACTAACCGACCATTGGTAGTTACTCAACTGAAGGATAAATTACCTGGTTATGCCACTTTCACATGATATTATTAATTCAATTAAATCTGTGAATTAAGCCACAATTGGTTTACTATCAAATGACTAAACCAAGAGATCAATGAACACCTCATATCTTAGTTCGGTAAGGGGTTAGTGAAACCATTGAGTTGCTCGATTTTTTACACTCGATTGTTAGTAGATATACAACATATATATCTAAAGCATCCAGAGTGATATTCAGCATGTTATTAAAGATTTTGAATAGTATTCGATCTCGTCACTTACACATCGGTGAAGCATTGGTGATTCGAGTTAACAGCCTGATTCTGTCCGACAAATCACACTAACGTAACTAAATTGAATTGCCTAGATAAGCATCGAGAATCCCTGAACTATGCGCTATTGAAAACGCGGAACTTCATGTCGACATTTAGATTCAATTTCTAAAAAATCCTTCAAGTTTTTAATACATCATTGAATATTGGGCGTAAAGCTTGTTTTGTCACTCTAGAAAAAGTACTCATAGCCTTGTGCTAGTTCAGTTTGCGTTTTTTAGCAGTTTCAGTGAGTTTTTTGTCGATGTTTCTTAGTTTGCAGCACGTATTAGGATATGTGTCTCATATACTAAAAATATTCGGGTTTTTAAACCGGGACTTTAAATTTTAGGATAAATCCTTGTTTAGGTTGTGTAGAATAAGTCTAGGCAAATTTTCGGCGACCTTTAATTAAATTTTGCGTAAAACTTAATAGTAACTTTTGGGGTAATACAGTATGTATTTTCGTCAAACGTTCACCCATTCCAGGTGATAAGATTATCGTTTATGTTGTATATGTTTACCATTGTCACTCCTGGGAGCAATCTATTGCCTGGTGTCGGGCTGCTTTTTGCTACACTAATGCTCACAGGTCCCTATAAAATAAAGAGAAAAAATTAAATAAATGAGAAAAATAAGTATTATATTAAACAATTGGGAGGTGATACTGCAGCCTGTAGACCATTAAAAATGCACAGTTTCTCTGAATCAACTGATAACCGCTGTTGAAACTCCAGGAAGCGAATCCGTCACACAGATACTGAGTATTGGGTATAGCTCATCACAAGGAAATTGGATATGGGGTTGGTTGTCTTGATCTTCTGTAGAGCGGCACAGTTAAAAATAATTTCTTCGCAATAAAGACGTGTCAAGTATTGATACGAAAATGCAAAAATGTTTGCATTTTAAGGTTTCTAATTACATAATTAAACTGAAACTAATGACTCACAGTGTCGATGCATTTTTAAAGTAATGAAGTATTGATAAACTTGGACTTAATAGTATCTGTAAGTTTATTTATTACTCGTCTAATTAGCTTCTAAGCATTAGGTAGAAGTTTGAAGTTCTTGTACTGTTTTTCCCTAAAGTGCCGAACATTATCAATGTTATTTTTAGTTTGAATTTTAAGCGATGCATCATGGTGTATCTAGTCGAAGACGGTTTAACATTTTTATGATTTTCGACAGCTGAAAACAAATTACTCAGTAAATAATTCAATAGACTGGTTGCTGTACTTTTTGTTTAACAGTGACGGATCCAGTATGTCTATCTGTTATTTGCTGAAGATTAAAACCTTCATGTAGGATTCAATGAAATGTATGCTGTTATCGACTTACAGACTGACATTGCAATCTCTTTAAAGGCGATTATCTTGTGCATTCGGCTACATAGTTCGTTTAGGCTGTTCATAACTTCAACCACATTCCTATTTGTTCCTACCAAACAATTCATCTAAATTAATTTGAATACATATTATTCCTTAATCTGACTTCCAATCTATGTGGACATAAGTTTTGGCAGTATCAAATCAATCTTCATAGTATCGATGTAAACAATTGCATATATTTGAAGTTTGTTTATCAATAGTTGATATATTTGCACACAAGTTGCACTTTGGTCACTTAGTCTTAGAGAAAAACCGGCCCTTCATTTTAGAAACTTCTAAGCCAATGGGATTTATGAAATGTTGACTCTTACTTGAACTTTTCTTGGACTTACATTTGAAACTAAAATCATTTCTTTTACTTCACATTCAGAATTGTATCACTGACTATTAAATGATAACTGTGCTAAATGTTTGACAAACGTAAGGTCATTGGTAATAACGTTTTCTTGTTCCATAGTAGTAAATAATTTCACATTATAAACTGCCGATCGATCTTTGAGGTGATTTTCCTGATCAGCTGTATATCTGTGATACCTTTGTTGTCGCTGCAGGGCTTTCCATCAACAAACCAGGTGGTTGGAACGGTGTTCACCTGCTTTTCTGCAATTGCATTTATTATTGAGACCTTTTTAAAGGTCTAAATAAAGTTTAAAGTACTAAGATTATCAAAACAATTAAGAGAATATATTTTATTTTTTGATGAAAATTTCATGCTTTCTGGAAATGCATACACACTTATAGGCTGCATCAGTTATTAATGTATATTAAAATATGTATCCCTAATTTGCCCGAAGTCACTGGTTTGAAAAATAGGTCTGTATCATTAAAACAAGATCTAAATTTTGTTAGTCTACTTTCTAGAATATATTTCACGAGACATGACTTCCCTTTAGTTATAACTAAATTATCCCGCGTAAAATATGTGGAGCTAATATTCCTACATGTAATAACTTGTTACCTAAAATCATAAGTAACAAAAGCCTTAGTTTCCGATAAAAAAAATTTCCATCATTTAACGTCGTCCTGCCTGCGTATTTGCACTGCACTGTCCTTATAATTTTCTGTATGTAGTACTCGAAGTTGAAAGCTGTAAAGAAATTCAAAGCGCCAGGCTACATAACATTGTCAGACAGGTTCTTCAAAGAGTACACATTTGCCTCTAAATATTCCCCATAGTACCGTTTATACTTAACAAGCAAATTTCGCTAATCTTGTCAAATACTGTCATAAGAATAAATATGTAATTTCGGATGAAGTATTAGGTAGACGCACATAGCTAGACAAAAATGATTTAAATAAGTCGAGGTAAATTATTTTCTAATATTATTAATCCTGAACAAATCTCTTTGAACATATATTTGTTGTTCTTCATGTGGATACATCATTCTATACACAACATTTTTTTCTTAAAGTTTAAAGCGATGCGTTCTCCGGAACGGAAATTTTACTTGTTAATATTGGGAATACTACTTTTACTTAAACATCTTTGTCTCATAATGGAGAGGTCGTTTCATAAACGTTCTCACTGTACTTGAGTTTACTGTATGCATAGTATCCAACGAAAAGGCTGAAATCACATTAATTGATAGCACTTCAAGATGCGGAATCCTACAGTGATGTGTGGCTTTATAAGATTGTCCGGATATGTCACCAATTCACAGTGAGTATTCATCAAATAGTAGTGTCATCGTCCTTACTTTAAGCATACCACAAGTGATAGCATACATTTTATTGCGTTTTGCATGCCGGTTATTAATAGTCGATTGGACCCTCAAACAAAAGTACTCATTTATCCTTACCCTTGTAAACAGAATTCTACAAACGTTAACATGCGGGAATCGAAGGTGAGACTGGAAGTCTATTAAGAAATGTTTTCATTTGTGACTCAATTACAATTAACTTAACCATTTAACAGTAACATTAAGAGTACGTAAAAAAGTTATTTGTAAGCATATACATATATGAAATTAAGGCATCTAAGTAATTATTAGGAATCTTGTTATTCTAATTATTATAAACTGGTTCAAAATTTCAGCTTTTAAATTTTAAAATAAATGAATAATGCCTAAGGATTACTTTGTAACTATGTGTATTTTTGTCACTTAATATACTTTCACTGAAATGCACGTACTATGCACTGTTTATTCTAGTGCGGTTATTATTCCTAAATAATGACTTACATTTATACAGTCTAGAATGCAGTTATTAAGCACCTAGGCTTTGTACGATTGGTAGCGTTTGTCTATATTCGAATTCTTGACTGAATTTCAATTTTAATTACTTATCGAACCTAAAGCTATTAAACTGGGCTTTATACTTAGTGTTTGAAAAACCATCCACACTTATCATGCAAGAATGAACCACGAACACTTGATTTACTTTAAACGATTTCCTAATAAAGCTGTTTAAATTTATTTTTGAGTAAAGGAGGGGTTGCAATCGATAATTAACTATATATATATAAAATGATAAGCGAATGCTCATGTGATTGGTTTTAATGCATATTGTGAGAGAACTAGCGATAAAATTCTACTATACAAACTAAAGTTGTAACGTTGGTTGATAGCCAAGAGCTTCCATCAATGAACCAAAGTTTAACCACAACCGTATAAATTCACCGTTGCTTATATTAGGCAGGTTTTTTAATGTTTGTTACTTCTCAGGGTGAAATAGGAAACATTTAATGGAATATTCCATAATTTATGTTCAGACATAATGGTAAGTAGTCTTTAAGTTAAAGGTCTGACAGTGTTATTAGTACAGTTTTACTTTTAGCTACGAAAGTCTTATAAGTATTTTGTCTACAAATAACCTTGAACTTTTTTAACTTCTAGTAATGCAGTATTTACGTATTTTCCTTGAATCTTTTAGATGTCAAACAATCATAAAGATACTGATAATATTTTACTAGAAAGAAAGTACTCTATAACACGTGAAATTTATAATGTTGACAAATTTCTGCAACACCATCCTAAATCATCAGAAAAGCACGAAAAGTTTTCACAGCATAAAATTTTAAAAAGTTGCACATGTTCAAAATTTGCCAATCTTTTATCTTTTATTTTCCCATTTTATTCTGTTTTGGTCCCTTTTTATAATCTGCGATCATTCGTGTTAGATTGTATTGCTGGTTTAACATTGTCCATAGTTCATATACCTCAAGGTGAGTACGATTCTTAGTTCGAATTTAACTATTTTATGTTAATTAATAGGAATGGCATACGGTGTTTTAGCCGGAGTCAAACCAATAAATGGATTATATACTTCATTTTTCCCTGCACTGATTTACTTCTTTTTTGGGACTTCACGGCATGTCTCAATAGGTAAGCTTATATTTTAACATGACTTAGAATCTAGTATATTTTCATATCTATTCAAAGTGTTACATCACAACAGCATAGAAACATGAAATTATCATGACAAACACCAGTGTAGTGAAAACTAGTAACAATATCAAGCGAAGTAAAAAGGTTTGGAGTTAGAAATATAGTTCAGAAAAAAAGTTAATTATACATAAAACTAGATAATTCTGAAACCTAGGGTCTAAAACAAGGTAAAGAGTGAGTTCATTTGCATCTTTGCAACCGATTTAAAGCTTCATAACTAAATGTTTTCATGTATTTGTCACTTATGTAAACCGCATAGTCCTCACCTACCAACGTGGCTTATACTAAAGTTTAATAACTTTATTTACTGATGTTATGCATTAATGTGATTGCTTTCATATTTCTCCCAACCTACTACACTGACCAAAATCATATGTTAGGATAAGCGGTGGTTAAATATATATATTGTTATCTTAACCACCTCACGGTACTGAAACTACTTAACTGATTGAATCAAATCAATTGAATTGGATTACAAACTTGCAAACATTCTTTAGTCAGGCTACTATAATTTAAAAGAATGTTGAAAGCGGTTTTCATTATTGTGAGTTTCTATTCTTCATATGTTGACCTGTAACCAAAAACGGCTACAGTATAGTATAGGGGTTAGCTTTAACGATTTTTAAACTGCCCTCGAAACTTAACCATCATAACCAATCAGCGATGACCTAGTAAGTCCAAAACCGACCAGAAATTACTTATTGCAAAACTTATAGTTGACACCCAAATAGTATAAATTTAGTAAGAAAAACACATTCGAAATGACAAGGTGAAATCGTAATCCTGCATATCCCAACTACTAAGTTGTTGTTAAGTGAATGTTACGTAACACTCAAATTAACACTGTAATAAACCAAAATCTAAACCTACAGTAACCCTAAATTTAACCCAACATTATCACTAGCATTAACTTCCAAGCAAAAACACCTTTAGAGAACTTAAATGGTTATATTAATTATGGTGAATGTCTACATCTATTTCAGAGTTGTTCTTTTTCAATTATAAATCATTCATTTACAACTACTGACTTCTAATTGGTTCGAACTGTCTATAAATTCGTGAGGGTAATCGGCTCATTTGTATACTCACATTTTCATAGTCAATCCTGATTGTCTAAAGTGGTTGTTTATCGCAGATATTTTAGGAATTGCTCAACATCATTCGTATACTATACCTTAACAAAGTAATCAGTGAAATTTGAAAGTTGAAGTAAAACAATTTAACAATACAATTTAACAGTATGTAGTATACAGGATTGTAATTAGAAACTATCGTTAGCTTATATTCTTTATTATTATTTCCGTAATGAGAATTGCTAAAACACGATTTTTTACAGAAGTAGCTCATTGGCAGGCATATTAACAGTAGTATAAAACTTATAAAGTAAACATGCAAAAGTACTTATTCTTTGATAACCGATATAAATTCTACTTAAAATTCACTGAACTTCTCATCTTTTGTAGGTACATTCTCTGTTGTTTCACTTTTAACTGCTGATCCTGTTGATAGATTAATATCGACATTGGATGTAAATAATCGTTCTTTAGAAAAATATCAGGTTTTCAATGAAAATCAACAAATTGATGATTTTCGTTTACAAATTGTAGTAACTGTTTGTATTTTGGCTGGATTATTTCAAGTAAGTATATGGATTACATTACATTTTTATATGCCTTCATTGAATTTTATGTAAATATTTTATGGTGAGCATAGAAATTAAAGAATTGTTGTAGGTAACTTTCACGTAAGAAGAATGTCACTAGTGGTTGGTCTGCTGATTGTAACGTTTCTCTGAGTTCTGTCAACTTTGTTAGCACCTATCAGTTCGTGATACAACGTGATTCTCATTCAATATCATCTGTGATAAATACATCATTGTTTAACTGATTGAATCCCGTTGCCATTTTTATTGATCTAGTTAGATGTGGGATTGAAGGTATCTCAAAATCAATCTTATTTCTCATCGACTTTCAAATAAACATTACAATTCATATCCTTGTGAATTTATTTTTTCATGGTTAGTAGTATACATAAAATATATTCGAATTACGTCGCTTAGGTAAACGTAAAGTGTACGGACAAGATTTTGCAGTTCATGAAATGTCACCAACCAATCATGTGAATAATCAATCAGTACCAATGTATGAAGTCCCAAAATAGAAAATTCTAAATTCTAAAGCATTTATATACTACTCAAAAATATTAAACTGATGTAAAGAACTAAAAACCGTAGTGTTAATTTGTTGCTAAGAGAAGCGTACACGACATGCAAGTCTATTCTATTCTTAACCATGACTCTAATCCTGATCCTAAACTCTAGTACTAAATTTCTAACTTAAATCTAACTTTTTACCCCAAATCCTAACATGAAATTACATTCAAATACAATTTGAGATGCCTGACAGACTATTTACACATCTGTAGACGTTCGATAGTGTGAATGTTTTCAGCACATCAATATATGAAAAGATATATTCCTGTTCGTTCCATTTGCAAACAGTAGAACGTTTCGAAATCTCCGAGCATGTAAGATCTCTATTCCCTTTGTAATATTACTGTTTATCACCGAGAAAATATTCATTTACTACTACCATATTTCGATTGGTTAATGGTTGGTTACAAATTTGTAATACTGACTAGCTGGTTGATATTTTTGGATTGCCTACTTTGTTCTTGAATGGTTATTCATCAGGGATAGTTTCAAAATCATTAAATCTCATCTATCAATTAAACTTTTACCAAATCACTTGCCACAAATAATGCAAAGTCCCAGTATTAGGAAAAAATTAACATGGTAAATTCATGCAGTTTTGGGAAATATGTGTAGCAGTTTATCCCTATTACAATTTGCATTGCTAGAAGATCCATTGTGAATCAGGTAACACTTTATACGGGTCTTATCCCAGTTTAACTTTCCTCAGTTGCGTGAATCTTGAGCAATATTCAGACTCAAACCCCATTTAGTCCAGATCTTATGTTATGCACGGAATCATTGGACCTTTAAGTTTACTTCTTACACTCTATTTTCAACTACACTTTTCCTGACTGTCATAATCAATCACGTAAGTAATTTCATGTCAGATACTTGGTTATAGGCAACGTAGGTTTTTGACACGTTTATTCATCGACTCATGTCTACAGCACTTTTCAAGCTAAGACTAATAGCTGTACAGATTTTTGCTAGGTAAATCACTATGTGCCAAGCATATACAACATTACACTGATGTGTAAATCAATGAATTAATTTCCATTAAGTCACTTCAACTATGAGTAGAGTATTGGTTAAATTGTCCTGTATCGCTCCAATAATATTATGTAATAATCCCGTTTAGTATTCTACGGTTTGACAACGACAGCGACTTACTGCCAAATCAGGACGAGAGTAGAGCTGATAACAAAGTATACTGAGAAAATAACAGCAGAAGGTAAAAGCAAATAACTACACTAGAGTTTATATAAACATCGGTATAAGAATATTCTAGAAACTCCCCGATTATTCGCTGGCTCAGATTGGCTAAGAATGGACCAATTACAACACAGATACGTAAGCATGTTCTGGACATGCCTTAATTAGGATCGTTTCGTGCTGACAAAGAGGTTTCATTCTTCTGATTGGAGAAATGAAGGTATTTAGTGAAGTATTTAAATTCCGAAGCGTATCACCAGGTGATTTCATTTTGAAATTTGAGTGAACTTTCTCGTCGTAGCTGTTTATGAGAGTTTACTTACATTGATTGTTTGTGTAGTTGTTAGTGGTGACCGAATTCTATTCTTCAAGCTGAAGTGAAGTCATTAATCTAAGTGACCCAACCTATCATACCCTATGGTTAAAGATAGTTGACAGGAATCCTTTAATCTGTTTTCGAAGCTAGTTGTTACTCATCAGCAAGACACAACTTCAGTCTTAATGAGAGAGATACGTCTTGTAGGATTTGAACCAGGACCACCCAGTTTAAGTTTGAGAAGCTGTTCGGACTGTGATTGACCTGTAGAACTGAGATATTTAAACTAAATGATTATTTTTTAATGGCCTTGACACTAGTTTCTAATCCTACAGGTTTCATTTTCGTCAAGATTACAAGTACTCTTTGCTGGTGAGTGTCCACTAACATGAAACCAAGTTAGACAGGGTCTTCTGTTGACTACTTCTAACGACCTAATGTGGAAATTTACTATATACCCGAAAGTTTTTTGATGGGCAGAAGTAATTATCATTGAATTGTTCTGTAGACTACCCAGTATTTAGTGTTCGATATCGTTCAATAACTACACATTTGATATATGAATGCTTTAAAGCGGTGAAGAAAATCTTTATATTGTTTTGTAAGGTAACTAGCTGATACCTTGACTGACTGACGAGTTCTTAAATATTCATTGTCTGAGATGATCGGAATATATATTACGTATGCCTAACAACCGCTTACTTTCATCCTGTGATTTCGGCTATTCTAAGAGTATATATATATATATATATATATATATATATATATATATATATTCGTTTTTCCTGTCTCATATTTTTTAATTTTTTTCAATGTTTCTTATTTTTCACTATTCACTATTCGAAGCTGCTTTTAGGTATTGTTCGTCTAGATGTATTAGTAGTATATATTTCAGAACCATTGTTAGGTGGTTTTACTTGTGCATCTGCTATTCATGTATTCAGTAGTCAGTTGAATGGATTATTTGGCATAAAATTAAATCGTGCTACCGGACCTTTTCGTATTTTTTATGTAAGTTTAAGCTTATTTGTATGTATTCATTATTTATGTAATGTGCATAACGTTAGGCGCCACTTAATGCATTCACTACATAAGTAAAGTGATAATATTATGAAGAAATAAATGAAAGGAAGTATAATGAAGAACACAAGTTAACAACAGAAGGTACAGTTCAGTTAAAAATGCATTCAATAAAGACTGCTTTCAGTTCATGAACATCCATCATAAGCATCATTTCTGACAATATCTTAAGTCACTAAGTTGCATAAGTTGTATAACATTAACCGTAGTATAAATTGTAACATGGAAACTTTATATGTAATCTCAGTTCAATTCGTATTGAGTTCATACTAGTAACGGATAATGATTAACATGAAACAAAATCCTTCTTTAGGAATTCATATTCGATTTTTTTAATAGATATTCAATTAGCAATTAAAGAAAGACATTTTACGACCAAAAGAAGAACAAGCCTTGTAAGATAATCTAGTATCACTTATATTCAAATTTTGAACTGTCAATCACCTTTTTCGTACAAGTCTTATGCTTTAATTTTGTGGATGTTTCTTTTTCCATTTTCTTACCTCACCTAATATTTATTTGTTTTATATTTCATTTCTTTAGATAATGAAAAATTTTATTTATATTGTCAAAGAAACTAACATTACCACACTACTGATATCACTTATATGTATATTCATAGTGTGGTGTTTTAAACATTATATTAATCCAAAAGTATCAACTAAAATACACTTCACAATACCAATTGAATTAATTGTAGTAAGTTCTATGGATCGAAGGTATTATGTTATAACAATAATGTTGTTTATTTTTTCTCAAATTAAACAGTAATCTCCAAGATATATGAACATTTTTTAATAAGACCCTTTTGTTGTTATGCTGTTTCGCTGATTTGTACTCCTATATTTTTAATAGCATAAGATTTATCTTAATATAAGTGGGAACCATTTCTGACTGACATCTTTGTAAAAGTTTAATCGATGGATGAGATTTAATGATTTTGAAACTATCCCTGATGAATAATCATAATAATCATTCAAGAACAAGTAAGCGATCCGAAAATATCAACCAGCCTAGTCAGTATTACAAATTTGTAACCAACCATTAACCAATCTAAATATGGTAGTAGTAAAATGTTAGCACGAAACGAGCATGATTAAAGTATGCCCACGAAACTGTTGTGATTGACCCATTTTTAGCCAATCAGAGCCAACAACTAATCACGAATTTTCTGAAATACTCTATACCTATATTTATATAAACTAGTGTAATTATTCTATTCACATTGGCCTCCTGTTATTTTCTCAATTAATTCAGCTTACCTGCTCCTCACTTCTGATTTCGAATCAAGTCGCTGTCGTTATCGAACTATAGAATACGAAGCGGGAATAATAAGGAATAGTACCGGGACAAATATAGATAACGCAACATAATATACATAAATAGTTTATCGGTAATAAACAGCAATATTACAAAGGGAATATAGACCTTACATGCTTTAAAATTTTATGTTAGATTTCGAAACGTACAAATGTACAAGGAATGGGACAAACATGAAAATTGTCATGTTCCAGGAATATACCAATCACGACGAACGGAAGGAAAACAGTAATCTTGCTAAGACCAATGTACACGAACGTTAGCACTCGACTTTGATCCTTTTCTAATACAGTCGGCCTGATATCAGCTAGCCCAAACGAAATCGACTAAGAATACAAGACCTTTATTCACCAGCCCAAAGACTTTCTTTAGTATATTTCAAACACTCTTGATATAATATACATAACCAGACCATACAACAAACCAACTAGAATAGTAATATCATTGCACGATGATGACATTTAGAACAGGAGAACAGAGTAAATTGTCCACAAATAACCGGTCCTAATTCATGCATGAAAAATACTGTATCAACAATTTATAGTTTAAATAAAAGCTGGAAACTAAGGCAATACAATGACAATAATAATAGAGAAGTAAATAGTCATACAAACCGTGTACATAAATAAAACCTTCGTAAAATAGTCTCTTAGGTTAATTGTCTCCCACGACATCACTGGTAAGATTTATCATAAGGGTTCACTTTGATCCTATTTGGTTTTCATCGAATCCGTTGGGATTTTCTTAGAAGTGGTGCCGTTCTTTTCTCCATTGTCTTTGTTTTCTGATTCGTCTCGTTATCCAAATCAAGTAACATACTTAACGTCACCGGAGTCCTCACATTGACTTCACCTCTACCTTCACATCTGGACGGTTGGATGTGATTAGTATGTCTTACCCATCTCATATTGCCTACTCATACTTCATAGATAACTCAATTCTTATCTTTCGTTTAATAGTCGTTGTAAAGTTAGACTTCAAATTGTCTAATGGTATTCTGATTTTGCTTTCAAACATTGCTTCCGCAGGGGTAACTTCACCGACCGTTGCAAGGTTTGGTGTTGAACGGTAAGTAAACAAGAACTTACACAATATGTCTTCTAATCTGTCTTCTCCCTTGGCTTTGATTAACTCTCTCTTAAAAATGTCGACAAATCTCTCGACCTGCCCATTCGACTGTAGGTGGTGCTGTGAAGTTCTGCTATGTTTAATGCCGTTAAGAACGCAAAACTTCTGAAATTTTGAAGACAAGAATTGTGGACCATTATCTGAGACAAGTACTTCCGGAATCCCAAAGCAGCTAAATATTTGACGCAGTTTATCTAATGTAGCTTTGGTTGACGTAGACTCCATACAATATACTTCCAGCCATTTAGTAAAAGCGTCGATGATCACTAAGTAGTGTTTACGGTTAAGAGGGGCATCGAAATCTACATTCACTGGACCATAGATGTGTCACTGGTTTCCAGCAGCAAAGTTCAGTTTTCTCCAGGGGCTTTTGAAGCTTATGTACATTTTGAACGTACTAGTGCATAATTCATAACGTCAGTATCAATGTTTGGCCAATATACGTAACTGCGGGCCAACGCTTTCATTCAGACGATGCCCGGTTTTTCAGAATGCAAATCTGACAGGACATGTTGGCGCAAAGACTGGGGAATAACTACACAATCGCAAAACATAACACAATCATCAACAACAGCAAGGGTGTATCGCCAATAGATATACTGTTGCGTTTAGTTGTGGGCGCCAACCACACAAAATATAGCGAATAACTTTCTGAAGCTCATCATCCGTCTTAGTGGTAGATTTTATATCCATTGCTGACAAGAGTGTAGCTTGAATAGAAGTTTGCAGTATATGATGAATATCCTTTTCCAGTGACACAGTGGCAATAATAACATCTTAATTCTCGAATTTTTTAGCTGCAATTAATCTGGAGAGAACATCAGCGTCACCAAAAGTCGCAATAAGTGGTTTAAAATTTGTGATGAAATGATTCAGATACGATCTCGAGTTGTGTAGTTCTTTTGTACTTTTATTCTTTACCTTTAAATCATATTCTCTGCCCCTAATTGTTTTACATCTACTGAAAATAATGCTACTTTTTATTACCTTGATATTCTTCTTTCTATGCTAATATATTTTGGTAATTTTTACTGATGCATATGACTGACTGATGTAGGGTAATTTTTCTGCTTACTTTCACATTTTGTGTTATTCTTTTAGCTTGTTATTGGAACTGTAGTTTCAAAATTTTATCTCTTAAATCAACGTTATGGTGTATCAATTGTTGGTGAAATTCCTGTAGGGTATGTTTTAACGAATGTATATTTTACCTTTATATATGATAAATGATATGAATCACTATTGATTTTAGTAAAGTGGGATTACATCTAGAAGTAGAATCCAGGAGACGTTTGATAGGACAAACTGATTGAATGACAATATTACGGAAAGTCTCTCAGGATGCGCGTGTGCCCATAAAGACTAGTCAGTTGCAGTTCATGACACATAATGTTATTTGATGCAGAAGTTAGATGGGGAAAAATCCAGGATCGGGAAAATCAACTTTTATTATCAGTTCATGAAATCAGTAAACTGTTGGTCTGGGCCACGTTGGTAGGTGCAGACTACCTGGTTAGGCTCCGCTCGACATCAGTTATTACTGGTTAGAGGAGTTGGTGATATGGCTCAAAATCGCTCAGCGTGACGCAAACACCCTCGCTTTTTATCTTATTCTTCATTATTATTTACACATAAACGTTTTATTGCTTGTTTAAGAATATTCTAGTGCAGATCATTTTAATTTGATCTCGTTGTGCTAATGTAGTACGACAGTTCCAGTTAATTTATATATATATATATATATATATATATATATATATATATATATATATATATATCAGACTTTATGTTGTTCATGACTGATTAAATGAATCTAGTCTCCAAGATAAGAAAATGTAATATACAATGCATGTAATAAACAACAGTGATTGAACTAATGCCACTATAATTCCTAATCTACTTATCTAAGTGAAGAGAAACATATATGTATATGCATATATTTAACAGAAAAAGTTAATAATGCTTGAAAGTTACAGTAAACATCCTTCTATGTCTGATTTACTGCAACTGGTGGAGAAATTGTAACTTATTTACTAAATAAGTATCTATTTAATCAGGCTTTGAACTATATTGTTTGTATCAGGGCGAATGGTACTATTTAATTGACCAAAGTGAGGTAGATGGAACAGGATTCTAACTTAAAACCTATTATGTGATTTCCGAGTACTAAGTTAAATAAGTCTACTTATCGATAACACTGATTGCACATTGTTATATCCTCCACTTTAATGGTTTTGTATCGTAACTGGTGTATAGGCGAGTGATCAGGTTGATATCAAACAATCAGAAATAAGGATCATGGATCATAGTTTATTTAAACTCATTTTTTCATCTACCAATTAAATGACAGTTATTATGCATTAGAGGAAATCATCAATTTGAATAAACTTTGTAGGAGTTAACATGAATGATTGAAATAGAAAGTCACATTGAATTAATTAATAACAATTAAATGTCATAATGTTGATATGATACAAGAGTAATTTTTAAATTTACATGATGAAAACATACCTTGAATTATTTGGAATGTACTGATGAGAGGCTAACAAATCAAGCATACTGTTAGAGGTACCTGAAAGGGAAACCGAGTTTTTGTTGGTCCTGGTGACCTTGGAAAGCAATCGCAGAACCTAAGAGACCTCTGTTTGAGACCGATCACACACGACCTTGTTATGGAGAGTTTTTAAAGTGTTAGCTCTGCTCTTTAAAGACCTTACCGCTGGAGACGGAAATCCCACCTCGACAAGCAACGCTGTCTGCTGTAGAAGTAGGCCGAAAAAAATTCTAGGGGTGGCCAAAACATACATCAGTTCATGAGGTCATTGACAGTCCGAGTGAGCCATGTTAACAGGTGTAAACTACCTGGTTGGGGTCCGTGTGATTGTAATCAATGGTTGAAGACTTTAGGTGATATGGCTCAAAGTCGTTCGCAATGGCTTAGGTGCATACATTCCTTGTTTTTCCCCAAATTCTAAGCTTTTAAACCTATCATAATTTTCTGTTTACTGAATTATATTTTTTTAAAATCTTATCTTCGCTCTTTAATCCTTTCCATTACTACTAACTCTGTTACCACCTCCACTATACTGGGGTTTGATCCAACAATTTTATCTCCATCTGGTAATTGCGGCATGGCAACTAAAACTAACGTACGCATGTACCAAGTGCTACGTAGTAACTGACTAACTGAACAGATCAATCTTACATAATAAAATAGTACAAAATGCTTGCATGGTTTTTTTTGAGAATTTAGGTGATGGGAATGATTGGATATGCCCTTAAAAATCTACCTGTATGTCGAGAGTGAATTTAGAATAACATTTTTTTTCGTTTCACAGCTATGATAACATTTTCTACTATATCAACTATTCTCCTTACTGAATTTTGTTTTGTAATATGCAAGATCATTTATTATTTACTCACTTGCAGAAAAGGAATATTAGATTTAGTTTGATCTGTCACTTTTATAAAGAATCGTATCATAACTTAGTGTATCCGGTTTTGTAGTTTTAGAATACATAGCATACAACGACTTTGAACAAATTCCATTAAAGTTAATCTTTAATCTAAACATTTTTCATAATAAAAGTACAATATTCTACTAGTGGTCAGATACATACATTTGTATATTAAAGATACTGAAGACTTCATTATGAAGGTTAGATAGAAGATAAACCACAAGTCGTTGTGACTTGAATGTCTGCAGTGTAAACTCCTCTAATGGGAAAGAGATTACATTACATTGAGATTATCGACATACGGAATAGTTTAGCCGCATTTAGGCAATTACAAACATCATTTAAATAAGCTATAAGGATCTAAAACCCTACTTTGTATTACACCACTTTTAACAGGTTGGGAAACCAATAGAGATGTGTCTATTTTTACTTGTCATTGATACCTAAGAAATAATTTGACCACACAATTAAGGCATCTTTAATCTCATAGGATAATAAGCAATATCAAAAGCTTTAGATATGTGCATGTGCAACAGTAAATATCTCGCTAATAGTTATAGACTTCAGTTTTAGTTTAAAGTATCGTTCCCTTTTTTTGCAGCTTACCGTCACCTCTTCTACCTGATGTTCGGTTAGTTCCAGAAGTTTTGGTGGAATCAGTAATTGTGTCTTTTGTCTCCTTGGCTACAACAATTTCTTTAATTAAAGCATATGCGAAAAAAGGTGGTTATAATGTTGGTTATACTCAGGTATGTTTTAAGCCTAATATATAGTAATTGGGTGTTGTGGGGATTGTTGAATATTAATTTGAAATCAAGAATTAGTCTGAATCAGACAAACATTGACAACCAGTAGACTTCGACCATGTCAGGTGTAAGGCTATTGCCAACAAATGATAATCGAAGAGGTCGCGCAAATATATTGTAAATTGACTGGTTCGAAATGTCAATTGTTGAGAGCCGGCTCAGTGGTCTAATGGTAAAGCGTTCGCCATATAACCAGAAGGTCTTGCTGGGGAGTCCTAGAGCGAAATAGCTGTCTAGTGTTTGCTGGTTGGTCAATTTGTGATCCCGAATTCAATATTCTACATCACAATTATTTATGATCAACATGAGCTCGTTTACAACTAACAACAGGAATGAATCCTAAAGGTCTAGTGAGAAGACATAGCTAGTGCAGTGTAACCATTACAGTTATGTGATAGCTACTCATCAATGGCAATGGATAGGTTCGCGAATCAACTGTTGGTTACTGGCTCAATGATCTACAGGTTATACACTCACCACAATTACTGAAGATACTTGGTTTGATACTTGATGTAGTCATAAAGGCTCACTAGTTAGTAATCCCATACTGTAATAAAATAATTATTCGAAACTTTCTGATATTCAATTGTTAACTAACTTTTATTTACAAGTACACAAAGCTTTGTGTTCTATTCCGTACGTTTTGTTGTACTGGTTCAGAATCTAGTTGGATGCCATCATTACATTGCACTGGTTTTGTTCGTACTTATTTGTGTTTAAAGGATTTATAGATTATGGATTGCATTCATTTATCTGTACATGAAATTCAAGTGCATATTTATATACTTACTCATATTGAATTTCGTTGATTGCTTACTTATCTACTTCATAAGAAAGTCATGTGAATCAAGCATTTACTTTACGTTTTTTTTCTAAACATAAAATTTTACACATTTCGATCAACTTCTCCTTGTAGTATTTATTATAGGAATAAAAACTATGCTTAAATATGATAAGCTTGTCATATCGATCTGATTTGTACCACTTGAGAAATCCTTGTACGTAGTTTCACTTTATTTGAGAGTTATGCCTTCGGAGCATAAATATCTTCTAGGGGGGGTATATAATTTCTTGAAAATTGGAAAGCCTTAATTGGATTTAATTAATTTTATTTTTATTTTAGGGACTAACACATCAATTTAATCTATAGATATTCATGTATTTTGAATTGATTGACAAGATATGTTTCTCAAATTGTTGCTAATGGCGGTATTGTGTTCACTGTTTGAGCTAGTTTGATTTCTAATCATTCAGTTTCAATTTAATGAGGACAGAAGGCTGAATGACTTGGATTAGTTCTAGCAATGTATATCTCTCAGTTTGAATATGTCGACAAATGAAGCGGCACTCACATGTTAAAGTGAGGAGTTCTATATGTTAACTATTCGACAAGAGCATCGATAGTTATTGTTTGTAGTATATGTAGTGTAGTAATTTCTGTGCATAACTTACTGGAGACCTCTCACTCCATTTGCATGGAGGACTGTTGTTTCATCGTCTATTCAGGTAGAGACGACACTTAATTACGTATTTGTTACTATACATGTATCCGGTTTAGTAGAATCTGTGTGTACACCTAGCTTTAATAGTTCGTTAAGCTGGTAGAAAAATCACAATTAATTGGGCCGTCAGATTTCTGTTCAGCAATCGTCTTTTAACCACATTCACTAATCAGTAGCCTAAAATAAAAGCCGATGGTGTCAGACCATCATTCCTAGGATAATCAAACGCTTTACAGTTTGTTGAATTCTGTGAAAGCGATAAACATCTGGTTCATGCATACATAGTGGTACCACCATTTGGATTCGTCACACTTCCCACATGAAATCGACAAGCTTGGCGTTGTAACAACATTCTTACCGTCGACTTTCATCATTCAGGAAGTATTGTATGACTTAAAAATTCAGACAAAGTTTTGACACCTGAACAAGCGATTCTTGACATCAGTGACCAAAAAAACAGTTTTATGCCCAAAAAAGTAGATTTAACATCAGTTTTGCATAAGGAATCGTGAGGTTCAAGGAATCACAAACACAACTAAGAAAATGTACATTCTATTTACAAAAAGAGAATAGTTAAAAGCTTGTGAAAAACATTACTTTTCTAATCCGCTAACTAAAATTTATTCAGTTAAAGCAACAGCTATGATGGATTTAGAAGGATTAGCACTGTAAAATTTGCTAAATGAAGAAAAATAACACTGTTTTTATTTGTTAATGTGATCGTATGTGAATTTTAAATGGAAACATGATCAGTACCTACTTTATGTAGAGGAACCTTATTCAGTTACTTCTCATAGTATTAAATCAGTTCGTTCTAATGAATTTCTTGAATTCAACTCTAGAAACCAGAAAACGAATAGTTTTATAGTACACGAAAAATATCTTGGGAATGATTGCAAGGATGTTTAAAGTCGTTTAGAATCAGCTTTACTCTCGAATCATCAGAAGCAGACATTGAGACTGTGTTATCAATAATCATCATATATTTGTAATTTTTCTTGGAACATAGTATCCCAAATAGTAATCACGAAGTAACACAGTAAGAACTCAGAAGTAATAGCAGCAGAATTGTTATATAATAACCAGAAGTGGAATCACAAGCAGTCGACAATCAGCACTCAGCAATCCACGGACCAGCGAAGTCAACGATTAATCTATCAAGGTGATCCAGTAACAAAGTAATCAACGGAATAAGGAATCTAACTAAGGAATATATATATGCATATAGGATTGTCTATATCCCAAATACAGGCTAGCACAAAGGGATCAAAATTAAATAGATTTGTAATTCTCGTATAGACTCTATTGATTCATTGATTGATCACTGTGTAGTGATCAGTTTTATGTTTATTTAATCCTAAACATAGCACATAACCTGGGTCAAGTAAGGTTTTTTACGACTACCTTCAAACACTTAACTCTTTTATTTAAACTAGGTTGTTTAACTGTGTTCTCTGTGCCTACTCTTTTTTTACTACCACTGATGTTATACTGCTTCTACTACCTCTCATGTTCATCTCGCTACGGGACTTGAACCGATCTAAATGTTTCAGGCTTATACTTTATATGTGACTGATTGAGTCTGTGTAACTAAGCAATAGGTATAATTTATATTGTTAGTAGATTGCTTTTGAGATGTTTGGATTTTGTAGTTTACATCTCGTTACTGACTAACTAGATAACTTTTGAAATCTTCGTAGTGCTGAACATCCTAATGTGTGGAGTAGTCTGCAACCACTATTCTGAGACGAATTGAATGCATGATTTCTAGGCTTTACAGCGAATATTTTACTCGTGGTGTTGTTCTTAGGTAAGTAGTAGATATATACTAAGATTTGTTTTATGCTGAGTTATTTAAATATTATTCGATTACTGTGCAATGACAAACATTTATTCACTTGCCATTCATTATTTCCCTATTGTATGCTTGTTTACGAAACAGGAATTTTGTGCGTTAGGTTTATGCAATGTAATATCTGGCTTTTTTCGTTGTCAACCAGCATCTGGTGCCTTAGCTCGAACGTCAGTTGCCTATGGTGTCGGAATGTGTTCTCAAGTTAGTTAGTTTTATTTTCTGTTAAGTGGTTGAAGACCGTCATCAGAAAACCCCTCTTGACTTAAGTCTCTTATTAGTTTGCGCTTGTTAATACGGTTTACCTGCGGGATTCGGGATTTTTCTTGATAACTACTCAGTGACCAGACAGTGTAATCCTCTCAATCCTACAAAATACTAGTCGGCGCGTTTATAGCTTAGTAATAGCGTAAGAGATTGTGAAGCTGTGTTATGAATTCGATAACTATCTCCTCATGAATAGACAAGTCAAGGTTTTTATGCTTGGTAACTATAATTTCAACACGTTTTGGAAACTAAACTGTGATTTGGATGTATTTGTGCATTCTCCTTGATGTTGTTAAAGACTGAAATCTACCATTCTCTACTGCTATGTGTATTTCATTAGTGGGTCACCTTAATGCACCGTTATTTAACAGGTATGATCAGAGTTGGGTTGTGACTAGCATATGAAATTCGAGGCAAGCATCTATCCTATTTCAAAATCGTCGCCTGCATGTATGTTTTACAAGTAATGATGTGTTAACTTAGTAGTTTAATGGTAAACATAGTCGTTCTTTACACAAATGGCTTGATTCCGAATCTTAATGTGAACACTAGTATTTGGCAGGTGCGTTCACCTGATGAGTTCTAAGTTGAACGATACGCTCATCCTGGATTCCATACACCAGCCACATACCAACTTCGATCATACTAGAGCCGATGAAATGCTCAGAATCACGTTTAATCAATCAACACTTTCGATAATCTCGCAGAACCATTCCCTAAGCTTTGGAATAGGGTAAGATGTTTATTTCAGACAGTCGGCATCTTTTGGGTTGTTTCGTTCTGACAACGTAGTGAAAAGTTAAAAAAGATCGGTCTTCTACTAGAAATCTCATCGTGCTCTATATATTTCAATCGCCAGCGGTAACGTTCAAAGGTATGGAGTTAACGCATCCAAAACTACTCGAAAATGTTATGTTTGATCAGCATCAAGCTGTTTTGGCTATGTGGTTACCATCCCAGGTAACCAAGTCTGCACGTAACCTAATAAAAATGTTGTTCCATCAGGAGAAAGTTTGTTTTCGCGGTATAAGCAACTAGGGAAGTGACCACTTACTTCATACTTCTAACAGTAGTTAAAATCACTTTGACAATCTTGGACAAGTGTCACGGATTTGTATCAAACTACTCCAGTTATTTTTCGTTTATTTTTATTTAAGCGGATATACAATGAAGACTTTCGGTTACTTTTAATGATACTTTTTCCTACTTTAATAAATTTCTTTCTTTTCACAATGTGTATTTGTTTGGATGAATAGATCGCTTCCTTGGTTTCTTGTTGTATTCTTCTACTTGTGATTACTGTGATTGGACAATTTTTGCAAACAGTGCCAATGGTATGTTTTACGTATCTATGCAAGTTGTTTATTTTCATTTCTGTAAGTATATAAAGATAGTTACACTTTTTATTTAAATAATGTAGAGGGTAATGTGACTGAAATTTGTAGAAAACATTGAAGTTGTTTAACTAAGTTAACGATATGTTTGTTTAGCTGATTTCATAAACAATTCAGTTGTATTAAACTGCAGGTTATGTCCAGCTAACCATTTAAGCCGTAATCATTGTAGATTCCAGCACTATTGTATATTAGCCCACATTGCTACACATGCGTCAGCAAAACGATGTAAGTTAATAAGATGAATAGCTGAGGATTCAAGTAGTGCCATACTCAGTGACTAGCTTATTAAACTATGAAGCTGAATGATGAGGGTTCTCGTCTCACATGGAACACCAGTCCCCTGATTAGTCTCAAGTATGCCTTGCTGTCGAATGTCAGCTAGCACGAAACTTATATCCAGGATTTCCTACTGACCACCTCCATAAGAGTCTGTGATATCAATAACTTAGTGCATGCGATTTCGAGTCACTTAGACTAATAGGTATATTGCGATTTCATCGGTTGGTGTTATATCTTGGATAAAACGGCCAATCACAATACGTGGATGAACACTTACCTCGATAGGACCAATCAGTAACCAAACACACCTGCACTGTGACTGCTAGTCTCCGAAATCAGAATGAAGAAAACAAGATAACTGAGCCAACCACCAAACAGTCAGACTATAATTCACTCACCCACTTATATAAATGTAAAACCTGACTACGCAACGTACCAGTCGGGAAGATGACATTTATACAAAACGGAAACAATAATAACTAGGAACTGAGACTACAAATACATAGTTAACTGATTTTAGTTTCTAAGCGATATAACACAGTTCATAAGTCTAGTGGGAGGTTAGCGTGACGGAAACATGACAATAATAGTAGGAATAAAATAATCGATTTACATATACTCAGAATAAATGAAATAATCTCCTAAACGCAGTTAGTTACTCTTCTTGAATCACACGATATAACAGTTGGGTTCTGTCAGCACTGACAACCTATGACAACGATTTCTGCTCAGCAGTACTTTAGCACAAGTTTTAATTAAATATCTAGTATCAATCGTCAGTGCAGCTGAGTAATCAGGTACAAAGCTTGTGTATTCACTCGGTCTTTATACCAAACTTCTGGTGTCCTTTATCAAGGTACTTGTGGTAATTTCCAACCACGTATTGCACTTAATTGAAAAGTTTCACATACCGACTGCCATTCAAGATGCTTGTAATAATTTTCCGTCATGGTGAACACATTTTGGACTGTTAAAATGACGAATAAAACACTATTCAAATAAATGATCCTGTGGGAATATAGTGTAACCGATTGATGTCACTGAATTATTGGCACAGGGCCTCTGGATAAATTGTTACTAAAAATTCAGCCCAACCATCAGCAAAATTAATGTTTTTCTGTCGTTATTTAAGAAACCAGGAAGCACTAGATAGCTGTTTCGATCTAATAAGCGACTCTTCAGCGTTGACGCGCATTCACCGTCTTATCAGGGGTTGTGTCGTGGACCTTCAGGAATCATGGAGATGATTGAGTTAGTACCTATTAGTTTACTATTAGTTAGCTTAATACTTTATGTCAGGAATCTCTGCAATCATTATGTGTTTACTAGTGGTTAAATTAGTGAAGTAATCGCCTTACCTCTGGTACATAATCGTAGCTAGTGGATTTTATTCATATTGGATGTGTTCTCTGTATCAAGCCATTCTCCACGAAGTCTACAAGTCTATTTTTCAATCTTTCATGTTATGAATTAGCACTACTGAAGAGTTCCATAATGTTACAGAACTGTTGTCCATTACTTCCTGGTTTACAGTAATTCATCTGCTTAGTGTCATTCTATAGTGTTTCATGTATATTTTCATTTGTTTACTTCATCTTTTTTTTATTAAAAATAACTTTAGACCCTTATTCTCTTGTCTTATTGTATTAACTTACTTTTCAGTGTATTTTATCATCTATTATTGTAGTATCACTTGAAAGTATCTTTCTACAAATCACGGATTTACGAGTATTTTATCATTCTTCACTATATGACATGGTTAGTATACATCGATACTTTTTATTTACTCTATTTTTCAACATTAATTAGTTACAATTAAGGGGGTTGTTGTGGAGATAGTTAATTTGTCAATGTTGATATCACGAATTGATCTGAATCAGACAACCATTGATCACCTGGAAGCACTGGACAGTTGTTCTCGTCCTAGTATGGGACTCTTCAGCAGTGCACATCCAATGACCCAGTTGGGGATCGAACCCAAGACCCTCTGGCTCCGCGATGAGCGCTTTATCACTGGACCACTGAGCCTGCTCCTAAGGGTTGATATTTCTAATTCAGTCAATTCGTGATACGTTTCGCGCGACCCCATCCATAGTCATCGGTGGGTAACTGCCTCACATCCGACACGATTAAACTTCATACTAGGACGAAACAGCTATCCAGTGCTTTCAGGTGATCACTGGTTGTCTGATTCAGATCAGTTCGTGATATCATCATTGACAAATTAACTATCTCCACAACAACCCCCTTAATTGTAACTAAATATTAATTAGTATTATTATTTCACTTTTCAGAATAATTAAAATCAATTAAATTTATTCAGATCTAAAGTATTAGAGAAACATGATATTGGTTTATGAACTAAGTGTTGCAAGAGGTCAGTTACATCATAAATAACTTAGTGGCATAGTGTGAGTCTGTGAAACTGCATGATATAGGCTTAAATCTCATTAGCATTTCTTTAAATATATTTATTTATATTCGGAGAACTATTTAGTACAATAAGCTACTAAGAAATGTTTTGCATGATTATCAAATACCGTGGATTATTTCACAGCTTGGATGCAGTTAGAACTGTCTTTCAGTATCCCTGTTGATTATTCGATATAAAAGTTTAATCCACATAGTGGAGCAACGCCAGCTGCAGAGAAGTTTTCGTATTCGCCAATTCGATATTAACGTTCTACGTTCAGTATCTAGTTCTTTTCCATATTTAGTGAATTGTGTAATATACTTCAATACATTAAGTCAAGCTTTAAACGTTGCATATCGGTAGTATCACTTACAACCATCTCTCCCTAATCAGGATGATTCATCCAAGCACTTATTCATGTTTGTCCTATCATGACAAGTAAGTTAGCTGAAAAGCGACATGATTACAGATTGCAAACTTAATGTTCGATGGTGATGCCATACTGTCGAATGTACTGAGATATAATGTTATTAAAATGCTTCCTTTGAACAACTAGAATCTACAGCAATACACCCTTCCCATGGGAAAAGGAATGTGATTGAAAACATCAGTACTAAAATCAGCATATTAATTTTTCCATACGAATTTCCACTGCATCTAGTATGGTGTGAACAGTGCGAAGATAGAATTCTCAAGTACCTATTCTTTTAGCTCTATGGTCATTCAGATCATACATCACTAAATTTTGTTCTTCATGTATTTCAGGATAAAATATATTTTCATGGTGTCGGTGATAGAAAAGTGATGTCCATTTAAGCACTTCAAATAAAATTGGAGATACCTTCGTTATTTGTCAGTCAATTATTACTGTGATTATTTAGCTGTTACATGAATGCATTAATGCATTTGTTGTTCTATTTTGTCATTAAATACAAATCATTTATCTTACTGTAGTCCTGTGAGGACTGGTTTAAATGTTTGTATTTACCGCGTACTATAGAAAATCATTTAGGACTAAACACCTATTTTATCCTTTAATAACCACAATAATAAGCTCACCAATGATCCACTTCAAAACCTTCGAAGTTCCTATTAGTAGTCAAGACTGGTAGAGTTCAGACAACCTGAAATAAAAAGCATTATCACTAATAGTGTCGGATGATAATTACGCTGCGTCTTAATTCTGTTTAAGTTAGAGTCCTGTTATTTTGCGCCTAGTCAGTTGTGCTGTTAGTTAAGTGTTGACACAATATTTAAATTTCCTGTGTTCAATCCATAGTGCCATTAAGGTGTCTCATACTTAAACAAAACAGTTGTCTATTAGTATCCGGTTTCCAGTGGTATTTAACCAAGATCAATCTCTGTCAAATTCGAACAATAAAGTAATAAGGTTTGCTTTTTTTATCATTCTGTTTGTTTCTTTAGCTTATATGGCTTGTAACATTCTTGGCCACTGCGTTAATCGATGTCCCATTAGGATTGTTGATCGGCCTATGTTTCTCTTTACTAACTGTACTATACCGTACACAATCAACGTATTATTATGAACTTGGTCAAATTCCCAATACAAATATTTATGTAGATTTAGCAAAATATGATGAGGTTAGTATTTACTATAGTTACTTTTATCATGATTATTTCTAAAACTTATTCACTACTTGTTACTAGGTTTTTTTGTCAGATTTCTATCAAAATGATCTATACACTGTAAGTAATTGTCTAGGTAATAACGTTGTATAACATGTTACACCCCATCGTTTACTTCAAGTTGAAGTGATCATTTTCGATACAGGTTATTATTCAGCTTCTCGTTCTTTTACTTGAAAAAAGCCGTTATCGTTTAGGTTGACTGTAGCCAATCAATATTTGAACATACAAGCTATGGTCAAATGTCTAATAGCTAACAGTTCACATTTTGATTTTGTGATATCAGTCTAGTCACTTAATTTCATTTTAAATGAAAGAGTAAGAATTTAAGTGATAACTTGTGCGCTACATTTTTATTATTACACAAGTATTAAATTAATTCGTCCTGATAATCTTTCCGATTAATTATCTTTCTTGGTTTGATTATTGTATTTTGATACTTTTCTAATAAAATTAGAGCAGTCAATCATTCATAAATCACGTACGTATATGCATTTTGCTCAAGTTACAATAGCTTGCACTTACGATCACTGCTCAGATCAACGATCATGGACTAATACCACATTCTAGTTTTTCTTTTGTTAGTTTTCTTTTATTCTACTCCTATACCAGTCTACGCTGTGGTAAGTGGTGGTTAGGTAGTACATGCCCCAATCATCACATTTGATGACGATTCACAATCTTATCTACTCTATCCATAACATCAACGTCGCTTACTCGTTAGTGCCATGATACACGAGCGATGATTCAAAGAAGCCTGTAATAAAATACCTGGAGTCTACGCATATCGTTTGCTTCCTTTAATATCAGTATTACCTACCCATACACCTACGATTCAAATGCTTAACACCAATTTAACATTAACTCACTTACGTGGTGCAGATTTTTGTAACTGGCTGTGAGTGACAATCATAGTGTAAGAGCTAGTGATGCTACACAGTTACCTCTATAAAAATAGGTTGAAGTAGGTTTTAATATTCGATATAGTAATTGGATGTTGGACATCTTAACCACTCCTCCACTGCTTTACTATCAGAAAGAAGTCCTGTTTCAACTAACCACTTATGCTAGGTAATTATACTACAATGTTCTCACTACCTATTTGATAATCACATTTATATGTTCCTTCAATAAATCATAAATTCTAATGGAATTCTTTACGAAAATTATTCTACCAAATATGTCACACGTTTATTCTTTAAATATACAGGTTGAAATAATTCATGTTTTACAATTTTAAGGCTGTGAAAACTCCCCGAAGATTATTATTCTAAAATATGGTGGTCCATTATATTATGCAAATGCTGAATCCTTTCAAAACTGGATCAATCGTTTGACTCATATTGATCCATATAAAGTGGTTAAATATCGTCAACATATTAAGCAACAACAAGAACAGTATCAACGTCGGAAACAACGAAAACTTAACAGCAACAGTCATAATCGTCAGCATCATGTAGTGAGAAGTCAACCATCTTTTGTAAAAAATTTAACTAAGCACATGAAGCCAAAAAAGAAGGATTGTGAGGAATTTCCTAATGACTTGGAACTCGTGACTGATGTAAATGATTTTTATGTTATTGTTATTGTCGTTATATAATGCTTTTCTGTATTGAACATGGTAGTAGGTTAATACAACAAATCGTTTTATGTGATTGTAAATCTCCATCGACTGAGTTGCCTGAGACAAATATTGCGTATACTCGACTTCGATGCTCATTGTTAGTATATGGAATAGAATGGAAGAAAGTTTGTGGCATCCGAACTAATGTATTAATTTATGAAGTCATTTGCTGATGGTTCTAGTCATATTGATAGTTGCAAACCTTTTGTTTGGAGTTCATGTGTTAACTATGATCAGTGGTTAAAGAAGTTATGTAATATGACTGAGAATCGATAGTGTAAATAAATTCTCCTTTCTTTCTTTGGTTTCTGAACTTCAAAATTACTTTATTACTCTTAATTCGTTCTTCATTAATCATATTCTGCATACCTTACCAGGCTTATCTATGGTCCTTCTCAAAAATATATATATATGTAGTTGACAGTTTAAATCTATTAGGAGACATCAGGTAGAGTTGTTCCATCTTAGTACGACACTGCTTATCACTGCGTACTTACTATGCTGCCTATGTTAGAATCTTAGACCTTCTGTCGCTATGCGAGTCCATTGCCTTTACTGAGTTGATATTCAGTAATTCATTTTCCGTTAGTCCACTTTATTGCACAACTATAATTTGCATTCATCTGTTAATTTGAACATTCTCTACAAACCTCTTACACCTTGTGGAGACTAACTGTGTTGAGTGTGAAACGATTTTCACCGAAGGCATTGGATGACCATTGAATTTTTCTTGAATTAATTGAAGTTGACAATTCTCCTAGTTTTCGTTCTTTAGAAACTTTCAGGAGAATTCTAGACAAGGATGGGATGTATTTTTATTCTGATTTTGAAACTATCTATTTTGTTATTAAATTTAATATATTTCTCAGATGCTGGGTTTATTCATATCCCAGTGTTGATGTTTGCACCAAGACTCGAACTCAATAGCTCAGAGGATAATATAACATGTTAACACTTAGAGTAGATTAACTGAGACCAAGTTGTGGTCCAAATATCAATAATCAAAAGGAGATACATCTACTGACGACTTTCGAACAGGATGAACCGCATGTTTTAATTTTCCTCTTTCCAGTTACAATTCACTTATATAATTATCAGTTTTTTTTTAAGAACAATAAAATAAAAGTACCAAACTTTCACATTCATATTCATCATTGTAAACTAGTTAATTTATATCATCATGTGATAAGTGACAGCTTGTAAAAATTACTGTATAACATGGGTTACTTAAAAGTACACTCGAAAGTTATTTACAGCTGTATGTTGTTAACTTTACAGAACATTGTATTATTCTCGTAATAATCATTTATGTTATATGTATAAGCAAATGATATATAGGTGAAAGTTTTTCATAACCCTATTAGAGACTGGTATCAATTATGGTTATGTCAAATAAAAAAAAACATCATAGAACTCGGCGGATGTATTCATTGATCCAAGTTATTTCACGGAATCTATTCTACTTATGGAGTACCAAAGTAGTAGTCATATTATTGGTATTAAAAAATATCTTAGGCATATAGTAGGATGTCCTTAGAGGAGTTAGAATTAATTTGTGAAAAGTATAAAAACTTTTAAAGTTTAAGGTTGAATTATTGACAAAGAATGAATGGATATGCTCCACTTTGATATATTCTGCACCATATCACCAATTGTTTCCTATTACTGATAATGGTCATCGCACGGATATCAACTACGTGTTCAGAACCTACTAACACCACTTAGACTAACAGTCACTGACTTTGATAACCACTAATTTTCTTCCAATCTACAACAGCCAATATCACTAGTCGAAGTAGGTTATAGTTATGCATATATAATACATTTCCTAACTACTTTAGTCGATGACGATCCACGACTTCACTAATAACTTCATTGTCTATGTTTATTACTCTTTATTTAATCTCATAATTACACACTAAGTAGTCTCAATATAGGCAAGGATTGCTTTGAAGACATTTGAGGTCAATTACTAGTTATCTTCGAATGTTTTGCAATTTAACGACAATGCTTCACAACCGTGGAATATAACAGTAGACTCCCGCGAAGTACACTCGTTCCTTGGTTATCAAACTGACATCCCTTCTTTGCTACAGGTGATGCATTCTTACGATAGCCAAACGAGCTGTCTGAATCCATGTCGTAATTTCCAAATTAAATACACTAGACTATAATTATTCACTCGAATTACGATAACTCATAGAAAACCCATTTGTCTTTAGCTGTTGTACTCATATTATTCATTATTGTATCTGAAGGTGAAATCTGCTGTCCAACTGGATTCTTTTCATGTGATTAGCCTCTTGATATTCTGCAGCCTTAAACAATTTATTTAATCTATACATAAAGACAGCTGATGATGAGTACTATCGATGTCGGAATCCAAATCTAAAACTTCCCCAACCACTAACCATGAAACAGTATGGGATACAACTTCTTACATTTTTCTTGACGACGCTACTACCTTGATGTGGTTGTCGGGCTTGCTTATCATAGTGGCTCAATCGGACTATACTGGCTAGAACAATCGTTCCTCAAGGTCCTACTGTGTCAGGAAAGTCGATTAAAGAGCGGTGAGATTAAAAACAGCAAATATGAGGTCCGAAGTCGTACTGTCGGCAATAACGTGCTTTCCTCAGATAATCATCATAACAGCGATACTGCCTTCCAACAAAGGAATGGTGGGGTTAGAAATGGTTGATCCTAAAAATACACACCTCACCTTACTCTTCAGATTTTTGCCCCTGGCGATAAGGTCTTAACAAGCGCGGAGCTGCGACTACAAAAACCTCTCGGAAATGCCGTCTGTGACTGGCCTCAAGTAGTTGTCCTGTGGTCACTGAGGTCACGCTTCCAGGTCTTTAAGACCAACCCTAATTCACTTTGCTTTAAAGATACATCAGGAAGAACTCTTTCACAGTGTGAGAAACTGGGAAAAGATAACCGTCCTCATACCTCTTACTGCACACAAGATTATTATCTCATACATTTTTTAAATTTTTTGAACACCTGTTATTCCACAGAATTCGAAAGGTATTTATTATATATGCATACTAATATTATTATTACTAGATTATCAATTAGTTCTAATATATCAATCCAACTGAGGTAAGTCACAACCCAAATAGTTCAGTGGCATAACTTCGAATTCCACAAGATATAAGCTGTAGTAATGAGTTTCAAATTGTATACAATCTGGATCCTATCTCATGTATTTTTATTTTAAGTATCAATTGTACCTTGAGTTATTCAGTCACTCAAATAAATTTCAGTCGTCTCAGACGGAAACTAAATGACCCTGAATCCAGTCTTCATGGACCATTGGTTCCCTGAAGACTCCAGGTATATCCTACTGATGAGTATCAAGAAGCACAAGACCTTGATGAAGTGATGTTTTCTTTTGACTGCCTCCAGAACTACATTCAGATGTGATTACTTACGAGTTCTTGACTTTTTTTTCTATTTGATTTTCCAGGTAAAAGATTGTGATCCTACTGACCATTTAAAATTTATTATCATAGATATATCCTCATGGATATATTTAGATGTTGTTGGTATGCGAACAGTTACTGATGTAAGTTTATTACATCTAGTTAATTGGTGATACATGATTACATTTGGTTTGTGGCTATCAAGTGAAATTCAAGACGTTTGTCTCATTCTATTCGGAACTCATCTAGATTTACCTGTATTCAAGTGTTGATGTTCAAACGGGGATTCGAATTCAGTCCATTCGTAGGTCCAAATAGCCAAAATTATACAGCAGGTAATGGCATCGACGGAAAGATTTGAACACATCCAAATAATATATGCATGCCCGTTACTCATATATGGCTACGTGTACTCAGTTGCTCAATAGAGAGTAGTGGTCTTTCAGCTATGGTCCAAGTGCGAACATCAACAATATTGTTATGTCCGGTCAACGAGTCCCGAACAATACTTAACACATATCATAAATTCCACTTCCCAATCACAGTTCAGTCTTAATCATATGACCGTTTTTGTTCAAACTTATTTACATAGTTAATGGTTAGTAATCTTAGTACTATCATTAACTCGTTTGCTATGTACAAATTTATGTATCTCCCTTCAAGCCACACTTTAAGCATTATGACTATTGAATTGTTTCACATTCCAAAGTAGGTGTAGCGGAGTTCAGACGAATGACTTAGTTTCTAAGAATCGAACTTTTTTACCAATATGCTGTGGCTTCATCCAGCTTAGTTATACTTAAATCCTATCAGTATATACTTTTTTGAAACATTTTCAATTTACTATAGAGTTTATGACTTAAAATTTAACTATGAACTAACTTTAAGAAAAACTAGTCTTTTACTGTATCAGAACGAGTAAATACTTTTCTTTCCTTTACAGTTATATGATATAATTACTTATTCCATGATAAATTAGCATTTCAAAGCGTCGCAACTACCCTAGGAAAATATCTTCATAATCGTTCATTAAGTAGTATATAAACTTGATATCATTTTTAAATTTCATTTTATACTGCGGTATAACAGAAATTCAGCTTTAGGTATGTTTGTGTATAGCTTCAAGACATGTTGTATTGCGGTGAAGCATGTAGAACAATTTTTCAAAGATTTTGGAGGACAGAAGAACAATAGAAACAATCAGCTGACAATTCTAAGTAAACATCAAATATGACCAGTGGTCATAGACAAGGCCAAACTTTTAATAGGGATTAACCGTTGGATGAGATGAATAGTAAATGTAAATACAGAATGAAAACAAAACGACATAAAAAGGTAGAGGAATAGGGGAATATCTACGCCCGGGCCATAAATTAGTTCATCTGCATAATCAGGTTTTAATTGGTTCTCTTCATAAGTTTTATCATATTTCATATATCTTTGAGAGTTGCTGTTAGTCTTCTGTGTTGTATTGGTTGAATGATTTTTTCTGCTTTATTACTTGATTTCATTCTTCTGCCTCTTTCTTCCGTTTTCTTACCAAATTTTAGTTAGTCAGGAGTTATTCTGAATTAAATATTCGTATTCTTTTTACCGTATGTGATCCACAAATACAATCAGTGTTAACAAGTGGTAGTTTGACATTATCACAGTTTCAGCACAATTCATTTATGAGTATACATGATGCCGTCATTTATTGTCAGGGCATACTTTCTACCACTACTACTAGTACTAATTTAGATACTACAGATCATTCAACTGAAGAAAAGGAATTGCATTTACCTATTGAAAATCTTTCTATCGATTATGCTGATTCATCAGATCCTGTTGAAGATGTTATATCGGATAGCGTAACTACAACTAAATTATAAAGAATCTTTTATTCAGGTAAGTTGGTGGTGATTTTATTCCACAAGTTCTTTATGTACGATGTACTGGCCTACTCTGATAATATAGCCTTTAAAATTAGAGAATATTCATAAGTTACTGGTATTTGGTCATACATGTCTTCGAAGCACTGCTCGTAGATGTTTGGGGGGTCACTGATTTAGAAATTGGAAAGTTAGATGCTAAGTATTAGGCAGCGATGTTAAATCGAGTGATGAAGTTGTGAATCATTATCGAATTTAGTGTTTGGGAAACGTATTGTGTATACACAATCACGATGCATGGTGTTGGCTGGTGTATATGTAAGTCTGAAATATCGTCTAGACTGATCGATCATAAGGAATGAAGATTTTGAGTGTATTGGCCACTTGAAAGTTCTAGTGAGTTGATATCTGACAAAACGTTGTCACGGATTCTGTAAGGTCGTTTGATATACGCCAACTTGTAGCATTTTGGTATAAGTCAGATGCTTGTTTGCCGACTAAACGACGCATATACTTTTCAGCAGTCCGCTCTGTATTAACCTATGACTGTGAAATAAGGTCTATAGATGTAGGAGGTATCATTTTCTTGTCCTGAAACAACTGAGTAAGTAGTAGTGCAGGTACAGAGTTCTTTGGAAATTTGGCAATTCAGTTTGTGTGGTTGAAAATCTTTATCAACTCAAGTTGTCGGGACATTGTACTCATTGTAGAAACACAACTAAATAGAACAAGAGGCGGCTAAATCAAAACTTGGTATCAGTTCACGAAGATATTGACTATTGGTTTGAGCCGTATTGGTGAATACAAACTACCTGGTTGAGGTTCATTTGATAACCGAGATCAATGGCTTGAGATTTTGGGTTGATATGACACAGGTGTATTAATGCATTGATTATGTCTCCTCTTATATCTTGCATTTAGTAGGTTATTTTATGTGTATCGTTCCGCGGTTTCATTTTTTTCGAATTACATTCTGTGTGGTTAGTTAGTTTTACTTAACACTACTACTACTATTGCGTCTATAACATTGTCAATCATTTTGAATGCTTTATTTCTATGTGTTCTTCCGTTGTGATGATTTGAGCTGATATTGATGTACTTCTGGACCACTTTCCCTTTTCTGAGGCACTCATGTCACCACCCATTCACAAATTTTTTCATATTAGCCCTATTTATGTCTTTCATATAGTAGTGGGATGCTTCCAAGGAATCGATTCCGCAAACACCCACTTAGTCCTTAAGTCAGTGTAGTAAATATGGTGTTGACCTAAGAGAGTTGAAGAACCTTTGTTTCAAACTCTGTTTTCCATAGAGACACCAGGATTTTGGCAAAAGAATTAGTATGTATAAACTTTCTTTAGTCACTGGTTACTACGAGGATGCATTTTCTAATTTCACTTCAGCCTCTTGACAGTGTACAACCCAAAGTTCAACCATTTATCGATTCCAGAACATTTAAGTCTCATAATGAACACTTGACTTTTAGAACAGTTGATTGGGCGTAAAATAACAGAACTTCAATTTTAACCAAATCGTGACATAGCGCGTCTCTCATCTAACACCATTCGTGATGATCATCTCACTCTCGGCTTGTTTGAACTCCACTAGTCGCAACTATTTACAAGAACTTCGAGTGTTAAAGTAGGTCACCAGTCAGCTGACTATTATAATTTAATCAAAGTAATTTTATGGAGATTGGATTTTATCTTTCGTTGGTTAGCCGACATATTATTAAGCTTTTCAAATATATTGAGTTGAAACTGGTGAAGTTCTAGTTCAAGTGAATTCTGATTATGTTTAAATTACCCGGTTATATACAGGATAAGCAAAACCATCAAGAACCAGTATTAGAACAGTCATATTATCCTAACACAAATGATAACAATCATATACACGAGTGAAAAATCACACATGCATAAAGAAAATAGGTGGGAATATATTGATCACAATGCTTTGGTCGCTTAAATGTAGTATGTCGCTTATCTATCTTTAATTGCTTATTTTGTCGTTAAGTAATTTAAACATACTCAGAAGTTTGGAGCTCTCAACCCAATGCATTTATACGTCTTAGCAATACATTGGATAAGCGAAGCCCCATCCACAGCTCCACTGATCGATCTATTAGTAGGTCGAAGGTTTGTTTACCGCCTAGAGACCTATACATTCTAAGTGTCATAGATACCTCGGGAAACAGTTGTTCAATACTTCAACCGATTCCCACTAATTCTCCAATTGATGATACTTTATTTAATATCATAGTAATACTTTTTATTATACTTTGTAATACTTTGTTCTGTTTAATTTTAGCTACCTTAATATTGCAATTACGATTCAATGATGATACAGTGGATTAGTGTAGAATTAATAAGTTGGATCTGATTCATTTTAGTCTCTGTACTGTTTTTCAACTCTATCTAAAGTTGTTTAGATTTATGTTGTTGCCGTTGTCGTTGTTATTGTTGTTAACTGTATTTTTTTTCTGTATTTATCGTTGAGTGACTTTCACAAATGTTTCATTATGCATAGTGTAATTTCTGTCTCATTGCTTAAGTATGCATATTACTGTTGATTGTTTTTAATATTTTAATTTATTTATGTATTAACTTCTTTGTTACGTCTTGATTTTAACAATTCTGACGATAAAAAACATTCCACTATCATCCAGTATAGGAACAAACGAACGTGATACTTGAAATGATCGCTCTCAGTTTACGAATAGATCAATCATTGTCCTTATTCATTAACCACTTTTAGCCAGTGAAAAGATAGTATTTATGATCTAAGTTTATCGGGGAAAACACGTAACTATATTACGGGGGGATATAAATAGTTTGATAGTAAATAAATAGATCATAGTCTCTTAGTGGTTTTGGCTCCGTCAAACCATTCGAAAGACAACAAAGAATACTTTATATTGCTGAATGGTTGTCAGTTTATATTTCAAAGAATTCGATATGAAGACTCATTGCAACTTGTCTTTCTTACAAGAATCTCTGCTAGAATTCAATGTTTCATCCACAAATGGATGTACACCATAGTGTTTCCAACGATAAACTATATCTCCGTGTGATTCCCACCATAAATCTCATTTAATTTAAGGTTTTGTTACGACGAGAGAAAAATGGGGGGTGAGTGGGGTTGGATGGCCGAGTGCCAATTACTAGTGCCTAGTAGGTAATTGTGCGCCTGCCCTGTGCCCACTTAGTCCCAAGCCGAAATAAGAAGAATGCAAGCCAATAGGTCAGCCAGACAGAATCGAATCCTATTATATTTCAAGCATTCTTTCATATATACATAAAATCAGACCACACAGCAAACCAATTAAAAAATTAACATGAATATAGAACGAGGGGAATAATGGCAGTGAATAGGAACAACTTGTACACAACTAATTGACTGTAGTCCATAACAAGAGACAATATAATAACAGTAATTATGCTAAACGGGAGGATAGGGCGAGCGGAGCGCAACAATAATAGAAACAAAATGTTTACATTACAGACAGTCCGAATAAATGAAATAGTGTTCTCAAACACAGTTCTGAAAGTTTGTTACGCTTCTTTGTGATCCGACCTAACAGGTTTCTATTGAGTAGTCATAATATAGCAAGCCTTGCTAGATTAAAGATTCAAACTTATTGCCGAATAACAGTACAATTAATCGCAAATACTTTTCTCGATATCAACCAGGTTACAACCTTAAATGTAACACTAATTCTTATCCCGATAAATACAAATTCGGAGTTACATTGCATTTTGCTCTACTCTGAATCCTGTTGCTAACATTAATCCATGCTGTTTCCAGCCTCAAATTTAAATCGTACTCCTGAATTTAAGTTCAGCAGTGCTGTAATACTGAGAATAACGTAGTCTAAATTAGGGTAAACAATAAAGTGACATTGACCAAAGTATTACAATGCCCTACATTTTTCATACATTTTCCCCAGTGTTTTACATATTGTTTTCTGCAACGTTATGTGATTTGTCACCTTGACACCTCTCATTGGTTTAATTTGGAAATTTTCCACGAACATTTCAGTATAACATTTTGTTTTTCCTGTACTGTCTTTTTGATTTTCTAATTCTAAATTAATCACTGTGTAAACTTTTTTTATCTGTCTTCACGTGTTCTTATACAAGCATATATATATTAATATACTACTGATGATCTTTGTCACTTCATTTTTTAACTTATCATTGTTTACTATTTGATAATATTATATTTAAGATGGATTGTGACTGGCAAGCGGAATCTAGGACGCGCATTTCATCCTATTTAGGACTTATTGACTGTATGTACCCACATCCGAATGTTGATGTTCACACTAGTATTCGAATATTATGTTATCTCTTATTCAATATAAAGGCAGTTGTTAGCCGCTGATGAGAATCCACAAAATATATAGTCTAATATTAATAAGAGTATTCATACCAATTTATCGTTCTGCTTATGTTTAAAAGATAAGAGTGAATTAACCCTTAAAACCTTATTAATAAATTTATTGTGATTGGATGTTTGGTAACATTGTGTCTCCAATCTTACATTAGCCTAACCTTTAGTTCGTTTTCATGTGGTATGTAACTGCCTCAAATAAAATCTTCAACAGTTCAGACAAGTGAGTGTGATATATAACTTAGTGTAAAATATACTGACAAAAGTACCAAGTATCAACTTAAAACGCAACATTGAACCATACCTCCACTCAGTTGGGGGGGGGGTGAGCAAATTCTTTTTTTTATCGACAACGATGACTACTTATAATTTAAAAGTAGTGCAAAATATATTTCATAATTTAATTGGGATTTCATTCACTAGAAAATTGAAAATCTTTGTTCACATATTTACCTAAGAATTCTGATGTAAAGTTCTTGATAAAAACAGACATCTAGTACTGTGGTTGGTAAAAGTAGTTTGATAAGATAAATTGACGGTTTTATTATTGTTGAAGTTAAACTAGTTTTCTATACGTTCTCTCCATAAAATGATACTTCTGCTTCCACATTCGTTTAAACAATATTTTAAAAGTTTTTTCCTGCTTAAATAATTGATTTCTTTAATATACTATAGTCAAATAAGATTGAACAATAATTTCTGAGGTTCAGACTTGTCAGGGGTAGGGTAGTTTATACCAATCGCGTTGTTTGTTTCTTCCTTTACATCACAATGTAATTGAAATGATATTAATAATGGCCCTAGTTATTCTGATCATTAGTTGTAAAAGTCTAAAAATTCCTGCAGTTTAGTTCTTTCCTGGGATAGAGGGTGCTTACTATTTAGGAGTCCAGTGCTAAGACGGAACATCTGTCCAGTTTTTTTCTTCAAGTATATCGAATCGAAATCAATCTGTGCTAAAATAGCGACAATCATTAAACTCACGTCAAGTAAAGTGTATAAATAACAAAGAGCTTGAAGAATTTAATGAGTCGTACAGTAAGCTATATGTCACTATTGAAGGGGAAGGTATGTAATACAGTACTGTAGAACATACAGATTACAGTCGTTAGTTCGAATCCCTATGACTTTTATTATAAGTAGGAGATGAGATCGAACTTACTTGGGTAGATTTGATAGTTTACAAAACATAACACTGAATAACCTTAATTTTATATATCACGTGTCCGATATCAATAATTGTGGCGAAACGTGACTTTGTATGAATTGTGCTTGGCCTTCCCTAAATGATGAGCGGAGATGCTTGTTAATTTGTTAGTTAAATTGTCTGAAAGAACACTCAGTGTTAGCTTTTCTACAGGTATATCTAGATCCATACATATCTGATTGAACCACAATTTATCTTTCAGTTGAAATTATGTTTACAAACACTGAACTGATTGAGAACTATCTTTCATTCACATATTCAATGTACTACAACCTAACATGTTGTTTGAAGAGCACAGTATAATGAAAGTTGTGACTTGAAATAAATTTATAATTAGAGCAGAGCAATAATAAAGAATTGAGTAGAATGATATTAATTCATTTTATTTGTTTATATTCTCATCATAATTAACATACTACTTATATAAGTAATACTAACCACTGATCAGTAAGTTTAATCTTGATGCAATAACGATTCAAGTAAGGTTAATGTGATTGAAGATATGATACATATAAGTGTTGTGTGTAAATGATGAATATTAAATTGGTAATAAACGATTATACATTTTAAATAATCATAAATTGCGTAATGAAATAGCTTAAGATAATAAAAATTTATGTAAAACACCAAATGAGATTAGTCAGTTAATGTTAGAATTTTGAAATTAGGAGAATTAGAATGACGTAGTCAAAACAGGAGAAAGATTTTGACGGGAAAATGCCATAATGTAAGTGAAACATTATTGTACTAAGAGAGAATTTAATGTTGTTTCATTTTGTATACAAGAACTCAAAACGTATTGTTGAATCCCCTTTGATTTCCTCTTATATTTACTCTCTTGTTCTCAATGGTACCCAACTTAGTGACGAATTCAAACACGTAAACTAGATAAATTGGAGTTAACTGGTTTGTTTGAGAAACTGATATTGTCATTTTCAACAACGTTAGAAACTCACTGGCAAATATATTTAGATTCACTAACATGATTGCTTATACTAATTAATAAATAGTGGTTTATGTTATTGTTGTAGCTGTCGCTACTGTTGTATCTGCATAGGGATGGCCGATATTATCGATCTTGTTATCTGCAGCGCTATCTTACAGCTAGCACCCAGCCTTGCCTTAATCTATTGCTCAAGCACAATAATCCGACTGATTTATCAAGAAGCCAACCAGTCACTCACAAGCATGTATTACAACAACAACAATAAACTAATAATATACAAGATATATATATATATAAGGTCTAGCCATTGACTCATATATCTGTCATACTATATTAACCAATCACATATCTTCTTCCAGATATGTCAGTTATGTAACAGTTCCTTTATGACTTGATGTAGATATAAATAGTCTTAACTACAAATGAACTGTTCTTTGGTGTTTGGCTTCTTTTGTTATAGTCAGATTGTCTAAGTTGGATTGTGGTTGGCAAGTGGAATGCAGGAGGTTCGCGTTTCGTCTCATTTGGGACTCATCAGCTGCACTAGTGTAGAATAAAAAACAATGTATACTTAGAATTCGAATGTATTTGGTTCTTCCTGCTGATGTGTTATGGACTAAAACTGGTCAGTCACTGTTGCTGTATGTGCATACTGAGTGGATTGCTTCGATATATCAATAGTACGCAAATATTGTTCGAATTATATATACATACCCGTTGCACAAGTGTGAGTATGTAGACTCAGTTGCCTAGTAGTGAGTGCGGTGGCTTTCGGTACAAAACGAACTGGGTTCGAGTCCTGGAATAAACATCAACACTGGGATACAGGTACACTCAGCTGATGAGTTTAAAATAAGACGAAACTGCGCATCCTGCATTCCACTTGCCAGTCACAGACCAACTTAAACTATACTTGTGATTTATCGCTTAATCGAGGCAATCCGCTGAGGATGCACATATAGCAACACAGACTGACCTAGTTTCAGTCTATGACAAATTTATGGAAAGATCCTAAATACATCCTGATTATGCAATAAGTTTGTATTATCCTTTGACGCTTAACTAAAATTTAGTAATTGTTTGCATCCGTTTTCTCCATTTGCATTCGCTTACATCTTTATAATTTCAAGAAGTCACTGTAACCCTCAACATACCTTCTTACTGTTTACTGTACGTTGTTTGTTACTGTAGTTTCTTACTACTTAATTGTGGAAAACTTCCCTTAATTAAGACTTGGTCGTATCATAAACGTTTAAACACCTCATGAATTTTGTGTTGTAATCATATAAGTAATTATCATACTTAAACAGATCCTAATTTAGTATGTGAAAAACTTTTGTTTTGGATACTGGGAGTCAGGATATCCCAATCGTGAGGTTCGAATCTGTTAAACAGATTTAACTAGTATGATGATGATTAAAAACTAGAAAAATATTAGAAGTTGATAGTTTTCTTTTTTTTCAATAAATTTGAAAGATTCTAAGGTCTTAATAAACGTTCTACAAAAGCTAAATGTGTTTAATCTGTTTAATTGAAAACTTTAGGGAATATACTTTTCAAATCAAATGTAGGCTTTTCATTCTACTCTATGAATGCAATTGCATTGACAGATATATGTAATTTTGTACATACAACAGGTAGTAACATGTATGATGCGTTTATTCAACTTTGAATGCAGCAATATGTTAAAACAGCGCCGACTACTATGCAGTACACCGAGCCTTTCGTTGAGAGACGGATATCTCACCTGCTCCACAAGTGGCATATATATATATATATATATATATATATATATATATATATATATAACCTCAACATACACTCAATCAATTAGGAAATAACGTCAATGCCAAATAAGAGCGACAATGATTGTGAACTGAGATAACATATACATAGTTAATTAACTAAAGTTCATAAGTGGAAAATGGCATATTAAAAGTTAATAGGTCAAACATGAGGATAGAGTGATTGGAACTTAATAATAATGGAAATAAATCTTAATAGAATCGATATATGTTGTTCAAAAGCATTTGTGATATCGACTTCATGTTCCGTGTCTGTTAAATGACGCGTAAATAAATTTTTTAAAGTGATTTGCTTGCTTTGAGAATAAGTTTTTTGGGATATGTTCAACAAATCGTGTAAAGGCCCGTCTTTCTGTCCTTCCAAAGTACCTATTTTTGCAAGTACATGTGAACTGGTAAATAAAATTGGCGGTGACATCAGACGGATATCTGTCGATTTTTGTTGGATTTATTAAACATCGTGTTGTGTATAGTGTCAGGAGTTTGGCAGGAAGGAATGTTTAAAGTCTTCGATTGAATTGTATGGTCACATAGTCTCCTTTAAATGCTAACTGAATGAATATCCTTTACTTTTCGGACTTTTCGGTTTACAAATTTTTGATTACAAATGTTACTATATTTCTCAATAAATGTTTCTGAGTTTCCATTTTATCGATGATATTCTTTAATGATTGTAATTTCATTCTCAAGTTTATCAATAGTCGACAGTAGTTTAGCTCTAAGGCATAATGATTTCATTAGACCACGTTTATAATTAATTGAACAAAATCTATGAAAATGGAAGTATTGTCCACTCTGTGTTATCTAAAATCAGTGACATTTATGTAGCTGATGAGATTGAATACAGCGGAATACCAACTGAATTCAAAGTATTTTATAAATTATCTAATGTACATATACTATTTAGTACTGCTATGAAAATGAACTCTATTTTACTGTTGATAAATTAAACTCAGTCAACTTGTTGATATAACTCGACAAGTAGAGATTTATATTTTCAGCTCTGAGTTATGCTATACATATATGAAGTAATGATTTACTGGATGGAATTCAAATCTGTAATTTAACACTTCGAAGTTGAACATCATGACCACTAAACTACTTCCCCCACCCCACAGCCTTAGTCAAATAAACATACAG